>OU342742.1:327932837-328532837 GCA_910589775.1 Avena eriantha | reverse complement strand
AGTCCAGCATAGCCTTCGATTGTGGAAGCAAAGGAAGAAAGAGAAGTGATGGCATTGGCTAGAAGATGGTGCGGCTGGAGTTGGTAGGTACTGAGCCAGTCCCGGAAAAAGTCGCTCACCGGCAAGCCGAAGCCCCGTTGGAAGTGGGACAAGAACATGACGTATTCACCCGGATTGGGTGAGGGGGCCAATTCGGAGGAGGCAACGCGAGCCGCAACACCGGCGGGGATGCGCCTAGTGCGGTAGAGCCAGTCCAGGTCGTCTTCGCAGACCCAGGACCCGGCCCACGCACCGCGGTCCGCCGCCGCGGCGTCCTCCTCCATATCCTACTCAGCGACGATGAGCTCCTCCTCCGTCATCTGGTCTTCGCTGCCCTCGCTGGCGCTAGCGGCGGCGGGGGGCAGAGGCCTGGATTGGCGAGGACCCGTGGCGAGAGAGTTGCGTAGCGGTGGCGGCGGTGCAGAGTTGTGAGAGAAAAGCGCGGCGGCGACGCTGCTATTTGGGTGCACTGGCGGTGGTGCGGTCGCGAGGAAGACGAAGGAGAAGAGCAACAAGCAGAGGGGCAGAAGGAGAAAAATCCTAAGGGATGCGCCCCTCCGCTATTTAACCAATCCCTGAAGGGGTGAGTGGGATCGCATCCTGTGGATCAGCCACACGCAGTGGCCGTGTATCACCTGCCTTGACCAATCAGTGGGGAGCCACACGGAGGGCCACAGAGCAGAGATGATCCCATGACGTAACACTGTGATGCGATAAACGAGGAGGCAGGCATGACGTGACCCGCGCACAGTGATAACTGACAATTACTGCGGCGGTTACTGTGCAGGTCCTTAAAATAAGACAACATAATGATTGCCCTTCACATGGGTTGGCGTACGAGAGAAGGAAACAAGACCCGGATGGAACTGTGGTAACCCGTCCAGCAAGTGAAAACTTGGAACGAGCGGAGGGAAAGTAAAACCATGAGGTCCGAGTTAAAGTGGTAACCCTGGCGGCAAGTGAAAACTTGGAATGTGCGAAGGGAACGTAAATCCATATAATCCGAGGCAAATAGGTAACTCGGCAATAACGACCAAAGCACGGAATTGAATTTGATGTGGCCCTAGTGGCCAAGGCAGCTAAGACCGCACCAGCTTCGGAGACTAATGTTGGGGGGATACCCCCGGGTAGGGTCACGCCGTGGTAGAAAAGCCGAGTTAGCCGAGGTTCGGCAAGGACAAAGCTGATGCTGGCCAGGTCACCTAAAGGCAGGCCGAATCACGGGGTAACCCGGACCAGGGTCGTTCGCCTGACATTGTCTCAACCGACTTAAGGAGTAAGTCGGAGGTGTCTGTTTTATTTGTATGCAGGAACGGGTGTGGCCGGATCAGCTATAATTCGGGTCACGTCTAGCTTCTAGGAGAAGGAAAGAATCTCGCTGGTCAAAAGAAGCCCCGGTACGCACTACCTGAGCGAAGCAAGCAAGGACAGGACCACCGGGGAGTGGCCGACAAGGGTGACGATGCCCATGTCAGCTGACGCGGGCGCCGCACAGGCTCACGTAGCCTCTGCATGTGTGACGCAGGGGAAAAAGCACCCCGGTCGTCTTACTACTTTGGGAGGAAGCATATTCTTAGGAATTTTCCTCCACGTATGCCCTAGGAAGAGACCGAGCTCCCTCTATAAAAGAGGGGCTAGGGTTTCATTAGAAGGGGTTGATTGGTTCCGCTATTCTGGTTTGGCTAGGGTTTTAGGTGCGATCTGTGGGTGAGAGTAAGAGAGCTCCTTCTTCCTCCTCTCGCCAATACAGCTCTAGGAGCACTTGTAATCTTGGAATCAAAGCAATACAAACTTCTGTGTGGAGAATCACTTCACTATCCCTCCCTGGATTCCCCTAGTGTGTATTAGTCCCCACCTTTAGCCTATCCATGGCGTCTGCCGTGACACCACCACGACACTATGCCATGTAAATTGTGCATCATTCCATCATGGCATACTTGTTTGCTTGTCGCATATATTTATAAGATTGCGCAATGTATTTATTTCGGCCCTTGTGGTATTGGTTTTTATCCGGATAGACACTGAGCAAGGAGAATACTAGGAGCCTCAGGAGTATTACCCGGATCTTTCCTATTCGGCATCAGAACTACCAGGTAAGCAATTCCCCATGATTGCATACATATAGTACCTATGCTTCTATCTTACTCTTGCATCATTGAGTCGTGATTGCATTAAATTGATTCCCAAGTATTGCATAGCCTTTACTTTTAAACCCCACCGAAGCGTGTACCTCCATCCCATGAGCCATTACTGCAGGAGTTGTTTGAGCCATGCGAGTCGTAGAATTGCATGTGTAGGGTTTGTACGAGTCTTTGGATAATGAGGTACCTAAACAACTTAATATGAGTAGAGAACTAATGATAGAGGCATCGGTGATCATTATCTGCTATTTGGTTCTTTAAGCTCACTTGTATCCCGTAGGACCCCGAGTACTTGATTCCTGTTCCTTGACTATTCGCACTATCCACATATGGGAGACCCTATGGATCCCCCTTTGTTTGTGTTTGATTTGCACTTTATTTCTTGGGGCCACAAAGTAGTTTGGGGCTTTATTATTACCTTGTACTTATGCCATGCTTTACTACTTTATTTACGATTGTGCGTGGAGAACCTGTACTATTTTGGAACATGGAATGTTTTCGCGGTATCGACAAGCCCAGTCACCTTTTCGGGTTCCCAGTCATTTACAGCCATTGACACAAACCCTGGGTCCGTCTCGGAGCCGACCAACTTTTTTGCGGGTAGCTTAGTGGGGTGCCCCCCTGAAATGATTTATGAATCCTGTGAATGAGGCCTCGTTGCGTTTTATTTGGATCTTCCCAAGGTTGATCATGTGGTGTTGCTATTTGTGCACCCCTAGAGGGTAAATCTTTCTGAAAGTCGTGTCCGTGGTTATGGATGACTTGGAGCACATTTTCTCGATCATAGACAAGCATAACTAAAGTACCACCTTTAATTTCACTACGACATGACTAGTAATTAGTGCAACACTCATGGAATGGTTAATAAAATTGCCAACGGATGGGATGTTCTTCCGCCTTCTCGTCGGTAAGTGAAAAGGAGGGCAAGCAAGGTTATTTATGTTGCTATTAATTATTGGGCGTCCGTCCATCTCTGTTTGGGAAGATGTGTAGCGAGTCTCTATAGCTCTTTGTAGATATTCTCTTTCTCTGCAATTGCGTCACCCTTAGGTTGTTCCCTTTAGATGCATTAAGACTTGCTGAGTACCCCTAGGGTCTCTCACGATAAATATTTGGTTTAGGTGGACAGGTATACTCTTAGGAAAGCTACTGGGTCAAAGAGAACAATGATGGTGGCAACCTGAGGTGTATAAATTCCTGGGATGGAGATCTGTGAGATCAGTGGGCGGGATGTGCTTATTTCATAGGCATCTTATGCCGATTTGCTTCTTAATCCGTACTCGGATCTTTTTTTCCGCTTCAGCTTGATACTCTGATGCGTGCTATATGATGATGTATCCTAAAGTATTATATCTATTTAGGATATTTAGATCTTGGCGTATGGCATTGCAATATTTCTGTTTCTTTTAGATGGTGTGACTCTGATGTCTATTGTAAGTCGCAGACATACATACTAATTTTTGTATGTCGTGGTCACGTTACCTATCGCTTACGTCGCTTGATCTTGTCCCGATGTTATTGAAAGTGGATAAGGTGGTAGGCCGGTACCGTGCCCTGCTCCAATTCGACGGGCCTGCATGTGGGTGGCCTTGGGCCTCTGCGGTAGAATCACTTATCCACTTTTGGTTCATCCAGGCTCGTGCTTAGAAGTAATGTCCGAGGTATTACAACTTTCAACATTGCACTTATTATTTAGTTGATATCATGTTCTTTTGTTTATGGATCCCGGCGGTGTGAAATAAAAGGGGAGCCTGTAAGCTCATGGAGTTTTATATGTGTTAGAGAAACGCCTAGGCGGCTAGCCTAAGCCATGCCTAATCATGGTGGAAACTTGCAGCATAACCATAGTGATCATTCTATGAAGCATCCTCAACAAAAACCTATGTAAATAGCAAATAAAAAGATCGTTGAGATGCTCATTGCCTGTTGCCTTGTCATTTTGATATGGGATAGCTCCTGTGTCATGGGGCAAGGGGTACTCCGTTGGCGGTTCTCCATGATTAACATGTATTTACAATGACAAGAACTTACTTGTGACTATTGAGTAGCATGAGGTTCGGTACTCGTAAGCAAGGGGCATGAGATTTTCAACTTATAACTTTTCAAGCATATCCTCATATTTGTGTCACTTTAACCTTAATCACCTCAAGATGCTTATGATAGGGCAATGAGAGCTGGAAGCTAGTAAGTGCCATAATTTTTGGAAGCTCTTTATGAAACTTGAAATCCTTGCTTCCCTCTGCGAAGGGCCTATCTTTTACTTTTCAGTTGAGTCAGTAAACCAATTTCTTTTTATCTTAAGCAAGTCTGAGTTGTGGTGATTCAATCATCCATATGATGATTTATTCAATCATGTTTCGTATGTTCCTTGTTTTGCACACTTTCTTATCTTAGTGAATATTACTTTGAAAGCTATCATTGAAAACCCCATTATGTTTGACTCCTGCAACTTGTTAACCGTTCTTTGACCAAGAACAAAGTTTGCCATTACCAATTATGATCAACTTTGTGTATCTTTATTGTGTTTCCTTTACTCATTGCAAGTTAAGTTATATAATAGTGAGTTGTTTTATATTATGATTTCTGTATTGATGAATGTTATGCTTCTTTATGTATTCTCTTTATCGACACTTCACTTCATAAATATGTGGTCATGTTTATTGAGCTCAGTTTTCGCTAGGGGACAAGCGAGGTCTAAGCTTGGGGGAGTTGATATGTCCATTTTGCATCACCATTCTATATCGTAATTTACAGTTATTCATTGATATATTTCATATTAAGAGATTATACTTATGTTATTTCATCTATTTTTGCATGATTGATGACTTTTGGAGGATGAACCACTGGAGTAAGGATTCTGATGGAAAAAAGCACAGTCTAGATGCAAAATTCGCGAATATCAGGAAATCCCAGAAAATATATGGAAATTCCTATTTTTATAGAAGACAAAGGAGGCAAGAAGGAGATGGGCCATAGGGGGCCCAAAACACCCCCTGGCGCAGGCCACCCCTGGCCGCGCCACCAGGTGGTGTGGCCACCCTGGCCCACTTCTGTCACCGCCCTTTGGCGTATATAATCCCCTCGAAACCCTAAGACTTGGAGAGCAACCACATAAAGGTTCTGCCGCCTCTGCGGGGAGGAAACTACAGAGAGAGAAAGAGATCTCCGGCAGGCAGAAATCTATCGGGGAAATTCCTTCCTGGAGAGGGGAGATCGTCGCGATCAACACCGTCATCAAGCTAGACTTCATCGGGATCATCATCATCATCATCTCCACCATCATCTCCACCAACACCTTCACCACCACTCCGTACCGATGTAACAATTGGGTAGAATCTTGCATAGTTCTTAGGGGAAACTTTCCCGGTGTTGATTACTTGTTGTAGTTGATGCTATTGAGTGGAACCATTGAATTATTGTTATTATTCAGATTGTTACTTATAATTATTTCATCTTTGATCTTGATCCATATGATGTCTCGTGAGTAGTTCGTTTAGTTCTTGAGGACATGGGAGAAGTAATGTTGTTAGTAGTGGAATTGTGTTGATAAAGATTTAATGGTTTGATATTTAAGGTGTGGTGCTATTCTTCTATTGGTGTCATGTGAACGCCGACTACATGATACTTCACCTTTCTAGTCCTAGGGGAATGCGTTGTGTATTTGGCTACTAATCGTGGGGTTGCCGGAGTGACAGAAACCTGAACCCCTGTTAGGAAACATTTGCATAAGGGAGTGTAGGATCTTAATGTTTAAGGTTGTGGTTAGGTTTTTATCTTAATTGCTTTCTTGTAGTTGCGGATGCTTTCAAGGGGTATAATCACAAGTATGTCTTAGGCCTAGGAAGGTCAGTACATTAGCATAGGTTCACCCACACAACACTTATCCAACCAAAGAGGATTAATCAACTATATGAAGTGAAAGCACTTGACGATATTCCCATGTGTCCTTGAGAACGTTTGGTCATCTTAAGTAATACAACCGCCTTATCCTTTACTAGAGAAAGGATTGGGCCACTTGCTGCAATTATTATTATTGTCTTTTATTTACTCGCACTTTATTTATCTGCATTTTCAAAAACCCCTAAAAATCTGTTTGTTAAGTACTTACAGAGGATTCCTGATCCATACTACTTGTCAACACCTTTTGCTCGTCGTTGGGTTCGACACTCTTACTTATCGAAAATACTACAATACATCCCCTATAGTTGTGGGTCATCATACATTATTAACTCTAGTGCAAGTGGGAGACCAAAAGGAATATGCCCGAGAGGCAATATTAAGTGGTTATTATCTTATTCCAAGTTAATAATATATGTTTTTTCTCATGCTATAATTGTATTACCAATAAACATTAATACATGTGTGTTTAATAAACAAATAAAAGGTTCCTAGTAATGCCTCTCATTACACTAGCTTGTTGATTAATAGATGAACAAGGTTTCCTGATCATGAACATTAGATGTTGTTAATGACAAGGTCATGTCATTGGATAATGATGTGATGGACATTCATCCACAGTAAGTTTAGCAATACGATCATTTCTTAAAGTTTATACTGCTATCTCACATGAAGTAACACTAACCCTTAGACCATGAGATCATGTCAATCACTAACACTTGAAGAGTACTTTGATTCCATCAAACATCACACCGTAACAGGGTGATTATAAAGATGTCCTTGACTACTTAGAAAGTGTTAATTGAGGCTCATGGATCAAGAGTGGGATTTGTCCATCTTGATGATGGAGAGATATACTTTGGGACCTCTGGATGATATCACATTGACATCGCTTGCAAGCACGTGGCTCGCTCACGAGAATGAGTAAAAGGGTACTTGTTGGTAACGAGATCGAACTAGGTATGGATGATACCAAATGTTCAGAATTCGTACAAGTAAAATATAACGAGACAAAAGGAATTGGTTACTACGAAAAAGTTTCAAGCAATCACTAGTTCATCATTGAGTAAGTGGGAGTCATTATGGATTCCAGATTCCACTAATGATTATTGATTGAAGAGAGTTTCGATCGTGTAAACTTTGTTAACGAAACATAGGGTGACACACTTAAGGCTCTTCGACGCATTTGAGTGGATATGGAACGAGGGAAAAACTGCTAGAATAGTTTTGGTGTATCGAAATATTGCAAGGGAATAAATTCTTAATATGTTCATTAAATGAAGTACTTATTAGATCAAGCGTTCATTGAATTGAGTGGCATCAAACCAAGTGAAATAAAAGTGTTTTATTGGAAGGACTCTTGGTTTTTGAGTGGAGAATTATGAGAATAAAAGTGACCCTTTGTATTTGTGAGTGGACTGTCCACCCACATGAATGAGGAAGAGGTGGGGGCACCTCCTTTGGCCGTGGGCCTTGGGAAGGGGCTGCCCCTCCCCCTATAAAAGGAGGTGGCGGGGACCCCTCTCACTCACTCATCTATCACATTCTCATATGCCCTTTGGTTGGCATCTTCTCCCCCTTGCTAGATGATTCACTATCGCGAGTACGGTGCTTATGCGAAGTTCGCTCAAGACCTTCTCCTCCGCCACCACCACCACCACCATCTCTTAGTGTTGTGGGAGTTCCCGAGGATCCGCTGATTCTGCTGCCCAACTTGAGCAAAGGACGGAGGTCGTTATTGTGCTGGATGTGTGACCGATTACAGAGGCACTGCTCGTTTGTGGCACCGATCGTCTTCGCTCCTTGAGGGCGGATGAGTACATTCTACATCAGCCACATTTATTTGCGGGAATATTATCCCGCTTTCGATCTTCATGGGTGATCCTTTCTGAAACCATTACTAGTATTGCCTAGATTTGATCTTGGAAGTTGCAACTGTAGGAATTTGTTTGTTTTCTATGCAACGATCCCATCTGTGGTATCAGAGCTATGTATATGGATATATGTACGGTTAGAACACATGGAGATGTGAATGTTGATAATCATGTTATAGCATAACTTTGTGTATTTGGATCATGGTGGCATCTTGGGATGAAGCGGCCTAGACTAACTTTACATGTCCTCGCACACGAGACTTGTACCATGCTTTACATGAAACTAGTATTGCATAAGTGGCTCAACGGGTGTCCGTCTCTCCCAGCATAGTCATGATCTACTTTACAACAGTTTTCTAATAACTTGATTATCACCGTGTGGTTGAAGTTCGTAGGTAGAATGGTTCCTTTCTAGAAAACCAACAACCACGTAAAATATGCAGAAATAAATTAGAGGCATCTAACTTGTTTTTGCAGGGCATGTGATGTGATATGGTCATTTCTACAAAAAAATTTGTATGCAATGAGATTTATTGTAAGTTAAACAACCGGCAGGGGCCATATGGTTGACCTTTTCTTTTTATGTCTTGCTTTCTATATAAATATCTATGAGATATATTGTAGTCGTGGAATACGACCATAATGGAGGCACCATGGACCTTGGTGCCATGCCGATGGAATGATGGAGATCATACCATGACGCACAAGATGGAGATCGAATGCGAGATGGACCATATCATATAAATTATTCTTGCATGTGATGTTTATGCCTTGATGCATCTTATATTGCTTTGATTTGATCACCATAGTAGCATTATAAGGTGATCCCTCGCACTAAATATCAAGATAATAATATGTTCTTCCTCAATATGCACCATCAAGAAAGTTCATCGTTTCTAAGAACCACGTGATGATCGGGTGTGATAGACTATACGATCACATACAACGGGTGTAAGCCAGAATTACACACGCGAATAATATGGTTCTACTTGGCGAGCCTACCACATACATACATGGCCTCAGAACATGACCTAAAAGGTAAAACATGACTCATATGAATGATATAATGACCATATGATGCTTTCCATTGCAGCTGCACCACCTCACATGATGATCGGTCGTGGTATAGTGAATTTAGTTCGTGTAATCACTAACAATTACTAGAGGGATGTCATTTTTGAGTGGGAGTTCTCATAGTAAATTTTGAATTAACTTGAACTCTACCAGTTATAAACCTAGTCTAAATAGTCTTTGTAAATATATTGTAGATCATGGCACCCCCTCTGTATCCTAGATAGAGAAAAGATGCAAGATGATGGGTCAAACTTCACCAAATGGCACCGCAACATGAGTATTATCCTCGCGGGCATGAGGAAGTCCTACGTACTAGAAGGTCCGTTAGGTGAAGCGCCTGGAGCTGATGCGACTCAGGATGAGCGCAACATGTATGACACAAAGTATGATGACTACACTCTTGTGCATTGTGCGATCCTCCAGTTGCTGGAGCCTGAACTCCAAATTTGCTTTGAGCTTACTGATGCTGATGCTATGGTGGCAGAACTCAAACCCATGTTTTGTGGAGCAAATCCGTGTTGAGATATATGATATCTCTGATAAGTTCTTTAGCACAAAGATGGAGGAGCATAACTCTATGAATGAGCACGTCATCAAGATGATAGGGTTCTACAGTCGCTGCCACCAAGCTACAAAGGGTTTGTTCTAAACTACAAGATGAGTGGCCGAGCAAGTCTCTCACTGAACTCGCAGCCATGCTGAAAACTACCGAGGTAGACATAAAGAAGGAGCATCAAGTGTTGATGGTGAATAAAACCACGAGTTATAAGAAAAAGGGAAATAAAGGCAAGTCCAAGGGTAAATTCAAGAATGATGGCAAGTCTGGTGTTGCGCATGAGAAGAAGACCAAAGGAGCCCTAAGCCAAATACTAAGTGCTTCTACTACAAGGGTATGGTCACTAGATGCGGAACTCCCCAAAGTACTTGGCAGATAAGAAGACTGGGAACATGAACAAAGGTATATGTGATATACATGTTACTGATGTGTACCTTACTAGTAGTCGGAGTAGCGCCTAGGTATTTGATTCTAGTTCGATTGCTAACATATGTAACACGAAACATGGGCTAAGGAATAGTCGACGACTAGCAATGGATGAAGTGACGATGCACATTGAAAATGGATCAAAGGTTGATGCGATCGCCTTTGGGATGCTGCCTCTTCATCTACAATCATGATTAGTAATAAACCTAAATAAGTGTTATCTGGTGCCTGGATTGAGCATGAACATAATATATGGATCTTTTTAATGCAAGACGGTTATTCACTTGCATTTGAGAACAATGTTTGTTCCTTTTATATGAATAATATGTTTTATGGTCATGCACCCAAGAAGAATGGTTTATTTATTATGAATCTTGATAGTAGTAGAACACATATTAATAATGTGAATGCCAAAAGAATCAATATGAATGATGACATTGATGCATATTTGTGGCATTGTCGTTTGGCTCATATTGGTGTTAAACACATGAAGAAATGTTGTAGTCCTGGCACCCAGGGTAACACCATCCCACGTCTGGCGGGCCCACCATTAGGGTCGCTATAGAGGCGAAGGTGTAAGGAAGGTGATCTTCAGAGGGAAGGTCGAGGCTACCGCCTCTAGAGGGGGACACAACCGAGTCAACCCATATGCTGTCACAAAGCGCCAGCTCGCCCGGGTCCCCTGACGGGCGTCAGATGCCTTAGAGCGGACCCTAGGGCACGCTCGTAATCTCACCAGAAAGAAGAGGACAAGATCTGCGGAAAGACTAGGACCACCTAGGCCACCTTGGTAAAGAAAGGCCGGACCGCCCACCTTCTAGTGCAAAGACGTCGAGGACGCCATCGGCGCCAGGACAACTATCCATTACCACTCTGGTGCTAAGAGGACAGGGGAGGCGTCAGGTAGTGAAGGATGGCACCAAGAAGCCCAACTTTGTGAAGGAATAGAGGGAGACCAAGACGAGAGGACCGGGTACATGAAAAGTAGTCTTGTAGGCCGGAGCTTCGAGGGGGTAGCGATGTGGTGTCCCTTCCGAACTAGCAGTTGGGAGAAGAGGCCCAACCGCCCTATATAAGGAGGACTTCTCCTACCTTGCAAGGGGTTGATCCCAACAATCTGTAACCCTAGACATTGGTCCACCATTGTATCCTCGTGAAGCACCACGAGTAATACAACCAAGCAGGAGTAGGGGCTTTACGTTCTCACGAGGGCCCCGAACCTGGGAAAAAAATCCCCATGTCAACCTCTCTGCCGTGTTGGTGCGTCACCGCCTTCGCAGTCACTGAGAATCTTGGAACGCGTGATTCAGTCCCTCTCAAACTCAGGGCTTGTTGAACCCCTTGTTCCCATGCAAGACTCTTTATCTAACATTTGGAGCTCCAGGTAGGGCGCTGAGGCGTGTTCCGAAGACCTTCACCAACTCCGTTATCATGTCGGCTCGCACCGAGACATAGGCGGAGCGTGCTCTCCGCCGTGTGGCGAGTCGGGCTCAGATGGAGCCTGCCCTTGACGCACGTCACCAGAGCCGTCCTCATGGATGGAGGACGAGCATGGATCCTACTTCTGCCCGTTGTGGGAGCTCCTGCTCTCCTCCCGCGGCAACATGTTTCTGTCCTGCACCACGTCCTCCTGTGACCAGCCGAACCAACCCACCTAGGAGACCGCCAAGCGCATGGTGCACAATCCAACCAACCACCCATCAGCGGAGCCGAGATAGGTGAAGTGGTGTGAGCAGCTTGCTGAACTCCTCGACATCGCCACCCTGGCGCCCTAAGCACCGGGGGCTGTCAGCCACGCTCCGGCCCGGGTATCTGGTTGATGGTGCAGGGAGCTCTGGCCACAATTGTCGGATCATATCCCCTCCTCTGGCCGTAGATGTTCGAGCCACCGTGCTCCCACGCAGGCAGGAGGACCGCATCTTCGAGGATATTGCCATGGTGGGACAATAGAACCATGACGCCCTCGCCAATGACAAAGAAGTACAGGGCAACAGATGGATCTGCTTCTCCAAGGAGCTCTGACGTGTGGTGTGGCCACACAAGTTCCGCCCGAAGATACCATCACGAAACGATTGAACCGCAAATCCCTGTGAGTTTTTGCAGCTCTACACCACGTGCATCGATCAAGAGGGGCGACGACCATGTCATGGCGTACTTGTTCCCACTAAGTCTCAAGGACACGGCACGAACCTGGTTGATGAACCATGATGCCCCAAAATATATCGAGCTCATTAGGGAACCCCAAGAGGAAGATATGATGAGCACAACAACAAGTAGTTATGAAACCAATGTTATCAAACCAGTAGGAGCAAGGAAACAACTCCATGGTGTTGTTGCCAACCTGGAATCCTGCACAACACAACCACAGAACTTTGCCCCCAACTTACACTGAGGTTGTCAATCTCACCGGTTTTGCTGAAAACAAAGGATTAAACATATTGTGTGGAAGATAGTAGAAGCTTGCAGAAAGTAAACAGAAAACAGTAAGCAGTTGTAGATTGATGATAAAAGAAAGGATCGGGGTCCATAGTTCACTAGTGGTGGCTCTCCTTAAGAAAGATGACATGTTGGGTGAACAAATTACAGTGGGGCAATTGACAAACATCAAGAAAGCATACATGCATATACTAATTATCTTGACTCCTTTGAGATTTGATTGGGCATTATAACATTATACATAGACCGTAATCCAACTACATCTATGACTAATAATCCACCTTCAGGTTATCATCCGAACCCCGTCTAGTATTAAGTTGCAAGCAACAGATAATTGCATTACGCATTACGTGTAAAGTAAACAATATGATTGTTCTATGAACAAAGGATTGATGTTTTCTCCCTAGTAGCAACATCACATCTAGTACCTTAGAGATTTCTATCACTTCCCCAGATTACTAGAGGCATGAACCCACTATCGAGCATAAATACTAACTCTTGGAGTTTCTAGCATCTACTTGGCCAAGATAGCTACTTACAACGGAAAGCATGCAAGATCACAAATAACAAAGACATGATAGAATCAATAATGAATCTGAAATAGCATCTCAATATCCATCGGATCCCTGCAAACACAACATGTAGGATTACAAATAGATGATCTTAATCATGATCGGAGCTCACAAGATCTAAACATGATAGTAAAAAGGAGAAGAACCAACCATCTCGCTACTACATGGACCCATAGCCCAAGGATGAGCTACTCACGCATCACACCGGAGGCTTGCATGGTGATGAAGAAGGCCTCCAGGGTGAATTCTCCCCTCCCGCAGGGTGCCGGGAAGAGCTTCAGATCCCTCCCAATCTAGGGATGGAGATGACGGCGGCTACAAACTCTTTCGTGGAATTTTGATCGGGTATTTAGGGTTTCTGTATCGGAGGCATCTTATAGTCAGAAGGGGAGGCCGAGGGGATACCCTAAGCGGCCACACCACCCCTGGCGTGGCTAGGCCTGGCCTGTGCGGCCAGGTGGTGTGGCGGCCCTCTGGCCCCTGTCCGTCTCATATTCTGGCTCCGTGTCCCCCTTAGTGAAAAACTGATTTTGGCTTTTGTCCCGTCCAATTCCGAGAATATTCATTTTCTGATTTTCCTGGAACAAAAATAGCAGAAAACAGTCAGCTAGAACTGTGGCATATTTTTAATAGGTTAGTCCAAGAAAGTGTATAAAAAGTTCTCCAAAGTTGGAACAAAACATAAGAAAGTAGATAAAAACCAAGCATGGAACATCAAAAATTATAGATACGTTATCAACGTATCAACATCCCCAAGCTTAACTCCTGCTCGTCCTCGAGTAGGTAAGTGATAAAAGAATGAATAAGTTTTGAGGTGACATGCACCATCATAAACTTGATCAAAGTATTTGTAAAACATTGATAACTGGGATCATAGTACTTCAACATAGCATGAAAGATAAAGTTCTAGCAATAAGACATAGCAACTATGTTGCAACATGAAAAGGCACAAACAAAAGATTCATGCATAACAATTCTTTGCAAGACGTTTGTTTGTTTCATATAAAGAAAACATAGCATAGTGGCAGTTAGCTTGTCCCTCATAGAGTAGAAAACATAAATTCATAGGACACCTTCCAAGTTCATAAGAGTGACTAGATACAAGTGGTTTAAGAACAAGAAATATCAAGTTATGCATCATTCAACAAGTCTTGGGACAATGCACATAGAACTACGAATGGCCACTATGCTCTCAAAGTAGGTGCATAAAGATAGAAGGTGGAGACTCAACATAAAAGTAAAAGAAAGGCCTTCATAGAAGAAAGTAGAGAGTCAAGTTTCATAAAGATCTTCCAAAAATTATGGTACTTATTAGCTTTCAGCTCTCATTGCCCCTATCATAAGCATCTTTAGGTGATTAAGGTTAAAGTGACACAGCTAAGAGGATATGCTTGACAAGTTATAAGCCGAAATCTCATGCCCCTTACTTACGAAGACCGAACCTCATGATACTCAACTTCAGTCACAAGTAAGATCTTGTCATTGTAAGTACATATGTATCATAGCGAACCGCCAATGGGGTACCCCTTGCACATGATACATGAGTTATCCCATAATAAAAATAACAAGGCAAGCAAACAATGAGCATCGCAACGATCTTTTTCTTTGCTATTTGCATAGGTTTTTATTGAGGATGCTTCATAGAGTGCTCATTATGGTTATGCTGCAACTTTCCACCATGATTAGGCATGGCTTAGGCTAGCGTCCCAGGCGTTTATCTAACTCACATACAAACTCCATGATCTTACAAGTTCCCCTTTTATTTCACACCGCAAGGATCCATAAGCAAAAGAACATGATATCAACGGGGTACAATGTACAAGTGCAATGTTGAAAGCGTTCCCCATGATACATGGTTCTGCTAACTTCAACTTATAAAGCGCATGCATATATGTAAGAAAGATGGACACAATGATTCAAGTTTATTAAATGCAAGAAAGTAAAGTGTGCCATCAAGTTCGTGAGAGCTTTAATCACTAATTTTCACATAACAAGTTTAATTTGGAAGGTAGATAAAAACATGAATATACTTGGAATAGCAAATGCTAATAGGTAGGTATGGTGGACTCTTTGGAATAACTTGGTTTTAGGAGTTGGATGCATGAGTGGAACTCATACTTGATTACAGAGGCTAGCAAAAGACTGGGAGCGCTAATGGCCATAATCATGCAAAGCGACAAAACATCATTAATTAAAGCATAAAGTGATATTACAAGTCGAAAACTAAAGGATCGTAAAGGCTATGGTGACTTGGGATAGTCATAACATGGTGTGAGCATGCGCCAAGTCAACCCAAATAAAGCATCATAGGAGAATACCACAATTCTATGCTTTAATATGCTAAAACAATGCATGATTCTTCCAAGGCACATTAAGAAATCTCAATTGTTTATAACATGCCATGCTACAGCAAATATCACTAAGCATAAAGCCAAAACAATATCAAGCATGGCATGACAAAGCATGAGCCACAATCAAAAACAAGCTCTCTTTACCACTTAAGCATGAACTTTCCAACTCTTTTCCAATCCAAACCAAACTATTTGAAAACTAATGTATGGGAGAGGGGGTCCAACCAATTTATTCAGAAAACTAAGAAAACCAAGCAAAGGAAAACCAAAACAAAAACGAAGAAGATGCTCCAAGAACAACACAACTGTGCATGAAACAACAAAAATGAAGTGTTTGGAAGAAACCTAGGATTTTTATTGACGAAGAAGGGATGCCTTGGGCACCCGCAAGCTTTGATGCTTGTACTTCTTGGAAATTTCTTGGTGTGCCACGGGGTGGAATCCCCATGCTTGAGCTTTAGTCCATTCTTCATCTCATTACATTATTCCTTCCATACACCTGAAAATTTTCCTTCATACAAAACTTCACACAATCTTTATTAGCAACATTAGTGCACTCAAGATAATAAGTCTTTGGGTTCAGTTTCAACACCAATAAAACTTCCATTAAAACACAAGCTACTATAGCACTGCCCTCAAAAATCTCAATTCCCCAAAAGAACTCAAAAAGGAACCAACAAGATGCAAATGGAAATAATGACAGAAATCTGCCAAAATAGACCAGCAGGTAAAAACCAATTTTTTTCGAAGACCTTCTGTTGCTCAAATCGAAAAGTGTTGAACTAATGGAAGTTAGATAACAACCTGGGGCAGAAGCAAAAAAATCACGCCTTAAACCGACGTACAGATATTTTACACGAATTTTAACGGTGAAGAACAAAAATATGTTTCCGGACAGCAACTTTCCCAAGCATTACTTATCTCTCATTAGATGTTACTCTTGGCACAAAAAGAAAATAAAAAGGATAAGGAGCGGTTATTACAGAAGTTATAACTTCCAAGACTCATCTAAAACTTTTCGGTTATCTCCCAATAAGTACTTTTCTTTAATGCCTTTAAGTTAGGCATAAGAAGCAAGAAAGGAATCAAGTGTTCTCAAATGAAGAAGCATTAAAACCAAATTTTGTTTTCATAGGAGAAACAAAAGAAATCTTCTCTCTCTTCTTAGGGAAGTGTTCTATACCTTTCTTGAGTGGGAGTTGATATTTAATGGTGCCTTCTTTCATATCAATAATGACATCAACAGTTCTAAGAAAAGGTGTTCCCAAAGTAATAGGACAGGAAGCATTGCATTCAACATCCAAAACATAGAAATCAACGGGGACATAGGCATTGTTAACCATAATAAGAACATCATTAATACTCCCCATGAGTTTCTTTTTAGCATTATCATCAAGTGGGACATTTAAATAACAGTCTTCAAGTGGTGGCAAATCAAGCATATCATAAATCTTTCTAGGCATAATAGAAACACTACTATAAAGATCACATAAAGCTTTGAAATCAAAATCATTCACTTTCATATTAATGATGGGTTGCCAACCATCTTCTTGTTTCATAGGAATAGAAGCTTTATGTTTCATCTTTTCGTCTTTGATTTTTGTGAGAGCATCAGTAATATGTTTTGTAAAGGCCATATTCATAGCACTAGCATTAGGACTTTTAGCAAGCTTTTGTAGGAACTTAATTACTTTAGAGATGTTGCAACCATCAAGATGAAAATCATAATTATCATCTAAAGTAGTAGAGAGATTACTAGCTTCAACACTAGTGGTTGTGATAGTAGAAACACAAATGTTTCTAGCAATTTCATCTTCTCTCTCCAACTTAGCATGCAATTCAGCTAGTAGTCTAACATTTTCATCAATTCTAACTTGTATGGCATTAGTAGCAGCAAAGGGATTCTCAATAGTTTTAGGTTTAGCAGCGATTTTATTAATCAAAGAGGATTGTGCTTCAGACAAAGATGATATATTTCTTTCAGCATTAGAAAGTTTCAATTTCAAACTAGGAATTTCCCTATTGAAACTCTCAAGCATAGTTTAAAAAATCAGACCGGTGATCGAACCGGCGAGGCTATCGGTTCAGGTTTTTATTGGTCGGACCAGTGGTTCATTCAGTTTGATGGCGACAAAAAACCGTTCTTTTTAATTAAAATTTACGCAAAAAATCGGAACAAAATGACAATAAAATCTATATTAAGCGTATATTTCAATACGTAATCACAAATCATGGTGTGTTTAAGTGGTATTGGGCCTTATTTGATGCTATCTCTATCTAGGATAAGGTCTTGAGTTCGATTCTTCTTGCAACTTCTTCTTCTTTCTTGGTTTTTTTCTATTTGGACCGGTGCGTCTTAAAAAACCGGTGAGGTCACCGGTTCAGGTATTTTCCGGTTAAACCACCGAATCGGTCTGGTTTTTAAAACTATGCTCTCAAGTTGATGACTAATATTCTTCAAAATGGTAGATTGTTCCTCCATTGTTTTAGTAAATAATTTATTTTGTTCATATTGCATTTGCATGAAGTTTTTAGTGGCTCTTTCAAATTCCAAAATTCTTCCTTCACTAGGTATTCCAGGTTTGCCATTATAACCATAAGTATTATTAGGAGGGTAAGGCCTATAATTGTTATTACCATAAGCATTGTTGCCAAAATTATTATTTCCTATAAAGTTCACATCAACTTGCTCTTCTTGGGCAACCAAAGATGCTAAGGGGACATGATTTGGATCAATATGAGCTTTCCCATTAACAAGCATAGACATAATAACATCAATTTTATCACTCAAGGAGGAGGTTTCTTCAACAGAATTTACCTTCTTACCTTGTGGAGCTCTTTTAGTGTGCCATTCAGAAAAATTAACCATCATATTATCCATAAGCTTCCTTGCAGCACCCAAAGTAATGGTCATAAAGGTACCTCCAGTAGCAGAGTCCAATAGATTTCTTGAAGAATAGTTCAATCCTGCATAAAAGGTTTGGATAATCATCCAAGAAGTTAGTCCATGAGTAGAACAATTCTTTACCAAAGATTTCCTTCTTTCTCAAGCTTGAGCAACATGTTCATTATCAGATTGTTCAAAGTTCATTATTTCACTTCTCATAGATATAATCTTAGAAGGAGGATAGTATTTTCCAATGAAAGCATCTTTGCATTTAGTCCAAGAATCAATACTATTCCTAGTTAAGGAATTCAACCATTCTTTAGCTTTTCCTCTCAAAGAGAAAGGAAACAATTTAAGCTTAATAATATCCCCATCTATATCCCTATGCTTTTGCATCTCACAAAGTTCAACAAAGTTATTTAAATGAGCTGGAACATCTTCATTACCAACACCAGAAAATTGTTCCCTCATAATAAGATTGAGTAAAGCAGATTTTATTTCAAAGAAAGTAGCTTCAGGAACAGGTGGAGCAATAGGTGTGCACATGAAATCATTGTTGTTGGTGCTAGTGAAGTCACACAACTTAGTGTTTTCAAGAGTAGTCATTTTTTGTGTTTTTAATAAAGAAAGCAAACTATTAAAACTATTTTTTGTGTGTTTTTGATAAAGAAACAAGCAAACAAAGAAAGAAAATAAGCTAAGCAAAACCAAAACAACAAAGTAAAGCGATTGGTTAAGAGGGTCTACCCAAGATGTCCTTCTCTCCCCGGCAACGGCGCCAGAAAAATAGCTTGATGACCCAAAATATATCGAGCTCATTGGGGAACCCCGAGAGGAAGGTATGATGAGCGCAGCAACATGTTTTCGCTCAGTTATGAAACCAAGGTTATCGAACAAGTAGGAGCAAGGAAACACCTCCAAGGTGTTGTTGCCAACTTGGAATCCTGCACAACACAACCACAAAACTTTGCCCCCAACTTACAGTGAGGTTGTCAATCTCACCGGTTTTGCTGAAAACAAAGGATTAAACATATTGTGTGGAAGATAGTAGAAGCTTGCAGAAAGTAAACAGAAAACAGTAAACAATTGTAGATTGATGATAAAAGAAAGGACCGGGGTCCATAGTTCACTAGTGGTGGCTCTCCTTAAGATAGATGACATGTTGGGTGAACAAATTACAGTGGGGCAATTGACAAACATCGAGAAAGCATACATGCATATACTAATCATCTTGATTCCTTTGAGATTTGATTGGGCATTACAACATTATACATAGACCGTAATCCAACTACATCTATGACTAATAATCCACCTTTAGGTTATCATCTGAACCCCCTCCAGTATTAAGTTGTAAGCAACAGATAATTGCATTACGCACTGCGTGTAAAGTGAACAATACGATTGTTCTATGAACAAAGGATTGATGTTTTCTCCCTAGTAGCAACAACACATCTAGTACCTTAGAGATTTCTGTCACTTCCCTAGATTACTAGAGGCATGAACCCACTATCGATTACAAATACTAACTCTTGGAGTTGCTAGCATCTACTTGGCCAAGATAGCTAGTAACAACGGAAAGCATGCAAGATCACAAATAACAAAGACATGATATAATCAATAATAAATCTGAAATAACATCTCAATATCCATCAAATCCCCGGAAACACAACATGTAGGATTACAAATAGATGATCTTGATCATGAACGGAGCTCCCAAGATCTAAACATGATAGCACAAAGGAGAAGAACCAACCATCTAGCTACTGTATGGACCCGTAGTCCAACGATGAACTACTCACGCATCACACCGGAGGCTTGCATGGTGATGAAGAAGGCCTCCAGGGTGAATTCTCCCCTCCGACAGGGTGCCGGGAAGAGCTTTAGATATCTCCCGAGCTAGGGATGGAGATGATGGAGGCTACAAACTCTTTCGTGAATTTTTTATCTGGAACTTAGGGTTTCTATATCTAAGGCATCTTATAGTCTGAAGGGGAGGCCAAGGGGGTGCCCTAGGCGGCCACACCACCCCCTGGTAGCCAGGCCTGGCCCGTGTTGCCAGGTGGTGTGGCATTCCTCTAGCCCCTCTCTGTCTCGTATTCTGGCTTTGTGTCCCCCTCTGTGAAAAACTAATTTGGCTTTTGTCCCATCCAATTCTGAAATTATTCATTTTCTGAGTTTCCTGGAACCAAAAATAGCAAAAACCAGGCAGCTGGCACTATGGCATCTTGTTAGTAGGTTAGTCCAAGAAAGTGTATAAAAAGTACTCCAAAGTTGGAACAAAACATAAGAAAGTAGATAAAAACCAAGCATGGAACATCAAAAATTATAGATACGTTAGCAACGTGTCAAACCTCCCCGATGAATCCATCTGCTCATGGTCTGGCCTTTGCCCTCTCTTCATCACCAACTTTAAGGGAACCTACAACCGCCCACTCGCCTACTGCGACCTTCACCAGGTTTGTCAGCATCCTAGTGAGACCCTCTTCAAGTTCCTACAGAGGTTCAGTCAGATCCGCAACAAAATCCCCAAGATCTCAAACTCCAACATAATCACCGCCTTCTCCAAGGGGGTCATGGACATCCGCATGAGGGAGAAGATAGGCATCCGTGGGGAGAACCTCATCACGGACGCCGAACTATTCGTCATGGCGGAGAAGTGTGCCAAGGATGAGGTGGGGCGGATGTTTGGCCTTCCTGAGAGGGAGGGCACCCCCAAGCCCTCGAGCGCCTCCAAGGGCACGAGCCAGGACCCCAAGTGAAAGCCTGCCACCGTTCGTGCCGCCGAATCCGAGCAAAAGATCCCTCACGAGGGTGGCAGCGATAGAGAGTGCGATGACCACTCATACTGTGTTTTCCACAAGAATCATGGGCATCCCACAGACGATTTCTATGAGCTTAATGAGCTTCATGACTAGCACAACAGCCATAGGAAGGGAATAAGGGAAGGAGAGCGCGGGAGGAACCACGGTGGCAATTAAGGCGGGGGGAGGGGGACACTAGCACAACAACCATGCCGGCCAATGTGAGTCCCATGCGGGACACCAAGCCAATGGTGCCAGCAACTCCCCCACGCTCACGAGAAAGTCGAAGGGAGCGTGGGGGGCTATCAGGAGCCGAAAGGTGCCATAGAATGCATCCTCGGTGGCTCCCAAGCCCCGATGTCCAACAGGAACTTCAAGCAGCTGACCCGTGAGGTAGCCGCTGCTCGGCCTGGGGCTCTGTCCCCGAAGCTCAAGTGATCATAGTGCCCCATTACCTTTGACGCGGAGGACCACCCTATCTCCACACATAATCTGCATGCCCACCATCAACAACATCATAGTCACCAAGACGGTCATCGACGGTGGGGCTGGACTGAACGTACGACCGGATGATGCCGACTATGTCACGAACGACACTACCATACCCATCGGGCATGTGCGCCACTCCGTCACATCCGGGTCTTGCGAGCATCATCGACTTCGACGTGGTGGATATCGGCCTTTGATGAGTCCAAAACTGAAGCATATTTACCTTTTGTTTTGGCATAAATAGAATAGGAATTTTGGTATTTCACTGCGCTTGTGCGCACCTTTTTGCCTTTGTTTCAATAGGATCCCAAATTACTAAGGCTATTATGAAAAGATCAATTGTAATTGTCATATTATATTATAATATGATATTTTTAAGTGAGAGGAAGGCATCAGCCGCGATACCGATCAGTGGTACGGGCAGATCCCACCCATACCGGTCTACCCATACCACACGGCACTGCATCCACCTCATCAAATACTCTCTCCTGGTGAATACGGCAGAGAGATCTGACATGCATCGCCACCAGAAACCACGAAAAACCACATCTAAAAGGGATCTGAAGGAGGAACCTGGCAGAGGGAAAATCCCTACTACTGCACGGATCATTGGAGGACATTGCATCATCCCCTTCATCATCAATCGCTACATCCTCATCACCATCATCACCCCATCTCCCATCCATTAGATCTTGTTGTAATTCTAGATTCAATTGTGGTTTGCACTAGATTTAGCCCCATACTTTTATCCATCCATTTGATTATGATGATGTTGTTGATTGCTTCCATGTTTGAGTAGTTCCTTTGTTCTTGGGGAGAAGGAGAAACCCGAGAACTATTATGAACTTGCAATAGAGATGATGTATCCTTGTGTTCGTATGACTGGACGGTCTATGATAGATTTATGATTTGTGTTTGATCTCTCTGTCTTTACATTTTATATGTAGTCGGCCACATATCATTTGCCCTCGGGACTAAAGGGAGGGTGAAATCCTTTGGACGTGTTTGGGAGCATGCCCGGAATAGCTTCGTGACAAATTGGTGCTTGCTTGTAACCTACACAGTCAAAGGAGGATAAAGAGGGATTCCCTAAGCTAATTACGATAAGAATGGGGAAACCCTTAATTGTGGTGGTTTGTATGGGTGATTTCTCTCAGACATCGCAGTGGTTATTTAGAGGTCACCTCACTCTTGGCTCAACAAAGTGGCTTCCTACGATCCTTGTAGTGAACATCTTATTATGGAGCTCTCTCACACATATCATGACACAAGAAGTATGTTATCTTAATTAATAATAATAATATCATGCTAGTGGTGTATCTTACATCCCTGAGAATATTTTAGCCCTATTGAGTTCAACCAAATTTTCACACAACATTGTTACTTGCTTTCTTTTACTCGTTTTAATTACTTTTCTGCACACAATCAAAAACCTTTCAAACATCCTTTATTGAGATCAAGGGAAGATTATAAGTATCCTTTGGTGGAAAGTGACGAGGGGCATAAAGACCTTAACCGAAATAGCTCTTTGTGGGTTTGATACTTTTACTTATAAACAGGTACAATTGATCTGTGCACTTGCAGTCATAAAGCTATTTTCTGGGCCGTTGCCGGGGATCTAAGTGCTTTTTGTAGCAGATATCTCGGGAAGGTCAATAGGGGACTCATCAAAGAATTCCCGAGTGAGCACAAACTAGAATATGAGGTTAACCCTCGCTCTATCGCTGTTATTAAAGAGAAAATTTGTAGCAGATGAATCCGATGAGGATCCTTACACTCATTTAATGCATTTTACCGACTTATGTTGGACACTTAAATTGAGAGGCTATTCTGATGATGAATTCAAACTTAAATTGTTTAGCAAATTCGAACCAACACTACTTTAGCTTGGTATAGAATTTTCACTGAAGAGAAAATAGATACCTAGGCAAAACTCAAAGGATAATTCGTATTTTGATTCTTTCCTTAGGTAAGAACTTCTGAAGCAAGAAGGGCAATCACAAACTTCAAGAACCACCTAGGTGAAGGCTTGGTAAGGGCCTTCAAAATATATAAGTCCCTTATTAATAAATGTGCCCATCATGATTTGCCTGAATGGTATGTTTTACATATTTTTTACGGAGGACTTAATTAATAAATTAAACATGATCTTGACACAAATCCAAGAGGCTCCTTTATGGAGTTAACTATAACTAAAGCTTGGGAACTCCTAGAAATAATTCGTTGTAATAGAGAAACATGGGGATTTGATTTAGGTGGTGAAGGAGGTATCAAAATAGAATATGATTGTCTCAATACTTATAAAGAATCCGGTAAATTAAAAGAAACTGCTGATGAACTTCAACTTGATGATGATATTATTTTGCAAATCCTTCAGTCTTTTACAGAACATATTGAGTGGCTCCATTATACTCCTCCACTCGGGAAAGTCGAAGAAGTTGATCCAATAATTGCAGCTCATGTTGAGCCATTAAGGGAAACACCCCCAATATGTTGAACCCCTTCCTTTTCCAAGGACTGCGAGAAAACATATGATGGTTCAGCAGCACGAATATCTACACGAAGAGGAAAGGTTATTCCTCAAGACGCTGGATTAGGAGGCACATACAAGAAAAAGTGAAGAAGTAAGTATACAGGAGACCGAGAACCAACGAAGGAAGATATCTTAAACATATTTCCACATTGTAATGTGATAGAGTTGGATACCGAAGCTTCATAATTCATTGAAAGGAAGGTAAACGCTAAAGAAGTTGGTAAGCCTATTCTTCCTTGTACTTTCGGTGGAACTTCATATTATGGCATCTGCGACATAGGAACAACTGTTAACATAATCCCTTTTAAATTTTATTTAAAATACAAAAAGAACTAACCTCAACTGAATTAGAGGATTCTGACATGACTATAATACTTGTAGATAAGACTCAGAGTTCCTATGGGAATAATTAGAGATGTTCCAATTTATGTTGGACCATATAAATATCACATTAACTTTGTGCTTATTGATATGCCTACTGATGTTTAATGTCCTATTATTTTCAGAACAACCTTCTTAAATAGCACAGGAGAAAACATTGATTCCAAGAGACAAACTGTGTCTCTCATGTTTGGTGAAGAGAAAATGAACTTTCACTTCTCTAAATTTGACCATAAGCCGACTATCAAAGATTTAGTTAATTATGAGTATGAACAAGAAGAGGAAGGTAATAACGTTAATCTAGCTTCAGTAGTCATTGAGACTCCTAATGATGATTTAGCAAGGAGCTTAGTCCACAATGATAATATTTTTCAAGACATAGAAAAGTTGGAGATAGACGATTATCTCGACTCCACACCTGAGGTCGAACCCGAGATAAATCATAAATATGAAGAACATATAAGAAAAGGATACGAGGCACCACCACCTCCTACTCTCAAAACTTTACCCAGGGAGTTAAAATATAGGTTTATTGATGAAACTAATAATTTCCTTGTTATTATAAGTTCTAACCTTGTAGATAAAGACGAGGAAAATTTAATGATGGTTGTCTAGATGCATCGAAATGTCCTGGGTATTGGATGAGTGACTTGAAGGGGATTAGTCCCTCGATAGCCACCCATAGAATATTTTTGGAAGAAGGAGCCCAACCAATCGTAGAATTTCAAAGGTGACTCTAACCTCACATGAAAGAAGAGGTAAGGAAGGAAATAATACATTTTTTAGTTGCAAGGATCATCTTCATCTAGAAGAAAGTGAATGGGTATGTCTTGTTCATTGTTTTCCTAAGAAAGGTGGATTTACCGTTGTTAAAAATGAACATAATGAGATGCTACCTACTAGAACCATTGTTGGTCACATTATGTGTATTGACTATAGAAAACTTAATATGGAAACTAGAAAGGATCATTATCCTCAGCTGCTTATAGATCAAACTTTATAAAGGCTAGCTATGCACTCTCATTTTTGCTACTTAGATGGTTATTCCATTTTTTCTCAAATTGTTGTTCACCCTGATGACCAACTTAAAACAACCTTTATTTGTCCTCATGGTTTATATTCCTATCGTCGGATACCTTTTGGTATTTTCAATGTTGTTGCCACCTTTCAAAGGTGTATGACTGCTATATTTGCTGATTATGTTGACAGTTTTATGGAAGTATTCATGGATGACTTCTACGTTTATGGAACTTCCTTTAATCATTGTCTCCATAACCTTCATAAAGTTTTGCAGAAATGTGAAGACACTAACTTAGTCTTGAACTGGGAAAAATGTCATTTTATGGTTCAAGAGGGTATAGTGCCATGTCATAAAATCTCAGGTAAGGGTATAGAAGTTTATAAAGCAAAGATTGAAGCAATAGAAAGGCTTCCACCTCCTCGAGATGTAAAAGGTATAAGGAGCTTCTTAGGCCATGCTGGATTTTATAAAAGGTTTATTAAGAACTTTTCAAAAACCATTAGAACATTAACTGGCCTTCTTGAAAAGGATTTTTCTTTTAATTTTGATGAAAAGTGTCTCGCTGCTTTCAATATATTAAAACAAGCCCTTCTTGAAGATGCAATTATAAAACCCCCTAATTGGAACATACCTTTTGATCTATTTTGTGAGGCTAGCCATCAATCTATGGGAGAAATTATTTGCCAGTATGATGGTGATGATCTTTATATCATTCATCATGTTAGTAGCACCCTAAACAGGTCCCAAAAGAATTACCCTATGGAAGAAAAAGAATTTTTTGCTGTGGTTTTATCCTGTGACAAGTTTAAATCTTATATTATTGACTCTAAAGTAAGAGTTCATACTGATCATGTTGGCTTAAAACAGATTCTTGAAAGGACTGACGTTAAGCCAAGAATGATCCGTTGGACTCGACTTTTGCAAGAATTTGATTTGCAGATTCTCCAAAGGAGGGAAAATCAGGAGGAAGCATCCATGAACACTGAGGAGGCTGATCTACCTTAGGTAGTGTCATCTATGTGCATACCCTCGAGAACTATAATTCCTAAAAGGAATTTTTTGATTTCTCTTTGCAATGGCTTTAGGGATTTTCTGCAACCAACCTTGTTCAAAGGGAAAAAGAAAAGTTGATCCCAGAATAAAAACAAGGAGAAGGTACCCGAATAAACTCATTCCATCTCAATGAGCAAGACATTTCAAATCTTGAAAACATCTTTGTTATGGATGATTTCTGATATTCCCTTTTGCATATTTTTATTCCTTTAGTTTTTCTAAGCGCACTACCGGTCTTCTGAGGTCGGTACAGGCGGTTGGTACGGCCAGCTCGGCCCGTACCACTGCTCGTTAAGGCGGAAGTACCCTCGATGCACTTTTTCACATATCGGTACGACCGCGCAGTACGGGCGCATTCGCTCGTACGGGTGGTTGGTATCGATGTTGTGTTCCCTCGTTCATTCTTATTTATTTTGTCTGGAAAAAAAGGGGACCGAAGTGGCTAAAAATTAGTACGTACGGGTAGTACGAGTTGAGCCCACTAGTACCACTTTCTCGATTGGCTATTTACCAACTTATGATCGTCGGATATTTGGAAACGACCCGGTACGGGCGTCCGCCCATAACAAGTGGTCATTACGATCGCGATTTCTTCCCTCTACACTTATTTGTTTAAATATTTATTGGGATTCTTTTCTTGGTCGGCCATTTTACTTCCAGTACGAATTTCCCCTACCTCTGACTCCTAATAAGCCTCCCTAGAGGTCTTCCTCCATCTTATATCAACAGATCCAATCTACTTGATCCACTACCAACTTCCAGGCAAAGACAAGCCTCTAAACCTCATGGGTCCTTCGTGAGATAGTTTCCAGACCTCCTACATTGAAGTCGATGACCATGAAGCTCAATGCCTACGCCCGAAGAACAAGTGGTACACCTATGACTCTGATGATGATGAGGAGGAATTCGAGACCTTCATGGAGCAAACAAAGAGGGGATGGAAGCAGACGAATTACCTATTTATGGTGAAGCATGAAGATAAGAAAGACACCAAGAAACCTCATGCGAAGGGGTGCATGGAGTCACTCAAGCTCATCGCCGTCAACTACTCCTCACCAAAGTGTAAGAAAGCTAACTGTCTTGATGGAGGAACTTATCAGGAGACTATGGCGCATACTTCAACAACAAATAAGATCACCATGAATGTGCGCATGAGCATGAAACCACAAGAATATTGGGGGTTCAACCTTCTCGACGTGCCCATAAGCACGCACTTTCCAGACGCTGAACATCGTCTTCAGAAGATAGAGAAGTACTAGAAAGAAGAGATCATACATAGGAAGATCGTGTGCAAGCGCCTCTTGGATCTTGAAGGCAAGAAGGAACTTAATGACGTGATGAGCAAGGTCACTGATGGGATGTTCCTCTTCCATTCGGATCTATAGAAGTGTCTTCATCACATATCTTCCATGGACGAGACAAACAAGAAGCTTCGTGCAACAGTCTCGAAAAAAACTTCTTCACCATGATGGACACCACGGTATCGAATAATCGCAAGGGATTATTTGATCCACCCTGCTTGATTCCAAGCTTGGGGATCCGTGAGAACCTTGTAATCTATCTTACAATTTTTGCATGTTTATTTTCCGACACACCTATTAGGTTTTAATTCCAGAATTTACATTAGTTGCATCAACTTTGAGTTCCCTTTTGTTCGAGAGAAGATTTATATCCGTTGAGTTTTGAGACTTTATGATATTTTGAAGTTATCTTTTGATTCATGATTATTATATTAGATGATTGAACTAGGTTGAGTGTTATGATACTTGTACAATTGTCATGATTTTAGGGGCTTCCACACCACTAAAAGTATTTATTAAATTTTATTAGAAGAATAATTTTGGTAGCATAAAAGTACTGAGCATGGTCAAGTGGCTGTATTAAAAGAGAGAGAGAGAGAAAGAAAAAGAAGTGAAAAATAAAAAAAGAGAATAGAGGAGAAATAAAATAACAACTATCAAAAGAAGCCCAAGAAAAAGACAAGATACAAGAAAAAGAATGATCATGAACCGTCATTACTGAAATAAAGTGCCTAGCCAGTATAAATTTATGATTATATGGTCAATCACTGAAAGCTTCTAATAATTCATTGATGCTAAAAAGGGTGTGGAATCCTCTAAGTCATGTGATGTGTCAGGGTATGATAATATCCCTGAAGTAACTTTACATCTAATATTGTATTGTTGTTTCAATTTCTGCCTCATTTATTATAAGTCTCATGCCTCATGAACATGATGATGTTGTTCATAAGCCACCATCTTGATCGCGGACGAGCAAGAGTCTATCTTGGGGGAGTTGATGAGTCCAAAATTGAAGCATATTTACCTTTTTTTCTCATAAATAGAATAGGGGTTTGGGTATTTCAGTTCGCTTACATGTACCTTTTGGCATTTGTTTCAACATATTCCCAAACTACTAAGTCTATTATGAACATATCAATTGGAACTGCCATATTATGTTATAATATGATATTTTTAAGTGATAAAAGTTATTTTATTGATTTACCTTCGCACCCGGGAGAATACCAAGCAAGAGGAAAGCATCAGTCGCGATAACGACCAATGG
This sequence comes from Avena eriantha, assembly GCA_910589775.1. Classification (NCBI taxonomy): domain Eukaryota; kingdom Viridiplantae; phylum Streptophyta; class Magnoliopsida; order Poales; family Poaceae; genus Avena; species Avena eriantha. The sequence goes on along the minus strand of OU342742.1, from coordinate 328,503,741 downwards.
TATGGACAGATCCAGACCGTACCATCCGCCTGTACCATGCGGCAATGCATCCCCCTCGTCAAATACTCTCCTAGGAAAGACAGCGGAGAGATCCTACATTCACAACCACCAGAAACCACCAAAAACCACATCTGAAAGGGATCTGAAGGAGGAACTTAGCGGAGGCAAAATCCCTGCTGCTGCACGGATCATTAGGGGACATCACAGCATCCCCTTCATCATCTACCGCTGCATCCTCATCACCATCTCTCATCCATTATATCTTGTTGTAATTTTAGATTCAATTGTGGTTTTTACTAGATTTATCCCCGTACTTTTATCCATCCATTTGATAATAATGATGTCGTTGATTGGTTCTATGTGTGAGTAGTTCCTTTGATCTTGGAGAGATGGAGAAACACTAGCTCTATTATGAACTTGCAATAAATATGATCTATTCTTGTGCCCGTATGACAGGCCGGTCTATGATATATTTATGATTTGTGTTTGATCTCTATCTTTAGATGGTATATTTAGTCGGCCACATATCATTTTCCATCAGGACTAAAGGAAGGGAGAAATCCTTTGGACGTGTTTGGGAGCATGCCCCCAATAGCTTCGTGACAAATTGGTGAAGGATTGTAACCTACACGGTCAAAGGAGGATAAAGAGGGACGCCATAAGCTAATTACTATATACATGGGGAGAGATATCCCACAAGTATAGGGGATCGTATGTAGCCTTTTCGATAACTAAGAGTGTTGAACCCAACTATGAGCTAAAGGTAGGATAAATGTTCTCTCAAGTTCTATCAATCACCGATACAACTCAACGCACACTAAACGTTTGCATTATCTAGGAAATAAAACTAAAGCAACAATAAGAGTACTAGAGATAGCTTTGCATGATAATAAATAATAAGAAAGTAAAGTTAGTTGCTGCAACAATAAAATACACTAAACTAACAGAACCATGAGTGTGGAATAGTGGTGGTAATTGTGGTGGCTTTGTCCAAGTTTAATTAGCGAATTAATCGGGTTCATTGTCTTCGATGTAGTTTTCTACGTGGGAGAGGCTAAATATACATGCGCTTCACTACTTGAAATTACATGTACTATATGATTGGATTGTTAGCAAACATCCATAACTACTAACAATGCATTAAGGTTTTTCCGACCACAGCCTTATGTTTAATGGTCCTCTTACTCTCATATGTGCAATGTTCCGGCAGAACTTCCCCCTTCCTCTTACACATACTACAAACCCTATGATGTTTAATCCATGCACGCACAAATATAATGGACACCAAAGGACTGTACCATATCAACATACAACTCTAATGAAACAAGACGTTCAACCATTCAATCTAAGAACAAACAAACTGCACAAAATGACATAGATCATGGGATTATAACTTATAGCATCAAACACCATATTTACATAGGAAGGTACAGAGGTGTGTGGAAGGATGAACCACTGCATACTAGGAGGATTAGGTGATTGAGATGGTGGTGAAGATGGTGAAGAGGGCGGCACCGGCGGCGGTGCGGGGGACTCCTTCCCTGCCGCCGGTATCATGGGGGAGCACCGCCCCTTAGCCCCCTTCCTTCATGGATTCTTGGGAGCCCTCCCCCATGGAGATGGGGATCCATGGGGGAGGAAAAAACGTGGCTTTGGTGGCTGCAAATTCGTGGGTACAGGTGTCTTGGGCGAATTATTTTTCCTCGCTTTATATAGTTTCTCGGATTCTCGTCCCCCCATCTTGGGCTGCAGTAAATCGGGCCTAGCAAGCCCATCCGGACTCAGAATCAGCTAAATTTTATATCCAGAATGTTTGTCGCGAAATTTCCAACAGCTTTGAAGTTGAAGCGTTTTCTGTTTGACGTTGTATTTGACCCGAAACGTGACAATCTTCAAAAAAGGTTCTGAGACAGATTTCTGTAAAATCCCAATTTGACTCCAACAAGGTTTCCACTTGTATTCTTGGTAATTCCTACACATCAAAGTGTAAAACAGGAACATTGTGCAATTTTGCAATAATTAGTAGGTTAGTCCAAATAAATCAAAAACTTTATATAAAAAAGAGTGTCAAAAGCATATTATTAGCATAAAACCATTAAAAATTATAGATACGGTATGGACATACCAGGGAGAGCCTTAATTGCAGTGGTTTGTATGGGTTATTGCTGTCAAACATCACAGTGGTTATTTAGTGGTCACGTCACTCTTGGTTCAACAAAGTGGCTTCCTACGAGCCTTGTAGTGAACATCTTATTATGGAGCTCTCTTCAAACATATCATGACACAAGAAGTATGTTATCTTAATTAATAATAATATCATGCTAGTGGTGTATTCTACATCCCTGAGATTGTTTTAACCCTACTGAGTTCAACCAACTTTTCACAATACATTGTTACTGATGCGAGCGCTGGAAAACTTCCCATCAGCTCTTGTAGGAGCTTCTCGCTGCACCTTAACGGTTGATACTCTAAGTGGAGAGTGATGTAGTAAATGGAGTCTTCCCCACGAGGGAAACTTGAGGGTTTAAATATCGATCTCTCGGGGAGCTCTATGTAAGAGAGTGATCCTCTTTGTTCTTCGTCAAGCAACCTACAAAATAGTTTTAGATTGTTTTGTGGCCTCAACCTCTCCAAGTGGTTGTCAAGCACAAGGTGTATGTAAGCAAAACTAAAATAAAATGCAATAAAAGTAAAATGCAATGCAATAGTAAAAGTAAATATGAATGGTGGCAAATGCAATGGAATATGATGTTTTTGGATTTTAGTGGGTGTTTGCAAGCATGAGAAAAGTTTTTGTATTTTCAGACTTAATTAGTACTGAAAATATAAAGTGATGTGATGTGTTGGATAGTGTTTTATTATGGCTTAAAATGGACCGGGGATCATAGTTTCACTTATGCACTCTCTCTTTGAGTTGTGGTGGACATGAGACACTCTAGCTGGCATAATATTGGTGCAACATGTTAAAGTATGGATATTAATTCATATAGGCATCACGTCCTAACATAGATATGTTATTTATAACAATTCACTTATACTCCACTAGAAAGCGGGTCTCCAAGCAACTAGTATTAAGAACAATTTCAGAGTATAGCATTAAGTTCTATGACATGAAGTTAAAATAAGGACATACTTGATCTAGTCTAAGCATGGTATTTTCTTTATCCCTAGTGAGGCAACTAAGTAAGGTAAACACCCAAGTGATTCACAAGTTTTACTGTCCTACCCGCAAAATCACCCATGTTGCTCCAACTAATGCACACGTTATGCCACAAACGCTCCCATATACATGTTTTATCAAAACAAGTAAACAATATCAGGGTACATAATATGCATCTATTCATATACTTCCAATACTAAACAACTGCAATCTCAAATATCAACTATATAAAGATCCACCACATAGGTAATAGAAATATGACCATAATCATGTTATGCAGCTGGTATGGTTCTAATACAATCGGGATCATGGAGAGATACAATAGCTACTGCCACAAACCCATAGTGCAGGGGTGGACTACTCCCCTTCCATCATGGTGAAGGTGTTGGAGTCGTTGGAGGAGGTGGAGATCACACTGGCAGCGCCCCGCCGGAGTTTTCCACCTCCGATCTTCTGCCTCCTGCCTCTGTGTTTCATGTTTTTGACTTCTACGATGCTCCTTTTAGAGAATCATTGGGAGACCTTTTTTATAGGTGGTTCTAGGTCAGAACCTTTGCCCGAGAGAAAGAATCGACGGCATCAGAGACTCGAGGGGCAAACAAGCACACTAGTCACGGCCAGCTCCCCTAGCCGCGCGTGCTAGGATGGTTTTCTCCTCGGTCTTCTTTTCTCACGGATCTTTGGCCTAATGTTCTTTGTTCTGATAAATATGAGGTCCCATGAAGTTTCAGGTCAATTGGACATCGTTTGGGTACCTGAAAGTCAAAAACATTGAAATAAGGGTTTTCTGCCTTGGCAGGGTTAATTCCAAAACAATATGGGAAGTGTGAATTATTCCCAAATATCATTATAAAACATGAATATACCCCATATATGATGAAAATATGTTGGAATATAAAGTAATAAATTGCAAAGTTCATGCATGCATTTTACATGAGTAAGTTACTTGCTTTATTTTACTCGTTTTAGTTACTTTTCGGCACACAACCAAAAACCTTTCAAACTCCCTTTACTTGAGATCAAATGCAGCTTATAAGTATCCTTTGGTGGAAAGTGACGAGGGTCATAAAGACATTAACAAAATAGCTCTCTGTAGGTTTGATACTTTTACTTCGAAACTAGCTACAATTGATTTGTGCACTTGCAGTCATCAGCCTCCCCTACAACGTCATCTTGGGCCACCCCTCCCTCCCCATGTTCATGGCATATACTCACCACTCAACAACGTCATCAAGATGTCGGGAGGCAATGTCTAGGTCATCACCATCTGGTGCGACGAAAATGAGGCCTTTTCGAGTAAGCCTATGAAATCGTGTCCATAGCCTACCCGGAAGATGTGGATGCTCTCGATTACATCGAGGGTATCACAAGGTAAAAGCAGATGATGGCTCAAGAGAACACACTGGCAAAGAGGGCGAACACCGCATTGTACCCATCTGACGAGGGCCACAATGCGTCCACCGCCCACAGCCACGGGAGACCCTCTGGGTAGGCTCGCCCAATCCTCATCAGCATCATTAGGGCTCACAAGGGTGACATGAACGCCAGGACTCTCCACTTTCCGGTGGACTGCACCTAGCGTGCACTTGACCCCAACTCCTTCCCCGGTGCCGCTTGAAGGGTGTCCAGAGGTACCTGGCGTCGGTATGGCTTATAAAACCCCCCACTATCATGCGTAGGGCGGCCAGCTACCCGCTCCATTTTTTTGAAGGTGACGCTCTAAACTCCTGTCCTCTGTAGCCTTATTTATCTTAAGACCCCGTGTAGGCCACAACAACACTATAATAATTCGGACCTGTTTGACACTCCCCCATTTGGATTTTGCGCCTGGCTCCAACTCTGCCATTTGTTTTTTCCCTCGAGAGAAATTCTTTGAAAGATGCACGTGAGTAAGGCGTGTCAACAAGTGCCACGTGAGTGGGGGCTAGGCATGGTGTTTACTGCCGGGCCAGCTCCCAGCAACCCAGGGCCTAAAGTGTCGAGCTCTGAACTTTTGAACTATCCCCGTCCATAAGTCAACTCACCCACGGTTCCTGGTGCTTGGGATCCTCGCGAGACACTTGTAGGCAAAATCAGGCGCGTACGTTTTTTGCTCTGTGATCCCCTCCATGGTGTCTATTGCCGGGCCACCACCCAGGGCCAGAAGTGTCAAATTCTGAACTTTCAGACTAGTTTTGACCATGAGTCAACTCACCCACTGTGCCTGGTGCTTGGGACCCTCACATGACACATTTAGCAAAATCATCCCTTACGACCCAGGACCTAAGGTATCAAGCTCTGACTTACGGACCAGCGCTGGGAACAAGACATTCCCCATCGACCCAGGGCCTAAAGTGTCTAGCTCTAAACTTAAAGTCCGGCCTCGGCGACAAGACAACCACGTCTCCTAGCACTTGAAACCCTCGCGTGACACCTGTAGGGAGCCCTAGCAGGGCATATTTTTCCCTATAGTCTCCTCCACGAGGGAACGACAGGCTAAGCGTTGCTCTACGGTTTTCTCCTCGAGAGGGTTATGGGCTTGCTAGTGAGGGTACCCCCTCTAGCGGCCAAACCTCGTGCGACCCCTACGACCTCTTTCATGGTGAACCACTAGGATAATCACATCTCTATGGCTTTCTACTTGAGAGGGTTATGGGTCGGCTCATGAGGGTACCCTCCTCCAGTAGCCAAACCTCATGTTGCATCCGTGGTCTCCTCCTGGGAAGGCTCGCAGGACAAGCGACCCATAGGGACACGCTCTCATGGCAGGCCTCGCCTTCGGGAGTCCTTCAAGAGGTGCACAAACCTACGACCACTCCTCAAGAGACTTACATGAGGCTCGTGGGGGATCCTCCCCATGGCGACCAAGACCCACAAAAAACCAATCGATTCACCCGCGCGGGCCCCGTCTTGATTCCTCTCTCGGGCCTTGGTTAGGCCGCCTGACTCGGGTGGTGGTGACTCCCTGCACGGTCTGGTGAGGTGCACAAAAAAGGCAATTACGGGAGGAAACATTACAAGTCCCGCTTATGAAAACAAAATGCCAAAAGCGCTACAACCGGACGACCCGCCAGGTAAGCACGCCTCTCTCCAGCGGCACACCCTCCGCCGCACCCGAAGATCCTACACGCTCCAGAGGTGGCGATGACAGTCCACACGGCACAATTACGGGTCGAATATAGACACCAAGAAGCCCTCCTCACCCAAGTAGCAGAACCTCAGCATGGAGCCACACGTGACACGGTGCTAGGTGATGAAGACTTCCCGGCCAATGGTGAAGTCCATCTCCCGAGCTAGGGGCATCAATGGTCACGCTCCAGATATAGCTGCCACCAGAATGCTTCATCTGCACATTGCTAGGCATGTCCCCGGTTACTCCAAGGGAAAAGCGCACGAGCATCCACACCCTCGTGTCCCAGCCGGTGTCCCAGAGGACGAGGACAAAGTCAATGACCCGCTTAGGCTTGGCATCCTCCTCGATCTTGATCATGACCACGGAAGGGGGAGGTAAGGGGAAAGCCATGGGAACGGAGCCGCCACCCCTCCATCACCACGATCCCCTCATCGTCCTTGGGCGCCACCGCGAGGCCATCCCCACCCGCTTCTCGCTGGCAGGTCCTCTACAGATGCCTCGGAAGCACCATAGGAGGAGGCGATGACCCGGCTGGTGCCATGACCCCCGTGCCCAATGCGACTGCTCCCACGGGGACGTCCTTGACCTCGTTTCGCCGGTGGAGTAGCCATGACCTCTGACATCACCCCCTTACCTTTCCTTGTGGTGGAAGTCCGAGGATGATCCATGGAGCAGGACGATGTTTCCGAGGCTTCTCCCTAGAGTATGGAGGAAGAAGAGAAATTGGTAAGGAGGAGATGTTTGTGAGAAGCCGCCTCTTTGGCGCCACTATTTATACGATGACAGTACTGTTGGGAATATACCCTAGAGGAAATCATGGTTGATGATATTCCCCAAAGTATTCATAAAGTAAAGTTGTCCTTGTATGAACATCAGATATGTATCACTGAATACATGATTCAGTTGTGGAACTATATATTCAGGATTGTTCATACTAGATTTTCCTTGGTCGTTGAGGTTGTGCTGGACACACAACTTAGACCAATGTGTGGGTCGGCTGATGACACGGTTACACTTGTCATGGGCATGGTGATGCTATTTCGACTTACACTAATTTGGCTAAAGAGTTTAGCGAGTCGGACTGACCCACAGTTGAGATGCAACGAGCATGTTGTCATTTGCAGTCTCAAGCAATGGAATCCTTTGACCTGAGGTGATTGCATGATCCGAGTTGTGGATCGCCAACTTAGGTTCTATCAAACGTTGTTCCGTAATTGGGCAGTTATAAAGGTAGAGTTTGGGTTGGCGTGAAGCAAGCTGCGTGACGTGGATTACCAAGATGGGATTTTCCCCTCCGTAATGGAGAGATATTCTCTGGGCCCTCTCGTGTGATATGATTCAGAAGCATGGCCATGCCCTACTCACTTAATTATGAATTGAGGAGTCGGACTAAGAGTTAGTCTAGTGAATCAAATATCATGGTACGAGAAGAGAGTTAAGCTATTAAAGGGATGACAACTACTCTCCTATAGCTTAATAGATATATGTGTGGCAAAGGGACTTGGACGAAAGTCACATTGAAGGTTCGTCTTCTGACTTGATGACACTTGGGAGTTAGCACGTCTTGCTAGAGGCCACTACCATCTATCGACTTGAGACCGAGTGTTCATGGGAGTGAGTTGGACTCAAAGCCATGACGGGATACTTGGAGGTGTAGCTCATGTTGTGTCCAGGTTTACGGGAACCTACTGGGTCACACACTTAAGGGTAAGGAGCCCATGTGGATTAGATCCATGTAGAGATTGGAGTACAGCCTAGATGAGCCTCAAGAGTTGAGCCCAACTAGGAGTGTATATAAGTGGAGTGACAAGGGATAGTCCCTGACCTAGCTGTCACTTTCTCCACTTCCATTTCGGGCTAGACAGGATCTAGCAATCCTCTGTCTGAAGCTCCTTCCTGTATCTGTGGATACCGGTAGAGCCGTTGCACGTGCGGCGCTGGAGACAGGGAAGTTCGTGGGGATCTGGTGAAGGAGTTCGTGGGATCCGGTGTAGCTGTCCATGGGATTCGGAGGGCTGTCCATGGGATCGTTTGGCACTGCTTCGACGCGCTACATCAACTTCCGCATATGCGCGTCTAGCGTTAATCTCGTGGCCTATAACCTGAGCTGGATCTTGGGAGTGCCCAGCAGGTACTACAAGGCACCTTTGGCATGCTGACGCAACGGCTAGTGTGCCCCACGATCCATCATGTCATGGGGAATGGTTCCCGAGGCTGGGCAGATCCGTGTGCATTCTAGGGTTCCCAGAACCCAGATGTTCCAAGTGTATGACAGAGATGCGTGCGAAAATGGTTACCATGATGGTCATGTGTGCGACGGGTGCCACCGTCCTATGGGCCCCTTTCCCCTTCACGCCTTCGGGGAGGCGCGTGTGAAGGAAGCGCTCGGGGGCTACTATCGGAGTCCTGACACCCAGGGTAGCACGATCCCATGGCTAGTAGGCCCACCGTTAGGGCCACTTTATAGGAAAAGGTGTGAGGCAGGCGACCTCCAAAGGGAAGTTCGAGTCTATTTCCTCTAGCGGCGGACACGCCCGAGTCAACCCATCTGCTGTCACGAAGCACCGGCTCGTCCGAGTCCCCTGATGGGCCTCAGATGTCGCGGAGCAGACCCGGGGGCACGTTTGTAATCTCACCACGAAGAAGAAGAGGACAAGCTCTACGGGAAATACTAGGTCTGGTCGGGCCGCCTCGGTAAAGAAAGTCTAGACCACCCACCTTCTGGTGCAAAGATGCTGAGGATGTCATCGGAGCCAGGAAAGCTGCCCCTTACCACTTTGGTGCTAATAGGTTAGGGGAGGTGTCGGTTAGTGAAGGATGGCGGTAGGAAGACCAATTTTGTGAAGGAATAGAGGGCTACCAAGAAGAGAGAACTGTGTCCACTAAAAGTAGTCTTGTAGACAAGACCTTCGATGGGCGGCGATGTGGTGACCCTTCCTTCCTAGCTCCGGGGGAAGAGGCCCATCCGCCCTATATAAGGAGGCCTTCTCGTACCTTGCAAGGGGGCGATCCTAGCAATTTCTAACCCTAGAAATTGGTCAACCATTGTACCCCCATGAAGCACCATGAGCAATACAACCAATCAGGAGTAGGGGATTTACCTCCTCATGAGGGTCCCGAACCTGGGTAAAAAACCTGTGACAACCTCTATGTCGTCTCCGTGCATTGCCACCATCATCGTTGCCGAGAAGCTCGGAACACATGATTTAGTCCCCTCTTGAACAAAGGGCTTGTTGGACCCTGTGTTCCCACGCGGGACTCTTTCTCCGACAAAGAAGGTCCGTTTTGATGGACTGCTAGAATCACTTTATTATGAATCATTTGAGACATGAGAACTATACCTTATGGGAAAGCTTACTAGAACCCCGTTTTCCATAACAATGGAGCGGGCGACCGACTTACTGGAAATAATAGATACCGATGTATGTGATCCAATGAGTGTGTCGGCACACAGTGGATATCGTTATTTTGTGACTTTCATGGATGATCTGAGTAGATATGGGTATATTTACTTAATGAAACACAAATCTGAAACATTTGAAAAGTTCAAAGAATTTGAGAGTGAAGTAGAAAATCATCGTAACAGACTGATCAAATTTCAACAATTCAATCATGGAGGATAGTATCTTAGTTATGAGTTTGGCACACACGTGAGACAATGTGGAATTATTTCACAACTCACTTCTGCCCGAAGACCAGAATGTAATGGTATATCTGAACGTCATAATCAAACTTCATTAGATATGATACGATCTATGATGTCCCTTAACGATTTGCCACTTTCATTTTGGGGTCATGCACTAGAGACAGCGTCATTCACTTTAAATAGGGCACCATTAAAATCCGTTGAAACGACACCGTATGAATTATGGTTTGGTCACAAACCTAAGCTGGCATTTCTAAAAGTTGGGGGTTGCGATGCTTATGTGAAGAAACTTCAGCCTGATAAGCTCGAACCCAGAGTGGAAAATGTGTCTTCAAGGATACCCTAAACAAACAATTGCATACACCTTCTATCACCGATCCAAAGTCAAGGGTTTCATTGCCAGGAATGGATCCTTTATGGAGAAAGACTTTCTTTCAAAAGGTGTAAGTAGTAGGAATGTAGAACTTGACAAGGTTACTGAACCTTCTCTTCCTAAAATGGCGAGTAGCGCAACGTAGGAAACTGTTCTAGTGGTTACTCCATCAAGTGAAGGGGAACTAATGATGAGAATCATGATACTCCGTAAGAGAATAATACCAAGCCTCGCAGGTTGGGCATGATATTTATAGCTCCTGAACCATGTGGTGATCCAGTCTTGAATTTCATGATAGATGGAAACAATGACCCTGTGACATATGAAGAAGCGATGATGAGCCTGGATGCAATCCGAGATGGGTTCCATGTACGAAAATAAAGTTTGGAATTTGGTGAAGTTACCTCACGACCGCAAGGCTATTGAGAACAACTGGATCTTTAAGAAGAAAACTAACATTGATGGTAATGTAACCGTCTATAAACCTTGACTTGTCGTGAAAGGTTTCTGACAAATTGAAGGAGTAGAGGTAGCCAGACATAGCCGGATCGAGGTACTCCTTGTACCAGCTATCCGACAGTAGCCCCCGGCCGTTCGGGCCAAGTGCCACGTCCAGGCCACAGAGGGCCCAAACTGCCATCCTGATGTCTAGCGCCTCGCTCGACACGTGCTGTTATAGGCCCTTTATGCACCTTCTCGAGAGGCACGCGCTTGAGAGAAAAACACCCCCAGCCGACAAAAAGAGAGGGACTTGGTTGAGCGGAGATCTATTCCTCTTAGCCCGCTCTTCTTTGCTTGCCTTCCTAGCAAACCACCCCTGCACGTCGTATGAGATGTCTCGCCATGAAGCCCTAGCTACGGCGAAGGGGAAGCGTCCTCCACCCAGCCCCCTCGAGAAGAATAGGATGAGGGAGAGGAGGAGACGGGAGATGTGCTGCTACCTTCTACCATCTAGACAAATTCTGGCCTTGACCGGTGCCGCCTGCAACAGGCCACCGACCGGAACAAGTGGGGGAGGATCCGAGTGTGGCCAAATTCTGTGGATTTGGCAGGCCTCTCGGGCCCGATGTGCCTGTTCTTCTATCACATCGTCATTGCGGGGTTGGTTCCGCCTTTCTCTCCCTTCTTCCTGGCGGTTCTGGAGCATTACCAGATATGCGCCCTCCACCTGCGTCCCAACTCTGTCACCACCCTGGCTATCTTCGCCTGCTGGTGCGAGATGTTCGTGGGGGTGAAGCCGTCTGTGGTGCTGCTACGCCACATGTATGCTCTTCGCCTCACCCCCACCCCCCCCCCCCGCGCGCCGTCAGTTGTGCCTCCTTCGTGAAGGAGGGGCCGTTTTGTTGTGGGAATGACTATGGAAGTCACTGACACGGCCAACGATTGATAGAAGAGGGGACAAGAGATGGTGGCCATCTGCGGTGCGAGATGGGGGCGGATGCACATGGGTTTACCCAGGTTCGCCCCCCGGAGGGTAAAGACCTACTCCTGCTAGATTGTATTGATGGAGAGTGAGTTACAGGGGTGGCGAGCTCGGCGTCTAAGCAGCAAGTCACTCAGAAGGGTGTATGATGGAACATAAGTCCTCAAGCTACCCTAGTGAGGCTTATATAGGGGCACCTCGCAAGGGTTTACAGTATACAACCAAACAAGTTATGGATTCAGAGGGTTTTGACCTAATCCGACTGGGCTTCAGCTATGTCCTGGGCCTCCAGTCTCCAATCGCCAAGCCTTCTCTTTAGTCACGTTCCAGTCGTCGTCCTGCAGGCCCACTCGCGAGGCCTTTGACCTGATCGAAACGTCCTGCTGGGCATACCCCATCCAGCATATCCCCATCAGTAGTCCCCGAGGCCATCATTGATTCAGTGCAGGTGTTTATTTGGCAGTCGGAGTAGGCGAGTCCAATTTGGACGCCAAGTCGAATAGGTAATGGACTCTGTCGAGGATGGAGGAAATTTTCCACCTGACTTCTAGTCGCAGCTTGGGCAAACATATTCTTACTCGAAACGCTTCCCTTGTTGATTGTATAGAGCATACCTGCAGGCGAGTCGAGTGGAAGAAGCTGGATGGCCAGTTTGGTCAAACTAGGCGTTTGGTAATCCAATGGTAACTTCGACACAATTACCGCGAGTAACGGCTACCCCGAGATTGGCGGGTAGCACTTCTTTATAAGGAGAGTGACGGAAAATTCCTGTAGATCCTCTCCCACATTCCTCACTTTCGCGTATCCCATTCTCTCTGCCTCTTCACGATCTAGATTCCCTGAGCCGAGCAACCTTGTCTCACCTTCGATGGCGCCCCCGAAGGATCTGTGGGGGAAGTCTAAGTGCACCGTGGTGCAGCTCAAATTGTTTGAGGATACGGGGGTCCTCTACAAGGGGAATTGGCGGATTACCGCGTCCTCCGAGACCGAGCCGATGCCACGCGCGGGCAAATTCATCTGTTTCCCGAGCCACTTGGAGAGGGGCTTTGGATTCCCCACCTCAGTTTTCTTCCGGCGATTATGTGTGTACTACGCAATCAAGCCATTGTACCTTGGCCTGCACAGCATCGAGCAGCTGGCGATCTTCGTCGCCTTCTGTGAATGCTACCACGGCTGAAGGCCATACTTCCCGCTGTGGCTAGAGCTATTCCATGATCGCATTGGGCGCGATGGATCCGGCGGTCCCATCTTGGCGGCAGGCGGCGTCACATTCCAGTTGAAGCCGAAGGCAAACTTCTTCAAGGTCATGCTTCCGAAGAAGGCCGCGAGCGAGTGGAAGAAAAGTTGGTTCTATGTGAGGGAGTCCACCCCCTCCGGCAAAGTGGCGCTCCCTGAGTATGTCACGGAAAGGAGAGAACCTTGTCGACTGATAGCGGACAAGCTTCCCGATGATCAGAGGATGGCCATCGGGGAGATGATGGACCAGATCTAGGCGCCGAAGGACAAGGGATTGTCCATGATCAATCTATGCAATTGCTGGCTCGGGCGGTGCTTGGTCCCATTGGCGACCCGGCCCCATTGGATGTATGAATGCACTAGGAAGAATGATCCTTCCCGGACTAGCAAGGAGCCGTGGGATGCGGCAGACTACAAGGCTGCTCTGAAGAAGATCACCGATGCGGAATTTACCACTACGTTGGCATGGCTTGCCCCGTACGTGCCCGAGAAGAATGAAGCTCCTACGGAAGCCACTCTCAGTAGATTTATCTTCAATCATGACTCTTGCAAGGAAATTTGCGACCGCATTTTGTAATGTTTATTCGTGGCCATTCTTAGTTCTTTCAGGTTCTCGAGGGTTGGCTTCCCCCACTCGACAAGGAGGTTCCCAAAGAGCTCGAGGAGGGGACCGAAGGGGACTCCTCCGAGAGCGAAGAAGAAGAGATGGAGGTTCCTCCCCCAGCGCATGTGGCTCGCAAGATGCAGAAGCAGCGCGAGATTGAAGCGAGCCACAGTCTTGAAGAGCGCGATGAAGACAATGAAATTTTGCAGGAGCACAGTTCACGGTGCACAACCACGCCAGTGAAGCCCGTGTGCAAACCGAAGGACCCCGCGAAGAAGCCAGTTCCAAAGCCGGCGTCGCCACCCAGGTCGGTGGTGGCATTTGGGTCGGACGATCAGTCCGATGATGACGTGACCAAGACCTCGCCCAAGATCCCGGACGATGCAACTCTGATGATGGGACCGGAAGTAGCAGACGCGGCTGTGGGGGTGGAAGTTCCGCTCGCGGCGATCGCGCCAACAGTCTTGGCTGCATCGGAGCCAGGAGCTGCTGAAGCTACGGCGTCCAGGTTGCCACAACCGGCGGGGACGACCGCGTCGTCCGAGCCAGAGATTCTTGCAACCGCGGCTTCATCATCGAAGGATCCCGCGGTGTCATGGGCCGCATGTGTCTTTGAGAAGGGGCTCTCGTGCAAGATGGGCCCAGAGCTGGATAAGCCTACCCACATAAGCATGAGGCTACGTGTTCTTCCCGTCGCCAAGTGAGTCTAGCATTCCCTTTTCCATTATTGGATGTTTTCCTTCATAATTTCTTTGCTGACCCTGGTGATTTCGTAGGTCTGGCGCCAAGAAGATAGGTCGCCCTACAATGTCTAAAATTCCACTAGTCGTCGTTGTAGAGAAGGCCAATTTCCCCAGGAAGAGGAAGATTATTGCCGAGTTCGCGTCTGCTAAAGGCGCGAAGAAGAAGAAGAAAGGAGATGTCGTTGATGATGTGACAAAGAACACCATGGGGGGGTGACCCTACTGCCTGTGTGGAAGAAGTTGCGGTCGCTCAATCGGAGCCAGCCAAGGGGGCTCCATCGACGGAACCACTGGAACAATGACTAGCGCTCCAACAAGGGCGGCTGCATCGTTTCCGCGCTTCATGGCGAAGGGATTTCCATTCGTGGCGGAGAACAAGTCTCTGCAGTTTCCAGAGATTGTTGATGAAGACGTTGGGCCTCTTCGCGGGCGTACATCCTTTGTAGTTCCTTCATCGGATGCCAACCAACTTCATGGCATGCTTGGTGCTGCCATTCAGGTGTGTCTAGTCCCTGAGTTCCTGATCGCTGAATTTCAGCGGTTGGGCACTGGAAACTCTTCTAGTCGCTAGTCCCCGAGTGTCTACTTGCTGAATTTCAGCGGCTAGGCACTAAAAATTGTGGTCATCAAGTCGCTGAATGTTTATTCTGTTTGTAGGGCCTGCAAAGGGAATCGGCGGATCGGCAAGCCGCGAAGGAACACCTGGAGTGTGACCTACGTGTGGTGCAGGAGGCCAACCGACGACTCTAGGAAACTGCTGGTGAGTTGTTGTTTTGCTTGGCGATCGCGAGCTGCTGGTGTTTACACGAGACTGACTTTTGTTGCTATTCCTTTGTACATGGTCTTCTGGCTACTATTGCCAAAGCCCGGGAGGGGTATGTCCCGGCTGCTGAACTGGACGTAGCGAAGGGGCGGATTGACTCGCTTGTGAAGGAACTGGAGGAGGTGAAGGCGTCGATGGTCTATTCTAAGGAGAGGGCCAAGGCTACAGTTGCTGCGACAGAGGAGGTACGGAAGGCCGCCGACTCGGTTATCCTTGGGTTATAGGGTGACCTTGGTGCCCTTGACAAGGATGTGACGAAGAACTGATGTAACCTCCTTGGTAAGTGTCCCTTCTTCTCTTTCTTGTATGCGGCGAGTCCCCGTGCGGGGTGGTCCGTAATGAAGCTGAGTGCCTGACATGCAGCTCTAATAGGTCAAAGCGACCCAGTGGTGCAGACCTAAACTGCCTTCCAATGTGTGACCGCAGTGGTGAACACAGCCACCGCCTCGGCATTGTGCGTCTAGGCCGTTCTTCAAGGGATATCTGCCACCGAGGTTATTCCTGGGGGCCTAACTGAAGTATGGCGCTATCTGGAGGAGGCGCCCGCCGTCGTGGAGTGGATGGTGCGTTCTCCCTTCAGGGGCGGTGCCACTACAACATTGAGCCTGGGGCTCGCGCATTTCCCTGACGACTTCGACCTTGACGACGTCACCAGTGGCTACCCCTCGGCGATTGGCTCGGTGGAGATATCGGAGGTTCTGAGTCTCACCGCCAAGGCTGCTCCATTCGTGGATCGGGTGCTGGCGATGGGGGTATTGTTGCCGTACTAGGAGACAGTGGTAGGACCGGGCGACCTCGAGCCAGAGCATCACGACCTGAAGTCGGAGCAGCCCTTCCGGTCGGCGTTGTCAAAGTCGCTGAAGATGTACCCGACGAATCGATGGGAGCCATTCATCCGGGTCAAGGGCGGTGGCGGCGCTTCTTCATTGGAGCCTACAAAATAGATCGCTGCCCTGGGGGCTTTTTTAAATTATGTCAAATGGCCATTTTTGTAATATGAACAATACATATGTATGGAAGTAAAAGGAGTCAATCGACTCGCAATGCATGGTCAATTAGTATATATGTTAATTCTTTTTGGCGAGTCCCCGAGCGTGTCCGCCCTTTAATGGGGTATAACTCATTTATGTGCATGTGTGTTTGCTTTGGGTTTTTGTTTTGGTTGAGATTGATTTGTCGTGGCGCGTAGGGCCAGTCGCCTTGTGACTCCGAGGGAGCTCTGTACTTAGCTATTTTCCTGGGCGCGAGTAGGGTCGGTTTAGGCGAGTCCCTGAGCGTGGTACTTAGCCGTTTTGGGCGTGTGCCTATTGTAGGATCTGATGCGTTGTTTGTAACACGTCTCCACCCCTGGCTCGGAAAGCCAGTCGCGTGGCGAGTCCAAGGCAGCTCTCTTACTTGGTGTGTTCCCGAGCCGCGTGAGGCTTTCTTGTTGGGAAGTCCCTGTCCATGGTACTTAACCGTTCAAGTCACTTTGCACGAGGATGGGGAGGACAGGTCCCTGTCGGAAGCGTTTATCGGTCACCTTGGCCCGGTAGGCGAGTTGAGTGAGGCGACTCCGATGGTGGCTCCTGGTTGGCGTGTTCGTGGACGACACAAAGCCCGAATATCTTTGGTGCCCTTGGGTCGCAATACTTAGCCGTGCCGGTCACTCGACCAAGGGTTAACTTCCGTAGGTAGCTTATTGCTAAATGTACGAGTGCGAGTGGCACAAGAAGATGGCGAGTGGACACAATTTGTGAGATCCAAATGTATTTCATTATATAGCAGCTGAGTACATGTTTGAGTTCTATGTATAGAACTTTCGGAGGAGGTTTACATTCCATGGCCTCCCGACCTCAAGCTGGCCGTTGCCTCATATGTCGTTGAGGTAGTAGGCGTCATTGCCGAGGACACGCCATATGGCGAATGGCCCCTCCCATGGGGGGACAGCTTGTGCATGACCTTATTGTCCTGGACCAGTCATAGGACCAGGTCTCCTTCCTGGAAGGTGCAGCTCCGGACTAGGCAGCTGTGGTAGCAGCGGAGTCCCTGCTGGTAGATGGCGGTGCGGGAGCGAGCTAGGTCGCGTGCCTCGTCGAGCAGGTCGATTCCGTCTTGGCAGGCGGTCTCATTTGCCGCCTCAACATAGCTGGCAACCCACGGTGAGTTGTGCTCCTGGTCGGTTGGCATTATGGCCTCAACGCCGTCCACCATGAAGAAAGGCGTGCACCGCATGGAGCGGTTGACAGAGGTGCAGATTCCCCATATTACGGAGGGGAGCTCTTCGACCCAACATCCTAGGGTTTGCTCGAGGGCCACCTGAAGTCGCGGTTTGAGCCCATGGAGGACACTTTGATTGGCGTGTTCCGCTTGGCCGTGCGACTCGGGGTGGGCGACTGAGGCGAGGTCGAGTCATATGTTGTGCTCCTCGCCGAATTCTGCCATGGCGCCATTGGCGAAGTTGGTGCCATTGACCATTATGATGTTGTGCGAGTAGCCGTACTGGTAGATGAGCTCGCGGAGAAACTGGGTGGCAGTCTTGTCGTTGCACTTCTTGATCGGTTTGGCTTCGACCCACTTGGTGAACTTGTCGACCGCGACCAGGAGGTGGGTAAAGCCGGATGGGGCCTTCTTGAACGGGCCGACCATGTCCATGCCCCATATGGCGAATGGCCAGCTGATGGGGATGGTCTTGAGTGCCGAACTAGAGAGATGCATATGGTTGGCGTACTTCTGGCACCCGACGCACCGTTGAACGATGTCAGTGGCGTCGGCATGCACGGTGAGCTAGTAGAAGCCGTGTCGCATGGCTTTGGCGACCAGCGACCTGGCGCCGGTGTGATGGCCACAGTCGCTAGCGTGGATGTCTTGGAGGATCTTGCGTCCTTCTTCTGGCTATATATGGCACTAGAGGACGCTGGTCATGTTGCATTTGTGGAGCTCACCATTTATGATGACGAAGGATTTGCAACGGCGCACTATCATTTGTGCTTCCGTCTCATTATATGGAAGGACCTTCTGCTCGAGGAAGGCGACATATGGTGCAGTCTAGTCGCTGGGTTCCATGACCATGGCGACTAGGCCGGGCTCGGGCTGCAGTGGTATCTCGATGTCTATCTCCTTTGGTAGGGAGACCGAAGGCTTGTGAATGATGTCGAGGAAGAGTCTTGCAGGCGGCGTCTGCCGAGCCGACCCGATGCGGGAGAGGGCATCTGCCTCCTCGCTTTTGTGTCTGTCGATCCACTCGACTGAGTAGCCAGTGAAGTGCCCTCCCGGCTAGTCTACCGCTTGGCGGTATGCTGTAATTGTCGGGGAGACGACGTCATAGGTCCCCGTGACTTGGCCGGCGACTAGGTCCAAGTCTTCCTAGAATAGTAGCCGATTGACGTTCATTTCCTTGGCGGCCCGCATGCCGTGAAGGAGGGCCTCGTATTCGGCCATGTTGTTGGTGCAGGGCTTGAAGTCGAGGTGGAGCACGAAGCGGAGCTTGTCTCCCTTGGGGGAGGTCATTATGACCCCGGCCCTGGCGCCATCGGTGTTCTTGGAGCCGTCGAAGTGGAGCGACCAGTAATGGAGGTAGGGGACCTTCTCCGGCTGATATGCCTCTTCCTAGTCGGAGAGGAAATCGGCCAGGGTTTGCGATTTGATCGCTTTGCGTGGCTCATACTTGATGTTGTGGACGCCGATCTCGACGGCCCACTTAGCGACTCGCCTATTCGCCTCGTGGTTGCGGATGATGTCCTGCAGCGGCACAAAGGAGATGCCCGTGATTGGGTGCTCCTGGAAGTAGTGGGGAAGTCGTCGTTGGGCTCGCAATACCGCGTTACCAATTTCTGATACTGCGGGCAGCGCTGCCTTAAGTCCATCAGGACCTCGCTGATGTAGTAGACAAGGCGTTGTACGGGGTTCTCCTTTCCCTCTTCTGGCCGTTCGACGACCATTACGGCGCTGATGACTCGAGTGGAGGCCGCGATGTAGACAAGCATTGGCTCTTTGTCGATTGGAGTAGCGAGTAGCACTTCTTTGAGTTCCTTGAGCGTGTTGTCTGCTTCTGTGTCCCATTGGAACGTGGGGTTCTTGCGCATCAGGCGGTATAGGGGCATTGCCTTCTCGCCGAGCAGGGGGATGAAGCGATTGAGAGCCACGACTCGGCGACCAACTTCTGGATGTCGCGTAGGCACTCGGGTTTCCTTAGCCGCGCGATGGTGTCGATCTTGGTGGGGTTGGCCTCAATGCCATGCTTGGAGACCAGGTACCCCAGAAGCTGTCCGGTGGGGACATCGAAGGTGCATTTCCCTGGGTTGAGCTTAATGTTCTACCTCCAAAGATTTGCGAAAGTCCCGGCCAGGTCAGCCTGGCAGGTGGATTTTACCACCATGTCATCAATGTAGACGTGGATGTTGCGGCCAATTTGGCTAGCGAGGCACTCATGCATGCACCTTTGGTAGGTGGCGCCGGCGTTCTTGAGGCCGAATATCATGGCCGTGTAGTAGAAGGTGCCGAATGGAGTGATGAACGCCATCTTCTCCTCATCCTCGACCGCCATTTTGATCTGGTTGTAGCCAGAATACGCGTCGAGGAAGCACAGCGACTCCGATCCCGCAGTCGAATCGATTATCTGGTCGATGTGCGGTAAGACGAACTCCTCCTTTGGGCAGGCGCTGTTGAGGTTGG
Source organism: Avena eriantha (assembly GCA_910589775.1). Classification (NCBI taxonomy): domain Eukaryota; kingdom Viridiplantae; phylum Streptophyta; class Magnoliopsida; order Poales; family Poaceae; genus Avena; species Avena eriantha. Next base: position 328,483,968 of record OU342742.1, on the reverse strand, counting down.
TGTAGTCGATACACATTTTCCAGGTGTTGTTCTTTTTTAGGACCAGGACTAGGTTTGCCAGCCACTTGGAGTACTTGATGGGCAGAATGAAGCCCGTGGCTAGTAGGCATTGTACTTCTTCGGCGATTCCTCAGTGGCGCTCTTCATTGAAGGGCCACAGCAACTACTTCACTGGTCGCACGTAGGTGTCAGCATTAAGTTTGTGCTCATCGAGTTCCCTCGGGATACCAGGCATGTCGGATGGTTTCCATGCAAAGATGTCTCGATTCTCACGTAGGAACCTGATGAGCGCGCTTTCCTATGCGGGGTTCATCTACGCCTCGATGGTGACCGTCTGGCTGAAGTCGCCTGGAACGAGCTCGACAGTGCGGGTGTGCATGGTTGCCTCAAAGGTGGACCTTGGGGCGGTTGGCTTCTTTAGGATGGTGGGGTCGTCCTTGTCGATGTTGCTCGCGTATTTCACGAGCTCGTCCGCGTGGTTTGTTTCTGCAGTGATGACGGCGTCGGCGAGCTCGACGCCTTTGTCTTTGCACTCCACGGCCATGTCGGGGTCTGGGAGCTTCGTCATGTTGTAGGGGTACTGCAGGGCCTCCATGAACTTGGCGAACGCCTGGCGCCCTAGGACGCAGTGGTAGGGGCTGCGGAAGTTCACCAACTCGAAGACGATCTGCTCGTTGCGGAAGTTCGCTGGTGTGCTAAAGGTGACTGGCAGCGTGACCTTGTCGATTGGATACGCCTTCCGTCCAGGGACGATGCCATGGAAAGTGGTGAGTGTCAGCTCAATCGCTGACTCTAGGAGATGGAGCCTCTTGAATTTGTCCAAGTACATGATGTTGATGGAGCTTCAACCATCCATAAGCGTCCTGGGCAGCCAGTAGTTGGCCACTTTGGGCCTGACCAACAGGACGACTCGCCCTGGGTACTCAATCCTGGGCGCGTGATCCTGGCGACTCCAAGTGATGCTTTGCTCGTACCAGTTGAGGAAGCGGGGGATGTCGAGTTGGGTCACCTCATTGACGGTGACCGCACGGGCGAGCAACTTCTTCTCGCGTTTGGTGTCGAGCCCGGTGAAGGTGTGTAGTGAGCCGGTGGTGTTTCCGAAACCACCGGCATTGCCATTGTCCCGTGGTGGGTTATTGTTGTTCCTCCCTTGCTCGCCTGGCCTTTTCGATCTCTTTTAGAAAATGGCAGTTCGCGGTGGTGTGGGTGGCAGGTTTCCCCTCCCTGCTGTGGTAGACACAGGGTTGGTTGAGCAGGGCGGCAGGGTCGAATTTAGGCCTCATCGCATTGTTTGCGCGGTAGTTTCCTCCGTCGCGGTGGAAGTTCTTTGGGTCGTGCTATCTGTAGCTGACGTTAGCGATGGAGTCGACTCAGCTGTCACTGCGGCGCTTTCCGGTGAGGCGAGTGTTGCTGTAGCGCATGTCGCGTTGTCGCCCGTTATCGTGGCCGCTAGTGCGGCGTCTTCCTCCCGACTCATCGTCAGAGTACTGGTTGGGGTCCTCCTCCGCGTACCTCTTGGCGATCTCGAGGAGGTCGGGGATGTTGTCGAGCGTTCGATAGACCCTCTTGATCTTGAAGACCAGGGGTTCGTACTGGCACACGTTCTTGAAGTAGTGAATCCTTGTGTCCAGGTGAATGCTGGAGGCGTTTATCCATAGTTCCTGCCCCCTCTAGATCCAGTGGCGGGTCGACTCGCGCTGCCCCTAGATGCATCGCTCCAGGTCCTCGATGGTGGTGGCGCGGGTGTAGGAGTCCTCGAAGTGCCTGACGAAGGCATCTCGCATGTCCTACCATGAGTCGATGTTGTCGGCGAGGAGGGTGTTGATCCATTGCCGGGTCGCTCCCTCCATCATCAGGGGGAGGTAGTGAACGGCTAGCGGGTCGGTGTGGCTGGCGATTCCCATCGCCATGAGGTACGTGTCCAGCCACACCGCTGGGTCATACGTGGGGTTGTACCTTTTGATCTCCTTGGGTGCCTTGAAATTGGCGGGGTACTTCTCGCCGCGGATCATTGGCCCGATGCATTGGGGGCCGACTCGGCTGAGCGAACCCCTGGGTTCAGGGTCGTCGCGGTTGGTGAGGGTGTGCCTCAAGTCGTTGGCCTGGCGCGCCCACCAGGCCTGGTTGTGGATGATGTGCGTTCGGGCATCGATGGGTTGCCCGTTGGCGGCGACTATATTGTTCACCGACCGCGACTCGTTGGTGGAGAGCGCGGGGTGGGTGGCCCGTGGCTGGTATGACAGGGGCTGGGGCGGTGGGCAGGTGACGACATTGGCGACGGTTGGAGGGCCGCTTGAGGTTGCCCTGCTTGTCGATGAGCGGGAATACATCCGCCCCCAAAGGTCGACTCCCGTGGCTTGCTACTCGATGGCCCTAGCGTGCAGGGACTTGGCGTACTCGATCTGCAGCGCGCCCTCTCCTTGAATGTCATGGTGGGCGACTGTGGTGTCAGCCACGATGACCTTGTCCATCAGAGTGGAGTACAGTGGGAGCCCGCTAGCATCGCGGGCCTGTGGTGAGATGATGATTCATGGCTGGTCCGATGGGGGCGCACGACCAATGGATGGCGGTGGGGCCCAGTCGCTAGTGCTCCGGGTGGTGGTCTGTTGCTGCCGCCTGGCGGCGCGTTCTCGAAGTATTCGTGCTCGGCTGTGCGTGCGGGGTCGCTTTCGTTGTTGAAGTTCAGGACACGGCCGTAGACGTTGGAGTTCAGGCGTGTCCTGATGCGGCGTTGATGGAAGAGTGACAGCTCCTGCGCTATTGACCGTTTGAGGTGGAACTTCTCTTGCTCAGCTATCTCCGTGTGTTGCGCCTCCTCTAGTCGCAGGAGGGCTTCCTCCACCTCTGTGGCCGTGGCAGTTGGCGGGATCGGTGTGGAGAATGGATCTGGCAGGGCGGCCATGCCACCCGCCATGTAGATCGCATTAAAGCGACTGGATCTGTCACGGAAGTCCTTGGGGGACTCCGAGCCAGAGTCGGAATCGAAGATCCCAAGGATGGAGGGATCCTCAAAGTCCTCAGGGTTGGAGACCCGCGTGATTGAGTCCTCCCGTGACGTTATAGTGATGGATTTGTCGACCGAGGAAGGAGTCGCGGAGTGGGCGTCGTCGTGGAGAGCCGCATCGTCCGTGGCGGCATTAGTCCTGACCGCGTTGCTGGTGGCCGAGTCGTACTCGGTGGCGACGCTGCTGATGGAGTGGATCTGCACCTCTGAGAGAAGATCGCGGCGTGGCGGTGATTCATCGACGATCACCATTCCCACCGGGTCGACCACGTCAGTGAAGCCGACAAACAAGCTTATGGTGCCGATCGGCATCACTTCGCTGTGTGTGATCGGGCGCGACGCTGGTATGTAGCTACTAGGCAGGATCTACAGGATCCCTCCGGTGGCGATCGGCCGATCGATTAGCGTGTAGGATATTGCCGTAGAACTCAGGCTAGACCGACTACGCCCCACGGTGGGCGCCACTGTCGTGGGAATGACCACGATAGTCGCTGACACAGGCAACGATTGATAGAATAGGGGGTCAGAGCTGGCGGCCATCTATGGTGCGAGATGGGGGCGGATGCACATGGGTTTACCCAGGTTCGCCCCCCTGGAGGGTAAAGAACTACTCCTGAACATTTTATTGATGGAGAGCAAGTTACAGGGGTAGCGAGCTCGGCGTCTAAGCAGCGAGTCACTCAGAAGGGTGTATGATGGAACGTAAGTCCTCAAGCTACGCTAGGGGAGCTTACATAGGGGTAACTCGCTAGGGTTTATAGTATACAACCGAAAAAGTTATGGATTTAGAAGCTTTTGACCTAATTCGACTAGGCTTCAGCTATGCTCCTGGGCCTCCAGTCCCCAATCGCCAAGCCTTCTCTTCAGTCACGTTCCAGGCCCCATCCTGCAGGCCCACTTGCGAGGCCTTTGACTCGATTGGAATGTCCTGCTGGGCATAACCATCCGGCATATCCCCATCACGTTTGGCCCCCAAATGGGCTGGACGAAGCGCGTGGATTGCTTCTGTAAATAGTGGGTCCTAATGGACATGCTGGAGGACAACCCCCTCCTTGCTCCCCCACTAAGCTGGCTGAGAAATTCAATAGACGATGGTCCGCGGAAACCCTTGAGGGGGACAAGATGGATGCCCTTACCGCCCATGCTGAGCGTCTCAACTCCTTAGGTCTAACATGACCTCTCGTCGTCATGGAGTACATCTGCCTTAGGATCGCTCCACTGCAGAAGCACAGCAAGGACCTATGGGAATTCTCTGTGGGAGACCTCCTGGCCCTCGGGGACAACGTCACTGATGATTCTGCCGGGGCGGGCTTCATCTGTGAGATCCTGCACACCCCTGCCACCTCCGAGCTTCCCGAGGGGGTCCTCCCCCTTCACCTTGATCCCCGCTGAGAGGAAATTCGGGCCACCCTGCCGCAGTTCGGCGAGTGGGGGATCACCCCCTGGCCACATGGTTGGGCGCCCGAATCCTCTGAAAGTGGCTTCCTCTGCTATCGCCTCATCCGAGGGCTCCCCCGGAATCGCGGTTGGGAAATTCACAGGAGGAGTCCCTTCTTCTAGGGTCGACCCTCAAGTGGCTTCTCGACCAAAAGAGGGTCGCGAGGGCAGCCGTACTCCAGAGGGGGCCACGCCGGGAGGTGGCGAGCCCCATCTCGCCGAGGGCTTCCTCCCTCTCGGCACCAAATGGGGTCGTTGTACTGTGGAGTCCTCGACCAGGGGAAGCAGCAGGTATCGCCCTGGAGCCCTCAACTCTTTCTCGTGTTGTCTGGCCTCAGCTTACCTAGAGAATTCCTTGTAGTGACGGCTGATACATTGCAAATGTATCTATAATTTTTGATGTCCCATGCTTGGTTTTATCCACTTTCTTGTTTTTTGTTCCAACTTTGGAGTACTTTTCATATGATTTCTTGGACTAACCTATTAGCAAGAGCCACAGTGCCAACTGCCTATTGTCTGCTGTTTTTGGTTCCAGGAAAGTCAGAAAATGAATATTCTCGGAATTGGACGGGACAAAAGCTAAAGTGCCTATTTTTTCGGATGTCATCAAGTGCCAGAATACGAGACGGAGAGGGGCCAGAGGGCGGCCACACCACCTAGCCGCATGGCCAGGCCTGGCATGCGCCAGGGTGTGGTTTGGCCAGCCCAGGCACCCCGTCGGCCTCCCCTTCCGACTATAAGATGCCCTCGGGACGAAAACCCTAAGTACCCGATCAAATATCCATGAAAGAGTCTATAGCCCCCATCATCTCCATCCCTAGATCGGGAAGGATCTGAAGCTCTTCCCGGCACCCTGCCGGAGAGGGGGATTCACCCTGGAGGCTTTCTTCATCACCATGCAAGCCTCCGGTGTGATGCGTGAGTAGTTCATCCTTGGACTACGGATCCATGTAGTAGCTAGATGGCTGGTTTCTCCTCCTTTGTGCTTTCATGTTTAGATCTTGTGAGCTCCGTTCATGATCAAGATCATCTATTTGTAATTCATACATGTTGTGTTTGCGGGGATCCGATGGATATTGAGATGCTATTTCAGATTGATTATTGATTCTATCATGTCTTTGTTATTTGAGATCTTGCATGCTTTACGTTGTTAGTAGCTATCTTGGCCAAGTAGATGCTAGAAACTCCAAGAGTTAGTATTTATGCTCGATAGTGGGTTCATGCCTCTGGTAATCTGGGGAACTGACAGAAATCTCTAAGGTACTAGATGTACTGTTGCTACTAGGGAGAAAACAACAATCCTTTGTTCATAGAACAATCGTATTGTTTACTTTACACGCAGTTCGTAAAGCAATAATCTGTTGCTTGCAACTTAATACTGGAGGGGGTTCAGATGATAACCGGAAGGTGGATTATTAGTCATAGATGCAGTTGGATGGCGGTCTATGTCATATGTTGTAATGCCCAATCAAGTCTTAGAGGAGTCAAGATGATTAGTATATGCATGTATTTCTTTCTCGGTGTTTGTCAATTGCCCCGCTGTAATTTGTTCACCCAGCATGTTATCTATCTTAAGGAGAGCCACCTCTAGTGAACTATGGATCCCGGTCCTTTTCTTTACATACAAGCTACAACTATTTACTTCTTTGTGTTTACTTTCTGCAAACTTTTACTTCTTTCCATTCGATACGTTTAATCCTTTGTTTTCTGCAAAACACGGTGAGATTGACAACCTCATCGCAAGTTGGGGACAAAGTTCTGTGGTTGTGTTGTGCAGGTCTCCACATTGCTACTCGCACCGGTAGTGCGCCCTGCCAAAGCTTAGCTAGTAACACCTTTGAGGTGTTTCCTTGCTCCTACTGGTTCGGTTAAACCTTGGTTTCATAACTGAGGGAAACTTGCTGCTGTGCTCATCATACCTTCCTCTTGGGGTTTCCAACGAGCTCTACATCAACACCGCTATCAAGCATTTTTTTGGGCGCCGTGCATTGATCCATCAACGGCCGCCCACGGAAACAACCACGGGTGAAGATGACCACCTCCTAGAAGATCGGGCCAGTTGTACGCCCACTGGTCTTGCCGAGTGAAGTGTTGGTCGTGCCGACGGCACTTGAAGAGGATGTGGCAGACCCCATTCCATAGGCGGATCCCGCCCTTGTCATCCTAGGGCCCTCGGCCACGGTAGTGATCGAGGCAGGTGATGAGCGCCTCCCGGGCTCTCCGCCTGGAGCCACTCCCTGACTATGGACCATGCGGCGGATGTCATAGGGACAACCGACGCGGGTGTGGGGAAAGGGTTGCCGGGCGGCGAGGCTTCTGCGGGCCTCACATCCCCTAGGCCATCCCTCTTGACTCCCGCGCACTCATCGTGCACTCAGGTGGACATTCCTCCAGACACATAGGCCAAATAGTCTCGGGCCCTGATCGTGATTGACCCGGGATACTCTCCCTGCACCAAGCTCCTGGGAAGCTCGTTTCTGGCCTCCATGTCGAGCTAGACCAGTTCCTAGTAGAAGCAGTCCGCAAGGACCGTCGGCTAATCCAGGAATGGGAGTAGCTTATGGAGGCTCGCAAAGCGGTGGACTTCGACAGGATAATATCATTTCACGGCCCGAAAGTTGAGGAGCCAAGGCAAAGAGGTACCCAAGTTGGTTGTAATCATCCACATTGCCCACAGTTGGTGTGCCAAATACTCAGGGGGTCTTTTTCGCATGAATTTAACTTTACGTCTGAATACAAAATATCAGGCTAACACCCGTCAAGTTGGGCCCCCCAGTCATTTTTTGGTGTTATGTCACTGCCATCGTGACTCCATGTAGGCTTGCAGTGTTGGCGTCTGCATCCATTATGTGTCTTCTTCTTCCCTGGAGCGGCAATATGTGGTAGCAGCCATGGCGCGGAGCTGGGACGTGGAAGAACCTGCTCGGCCCCGCTCTCCTCCCTTTAGGCTTGGAACATTGGCGCCTTCATCCATTACGCGTCTTCTTCTTCCCCGGAGCAGCAATCTGTGGTCGCGGCCATGGCGTGGAGCTAGGACGTGGACGAAAAACCTGCTCGGTCCCGCTCTCCTCCCCATCCTAAGTCGGAGCTCCCCCTCACCATGGCCGCACCCATGGCACAGCGCGGGGACGAGAATTGGTTCCCGGGGAGATCTAGCACCGTGTCGACCATGCTCGGTCCTATTTTCCTTTTCCAGAATCTGAGCTCGCCGTTGCCATGGTTGCACCCGTGCCAATTCTGCCACCCCTGCCGAGGTCTCTATGGTAGCTCAAATTCTGCCATGTTGAACCTGTAAGAAAATTCGGAGCTGGTCTCCAGCAACCTATTGTTGAATCTGTAAGGAATTTGCTGAAGACTACGTGCATCACCAAGGTGTTCGGCTGATGCCTTCGGCTTCTACCAATGCCCACCGCTGATGTGAGATCATTTAGTTAGTTTAATACAAAATTTGGACCAATTTAACTTGTTGATGTATTCCTTGACAATTATAATATAATCGAGAACTAGAAATATTTTGTAGTGTGCATGAGCATGAGCATGATCCGTAATATAGTTGAAAACACTAGCAATTTTAAGGCACTCCATATAAAGGAGTAGATTAGTATATATAGAAGGTTCACCAGAGACAGCATGTACATAATGTCTTACAGGCAACACATATGTAATAATTAACTAAAACAAAATGAAAGCAGGGGCAGTAGCATGAGGCCGGGACATGGGTACGCCTAGCATGGCAGGGGCATCAGCAGGAGGCAGGGACAACCTAGTGAAGGGGATACAAGCTAGTCCTGACATAATCCCGAAGGAATTTGCCGAAGGCTGCGTGACGCACCAAGGTAATCGGCCTATGCTGTCTGCCTCTGCCTCTGCCAATGCCCACCACGTGCTAGATCATGCTATCGAGGTCCACGTTGATTGCTCTACCACAAAATGGGCAAAATAGTCTCCCCCTAAGGTAGAAACGGATTTACCCACACCCTAAGCGCCTCAGCATGTTGTGGCTCTTGTTGTCCCTGGATTCCTTGCTAGCGTCCACGTCATCATCATTCCCTTGTTGATTTTTAAGAACATAACTGAGATCTCATACATATGATTGAATTGTGTTACAACTCAAGAATTGACAACATATATATGTAAGTCAATATTAAGTTGATATCAAAGAGAAAGAATCTCAGAAACAGTTTGATCAATTCATATATCATTTCATCTCAACACAATGACAATTAATTGCATCACAGTGTATGTAGAATAAAGATTGCAGCCTCATAAGTTTCTCAGGGATGGCGTGAGCGAACCAAGTAACAATTGCACAACCTGTATTGTTCTTGTACATCACCCCAGGTTCTCTAACTCATCCTTGAAAAAATCTCACGCCAATGTGTCTGCCTCTCTTTTGGGAAAAATTTGAATCATTGGCCGCAATAAGAAATTGGAATGTAATCTTACGAAACAATATTCAGGGATATACATATTCAGGTACAAAATCAATTGTAAATATTGTAATTATAAATAAAAAACCAAACAATTAATTTCCAGGTACATGTTGAAAATACTTATGATCAAAACCATGCATATAGACATGCATCATACGAATCATTCAAAGATCAAAAACAATTCAATGATCATATATGTAGTTCCATATGAGAATAAATCAAGGGCCTCATAATTTTTTTCAGAGATGGAGTTGGCAAACCAAAGTACCAACATCATAACCTATATTGTTTGTATACATTGCTCCTCAGGTTCACCAACCCATCCCTAAAAAACGACACCATCATATGTGTCTTCCCTTACACTCATTTGGGGCAAATTTCAATCATCAGCCTCAGTGAGGAAATGAAATGTAATTCTTATACACTATGAATACATGCATGCAATAACAATTAAAAGATCATAGTTCTATGAATGTAGAATAAATCTAGGGGCCTCATAAGTGTCTTCGGGGATGGCGTTAGTGAACCAAGTAACAATTTTACATCCTATATTGTTCTTTTACATCACCCCATGTTCGCTAACTCATCCCTGAAAAAATGTAGCACCAATTTGTCTACCTCTCTTTCGAGACAAATTGGAATCATTGGCCACAATAAGAAATTGAAATGTAATCCTACAAAATAATATTCAGGGATATACATATTCAGTACAAAAACAATCCTAAATATTTTAATTATAAATAAAAAACCAAACAATTAGTCCTCGGGTACATGTTAAAAATACTTATGATCAAAACCATGCACATACATATGCATCATACGAATCATTCAAAGATCAGAAATAATTCAAGGATCATATATGTAGTTCCATATGAGAAAAAATCAAGGGCCTCGTAATGTTTTTCAGAGAAGGAGGCAGTGCACCAAATTACCAATGGCACAATCTATATTGTTTGTGTGCATTGTTGCCTCAAGTTCACCAACCCATCCATGAAAAACGACATCATATGTGTCTCCCCTTGCACTCTTTGGGGCAAATTTCAATCATCGGCCTCAATGACAAACTGAAATATAATTCTTATACACTACGAATGCATGCCATACATAATTCAAATATCATAGTTCTATGAATGTAGAATAAAGATTGTGGCTTCATAAGTTTCTTCAGGGATGGCATAAGAGAACCAAGTAACAATTGCACAACATATATTGTTCTTTTACATCACCCCATGTTTGCTAACTCATGCTTGAAAAATTTGACACCAATGTGTCTGCTTCTCTTTTGGGGAAAATTTGAATCATTGGCCACAATAATAAATTGAAATGTAATCCTACGAAAACAATATTCAGGGATATACATATGCATCATACGACTCATTCAAATATCAGAAACAATACAAAGATTATATATAGGTTCCATATGATAATAAATGAAGGGCCTCATTATTTTTTCAGAGATGGAGTTCGAGAACCAAAATACCAATTGCACAACCTATATTGTTTACGTACATTACTGCCTCAGGTTCACTAACCATCCGTAACAAAACGACACCATCAGATGTGTCTCCCTTGCACTCTTTTGGGGCAAACTTTAATCATTGGGCTCAGTAAGGAACATAAATGTAATGTTAGATGCAGTTGTGTATCAAAATCAACACTCAACTAGCAAACACTAAAACCCGTAAATCAAATGTTACAAATCGATTAAATTTACAGCAAAAGAAGAACGGTATGAACAACAACGAGTTAAGCAAATGTAAATTTACTAGATGGAAGATGAGCAGAATGTGGTTTTGTGACTAAACGGATTGGGGTTTTGTGACTAGCTGGTAGACGCATCAATCGACTATTAGAACCATATATATACTACCCTACTTCAAGAGCAAAAGGATCTATACATGATTGAGAAAATCATATGTATGAATAGTGAAATCTGCAATTGGACTAGAGAAGCTAGCAATGTAGTACCTCAGACTCCTCATTGGGGACCTCCTCCTCGAACTAGTCATTCTCTTCGATTGCGTTGACGATATCTTGGATGGCGATGGGGTTGTTGATGTACAACACCAAATTGCCTCCGCCTGTCGCCTGCCCCTCATCAAGATCTACCCTTGGCACCATGATGTTGTCGGCCACCTACTGCTCGACGATGATGGCTACTGGCTAGACGGATGATCTCGAAGCCTCGACAGCATGGCAACGAGCAGCGTGTGTGCCTGGAGAATATGCCTCCGCCTGCTTGGTGATGACCGAGCCATATGCTGCTACGCCTTCAACTGGCTTCACCTCCGGCTCGACTCCACGTGTACGCTTCATGGCACACCTAGGGAAGGTGGTGGTATAAGCGAAGGAGCTTCGGCACGCGTGGTAGGTGCAGATTGGGGTTTTCGGACTAGACAGATTGGGGAAAATGGCACGAGCTCATGGAAGAAGAAGATCGAGTGGGTCTATAAACAGTGGACCTTTGGTAGTCCTCGAGTGGACACATGTGGTGGGCGGGGGGATGGGGATACCACGATCTCCACTTTATAACTGCATTGAAAACATGCCCATGGCAGACCTCGATTCCACTTCATGCAAGTGGCACAGATCCAATTTCTAGCAACATTAGGTCTCCTCGAGGGGCCCCCTAATGCGTGAAAGTTAATTACGGTAGGGCCTAGGTGGAAGTGAGATTGAGAGCGCGATTTGTAAAAATGGGATATGTCTTATTAAAATCAAGTGGCAGTAATTTGCAGTGCGCCGTCGACAATCGTGCACTCGATGACCCCGTTGCCCTGTGCATGTGTTGTGATAGTAGTAGTAGTAGTATTACTAGGATTTTTCGACATGATTAAACATGACATAACCACTCGATGACTTTTCCATGGACGACTCAGTGTTCCTTCTTGTAGAAGTCTCGCTGATAGAGAAGTCCGTGTTGTCTGATGTTGTACTGTGAAGGGCATGACGTGTGCAATGATCCGTGTTGGATCACACGGGATCAATGGTTGGTGCGCACGATCCGCGTGACAACTGTGACAACCAATCTGGGTGTAGCAGCTAGAGTGAGCATAGGTTTGGGCTTGTACGAGAGAGAGGGGGGGCAAAACTGAGTAGTATAAAAACCCAAGGGCAAAACTGAGTAGTATAAAAATGGAAAGTGAGCGTCTTTAATATGAAAAGATACATCACCACACCTTATTGGATGTGTGTGTGTCAATGTGCATCATTGTAGGTTTGGTAAAGAACACATGCAGTGATGCCACCACAGCATGTGTCCAACCATGTCCAGGAACCCTGGCAGCATGTTGGGATTCAACTGCAGTATGCATTCTACCACCAGCTTGAAAAGTGCTGCATCACCACACCTCATTGGATGTGTGTGTGAGTGTATTAGTGTGCATCATTGTGATTTTATGAAAAGAACACATGTAGTGATGCCACCACATCATGTGGTGTCTAACCATGTCCAAGAACCCAGGTAGCATGCTGACATTCAACTGTAGATTGCATTCTACCACCAACTTCAAATATGCTGCATCACCACACCCCATTGGATGTGTGAGTGTATTAGTGTGCATCATTGGGGATTTAGGAAAACAACACATGTAGTGATGGCACCACATCATGTGTGTTCTTTTCATAAACCACATGGATCTACAAGAGTTCATTGCATGTGTGTTCTTTTCATAAACCACATGGATCCACTCGAGTTCATTGCATGAATGTTATTTTCAGAAACCACATGGATCCACTAGAGTCATTCCATGTGTGTTGTTTTCATAAAACACATGGATCCACTAGTGTCATTGAATGTATGTTCTTTTTCTAAACCACATATGGATCCACTAGAGTCATTGCATGTGTGTTCTTTTTATAAACCACAACTAGAGTCATTGCATGTGTGTTCTTTTCCTAAACCATAGCTAGAGACATTGCATGTGTGTTCTTTTCATAAACCACATGGATCCACCAGAGTCATTGCATGTGTGTTCTTTCCATTGGATGTGTGAGTGTATTAGTGTGAATCATCAGGATTTTAGGAAAAGAACACATGTAGTGATGCCACCACAACATGTGTGTTCTTTTCGTAAACCACATGGATCCACTAGATTTCATTGCATGTTTGTTCTTTTCATAAACCACATGTATCCACTAGAGTTCATTGCATGTGTGTTCTTTTCATAAACCGCACGAATCCACTAGAGTCATTGCATGTGTGTTCTTTTCATAAACCACATGGATCCACCAATGCCATTGAATGTGTGTTCTTTTTCTAAAGAACATATGGATCCACTACATTCATTGGATGTGTGTTCTTTTCATAAACCACATGGATCCACCATTGTCATTGCATGTGTGTTCTTTTCATAAACCACATATAGAGTCATTGCATGTGTGTTATTTTCATAAACCACATGGATCCACCAGAGTCATTGCATGTGTGTTCTTTTCATTGGATATGTGAGTGTATTAGTGTGCATCATTGGGGTTTCAGGAAAGGAACACATGAAGTGATGCAACCACAGCAAATGTGTTGTTTTCATAAACCACATGGATCCACAAGAGTTCATTGCATGTGTGTTCTTTTCATAAACCACATGGATCCACTAGAGTTCATTACATGTGTGTTATTTTCATAAACCACATGTATCCATTAGAGTTCATTGCATGTGTGTTCTTTTCATAAACCACCTGGATCCACTAGAGTCATTGCATATGTGATCTTTTCATGAACCACATGGATACACCAGTGTCATTGAATGTGTGTTCTTTTTCTAAACCACATATGGATCCACTACAGTCATTGCATGTGTGTTCTTTTTTTCAACCACATGGATCCACCAGTGTCATTTCTTGCGTGTTATTTTCATAAACCACATGGATCCACCAGAGTCATTGCTTGTGTGTGCTTTCCATTGAATGTGTGAGTGTATTAGTGTGCATCATTTGGGTTTTAGGAAAAGAACACATGTAGTGATGCGGACACAACATGTGTTTCCTTTTCATAAACCATAGGGATCCACATGAGTTCATTGCATGTGTGTTCTTTTCATAAACCACATGGATGAACTAGAGTTCATTGCATGTGTGTTCTTTTCATAAACCACATGGATCTACTAGACATTGAATGTGTGTTCGTTTCATAAACCGCATGGATCTACTACAATCATTGCATGTGTGTTATTTTTCTAAACCACATATGGATCCACTACAGTCATTGCATGTGTGTCCTTTTCATAAACCACATGGATCTACCAGTGTCATTGCATATGTGTTCTTTTACTAAACCACATCTAGAGTCATTGCATGTGTGTTCTTTTCATAAACCACAGAGATCCACCATTGTCATTGCATGTGTGTTCTTTTCATAAACCACATGGATCCACAAGAGTTCATTGCATGTGTGTTCTTTTCATAAACCACATGGATCCCCAAGAGTCATTTAATGTGTATTCTTTTCATGAACCATATGGATCCACTACGGTCATAGAATGTGTGTTCTTCTACACCACATATGGATCCACTACAGTCCTTGCATGTGTGTTCTTTTCAGAAACCACAGCTAGAGTCATTGCATGTGTGTTCTTTTCATTGGATGTGTGAATGTCTTAGTGTGCATCATTGGGGTTTTAGGAAAATAACGCATGCAGTGATGCCACCACAGCATGTGTGTTGTTTTCATAAACCACATGGATCCACTATAGTTCATTGCTTGTATGTTCTTTTCATAAACCACATGGATCCACTAGAGATCATTGCATGTGTGTTCTTTTCACAAACCACATGCATCCACTAGAGTCATTGCATGTGTGTTCTTTTCATTAACCACATGGATCCACCAGTGTCATTGAATGTGTGTTCATTTTCTAAACCACATATGGATCCACTATAATCATTGAATGTGTGTTCTTTTTATAAACCACAGCTAGAGTCATTGTATGTGTGTTCGTCTCATAAACTGTGGCACCCCGGTAAAACCACTACTAGGAAATCACTGTTTTTTGCTTTTGTGCATCATCATGCCACATTGCATTTGAGAATCCATACTATTTACCATTTTTTTATAAAATCCTATCTTTGTTTTCTAAATACCTCTCTATTTCAAAAGTAAAACTCCGGTCTTTTCTGGATCTTTTGTTTATCTGAAAACGTTTTACAAAAATATTCTAAAATAAAAATAAAAAAATAAAAGTTGTAGTGCCCGAAAGGCCCAAACGGCCACCTACTACCTACCCATCCTAACCAAACCCTAAATCTACCCCACCTATCCCCTACCCTAACAGACCGCCGTCGCCAACCGCAAACAGCCGCGCAGCAGCGTTGCAGTGCCGCCCGTATACACCAGCATGTACGCACGTACACGATAGCCGCCCGCATCCCTTCCTGTCTCGTTGCCGTGACAAACCGCAGTGCGTCACACGCTCACTCGCATGCCATACTTCCCATCCACCCCACCGACCACACCTTCCTGGTCACGTCGCACACTCCAGCCCACCCGCGCTATATCACGACCACCTATGTAACACCCTCGAATCGGCCCTATGCAAGTTTTAGCGCTTCCCACCAAACCCGCATAGAAACGATTCAAGGACGCCCACCAGGCACTTGCGTGTGGGTGGAGAACGAAGTAATACCATTACACATTAGTCCACGATGGAACCCACTGAACATATATATATATATACAACAACGACTCCATGAGTCAAGAATACATATATCCTATACAAAGATCCAAATAACCTTGAAAACGATAGAGCATCCGACTACGGACAAGATGCAAATGGGGCTAAGAGCCCTGAAGAATTACCAATGGCGTCCATAACCCTGCCCAGGCTAAGCTGGAAGGGTAACCCTGCTAACGACGTCGATCTCAAACCTGCTAAAACAAAAGGGGTGCTGACAAAGGGAAAAGGAAAAAGAGGAGCGTCAGTACTGAGGCCAGTACACGGCGAGGCTAGAATTCGGCGGCTCTCACCTACATAGGTATGGTGGACTGAAGCGGCAGTGCAGCATGCAATAAACAACCTATACAGACTCGATGCATCTATCGGCTATTAGAGAGGGATAAGAAAGACCTATTCAGGACCAAGCTGATACTAACACCAATCATACCCATCCTGGCATTTCCCCCTCGAGACCAAACGAGGAAGTCAAACCGAGGAACTCACACAGTTGGTAGTTTTATTCATTCCATTATAGTTGCAGCACTTACTAGTCAAATATAGATAGCATGAGTCATCCTGATAACATAAGTAGTGGGCAGTTTTAGTTAACCATTCAGTTGTAGTTGTAGTACTTACTATTCAGATACAATTAGCATGTGACATCCCAAACCCAGCAGTTGTTGGCACTTTTATTTCATTTCATTGGAGTTGCAATACTTACTAGGCAGGTATGACATGACATGATACACCCAAGTTCCAGTAGTTGTTGGCACTTTTATTTACCATTCCATTGTAGTGAAGCTGATTACTAGTCACACATTAAGTCAAATTTATAGCACTACTTTAGTTATGCTTGTCTATGATCGAGATACTGTGCTCCAAGTCGTCCATAACCGCGGACACGGCTTTCAGAAAGATTTACCCTGCAGGGGTGCACAAATAGCAACACACACACGATCAACCTCAGAAAAACCAAATCAAAACCCAACGAGGCATTCACGACAAAGCAATCACAGGATTCATAAAAGATTTTAGCGGGCCACCCCACTAAGCTACCCGCGACGAAGTTGGCCGGCCCCGAGGCGGACCCAAGTTTTGTGTGGACGGTGGTAAACGACTGGGAATCTGAAAGTGTGAGTGGGCTTGTCGATACACCGAAAACGTGTCACGGTCCAAAACAGTACAGGTGCTCCACACACAATCGTAAATAAAGCAGTAAAGCATGGCATAAGTAGAGGATACTAATAAAGCCCCAAACTAGTTTGTGGCCCCAAGAAATAAGAAATGAATCAAGCTCTGGCTAAGGGGATTCATGGTCCCATATGCGGATAGTGCGATAGTCAAGGAACAGGTATCAAGTACTCGGGGCCTACGGGACACAAGTGAGCGGTTAAAAACCAAATATTTGCTATTGCCCACCGATGCCTCTGCATTAGTTATATCTATTCCCATAAATTAATCAAGTTGTATTTAAAGTCATGATCATCTCCACCATTAAGCGTCCCCACCATTTATCATGTGCGAACTCGCCGTCAACGGTGAAATGACAACGACGTGAAGCAACACATAAGCAAGCAACTACGACTCGCAAGGCTGGCTATCTATCAAACAACAGGCAATATGATGTGTCCATGGCAATATAGGAGCTGCAAGGAGTATAAATGGTGCACGGAAACTAAAGCATCGCAACACGGATAGCAATAGATCAACAGGAGGAAATAAAGATTATAAAAGCAAAATAGGTAGACAAGGGAGAGATGCTCGCCGGGGAAACACTGCCGAAGGATCATATCCGGAGAACTTGTCGATACTCGCATCAACTCATCATCCTAATCCGCGAAGAAGCAAACACTAGAAGAAACACCGGATGCAATATTTAATACTACGGCAGAAGATCCGGCATGATTATGATATGATGCAGATGCGGTGCAATTAGGCAGTATTAAGCGGAACCGGGGTCCCGACAATTAATTAATAGGTTCTAGTTATTTAGAGACCCCGCAATTTAAATGTTGTCTTAACAAGGAAAAACATGGTACCAGTTCGCTACACAAATGTAAATGGAGTCTGGAATAAGACTAGAATAGCCCGCATATAGACTCCATATTTAATTTAGGTGAATCGACTATTTAACCCAACCCATCGGATGACGTGTATGCAAGCATGATGATTTAATGATGCGACAAGTATATGTCATATTATAAAAATAGGGGCTTAGGGTCACACATCTGGGTTCGGAAGATCCTGGTTCCGGGGGTTCTGGGTTCGACAGGGTTTGACGGGAACGGCGAGGTTCGGATACAAGATGGAGAACTTGTCGTGTCATGACGGAGAACTTGGGTTCCAAGCGGTCGACCTTGTCGTCGATGGCGAACTTGAATGGATCGTGTACCAGGGATCTTCGGGTCCGTGTAGATGGTCATGGCGTCCGGGATGAAGAACTTGGCGTTCCGTTTCGGCGACCTTGGCGTCCGGGTCCTCGGCAAACTTGGCATCCGGTCCTCAGGCATCGGTGCGGGAAGAAGGTCTTGTCGTACCTGTGTCGATGATTACGGGAAGGAGACTTGTCGTCTAGGGTCTCGGCGTCCTCGGATTCCGATTGGAGATCTTGGTGGTCTCGGAGTGGTTCTGGGTTTGGGTCTTGGAGTCCGTGAAGTAGATCTTGTCGATTCTACATCGAAGGCCTTGGGGTTTCCCGTGTGGCGATCTTGTGGTTTCAGCTTCGTGTTGAGGAAGGACTCGGGGTATGCGTGGCCTTCGAGTAGTGCGAGTTCACTTGCCAACGCTAGAGCGAAAGGGGTCATGGCGAGAGCAACGAGACCACACTGGTGTGACATGGGGCAGACCTAGGAGGTCCATGTGCTGACACTGATACATAAGACCACCAAAACGAGGCTTAGCACAGCAGGAGAAAAAAACAAACAGAGGACAAATGTACGCCGTGAGGAGGCCCATGTCCCGTGCAGGCATAGGCTCGAACACCTTGCGGGCGCGATGGGATGGAAGGATCGGCGAGCTGTTTCGTGCGGCCTCCAAGCACCGGGGTGGAGCTCCTGTGGCTGGCGGGAAGCCTCGATAGCAGCGCGCAGGATGCGGTGGGGCCGGGCCGCGAGGGCTTGCAGAGGTATGAAGCACGTGCATTGCGACAGGGAGAGGCGCTCGGGAGGGACCGCTGCAGGAGCAGCAGCATCTGGGACACCCGACGGACGGCCGGCAGTGAGGCACGCACGGAGGCACAGGGTGGAGGAAGCTGCGGCGGCTTGGTGTCGGAGGAGAAGAAGAGGGTGGCGTTGGCGGTCGAGGTGGAGGAGGGCGCCATGATAGCGACTGGTGGAGAGACGAGGAAGGGAGGTGGTGGCGGTTTGGGGAACGAAGCGCGCGGGGATGGCGGCCGTCGGGGTCGGTGGAGAGGAGGCCAAGGTCGACCGTGGTGGCACTGGTGATCATGCTCCAGGGAACAGGGACGGGAGGCGGCGTCATGGGGAAAGGCGGTGACGACGGAGCGAAGCTTGGTGGCGGGGCGCTGCTGCGGATCAAGGCGACGAGAGGAATCGAGCCAGGCTGGGGTTGGTGGCGACGAGGGAAGAGACGAGCGAGGGAGAAGGGATCACAAGCGAGGCGAGGTGTGCATGCATCGCGTTGGGGGTGGGGCTGGTGGTGATCGAAACAGAGCAGGGTGGGGTGTTGTCGTGTTGCATCGCTGTAGCGTGCATGGAACAGTCAGAGACCGGATGTGTTGCACGCTCGCGCACTTGCGTGCGTCGCAGCGTGGCCGGGTCGGAACTGGTCTGCGCGCGGGTGCATGTGCGCCAGGGGCGGGTTAGGTAGAGCTGGCGGCCCTAGGTGTGCGAATTAGGCTAGGTTTGGGGTGGGACTAGGGTTTGGGGTGTGATTCGGCTGTACCCTTTTGGGCCTGGACAGTTTGGTCTATGAGGGGTAGTAGGTGGCTGGCAGGCCCTATGGCTAGCTGGTTGCCTCCCCTGATAAAACATAGTTTTATTTAATATTATTTTGTTTTATTTTTAAAGTTTTTTTAAAATGATTTTTAGACAAAACAAAACATCCGAAAGAGGCTCAGGATTTTGATTTGAAACAAAGACGGGGATATTTTCTGATATTTAGAAAATAAAGATAGGCTTTTAGAAATAGTTTTTGGCAAAAGATGCATGATGGCATGACGATGCTCAAATGCAATGTGACATGATGATATGAGCATGCAGTCATGATGATGCACAAAACAGAAATAGCAAGCGATTTTCTAGTAGTGGTTTTATCGGGGTGCTACAATTCGACACCACTAACAATGGATCTTGCCATCGAGATGCGCCTCATGGTACGGGGAAGAATGCTGATTGTCAGACTCTTCTCGCTTCATGTAGATTCTCGCGACACCACTAACAAGGATTCTTGTTTCGTCTTAAAGTTGCTGACACCACCAACAAGGGGTTGTTGCTCATGTTTGTCGAGAGAACACTCCGGAAAAACAAGTGACGAAGGTAGAGGTCATAAGGCTACCTCTAACTTCAGTGGAAGGAGTAAATTGCATGGATCCACCGATTCAATGTACAAAAGCGAATGATAAGAGTAGTGGTATGGTATCTACTCCATCCTGCACTCAAAGCATTATCTATACATGAATAGAAGAATTATGCATCCAACTCTCAGAATTCAGACTGAAGATCTCGACAAGCGAGGTTCAGAAACAAAGGAGTGATGCAGGGTTTCATCAGATCTGATGTAGATGAGGTCGTCGTGTTGGAAAACACCGGAAGGCACAAGAAGAATAAAGAGAAGTCCAACAGATGAAGGATTCCTCAGATAGCATGAAGACCGGATGTAGAAGCACCGTTACCAAAGGAGAAAGCGAAACCCTGAAGGTACGACGGAAACCCAACCACGAGAAATCTTGGACTTGAAGAAAGGTAAGAGAACATATTCAAAACTCGCAAAGGTAAGAGGACAATAACATAGGGGTAAGGAGTAAAAACAGACCTACTCAGATCTATCCAACTGATTTTGCAAAATAGTTTTGACACTCTACTTCATTCGTTAGCTAGGTTATCCTATAGGCTGGACCAGTGGGGTATTGCAACTGCTGGGCTCTGATACCAATTTGTAACACCCTCGAATCAGCCCTATACAAGTTTTAGCGCTTCCCGCCAAACCCGCATAGAAACGATTCAAGGACACCCACCAGGCACTTTCATGCGGGTGGAGAACGAAGTAATACCATTACACATTAGTCCACGATGGAACCCACAGAACATATATATATATATATACAACAACGACTCCATGAGTCAGGAATACATATATACTATACAAAGATCCAAATAACCTTGAAAACGATAGAGCGTCCGACTACGGACAAGATGCAAATGGGGCTAAGAGCCCTGAAGAATAACCAATGGCGTCCATAACCCTGCCCAGGCCAAGCCGGAAGGGTAACCCTGCTAACGACGTCAATCTCAAACCTGCTAAAACAAAAGGGGTGCCGACAAAGGGCATAGGAAAAAGAGGAGCGTCAGTACTGAGGCCAGTACACGGCGAGGCTAGAATTCGGCGGCTCTCGCCTACACAGGTATGGTGGACTGAAGCGGCAACGCAGCATGCACTAAACAACCTATAGAGACTCGATGCATCTGTCGGCTATTAGAGAGGGATAAGAAAGACCTATTCAGGACCAACCTGATACTAACACCAATCATACCCATCCTGGCATTTCCCCCTCGAGACCAAACGAGGAAGTCAAACCGAGGAACTCACACAGTTGGTAGTTTTATTCATTTCATAATAGTTGTAGCACTTACTAGTCAAATATAGATAGCATGAGTCATCTTGATAGCATAAGTAGTGGGCAGTTTTAGTTAACCATTCAGTTGTAGTTGCAGTACTTACTAGCCAGATACAATTAGCATGTGACATCCCAAACCCAGCAGTTGTTGGCACTTTTATTTCATTTCATTGGAGTTGCAATACTTACTAGGCAGGTATGACATGACATGATACACCCCAGTTCCAGTAGTTGTTGGCACTTTTATTAACCATTCCATTGTAGTGAAGCTGATTACTAGTCACACATTAAGTCAAATTTATAGCACTACTTTAGTTATGCTTGTCTATGATCGAGATACTGTGCTCCAAGTCGTCCATAACCGCGGACACGGCTTTCAGAAAGATTTACCCTGCAGGGGTGCACAAATAGCAACACACACACGATCAACCTCAGAAAAACCAAATCAAAACCCAACGAGGCATTCACGATAAACCAATCATAGGATTCATCAAAGATTTTAGGGGGCCACCCCACTAAGCTACCCGCGACGAAGTTGGCCGTCCCCGAGGCGGACCCAGGTTTTGTGTGGACGGCGGTAAACGACTAGGAATCTGAAAGTGTGAGTGGGCTTGTCGATACACCGAAAACGTGTCACGATCCAAAACAGTACAGGTGTTCCACGCACAATCGTAAATAAAGCAGTAAAGCATGGCATAAGTAGAGGATAGTAATAAAGCCCCAAACTAGTTTGTGGCCCCAAGAAATAAGAAATGAATCAAGCTCTAGCTAAGGGGATTCATGGTCCCATATGCGGATAGTGCGATAATCAAGGAACTGGTATCAAGTACTCGGGGCCTATGGGACACAAGTGAGCGGTTAAAAACCAAATATTTGCTATTGCCCACCGATGCCTCTGCATTAGTTATATCTATTCCCATCAATTAATCAAGTTGTATTTAAAGTCATGATCATCTCCACCATTAAGCGTCTCCACCATTTATCATGTGCCAACTCGCCGTCAACGGTGAAACGACAACGACGTGAAGCAACACATAAGCAAGCAACTACGACTCGCAAGGCTGACTATCTATCAAACAACAGGCAATATGATGTGTCCATGGCAATATAGGAGCTGCAAGGAGTATAAATGGTGCACGGAAACTAAAGCATCGCAACACAGATAGCAATAGATCACCAGGAGGAAATAAAGATTATAAAAGCAAAATAGGTAGACAAGGGAGAGATGCTCGCCTGGGAAACACTGCCGAAGGATCATATCTAGAGAACTTGTCGATACTCGCATCAAATCATCGGCCTAATCCGCGAAGAAGCAAACACTAGAAGAAACACCGGATGCAATTTTTAATACTACGGCAGAAGATTCGGCATGATTATGATATGATGCAGATGTGGTGCAATTAGGCAGTATTAAGCGGAACCGGGGTCCCGAAAATTAATTAATAGGTTCCAGTTATTTAGATACCCCGCAATTTAAATGTTGTCTTAACAAGGCAAAACATGGTATCGGTTCACTACACAAATTTAAATGGATAACGGAATAAGACTAGAATAGCCCGCATATGGACTCCATATTTAATTTAGGTGAATCGACTATTTAACCCAACCCACCAGATGACATGTATGCAAGCATGATGATTTAATGATGCGACAGGTATATGTCATATTATAAAAATAGGGGCTTAGGGTCACACATCTGGGTTCGGAAGATCCTGGTTCCGAGGGTTCGGGGTTCGACGGGGTTTGACAGGAACGGCGAGGTTCGGATACAAGATGGAGAACTTGTTGTTTCATGACGTAGAACTTGGGTTCCAAGCGGTCGACCTTGCTGTTGATGGCGAACTTGAATGGATCGGGTACCGGTGATCTTCGGGTCCGTGTAGACGGTCATGGCGTCCGGGTCCTCGGGCATCAGTGCGGGAAGAAGGTCTTATCGTACTGGTGTCGACGCTTACGGGAAGGAGACTTGTCGTCCAGGATCTCGGCGTCCTCGGATTCCGATTGGAGATCTTGGTGGTCTCGGAGTGGTTCTGGGTTTGGGTCTTGGAGTTCGTGAAGTAGATCTTGTCGATTCTACATCGAAAGCCTTGGGGTTTCCCGTGTGGCGATCTTGTGGTTTCAGCTTCGTGTTGAGGAAGGACTCGGGGTATGCGTGGCCTTCGAGTAGTGCGAGTTCACTTGCCAACACTAGAGCAAAAGGGGTCATGGCGAGAGCAACGACACCACAATGGTGTGACATGGGGCAGACCTAGGAGGTCCATGTGGTGACACTGATACATAAGACCACCAAAACGAGGCTTAGCACAGCAGGACAAAAAAACAAACAGAGGACAAATGTACGCCGTGAGGAGGCCCATGTCCCGTGCAGGCATAGGCTCGAACACCTTGCGGGCTTGATGGGATGGAAGGATCGGCGAGCTATTTTGTGCGGCCTCCAAGCACCGGGGTGGAGCTCCTGCGGGCGGCGACGGTCACTGGCGGGCAACCTCGACAGCAGCGCGCAGGACGGGGTGGGGTCGGGCCGCGAGGGCTTGCAGAGGCATGAAGCGCGTGCACTGCGGTAGGGAGAGGCGCTCGGGAGGGACCTCTGCAGGAGCAGCAGCATCTAGGAGACACGAGGGACGGCCAGCAGCAAGGCACGCAGAACGGGGGCACATGGTGGAGGAAGCTGCGGCGGTGTAACTACCTCGGTGAATTACGCGCTTAGTTACATGCCTGGATGAGCGAAAGGGGATAAAATACTACGGTGGGGCCCGGGGCCACTCACCGTAGACCTTTCGGCCATCCTAACCACTTTCAGATCATCGGGAGAAGAACGAGCGACATAATCGGCAGGCGAAGGGATCAACTACATACACAAATGAGTATGTATGCAAGCCACATACAACAGTCCTCAGAGCCATTCCATCTAAAATAAATAGAAATATTGCGATGCCATACGACGAGATTAAAATATCCTAAATAGAGATATTATTTTAGGATAACTCCTCATACATCAAACATCAGAGTATCAGGCGGAAGCGGAAAACAAGATCCGAGT
This sequence comes from Avena eriantha, assembly GCA_910589775.1. Taxonomy (NCBI): domain Eukaryota; kingdom Viridiplantae; phylum Streptophyta; class Magnoliopsida; order Poales; family Poaceae; genus Avena; species Avena eriantha. The sequence continues at coordinate 328,459,610 of OU342742.1, read as the reverse complement.
ACGAATAGGAAGCAAATCGGCATAAGATGCCATATAAATAAACACATCCCGCCCACAGATCTCACGGATCCCCGTTCCCGGAATCTCTACACCGAGTGATCGTTGCTAACATCATCCGACTCCTCCACCCAGTATCCATATTGCGAGTACACATGTTCATCTGAATCAAACAATTTATCGTGTGAGACCCTAGGGGTACTCAGCAAGTCTTTATGCCTCTAAAGGGGACACAACTTGGGGTGACGCAATTGCAGCAAAAGATAATAACTAACAAGTCTATAGATACTCGCTAACCATCTGCCTAACCAATGATAGACGGATGTCCGTGAATTAAGAACAACAATTATAATAGTATAATTAACAGATCCATCCTCCTCCTCGCTTACCAACGAGGAAGCGGACGAACAACCCCCATCCGTTGGCAGTTTTATTAACCATTCCATGAGTATTGCACTACTTACTAGTCAGGTACTTAGTCAATTTAAAAGCGGTACTTTAGTGAGACTTGTCTATGATCGAGAAACTATGCTCCAAGTTGTCCATAACCACGGACACGGCTTTCAGAAAGATTTACCCTGCAGGGGTGCACAAATAGCAACACACACTCGATCAACCTCGGAAAAACCAACTCAAAACCCAACGAGGCATTCACGACAAAGCGATCACAGGATTCAGAAATATTTCAGGGGCCACCCCATTAAGCTACCCGCAACGAAGCTAGCTGACTCCGAGACGGACTCAAGGTTTGCGCCAATGGCTGTAAATGACTGGGAACCCGAAAGTGTGACTGGGCTTGTCGATACAGCGAAAACACTCCGCAATCCTAAACAGTACAGGTGCTCCACGCACAATCTTAAATAAAACAATAAAGCATGGCATAAGTACAGGATAGTAACAAAGCCCCAAACTACTTTGTGGCCCCAAGAAATAAGAATGAATCAAGCTCTAGCTCAGGGGGGGTCCATAAGGCCTCCCGGATATGGATAGTGCGAATAGTCAAGGAACAGGAATCAAGTACTCGGGGTCCTACGGGACACAAGTGAGCATGAAAAACCAAATAGCAGATATTGCTCACCGGTGCCTCTTTCATTAGTTATCCCATTACTACTCAGGTTAAGTTGTTTAGGTACCTCGTTATCCATCAGACACTCACATACCCTACACATGCTTTTCTACGACTCGCATGGCTCAAACAACCCCTGTAGTAATGGCTCATGGGATGGAGGAACAAGCTTCGGTGGGGTTTAAAAGTAAAGGCTATGCAGTACTTGGGATTCAATTTAATGCAATCGCGACTCAATGATGCAAGAATAAGATAGAGGTAATAGGTACTATATGTATGCATGCATGTGGTAGTGCTTGCCTGGCAGCTCAGTTGAAGAGAGAGATGGATCTGGGTAGAACGCCTATGATTCCTGGTAATTCTCCTGCTGGGCATCTATTCGAAGAAGAACCAAACAAACAAGGGCCAACATAAATAAAGTGCACAAGCATGTGAATTAAAATGCGACAAGCAAACAAGCATGCCATGATGAATGATGCACAATTTACATGGCTTTAAAGTAGCATGGCATGGTGAGGTGTGGGGTACAAGAATAAAGCATTTTATTATTTGTTTAGTCAAGTTTTATTGCCATAAACAGTTCTGATTTTTAAATATGGCATGATGCATGCTTCAATTCAGAACAAGGAATGCATAGATAGAACGGGCTCGTCGCGCTAATTGATTTAGACATATTATTTGTCGAATTTGGAGTTGTAGAATTAAATTTATTAATTTATTAAGGAAAGGGCATTTTATTGTAATTTTAATCATCTCGAAAATTTATAGTGCTCAAACATTATTTTGAATGGCATATTTGAATTCCTCACATTTTTCTGATTCAAAGACATATATCATTTGTATTATTTGGATTTATAATTTAAAAGTTATTTAAAAATAGATTTGAATTAGTATTTAAGCATTTATGATATGATTTTTTTTAAATAGAAAAACGTCAGGACTTTTTATACCCAGTTAAATCAAGCACCAGTCGCTGTCAGGTGGGACCAGAGTGGTTTGGGCGGTCAACGGCGCGCGGCGGTCTTTTCTCACTCAGGATCTATCTAGCCACCTTCACTAACGAGCGGGACCAGGGTTAGGCGGGCCCACACGCGCGCACAGTCGATGCGGGCATGACACCTGGCGGTGCTAGGGGCTGCGGGTTGAGGTTTACAAAACCTTGGGGACTTTTAGCAAAACGGCCACGGGAGGCTGACAGGTGGGGTCGGAGGGGACCGCGGGTTGAGCAGAGAAAAAGTGTGGGGGGTTTTACGCAAAGTGTGCATGGCACTGTGGATCTTCTCCACGTTCTGACGGACAGCGCGACGCCAGAGAACGGTGTGCGGCGCGGGGGTTCGAACTAGTGACCTGGGGCACACGTGTGGAGGCGGTAGCCACTACGGTGGCTGGGTGTTGTTGTAAGGCGAGGGGTAGGCAGTCTGGTGAGGTGTGGCGCGGCGTAGAGGCAGGCAGAAGCCAGCAGCCGCCGCTGCACCGAGAGTGCTCGGCAAAACGCCCGGTGAGGCTGGGTGGTGATGGAGAGAGGGATGGTGTCAAAGGGGAAGGGTGGCTCACGCGCGGAGAGGATGGTGGTCACGGATCGGCCCGGGGAGCAGCAGGACGTCGACGAGGCAGACGGCCGGCGTAGTTAGGGTTTCGGGCGGCGCGTCGGTGTTCGGCGTGTACTGGACCTTCTCCTCCTCGGCTCCGTGTACGGGATGACGCAGGGGTGCATGTTGGTCCTCCTCGACAACCTCCATGCCCGCCCGCCTGCTGGTTGAGGGATCGGTGGTGGACACCGACGGTGGACGCCGACGAACAGAGAGGAAGGGCGGCGTCAGTGGAGAGGAAGGGGGATGGGCAAGGCCCTGGGGATGGATTTGGCGATGCTAGGAGACGTGAGGAAAGAGATAAAGGCGAGAGGGAGAGGGGAGCGTCCGTGGGGCACGTTGGAGGAAAAGGTGGATCGGGTGTCACTTTTGTCCTCCTCCTCCCTCATGCGCTGGTCGTGGCTAGGGCAGGGTAGGGGGTAGGGCTGCCATGAGGGCCAAAGGGAGAGGGGTAGCTCTGGTGGGGACAGCATGGCAGAGAGAGAGAAGGAGAGGGAGAGGCTCGGGTTTTTAGCTAGGTTGGGGGTAGCTCGGTTAGGGTTAGGTTAAAGAGGGGTGGGGTTAGATAGAGAGGTAGCTAGCATGGGGTGGGTCCCCATGGGCAGAGAGGAAGAGGGGCTTGACATGGTGAGGTAAGTGGTGAGGTGAGGCTCGCCTAGATAGAAAGAAAAAGAGAAAAAAATTAGGGTTAGAGAGAATAGAGAGAGGGGCTAGGTGAGTGGTTAGGGTTTAGAGCATGAACCAAATAAAAGCAAGCACATGGGTGGGGTTTGGTGATGGATAAAGAGAGTGAGGGTGGAAGGGAGAAAAAGAGTGATTTAGGGTTTGATTCAACTCATCCAAAACCAATTGTGATTAAAAGAGAGTAAAGAGAGAAGGAAAAACAAGTGTGCATGGCCCATGCATGAGTAGTAAAAGCCATGTTTGATTTTGTGACAACAAAATAACACCTGATGGCAATTATTCCCATGCATTACCAAAATGTGGAATAAAGGCCAAGCAAAAGAAATTAGAATTGGATATATCCCAACCCACATGAGCAAGATTAAATGGCAAAAAAAATCAAAGCTCATGGGTAATTAGGATGGTGGAATTATAAGGTGGTGACAAAGAAAGGTGGTGGAGTGGAGTAAAATATATGCCCTCAACTCAACTTGGGGATCAAGCATTTATCAAGAACCAAATACACTATATCAAGAGCCAAATACAATTAATAATGCATATGAGAGAAGAACCAAAAGAAAAGGGGTTTTATATGATGCTCAAATGCAAGGTGGCATGATGACATGAGCATGATATAATTATGATGCAACAATTATATGTAGGAAGTAGCCATTATATACTAGACCAAGTAGGATTACATATGTTAGACAGATGGGATGCTACAACTCTCCCCCACTAAACAGGAATCTCGCCCCGAGATTCTAGGAAGAAGAAGAAGAAGACTCGAAGAAGGTAGGATACTTGGCACGGAGCTCATCCTCACGTTCCCAAGTGGCTTCATCAACGGAATGGTGCGACCACTGCACCTTGCAGAACTTGATGGACTTGTTGTGAGTCCTTCTTTCTATGACTTCAAGGATTTTTGTGGGGTGTTCTTGATAAGACAGATCTTCTTGGAGATTGATAAGTTCATGGTCCACGATCCTGCCGGGATCCTTGAAGCACTTCTTGAGTTGAGAGATATGAAAAACATCATGGACCTTGAGTTTTTCAGGGAGCTCAAGAGCATAAGCAACTTCTCCTCTTCTTCCACGAATTTTGAAAGGACTGATGTATCTAGGAGCCAGCTTTCCTTTGATACCAAAGTGATGCGTGCCTCTCATGGGAGTGACACGAAGGTAAACGAGATCACCAGGGACATACTCCATGTCCGTGTTCTTTCTGTCATAATTGCTCTTCTGGCGACTTTGAGCAATCTTCAGATTTTCAAGAATGATGTGAACCTTCTCCTCCGCTTGAGTTACAATGTCGGGGTCAAACAATATCCTTTCACCTGCGCCCGACCAACCAATCGGAGTTCTGCATTTGCGACCATAGAGAGCCTCAAATGGTGCCATCTTTAGACTTTTCTGGAAGCTGTTGTTGTAGGAGAATTCAGCATAAGGAAGACATTCTTCCCACTTCATGCCAAAAGAGATAACGCAAGCACGGAGCATATCTTCCAGAATCTGATTGATCCTTCCAACTTGTCCTTGCGACTGAGGGTGGTAAGCTGTGCCGAAGTTCAATTTTGTTCCCAAAGCATTTTGGAAACTTCCCCAGAACTTGGAAGTGAAGATGCTTCCACGGTCCGAGCTGATCTCAAGAGGAACCCCATACAGAGAGACAATTATGTTGATATAGAGCTCAGCCAACTGAATTGCAGAAATTGTTTCCTTGACGGGAAAGAAGTGAGCCACTTTAGAAAGCCTGTCAATGACAACAAAGATTGCATTGTTGCCCTTCTGCGACCTTGGAAAACCAGTGATGAAGTCCATCTCTACTTTCTCCCATTTCCATTCTGGAGGCTTCAATGGCTGTAGAAGACCGGAAGGTTTCTAATGGACAACTTTAACTCTGCGGCAGGCATCACACTCCGAGACATACTTGGCACAATATCGTTTCAACCTAGGCCACCAATATTGTGTTTTCAAGTCCATGTACATCTTAGTGCTGCCAGGGTGGATAGAAAGAACAGAATCATGCGCCTCCTTGAGAACTTGCTCTCTTAAACCTGGGTAGTTCGGAACAAACATCCGGTGTTCAAAGAAAAGAGTGCCTTGGTCGTCGACGTGGAAGGACTCATACTTCGGAAGCTGAATATTGGAGATGATCTTTTTAGTGTAAGAATCACCAAGTTGAATGGAGCGGATCTTTTCTTCCAAGAGAGGTGTTTCCAAAAGGTTCAGAAGATACCCCTGGTCCACAATTTCAAGGTTGAGCTTGCGGAATTCCTCGCACAAGAGAGGTTGTTGTTCTTCCACCATGAGATTGTTGACATAAGCTTTTCGGCTGAGAGCATCGGCCATGACATTAGTTTTGCCCGGAGTGTAGTTGATGGTCAAATCGAAATCATTGATTGCTTCAATCTACCTTCGCTGACGAAGGTTGAGATCAGACTGTGTGAATATGTACTTCAGACTCTTGTGATCAGAAAAGATCTCACAACGGTTGCCAAGCAAGTAATGTATCCATACTTTCAACACAAAGACAACTGCTGCGAGTTCGAGGTCATGTGTAGGATAGTTGATCTCATGCGTCTTCAACTGTCGAGAAGCATAAGCAACAACTTGTTTTCTTGCATAAGGACCGCACCCAATCCTTGCAATGAGGCGTCACAGAATATCTGGAGAGGCTTTGATGTATCTGGAGGAACCAAGACTGGTGTGGAAGTGAGCTTCTATTTGAGTGTTTCAAAGCTTGCTTGACATGCAGGAGTCCAAAGGTATTTCTTGCCTTTCTTGAGGAGATCGGTAAGAGGCTTCGCAATCTTTGAGAAGTTTTGAACGAAGCAGCGGCAGTAACTGGCCAAACCAAGGAAACTCCGGACTTCTTTGACATTTATGGGTGGAAGCCAATCAACAATTGTCTTAATAGTTTCTGGATTGATGGCAATGCCCTTGGCAGAGATGACGTGACCAAGGTAGGTGACTTGAGGCAGCCAGAACTCACACTTGGAGAACTTTGCATACAGGTGGTTCTCACGAAGCTTGTTTAGGACACAACGAAGGTGTTCTTCATGTTCTTCCTTTGACTTAGAATAGACTAGAATGTCATCCAGGTAGACCACAACGAACTTATCAAGATACTCCATGAAAACCGAGTTCATAAGCCTCGATAAGGTGGCAGGTGCATTGGTGAGACCGAAAGACATGACCGTGTACTTATACAGGCCATAGCGAGTGGTGAAAGCTATTTTGGGAACATCTCCCTTGCGGATCTTGATTTGATGGTATCCACTTCTCAAGTCAAGCTTAGAGAATACCACAGCTCCAGCTAGCTGATCGAAGAGATCATTAATCCGCGGAAGGGGATATTTATTCTTGATGGTTTTAGCATTGAGAGCCTGATAGTCAACACAAAGTCTATCAGTCTTGTCTCTCTTCTTCACAAAGATGGTTGGGCTACCCAAGAAGAAGTACTGTGCTGAATGAAACCCAACTTCTCTTGTTCATCAAGCTGGCGCTTGAGTTCAGCCAACTCAGCAGGACCCATTTTATAAGGCCGCTTGGAGATAGGAGCGGTACCAGGTTCAAGTTCAATCACAAACTCAACCTCACGATCCGGAGGCATACCTGGCAACTCTTCAGGAAAGACATCTGGGAACTCACAGACCACCGGAACACTCTGAATAGCTTCCATAGCATCATCATTCAGAGCCGCTAAAGAGAAAAGCTGAATTACAGGAGTCAGACTTGGAGAATAGACTATATGGCCTTCAAGAATTTTTAGAGAAACCGAGTGTTCAACACAATCAATCACAGCTGCATTTGCTGTTAACCAATCCATGCCCAAGATAACATCAATATCAGAATTGCCCAGAATAATTAAGGAAGCCGGGAACGAAGAACCACCAATCTCAATTTGATTGTTATGGCTGATTTTAGAAGATGCCATTGTTGCTCCAGGAGAAAGGACCATTAACCGCTTAGGGAGAGGATCCATAGATAACCCATTCCTATCAGCAGAACTCGTAGAGACAAAAGAATGCGATGCGCCAGAATCAAACAAAACTCGTGCAGGGACTGAGTTAACAGGAAGCATACCCATCACAACTCCAGATGCGTGCTCCGCTTGAGCGACGTTGACACAGTTGGCACGAGCAACCATAGACTCAGGCTTGGTGTTGATGTTGAGAGCCCGAGGTGGAGGTGCACGAACCATAGGAGAACTTGCCGTAGGTCTTGGAGGTGGTGGTGGAAGAGCTTTGTTGTTCATTGGACAATTCCAGTGCCGATGCCCAGTGTTTCCACAAGTGTAGCAAGCACCAGGTGGACGTGGAGCAACGTAGCCAGGGACTCTGCCAGGCGCTCTAGGGTAGTTGTGGTTGTAGCCCCTAGGAGCCGCAATGAAGGAGTTTGGTGGCCTTGCCATGTAGCTTGATGGTCTTGGTGGAGCCGGGAGCGACGGTGGGGTGTTAGGAACCTAGACACGATGCTTAGAAGGAGCTGTCATAGCTGAAGAGCTTGCTGCATCACGGCTATGTTTCTTTGACTCCTCAAACACTTGCCTACTTGCTTCTTCCTACAGAGCTGTGTGTTGGAGTTCCAGAAAAGAACCCGGCCTTGCATGAGTGATTGCATATTTGATGGAAGCATTGAGTCCTTGCCTGAACCTCTTATGCTTTTTCTTGTCATCAGAGATCTCATCACCACCATACCGAGAAAGGTTCATGAAGTTTCTGATCTAGGTATTGACATTGTCATTGCCCTGCTTGAGGTTGAGAAACACTTCCTTCATCCTTTCCGTGACAATTTCTGACAGATATTGCTCTTTGAAAGCCGCAGTGAATTGCTCTGAAGTAGGCTGAAAACCAGAGAGGTTGAGGTAATTTTCCCACCACAGAGCTGCATCTCCCTTCAGAAGGTGAGTGGCATATTTGACCCATTCTTGCTCGGGAACATCCGCAGTCATCAGCAACCTTGATATTTCCCGCAGCCAATCATCCGCATCAAGTGGCTGATCAGACACCTCAAATTGGCGTGGGTTGAACTTCAGAAAACTCTTGATTTCTCCTCACTTGGGAGGTGGAGGTAGTGGAACAAACTCATTCCTCCTCACGCTTTCTTCGAAGCGCTGCTGGTTCTGTTGCATAGTGCCCAAGGCATTTGCAATACTTGCCAAAGCAGCCCCCAGTTCAGGTGGTATGTCCTCCTCAGAACGGCGTGGTGGTCCCATCCTGTGATTGATATAAAACACAAGTCAGTACTATGATGGAGAATAATAATAATTCAAAATAGTACCAAAATGGAATTAACCAGGATTAAAGGATACAATTCACTGAGATGATATTAAAATATCAACAAAGTTCAAAGCACCTAGAAGATATTAAGCATATCGCACACGACTGAACAAGGAGTGTGGTACACAAGCTAACAAAGAAAAAATTTCCACAAATTTCGGCATTACAATACCACTATATGCACAAAACCACTTAACGAATCAAGATTAGTAACTCTACCAATTCAATATACAAGAGCGAATGATAAAAGTAGTGGTATGGTCGCGACTCCATCCCGCACTCAAATCATTACTCCCCACATGAATCAGTAAAACACATATCCCAACACCTTCTTCTTAAGATGAACCTAAAGATTAGTAACTATGGAAACGAACACCCCAAACAAGATACCGTTGGATAACAAAGAGTAAGACAGATCGCAGCGGTATACCACGAATCAGATAGATCGCGTCGGTTTACAAAAGACTGTCGGTATGGAATGTACCAACAGTTGATAACCAAAGGCAGATAGAGATAACAAGTTGGATGCAACAGATAGACAAGGTATTCACACACACACACACAACCTATGGTACTACGGAACCCAGAACACGTGAATCGTAGTTTGAATTTTTAGAAGAGGATTGAAAACGTTACACTTCCTTACCAGAAAAAGGGTGGGTGGGTGGGTAAGAAGAAAAATGGAAGCAGTCCTACTCTCACGTTTTGTCTTTCCCTATTATACAAAGCTACCAAAAATATTTGCTAGACTGACAACGACCATTTTGGCTGAGACCCTGAAGGGCGGGATGGCTCTAATACCAATTGTAACTACCTCGGTGAATTACACTCTTAGTTACATGCCTGGATGAGTGAAAGGGGTTAAAATAGTACGCTGGGGCCCGGGGCCACTCACGGTAGACCTTTCGGCCATCCTAACCACTTTCAGATCATCGGGACAAGAACGAGCGGCGTAATCGGCAGGCGAAGGGATCAACTACATACACAAATGAGTATGTATGCAAGCCACATACAACAGTCCTCAGAGCCATTCCATCTAAAAGAAATAGAAATATTGCGACGCCATACAGCAAGATTCAAATATCCTAAATAGAGATAATATTTTAGGATAACTCCTCATACATCAAACATCAGAGTATCAGGCGGAAGCGGAAAACAAGATCCGAGTACGGATAAGAAGCAAATCGGCATAAGATGCCACATAAATAAACACATCCTGCCCACAGATCTCACGGATCCTTGTTCCCCGAATCTCTACACCGAGTGATCGTTGCTAACATCATCCGTCTCCTCCACCCAGTATCCATCTTGCGAGTACACATGTTCATCTGGATCAAACAATTTATCGTGTGAGACCCTAGGGGTACTCAACAAGTCTTTATGCCTCTAAAGGGGACACAACCTGGGGTGACGCAATTGCAGCAAAAGATAATAACTAACAAGTCTATAGATACTCGCTAACCATCCGCCTAACCAATGATAGACGGATGTCTGTGAATTAAGAACAACAATTATAATAGTATAATTAATAGATCCATCCTCCTCCTCGCTTACCAACGAGGAAGCGGAAGAACAACCCCATCCGTTGGCAGTTTTATTAACCATTCCATGAGTATTGCACTACTTACTAGTCAAGTACTTAGTCAATTTAAAAGCGGTACTTTTGTGAGACTTGTCTATGATCAAGAAACTGTGCTCCAAGTCGTCCATAACCGTGGACACGGCTTTCAGAAAGATTTACCCTGCAGGGGTGCACAAATAGCAACACACACTCGATCAACCTCGGAAAAACCAACTCAAAACCCAACGAGGCATTCATGACAAAGCAATCACAGGATTTAGAAATATTTCAGGGGGCAACCCCATTAAGCTGCCCGCAATGAAGCTAGCTGACTCCGAGACGGACTCAAGGTTTGCGCCAATGGATGTAAACGAGTGGGAACCCGAAAGTGTGACTGGGCTTGTCGATACAGCGAAAACACTCCGCAATCCTAAACAGTACAGGTGCTCCACGCACAATCTTAAATAAAACAGTAAAGCATGGCATAAGTACAGGATAGTAACAAAGCCCCAAACTACTTTGTGGCCCCAAGAAATAAGAATGAACCAAGCTCTGGATCAGTGGGGTCCATAAGGCCTCCCGGATATGGATAGTGCGAATAGTCAAGGAACATGAATCAAGTACTCGGGGTCCTACGGGACACAAGTGAGCATGAAAAACAAAATAGCAGATATTGCTCACCGGTGCCTCTTTCATTAGTTATCCCATTACTACTCAGGTTAAGTTGTTTAGGTACCTCGTTATCCATCAGACACTCACATACCCTACACATGCTTTTCTACGACTCGCATGGCTCAAACAACTCCTGTAGTAATGGCTCATGGGATGGAGGAACAAGCTTTGGTGGGGTTTAAAAGTAAGGGCTATGCAGTACTTGGGATTCAATTTAATGCAATCGCGACTCAATGATGCAAGAATAAGATAGGGGCAATAGGTACTATATGTATGCAAGCATGTGGTAGTGCTTGCCTGGCATCTCAGTTGAAGCGAGAGATGGATCTGGGTAGAACTCCTGTGATTCCTGGTAATTCTTCTGCTGGGCATCTATTCGAAGAAGAACCAAACAAACAAGGGCCAACATAAATAAAGTGCACAAGCATACGAATTAAAATGCGACAAGCAAACAAGCATGCCATGATGAATGATGCACAATTTACATGGCTTTAAAGTAGCATGGCATGGTGACGTGTGGGGTACAAGAATAAAGCATTTTATTATTTGTTTAGTCAAGTTTTATTGCCATAAACAGTTCTGATTTTTAAATATGGCATGATGCATGCTTCAATTCAGAACAAGGAATGCATAGATAGAACGGGCTCGTCGCGCTGATCGATTTAGACATATTATTTGTCGAATTTGGAGTTGTAGAATTAAAGTTATTAATTTATTAAGGAAAGGGCATTTTATTGTAATTTTAATCATCTCGGAAATTTAAAGTGTTCAATTATTATTTTGAATGGCATATTTGAATTCCTCACATTTTTCTGATTCAAAAACATATATCATTTGTATTATTTGGATTTATAATTTAAAAGTTATTTAAAAACAAATTTGAATTTGTATTTAAGCATTTATGATATGATTTTGTTTAAACAGAAACACGTTAGGACTTTTTATACCCAGTTAAATCTAGCACCAGCCACTGTCAGGTGGGACCAGAGTGGTTTGGGCGGTCAACGGCGCGCGGCGGTCTTTTCTCACTCAGGATCTATCTAGCCACCCTCATTGACGAGCGGGACCGGGGTTAAGAGGGCCCACACGCGCGCACAACCGATGCGGGCGTGACACCTGGCGGCGCTAGGGGCTGCGGGTTGAGGTTTACAAAAACCTTGGGGCCTTTTAGCAAAACGGCCACGGGAGGCTGACAGGTGGGGTCGCAGGGGAGCGCGGGTTGAGCAGAGAAAAAGTGTGGAGGGTTTCACGCAAAGCGTTCGTGGCACTATGGATCTTCTCCATGTTCTAACGGACAGCGCGGCGCCAGAGAACAGTGCGCGGCGCGGGGGTTCGAACTGGTGACCTGGGGCACGCGCGCGGAGGCGGTAGCCACAACAGTGGCTGGGTGTTGTTGTAAGGCGAGGGGTAGGTGGTCTGGTGAGGTGTGGCAGGGAGTGGAGGCGGGCAGAAGCCAGCGGCCGCCGCTGCACCGAGAGTGCTCGGCACAACGCCCGGCGAGGCTGGGCGGCGATGGAGAGAGGGATGGTGTCAAAGGGGAAGGGTGGCTCCCCATGGAGAGGATGGTGGTGACGGATCGGCCCGGGGAGTAGCAGGACATCGACGAGGCAGACGGCCGGCGTAGTTAGGGTTTCGGACGGCGCGTCGGTGTTCAGCGTGTACTGGACCTTCTCCTCCTCGGCTCCGTGTACGAGACGACGCAGGGGTGCACGCTGGTCCTCCTCGACAACCTCCATGCCCGCCCGCCTGCTGGTTGAGGGATCGGTGGTGGACACCGACGGTGGACGCCGGAGAACAGATAGGAAGGGCGGCGTCGGTGGAGAGGAAGGGGAGATGGGCAAGGCCCTGGGGATGGATCTGGCGATGCTAGGAGACGTGAGGAAAGAGATAAAGGCGAGAGGGAGAGGGGAGCGGCCGTGGGGCACGTTGGAGGAAAACGTGGCTCGGGTGTCACTTTTGTCCTCCTCCCCCCTCACGCGCTGGTCGTGGCTATGGCAGGGCAGGGGGCAGGGCTGCCAGGTGGGCCAAAGGGAGAGGGGTAGCTTGGGTGGGGACAACATGGCAGAGAGAGAGAGAAGGAGAGGAGATGCTTGGGTTTTTAGCTAGGTTGGGGGGTAGCTCGGTTAGGGTTAGGTTAAAGAGGAGTGGGGTTAGATAGAGAGGTAGCTAGCATGGGGTGGGTACCCATGGGCAGAGAGGAAGAGGGGCTCGACATGGTGAGGTAAGCGGTGAGGTGAGGCTCGGCTAGATAGAAAGAAAAAGAGAAAAAGATTAGGGTTAGAGAGAATAGAGAGAGGGGCTAGGTGAGTGGTTAGGGTTTAGAGCATGAACCAAATAAGAGCGAGCACATGGGTGGGGTTTGGTGATGGATAAAGAGAGTGAGGGTGGAAGGGAGAAAAAGAGTGGTTTAGGGTTTGATTCAACTCATCCAAAACCAAGTGAGATTAAAAGAGAGTAAAGAGAGAAGGAAAAACAAGTGTGCATGGCCCATGCATGAGTAGTAAAAGCCATGTTTGATTTTGTGACAACAAAATAACACCTCATGGCAATTATTCCCATGCATTACCAAGATGTGGAATAAAGGCCAAGCAAAAGAAATTAGAATTGGATATATCCCAACCCACATGAGCAAGATTAAATGGCAAAAAAAATCAAAGCTCATGGGTAATTAGGATGGTGGAATTATAAGGTGGTGACAAAGAAAGGTGGTGGAGTGGAGTAAAATATATGCCCTCAACTCAACTTGGGGATCAAGCATTTATCAAGAACCAAATACACTATATCAAGAGCCAAATACAATTAATAATGCATATGAGAGAAGAACCAAAAGAAAAGGGGTTTTATATGATGCTCAAATGCAAGGTGGCATGATGACATGAGCATGATATAATTATGATGCAACAATTATATGTAGGAAGTAGCCATTATATACTAGACCAAGTAGCATTACGTATGTTAGACAGATGGGATGCTACAACTCTCCCCCACTAAACAGGAATCTCGCCCCGAGATTCTAGGAAGAAGAAGAAGAAGACTCGAAGAAGGTAGGATACTTGGCACGGAGCTCATCCTCACGTTCCCAAGTGGCTTCATCAACGGAATGGTGCGACCACTTCACCTTGCAGAACTTGATGGACTTGTTGCGAGTCCTTCTTTCTGTGACTTCAAGGATTTTTGTGGGGTGTTCTTGATAAGACAGATCTTCTTGGAGATTGATAAGTTCATGGTCCACGATCCTGCCGGGATCCTTGAAGCACTTCTTGAGTTGAGAGATATGAAAAACATCATGGACCGAGAGAGGCTCAGGATTTTGATTTGAAACAAAGACAGGGATATTTTCTGATATTTAGAGTGTTCAAACATTATTTTGAATAGCATATTGAATTCCTCACATTTTTCTGATTCAAAAACATGTATCATTTGTATTATTTGGATTTATAATTTAAAAGTTATTTAAAAACAGATTTGAATTTGTATTTAAGCATTTATGATATGATTTTGTTTAAACAGAAAAACGTCAGGACTTTTTATACCTAGTTAAATCTAGCACCAGTCGCTGTCAGGTGGGACCAGAGTGCTTTGGGCGGTCAACGGCGCGCGGCAGTCTTTTCTCACTCAGGATCTATCTAGCCACCCTCACTGACGAGCGGGACCGGGGTTAAGCGGGCCCACATGCGCGCACAGCCGATGCGGGCATGACACCTGGCGGCGCTAGGGGCTGCGGGTTGAGGTTTACAAAAACCTTGGGGCCTTTTAGCAAAACGTCCACGCGAGGCTGACAAATGGGGTCGGAGGGGAGCGCGGGTTGAGCAGATAAAAGGCTGGGGGGTTTTACACAAAGCGTGTGTGGCACTGTGGATCTTCTCCGCGTTCTAAAGGACAGCGCGGCGCCAGAGAACGGTGCGCGGCGCGGGGGTTCGAACTGGTGACCTGGGGCACACGCGCGGAGGCGGTAGCCACTGCGGTGGCTGGGTGTTGTTGTACGGCGAGGGGTAGGCGGTCTGGTGAGGTGTGGCATGGCGCAGAGGCGGGCAGAAGCCAGCGGCCGCCGCTGCACCGAGAGTGCTCGGCACAACGCCCGGCGAGGCTGGCCGCCGATGGAGAGAGGGGTGGTGTCAATGGGGAAGGGTGGCTCACCGCGGAGAGGATGGTGGTGACGGATCGGCCCGGGGAGCAGCAGGACATCGACGAGGCAGATGGCCGGCGTAGTTAGGGGTTCGGGCAGCGCGTCGGTGTTCGGCGTGTACTGGACCTTGTCCTCCTCGGCTCCGTGTACGGGACGATGCAGGGGTGCACGCTGGTCCTCCTCGACAACCTCCACGCCCGCCCGCCTGCTGGTTGAGGGATCGGTGGTGGACACCGATGGTGGACACCGGCGAACAGAGAGGAAGGGCGGCGTCGGTGGAGAGGAAGGGGGATGGGCAAGGCCCTGGGGATGGATCTGGCGATGCTAGGAGACATGAGGAAAGAGATAAAGGCGAGAGGGAGAGGGGAGCGGTCGTGGGGCACGTCGGAGGAAAAGGTGGCTCGGGTGTCACTTTTGTCCTCCTCCTCCCTCACGCGCTGGTCGTGGCTAGGGCAGGGCAGGGGCAGGGCTGCCAGGTGGGCCAAAGGGAGAGGGGTAGCTCGGGTGGGGACAGCATGGCAGAGAGAGAGGAGAGGGAGAGGCTCGGGTTTTTAGCTAGGTTGGGGGGTAGCTCAGTTAGGGTTAGGTTAAAGAGGGGTGGGGTTAGATAGAGAGGTAGCTAGCATGGGGTGGGTCCCCATGGGCAGAGAGGAAGAGGGGCTTGACATGGTGAGGTAAGTGGTGAGGTGAGGCTCGGCTAGATAGAAAGAAAAAGAGAAAAAGATTAGGGTTAGAGAGAATAGAGAGAGGGGCTAGGTGAGTGGTTAGGGTTTAGAGCATGAACCAAATAAGAGCAAGCACATGGGTGGGGTTTGGTGATGGATAAAGAGAGTGAGGGTGGAAGGGAGAAAAAGAGTGGTTTAGGGTTTGATTCAACTCATCCGAAACCAAGTGAGATTAAAAGGGAGTAAAGAGAGAAGGAAAAGCAAGTGTGCATGGCCCGTGCATGAGTAGTAAAAGCCGTGACAACAAAATAACACCTCATGGCAATTATTCCCATGTATTACCAAAATGTGGAATAAAGGCCAAGCAAAAGAAATTAGAATTGGATCCATCCCAACCCACATGAGCTAGATTAAATGGCAAAAAAAATCAAAGCTCATGGGTAATTAGGATGGTGGAATTATAAGGTGGTGACAAAGAAAGGTGGCGGGGTGGAGTAAAAGATATGCCCTCAACTCAACTTGGGCATCAAGCATTTATCAAGAACCAAATACAATATATCAAGAGCCAAATACAATTAATAATGCATATGAGAGAAGAACCAAAAGAAAAGGTGTTTTATATGATGCTCAAATGCAAGGTGGCATGATGACATGAGCATGATATAATTATGATGCAACAATTATATGTAGGAAGTAGCCATTATATACTAGACCAAGTAGCATTACATATGTTAGACAGATGGGATGCTACAAGCGGCTTGCTGCTGGAGGTGGAGAAGAGGGTGGCGTTGGCGGTCGAGGTGGAGGTGGGCGCCACGGCAGCGACTGGTAGAGAGACGAGGAGGGGAGGTGGTGGCGGCGTGGTTTGGGGAACGAAGCGTGCGGGGATGGCGGCCGTCGGGGTCGGTGGAGAGGAGGCTGAGGTCGACCGCGGTGGCAGTGGTGGCTGTGCTCCAGGGAACAGGGACGGGTGGCGGCATCGTGGGGAAAGGCGGTGACGACGGAGCGAAGCTTGGCGGCGGGGCGCTGCTACGGATCAAGGCGGTGAGGGGAACTGAGCTAGGCGGGGGTTGGTGGCGACGAGGGAAGAGGCGAGTGAGGGAGAAGGGATCACAAGCGAGGCGAGGTGTGCATGCATCGCGTTGGGGGTGGGGCCGGTGGTGATCGAAACAGAGCAGGGTGGGGTGTTGTCGTGTTGCATCGCTGCAGCGTGCATGGAACAGTCAGAGACCGGGTGTGTTGCACGCTCGCGCACTTGCGTGCGTCGCAGCGTGGCCGGGTCGGAACTGGTCCGCGCGCGGGTGCATGTGCGGCAGGGGCGGGTTAGGTAGAGCTGGCGGCCCTAGGTGTGCGGATTAGGCTAGGGTTTGGGGTGGGACTAGGGTTTTCAGTCGGCTGTACCCTTTTGGGCCTGGCCAGTTTGGTCTATGAGGGGTAGTAGGTGGCTGGCAGGCCCTATGGCTAGTTGGTTGGCTCCCCTGATAAAACATAGTTTTATTTAATATTATTTTGTTTTATTTTTAAAGTTTTTTTAAAATGATTTTTAGACAAAACAAAACATCCGAAAGAGCCTCAGGATTTTGATTTGAAACAAAGACGGGGATATTTTCTGATATTTAGAAAATAAAGATAGGCTTTTAGAAATAGTTTTTGGCAAAAGATGCATGATGGCATGACGATGCTCAAATGCAATGTGACATGATGATATGAGCATGCAGTCATGATGATGCACAAAACAGAAATAGCAAGCGATTTTCTAGTAGTGGTTTTATCGGGGTGCTACAACCTACCAGCGACACGTCGACGCATAGGACCATGTCCGCCCACCCCGCGCCACCTGACCCCAGCATCCATCGCACGCGGATCCCGTCGCTCGCACCTACCCTAGATGCTCCTCTTCCCTCAATCCCGATTCCGCCGCCGGCGCCCCCTCCGCTTCTCCTCGGCCTCAACCGCCTCGGTCCACCCGCGAGGCACCGCCCTGGGATGCCCTCGTCCCTTGCATCGATCCGGACTCTCCGTCGCCGCATGGCTCTACCCTAGGCTGCTCGCCCCTGCGCTAGTACCCCCGACCTCACCTCCTCTGCATCGTCAGCACCCCGTGCCACCACCGCCAAGTTCCGCCCCGCCTCGAACGCCTCCCCGCTGCCTTCCTCGAGCCCGACCAGCTCCGGCCGCCCCTTCCTTACCTTTGCCTCTGCATGGAGCGAGCCCCACCGCCGCTTGGTGCCCTCGCCGCCAGGTCCAGAGCCGGCCGCCGCTCCATCCGCCTGGTACTTCCTCGACCTCAGGCTTCCTCCGCCCCAAGACCGGCAGCACCCGACCCTTCCGGCCATGGCCACCATCTGTACACGCCTCTGCAGCACATCTCCGCTTCCCACGCGCATCAGGACCCCTGACTACCGATGCTACCCGATGTCCTAGGCCTTTTGTTAAACATCAAGTGCTCTTTCTGTGACTACTTGGTGATGTGGTGGAATGGTGCCACTCCGATGGACCACTACGAGAATGTGCCCATGACAAGATCTTCATAGGACTTGTCATATCGCCAAGATCTCCCCATGGACAAACCAACCCAACGTCGACTAATGCTGCTCAAGTTTGTCCCAGAGAATAAGATGTACCCTAAGGCTTTTGACACCGAACCGACATGATCTTTTTCACGAATTTGATGACCTGAAGATAATCACAAGGAACCTGGAGGGGATGATGTCGGTTCGACAAGGTCGCCTTCACGGAACGCCAAGACCCTATCCCGAGGATCTGAAGACCGAACCCAAACCCCAAGATCCTCAGTGCCGAGCCCAAATGTGTGACCCTTTCTGGTACCCTATTTTTATAAATATAATATAACTTGTGCGGATTAAATTGGCCATACTTGCATGCATATGGTGGGTGTTTGGGGTTATTTCGACAATTCACCTAAATTAAATATGGAGACTATAGGCGGGCTAATCTAGTCTTATATTGAATCCATTTAAATTTATGTAGTGAACCAATGGCATGTGTTGCCTTGTTAGCTCAACATTTAAATTGCGGGGTATCTAAACAACTTGAATCATAATTAATTGTTGGAACCCCAGTTCCGCTTAATAGTGCCTAATTGTATTGTAGCTTTGCTATGTCATGCATCATACATGCATCATGCCCGATCTTCTATCGTAGTATTAAATAGTGCATCTGGTGTTTCTTTTAGTGCTTTGCTTCTTCACGGATTAGACCGTTGAGTGGATGTGAGTATCGACAAGTTCTTTGGATAATGTATCTTTGGCAGTGTTTCCCAGGCAAGCAATCTCCCCCTTTCTACCTATTTTGCGGTTATAGTCTTTATTCCCCCTGTTGATCTATTGCTACGTGTGTTGCGATGCTTTAGTCTTTCCGTACCAGTAATATCCCTTGCAGCCTTTATATTGCCTTGGACACCTCCTATTACCTATTATTTCGTAGATAGTCAGCCTTGCGTGTCATAATCGCTTGCTCAGGTGCTGCTTCGTGTCGCATAGTTGTTGGAAGGTTACCATATGCTTTATGTTGGAGATGATCATGACTTTAAATACAACTTGATATTAAAATGCTGGGAATAGATATAACTAATGTAGAGGCACCGGTGGGCAATTGCTAATATTTGGTTTTTAACCGCTCACATGGGTCCCGTAGGCCCCGAGAACTTGATACTTGTTCTTTGACTATCGCACTATATGCATGTGGGACCATGAATCCCCTTAGCCAGAGCTTGATTCATTTCTTATTTCTTGGGGCCACAAACTAGTTTGGGGCTTTATTACTATCAAGTACTTATGCCATGCTTTGCTGCTTTATTTACGATTGTGCGTGGAGCACCTGTACTATTTTGGAATGTGGAATGTTTTCGCGGTATCAATAAGCCCAGTCACACTTTTGGGTTCCCAGTCATTTACAACCATTGTCACAAACACTAGGTCTGTCTCAGAGTCGGCAAACTTCGTTGCGGGTAGCTTAGTGCGGTGGCCCCCTGAAATATTTTATGAATCCTGTGATTGCTTTGTCGTGAAAGCCTTGTTGGGTTTTGAGTTGGTTTTTCCGAGGTTGATCGTGTGTGTGTTGCTATTTGTGCACCCCTGCAGGGTAAATCTTTCTGAAAGCCGTGTCCGCGGTTATGGACGACTTGGAGAACAGTATCTTGATCATAGACAAGCATAACTAAAGTAGTGTTATAAATTTGACTTTGGTATGACTAGTAATCATCTTCACTACAATGGAATGATTAAATAAAAGTGCCAACAACTGGTGGAAGTTTAGGAGATCTCTTGCTAATTGTATCTGACTAGTAAGTATTACAACTACAACAGAATGATTAACTAAAACTGCCCATTGCTTATGATATCAGGATGACTCATGCTATCTATATCTGGATAGTAAGTGCTGCAACTATAATGAAATGAATAAAACTGCCAACTGTCTGAGTTCCTCGGTTTGACTTCCTCATTTGGTCTCGAGGGGGAAATACTAGGATGGGTATGATTGGTGTTACTACCAGGTTGGATCGGAATAGGTATTTCTTATCCATCTGTAATAGCCGGCAGTTGTATCGAGTCTCTGTAGGTTATTTAGTGCATGCTGCGCTGTCGCTTCCGTCCACCATACCTATGTAGGCGAGAGCCGCCGAATTCTATACTTGCTTTGTACTGGCCTCAGTACTAACCGCTCCCCTTTTCCTTTGCCCTTTGTCGGCACGCCTTTTGTTTTATCATGTACGAGTTCGCTGTCGTTAGCAGGGTTACACTTCTGGCTTGCCCTAGGCAGGGTTATGGATGTGATTGGTTATTCTTCAAGGCTCTTAGCCCAATTTCCTTCTTATCCATACTTGGATGTTGTATCGATTTCAAGGTGATTTCGGTCTTTGAACTGTATATGCTTATTCTTGACTCGTTGAGTCATTGTTGTATATATATGTTCTGTGGGTTCCATCATGGACTATTGTGTAATGGTATTACTTCGTTTTCCACCCGCACGCAAGTGCCTGGTGGGCATCTTTGAATCGTTTCTATGCGGGTTTGGCGGGAAGCACTAAAATATCCATAGGGCCGATTTGAGGGTGTTACAAAGTAGTATCAGAGCCTAGCAGTTGCAATACCCCACTGGTCCAACTTGTAGAATAACCTAACTAATGGACGATGTAGAGTGTCAAAACTATTCTGCAAAATCGGTTGGATAGATCTGATTAGGTCTGCTTTTACTCCTTGCCCCTAATGCTATTTTCTTCTTACCTCTGCGTGTTTTGAATATGTTCTCTTACCTTCTTCAAGTTCAAGATTTCTCGTGGTTGGGTTTCCCTCATACCTTCAGGATTTTGCTTCCTTCTTGTAACGGTGCTTCGACATCCGGTCTTCATGCTATCTAAGGAATCTTCCTTTGTGTACCTTTCAGTGGGTCAAAAATCCACTACATTTTTTCTTTGTATCTTCCGGTGTTCTTCCTCATGACGGCATCATCTATATCAGAGCTATCGAAGAGCCTACATTGATCTTTTATTTCCGAACATCGCTTATAAAGATCTTCAGTCTGAATTCCGAGAGTTGGTTGCACGATTCTTTTATTCATGTACAAAGTAATGCTTTGAGTGCGGGATGGAGTAGCTACCATACCACTACTCTTAACATTCGCTCTTGTACATTGAATCGGTGGATCAAGCAATTTTACTCTTTTCCTGGAAGTTAGAGGTGGCCTTATCTATCGAGACCTTGACCTTCGTCTTTCGTTCCCTGGAGTGCTCTCCCGACGAACATGGACAACGACCTCCTATTGGTGGTGTCGCCGGTTTCAAGATAGAGAAAGAATCATTGTTAGTGGTGTTGCTAGGATCTACACGAAAGCGAGAAGCTTCATATCATCGGCCTTCTTCTCCGTACCATGAGGCGGATCTCGAGGGCGAGATCCATTATTAGTGGTGTCGACTTGTGGCACCCCGGTAAAACCACTACTAGGAAATTGTTGTTTTTTGCTTTTGTGCATCAGCATGTCTGCATGCTCATGTCATCGTGCCACATTTTATTTGAGCATCTTTATGTCTGCATCCATACTATTTACCAAAACTATTTTTATAAAAGCCTGTCTTTGTTTTCTAAATACCTCTCTATTTAAATAGTAAAACTCCGGGTTTTTCTGGATCTTTTGTTTATCTAAAAACTTTTTACAAAAATATTCTTAAATAAAAATAAAAAAATAAATCTATTTTTAGGGGAGGCAGCTGGCCAAGCCCGAAAGGCCCAACCGGCCACCGACTACCTACCCATCCTAACCAAACCCTAAATCTACCCCACCTATTCACTACCCTAACAACCCGCCGCCGCCAGCCATGCAGTAGCGTTGCAGTGCCACCTGCGTACACCAGTATGTACGCGCGTACACGATAGCCAGCCGCATCCCTTCATGTCTCGTTGCCGTGACGGATCACGCAGTGCGTGACACGCTCGCTCGCATGCCACACTGCCAACCCATCCCACCAATCACACCACCCCGGTCGTGTCGCACACGCCAGCCCACCCCCGCTCGATCATGACCACCTAGCTACCAGTGACACATCGACGCATAGGACCGCGTCCTCCCACCCCGTGCCGCCTCACCCCACCATCCATCACGCAAGGATCCCATCGCTCCCACCTACCCCAGACGATCCTCTTCCCTGGATCTCGATTCCGCTGCCGGAGCCCCCTCCGCTGCTCCTTGGCCTTGACCGCCTCGATCCACCCGCGAGGCACCACCCAGGGACGCCCTCGTCCCCTGCGTCGGTCCCGCCTCTCCATCGTCCTGTGGCTCCACCCCAGGCCGCTCGCCCCTGTGCCGGTACCCCCGACCTATCCTCCTTTGCATCGTCAGCAGCCCGTGCCGCCACCGCCAAGTTCCGCCCCGCCTCGAGTGCCTCCTCATCGCCTTCCTTGAGCCTGACCAGCTCCGGACGCCCCTGCCATACCTCCGCCACTGCGTCGAGCGAGCCCCACGACCACTTAGTGCCCTCGCTGCCAGGTCCCGAGCCGGCCGCCGCACCGTCCGCCTGGTACTTCCTCTACCTCGGCCTTCCTCCGCACAAAGACAGGCAGCACCCGACCCTTCCGACCATGGCCAATTTTCTTGTTATCCGTACTTGGATGTTGTATCGATTTCAAGGTGATTTGGGTCTTTGTACTTTATATCTGTATTCTTGACTCATTGAGTTGTTGTTGTATATATATGTTCTATGGGTTCCATCATGGACTATTCTGTAATGGTATTACTTCATTTTCAAAACCACATATGGATCCACTACAGTCATTGCATGTGTATTCTTTTCATAAACCACAACTAGAGTCATTGGATGTGTGTTCTTTTCATAAACCACAACTAGATTTATTGCATGTGTGTTCTTTTCATAAACCACATCAAGATTCATTGCATGTGTATTCTTTTCATTGGATGTGTGATTCTATTAGTGTGCATCATTGGGGTTTCAGGAAAAGAACACATGTAGTGATTCCACCACATCATGTGTGTTCTTTTCATAAACCACATGGATCCACTAGAGTTCATTGCATGTGTGTTCTTTTCGTAAACCACATGGATCCACTAGAGCCATTGAATGTGTGTTCTTTTCATAAACCACATGGATCCACAACAGTCGTTGCATGTGCTTTCTTTTTCTAAACCACATATGGATCCACTACAATCATTGCATGTGTGTTCTTTTCATTAACCACAACAAGAGTCATTGCATTTGTGTTCTTTTCATAAACCACATGGATCCACCCGTGTAATTGCATGTGTGTTCTTTTCATTATATGTGTGAGTGTATGAGTGTGCATCATTGGGGTTTTAGCAAAAGAACACATGTAGTGATGCCACCACATCATGTGTGTACTTTTCATAAACTACATGGATCCACCATTGTCATTGCATGTGTGTTCTTTTCATAAGCCACATGGATGCACATGAGTTCATTGCATGTGTGTTATTTTCATAAACCACATGGATCCCCTAGAGTCATTGAATGTGAGTTCTTTTTATACACCACATATGGATCCACTACAGTCATTACATGTGTGTTCTTTTCATAAACCACGGCTAGAGTCATTGCATGTGTGTTCTTTTCATTGGATGTATGAGTGTATTAGTGTGCATAATTGGGGTTTTAGGATGCAGTGATGCCACCACAGCATGTGTTTTGTTTTCATCAATCACATGGATCCACTAGAGTTCATTGCATGTGTGTTCTTTTCATAAACCACATGGATCCACTAGCGGATATTGCTTGTGTGTTCTTTTCATAAACCACATGGATCCACTAGAGTAACTGCATGCATGTTCTTTTCATAAACCACATGGATCCACCCGTGTCATTGAATGTGTGCTCTTTTTCTAAACCACATATGGATCCACTACAGTCATTGCATGTGTGTTCTTTTCATAAACCACAACTAGAGTCATTGCATGTGTGTTCTTTTCATAAACCACACCTAGAATCATTCCATGTGTGTTCTTTTCATAAACCACAGCTAGAGTCATTTCATGTGTGTTCTATTCATTGGATGTATGAGTGTATTACTGTGCATCATTGGGGTTTTAGGAAAATAACACATGCAGTGATGCCAACACAACATGTGTGTTCTTTTCATAAACCACATGGATCCACTAGAGTTCATTGCATGTGTGTTCTTTTCATAAACCACATGGATCACCTAGAGATCATTGCATGGGTGTTCTTTTCATAAACCACATGGATCCACTAGAGTCATTGCATGCGTGTTCTTTTCATAAACCACGTGGATCCACCAGTGTCATTGAATGTGTTCTCTTTTTCTAAACCACATATGGATCCAGTACAGTCATTGAATGTGTGTTCTTTTCATAAACCACAACTAGAGTCATTGCATGTGTGTTCTTTTCATAAACCACAGCTAGAATCATTGCATGTGTGTTCTTTTCATTAGATGAGTGATTCTATTAGTGTGCATCATTGGAGTTTTAGGAAAAAAACACATGTAGTGATGCCACCACATCAGGTGTGTTCTTTTGATAAACCACATGGATCCACTAGAGTTCATTGCATGTGTGTTCTTTTCATAAACCACATGGATCCACTAGAGCCATTGAATGTGTGTTCTTTTCATAAACCACATGGATCCACTACAGTCATTGCATGTGCGTTCTTTTTCGAAACCAATATGGATGCACTATAGTCATTGCATGTGTCTTCTTTTCATAAACCACAGCTAGAGTCATTGCATGTGTGTTCTTTTCATAAACCACATGGATCCACCAGCGTCATTCCATGTGTGTTCTTTTCATTGGATGTGTGAGTGTATTAGTGTGCATCATTGGGGTTTGCGAAAAGAACACATGCAGTGATGCCACCATACCATGTGTGTTCTTTTCATAAACCACATGGATCCACCAGTGTCATTGAATGTTTGTTTTTTTCATAAACCGCATGGATCCACTAGAGTTCATTGCATTTGTGTTATTTTCATAAACCACATGGATCCACTAGAGTCACTTGCATGTGTGTTCTTTTCATAAACCACATGGATCCACCAGTGTCATTGAATCTGTGTTTGATATGTCCATTTTGCATCACTATTCCATATCATAATTTACTGTTATTCATTGATATATTTCATATTAAGAGATGATACTTATGTTATTTTATCTATTTTTGCATGGTTGATGACTTTTGGAGCATGGACCGCTGCAGTCAGGATTCTAATGGAAAAGGTGTTGTTTGGAGGCGAAATTCACAAAGGTCATAAAATCCCAGAAAATACATGGAAATTTCTATTTTTCTAGAAGACGAAGGATTCCAGAACGGGGAGTGGAGATGGGCCACAGGGGGCCCACACCACCCCTTGGCGCAGGCCACCCCAAGCCGCGCCACCAGGTGGTGTGGCCACCCTGGCCCACCTCCAGCTCTCCCCTTTGGCGTATATTATCCCCACGAAACTCTAAGCCTCGTGGAGAAACCACAGAAAGATTCCACCGCCTCTGCAGGGCGGAAAACACCGAGAGAGAAAGATCGCTCCGGTAGACAGAATTCTGCCGGGGGAATTCCTTCCCGGAGAGGGGAGATCATCGCCATCAACACCACCATCAAGCTGGACTTCATCGGGATCATCATAATCATCACCACCATCATCTCCACCAACACCATCATCACCACTCCATACCACTGTAATAATTGGGTTGAATCTTGCATAGTTCTTAGGGGAAACTTTTCCGGTGTTGATTACTCCTTGTAGTTGATGCTATTGAGTGGAACCATTGAATTATTGTTGTGTTCAGATTGTTATATATCATTATTTCATCTCTGATCTTGATCCATATGATGTCTTGTGAGTAGCTCGTTTAGTTTTTGAGGACATGGAAGAAGTCATGTTGTTAGTAGTGGAATTGTGTTGACAAAGATTCAATGGTTTGATATTTAAGTTGTGGTGTATTTCTCCTAGTAGTGTCATGTGAACATCGACTACATGACACTTCACCTATATGGGCCTAGGGGAATTCATTTTGTATTTGGCTACTAATCGTAGGGGTTGTGGAGTGACAAAAACCTAAACCCCATTAGGAAACCTTTGCACAAGGGATGTCAAGGTCTTAGAGTTTAAAGTTGTGGTTAGATTTCTATCTTAATTACTTTCTTGTACTTGCGGATGCTTGGAAGGGGTATAATCACAAGTATTTATTAGTCCTAGGAAGTTTGGTACATTAGCACATGTTCACCCACACACCACTTAGAAAACTAAAGAAGATTAATCAACTATATGAAGCGAAAGCACTTGTCGATATTCCCATGTGTCCTCGAGAACGTTTGGTCACCTTAAGTAATACAACCGGCTTGTCCTTTGCTAAAGAAAGGATTGGGCCACTTGCTGCATTTGTTCTTATTGTCTTTTATTTACTCGTACTATCTTTACTTGCATTATCAAAACCCCCTACAAATCCGTTTGCTAAGTATTTTCAGAGAATTCCGGCTCCAAACCATTCACCAACACCTTCTGCTCCTCGTTGGGTTCGACACTCTTACTTATCGAAAATACTGCGATACACCCCTATACTTGTGGGTCATCAAGACTATTTTCTGGCGCTGTTCCCGTGGAGTGAAGCGCTATTGGAGAGTGGAACGGGTAAAAGGAAACTTCTACTATGAGTATTGTTTACTTCTGTTTGTTACTTTATTTTCAATATGGATAATTCGATGAGTTTCTTATTTTGTAATGATACTACCACTGCTAAGGTAGTAGATGAACCACCACTTGCTAAAAATGATACTTTTAAAATACCTACAAGAATTATAGATCGTGTTATGGATAACTACTATGTTGGAGATGGAACTATCCATCCCGGCGATCATTTTCTTTTTATACACGAATTATGCGGGTTGTTCAAGTGTGCAGGGATTAGAACAGATCAAGTCAAGAAGAAGTTATTCTCATTATCACTGAAAGGAAGAGCTGAGGAATGGTATAAGCTGTTGAAGAATGGTCAATCTCTTGAATGGGAGGAAATAGAGCCTCTCTTTTATTCAAAATTTTATCCTCCTAGTGAGTATCATAAAGATCAGAATAAATATATAACTTTTGGCCTCTTGATGGAGAGAGTACAGATCAAGCTTGGAAGAGATTGAAGTTACTAATGCTCAAATGTCCTATTCATGAGCTCCCCAACAATATTATTATCAATAGCTTTTATGCAAGGCTTTCTCTTCATGTGCTGGATCATTTACACGCATGGAAGAAGGAGCTAAATGGGATCTTCTCGACCGTATTCAAGACAATGCTGAAGCATGGAGAATGATAAAGGAAGAAAGTCAGGTATAAATTATGATTATGAATGCATTGAACCTTTTATGGGAACTGATGACTTTCAAAATATTAAAAATGCATATGGTCTAGACTCTCAAGCTATTGCAACTTATTTTAAGGCCTTTGCTTCCTACATTGAAGTTCCTAAAAAGAAGTAGAATAAGTATCATGAACCTTATAAAGATATTGCTAATAGTGTTCCTGTAAGAAATACTGAATTTTATACTGCTAATCATGTTTTATCCGAATCTTATTTTGAGAAAATGCCTTTCTTAGTTAAGGTAAAGGAACATTCTATGATAGCTAGTATGGTTAATGAAAGTACAAATAAAGCTTTTGAACCTAATGAACAAGTAGTTATTGAACCTATGATAGCACATGTGAAAGAGTTTGTCACTAAATATGTAGGAGATGGACACACTATTCTTTGTAAGGGTACTTCAAGTATTGTTTCACAAAATAGTGTTATAAGAACTAGTATTCCTATGTTTTCTGTTAGAATAAATGATCATTGCTACGATGGTCCTTGTGATAGTTATATTGTTAAGTTTATGCATGATACTGAAAGCTACTATGAGAGAAGGAAAAGTGTTCTTATGGATCTCAATAATATTAAGTTTCCTCACTTTATGCTAAAAATGTTTATGTTGCACTTGTTTTGCCTTCCTATGCTAGTAGCCTTTGGTTTCAACAATTTAGTTACTTACAAAATTCCCTTGCATAGGAAGTGGGTTAGACTTAAACATGTGTATTTTTGCTTCTTGATGCTCTCTTTTTCTTCAATTCATATTCTTATGTGAGCATCATTAAAATTATCATGCCCATCTCAATAGCTATAAAGAAAGAGCTTTTTGGAAGACAACCCAATATATTTGTGCTTTCAGTTTGTTTTCGTTTATTTGAGTCTTGGAAGTTATTACTTCGGTAATAACCTCTCCTTATCCTTTTTGTTTGGTTTTTGTGTCAAGATCAACCTCTAATGAGAGAGAAGTAATATTTGGGGAAGTTGCTGTCCCGAAATAGATTTTTGTGCTTCACCATAAAAATTCGTGAGAGATCTCTGTATGTCCGTTTGAACTGTAATGTTTTTGCGCATCTGCCCCAGGTTGTAATTTAACTTTCGTTAGTTTTACACTTTTTGATTTGAGCAATAGAAGATTTTCGAAAAAATTGATCTTTGCTTGCTGGTCTGTTTTGACAGATTTTGACCACTCTTACATTTACCTCTTAAATCGATTTCCTTTTTGAACTATTTTGGGCTTTCGGAAGGATTTGTTTAAGTAGCTTAGGTTTTGATGGATTTCAGTTGAAATTGAACTTAAAAGGTTTATTACCTCGCTTATACTAATGTTGCTAATGAGAATTGTGTGAAGTTTTGTGTGAAAGAAATTTCTAGGTTAGTGGAGAAAATGGTGTAATAAGAATTGAAAGGTTTCATGACTCAAGAAATATGTGTATGAAGATGAAGATATTGATGTTATTGAAGTGGTAACTCCAGAAAAAATCATTAAATACCAAGTTCAGAGACCGGCAGAGTCCGTTTTCGAATAGGTAACAGTTCTGATAAGAAAAGTTCCGCGAAAAATTTGTCTAGTTATATTTTTGCAGTTTTTATCCAACAAGGAAAGCAACTAAGAGAAAGAGGGACAGAAACGGAACCTGGGTGGCTCACACCACCCTATGGCGCGGGCCCACCCTTGGCCACGCCACCAGGTGGTGTGGCCGCCCCAGACTCCTTCTCCGACCCGTTTTCTCCCAGTACCTTCCTTTTGTTGTAAAAATTCATAATTTATAATCCCCTGGATCCCCCAAGGTTTGTATATCGTGTTCTTGTCGTGTTTTTGTTTTGATCTGTCTTGTTCAGTTGTCGTTCAGGGATTCATCTTCAAAGGATTACAAGCTGCGACACCGTCGCGAGCTCCATCGCAGTCTTGAGCAGGAGACTCTCGTGGGACGGGTGAAACAAGAAAGGATCACAACTAGGTGCACTGACATGGATCGGAACATCGGAGAGGAAGTAAAGGACATGACAACAGGCATGAAGGGACTGATACCTCTAGATCTCAGTTCCTTCCCTGCAGCAGTGGAAGCTCTACGAGTAACTGATGAGTTCTGCGACAAGTACCGAGTCTTGAGAAGGAAGGTGTATATGCTTCAAGAGGAGAATAATAGCCTTCGCAAGATGCTAGAAGATTTCCTTGCGCCAATCGAGAGAATACCACCACCGAAGGAGTAATTCGTCATCAGGTTTTGGCATCCCCTTGGTTTTTTCCAAGCTTGGGGGAGTGCCGCGGTATCACATCACTATCTTCTATCTTTTTACCTTTTTAGTAGAGTCATATCATGAATAGAGAAGTTAGCATGTAGGATGGTTTGCATTATGGAAGTGTCCCCCCTCTCGTTAGATATCTATGTATCCCTTGGTGTGAGTTGCCGTTATGGAATATTAGTGAGAAATTCTATCATTTATTCTTTTGCATATCTTATATTAATTTTGAATTTCTATTATATGATTGATCTTGTTATTAGTATAGGTATCACTTTGGGATCATGGAGTAAATTTAGTAGGTTTTGGAAAACCTGGCTTGGAAAGTAGCAACACTATTTTTGAGAGTTGAATGAAAAAGATAAAAAGTACCCTAAAGAAATATAATTTCATCATCTTTCTTTCTTGATTGGCTCATAAGCTTAGTATTATCTAGTTAAGATCTTTTGTGCTTCCAAGGAAGATTGCATGTTTTTTTTTATCACTTGTATGTTTGTTTGTTTCCTTCAACTCTTATGCTTGCTACCCAACCTTGCTAGCCAAAAAACTGTACTAAGAGGGAATACTTCTCGTGCATCCAATCCTTAAACCAAAACCCATGCCATTTGTGTCCACCATACCTACCTATTATCATTATTGATATTCCAAGTAAATTCATGTTTTTATCTACCTTCCGAATTAAACTTGTTATGTGAAAATTAGTGATTAAAGCTCTCATGAACTTGATGGCACACTTCACTTTCTTGCACTCACTAAACTTGAACCATTGTGCCCATCTATGTTGCGTATATTCTTGCGCTTTGTAAGTTGTGAATTAGCAGAACCATGCTGTCATGGGGAACGCTTTCAACATTGCACTGGCACATTGTACCTACTTGATATCATGCTCTTTTTTCTATGGATGTCGTCGGTGTGAAATGAAAGGGGAGCCTGTAAGTCCATGGAGTTATGTATGTGTGTTAGAGAAACGCCTGGGCCTCCGGTCTAATCCATGCCTAATCATGGTGGAAACCTGTAGCGTAACCCTAATGAGCATCTATTAAGCATTCTTCTTATAAAAAAAGGAAAAAAAGAAAAAAGAGATAGAGATTGAAAAAAGGGAGAAAAAGAAAAAAGATATGAGAAATTAGGAAAGAGAGAAAAAAGCACCATTTTCCCAAGGTAAATAAGAAGATTGCTGAGATGCTCGTTGTCTGCTTATCTTGTCATTTCGATATGGGGATTCATCCATATCATTGGGCAAGGGGTACCCCGTTGGTGGTTCTCTATGATACACATGTACTTACTATGACAAGAACTTACCGGTAACTAAACTTGAGTAGCATGAGGAGCGGCCCTCGTATTCAAGGGACATGAGATTTTCAACTTACAACTTGTCAAGCATATCCTCATATTTGATCACTTTAACCTTAATCACCTAAAGATGCTTATGATAGGGGCAATGAGAGCTGAAAGCTAATAAGTACCATAATTTTTGGAAGCTCTTTATGAAACTTGAGATCCCTGCTTCCCTCTGTGAAGGGCCTTTATTTTAATTTTTAGTTGAGTCAGTAAACCTATTTCCTTCTATCTCAGCAAGTATTTTGAGTTGTTGTGTTTCATTCATTCATATGATGATTTATTCAATCATGTTTCTTATGTTCCTTGTTTTGCACATTTGCTCTTATCTTAGTGTTTACTACTTTGAAAGCTATCATTGAAAACCCTTTATGTGAGAACTCCTGCAAATTGTCAACTATTCTTCGACCCAGAGCTAAGTTTTCCATTACCAATTGTGATTTACTTTATGTATCTTTATTGTGTTTCCTTTTCTTATTGCAAGTTAAGTTATATAATAGTGAGTTGTCTTCTATTATGATTTATGAATTGATGAATGTGATGCTTCTTATCCGTATTTCTTTTATCGACTCTTCACTCCATAAACCTGAGGTCATGTTTATTGAGCTCAGTTTTTGCTTGGGGTCAAGTGAAGTCTAAGCTTGGGGGGAGTTGATACGTCCATTTTGCATCACTATTCTATATCAAAATTTACTGTTATTCATTGATATATTTCACATTAAGAGATGATACTTATGTTATTTTATCTATTTTGTCATGGTTGATGACTTTTGGAGCATGGACCGCTGTAGTCAGGATTCTGATTGAAAAGGTGTTGTTTGGAAGAGAAATTCGCGAAGATCAGAAAATCCCATAAAATACATGGAAATTCTATTTTTCCAGAAGACGAAGGATGCCAGAAGGGGGAGTGGAGATCGGCCATAGGGGGCCCACACCACCCCCTGGCGTGGGCCACCCTGGCCCACCTCCAGCTCTCCCCTTTGGTGTATATTACCACCACGAAACCCTAAGCCTCGTGGAGTGACCACAGAAAGATTCCGTCGCCTCTACAGGGCGGAAAACACCGAGAGAGAAAGATCTCTCTGGCATACAGAATTCTACCAGGGGAATTCCTTCCCGGAGAGTGGAGATCATCGCCATCAACACCACCATCAAGATGGAATTCATCGGGATCATCATCATCATCACCACCATCATCTCCACCAGCACCATCATCACCACTCCATACCGCTGTAACAATTGGGTTGAATCTTGCATAGTACTTAGGAGAAAAAATTTCCGGTGTTGATTACTCCTTGTAGTTGATGCTATTGAGTGGAACCATTGAATTATTGTTATATTCAGATTGTTATATATCATTATTTCATCTCTGATCTTGATCCATATGATGTCTTGTGAGTAGTTCATTTAGTTCTTGAGGAGATGGGAGAAGTCATGTTGTTAGTAGTGGAATTGTGTTGAGAAAGATTCAATGGTTTGACATTTAAGTTGTGGTGTATTTGTTCTAGTGGTGTCATGTGAACGTTGACTACATGACACTTCACCCATATGGACCTAGGGGAATGCATTATGTATGTGGCTACTAATCGTAGGGGTTGCCGGAGTGACAGAAACCTGAACCCCCGTTAGGAAACTTTTGCACAAGGGATGTCAGGGTCTTAGAGTTTAAAGTTGTGGTTAGATTTCTATCTTAATTACTATCTTTTACTTGCTGATGCTTCCAAGGGGTATAATCACAAGTATGTATTAGTCCTAGGAAGGTCGGTACATTAGAAAAGGTTCACCCACACAACACTTAGCAAACTAAAGAAGATTAAACAACTATATGAAGTGAAACCACTTGACGATATTCCCGTGTGTCCTCGAGAATGTTTGGTCATCTTAAATAATACAACCGGCTTGTCCTTTGCTAAAGAAAGGATTGGGCCACTTGCTGCATTTATTCTTATTTTATTTTATTTACTAGTACTTTATTTACTTGCATTATCAAAAACCCCTAAAAATCCATTTGCTAAGTATTTACAGAGAATTCCTGCTCCAAACCATTCGCCAACACCTTCCGCTCCTTGTTTGGTTCGACACTCTTATTTATCGAAAATATTGCGATACACCCCCTATACTTGTGGGTCATCAGCGTTGTTCTCCTAAACCACAAGTATCCACTAGAGTTCATTGCATTTGTGTTCTTTCCAAAAACCACATGGATCCACTAGAGTCATTTGCATGTCTGTTCTTTTCATAAACAACATGGATCCACCAGTGTCATTGAATGTGTGTTCTTCTCCTAAACCACCACTAGAGTCATTGCATGTGTGTTATTTTCATAAACCACATGGATCCACTAGAGTTCATTGCATTTGTGTTCTTTTCATAAACCACATCGATCCACTAGAGTCATTTGCATGTGTGTTCTTTTTAGAAACCACATGGATCGACCCGGGCCATTTGCATGTGTGTTCTTTTCATAAAGCACATGGATCCTAACCTTAGGAGAGCCCTAACCTTAGCCCCCAATGGTGGCCGTTAGATCGAGTCTTCTAGAAGGCACGCCCCAAGACACTTGTTCTACATCACGATTGTTACATACCGTTCGATTGGGGATCTTGGACGTTTACGATGGTTCTTTGTAAGAGTGATCTGCGAGTAGTATGTTCTGTGACATGATTGGCAATGCTTATTGTCCGGTTGTTATGGAAAAACTAGCAATACCACGTGCTCCCACTTGCCAGGGCCACATGTTCCTTGGGCCCACCTACGAGTGTCATGTCCAATTTACTTCATTTCTTTCCCCTCGAAGCCTCTTCCCCCACCTGCATGCAGATGGCACAAACACAATTTGTTCTCCCCCATCCCCTTGTCCGCCGCCGGCATGCTCCCCACCCCGACCAGCATGTGGGATATCTATGAATAGATAAATGGATCTTGCAAGTATGAATAATGGTGTACGAACAATTAGATTCTCTCTTAATCATCTTGTTAAGATAAGAAGTTCATTTGGGACAGGTGCAAAAATTTAAGCCACAAACTGTGGTTCTATGTTTTGTGCATCAAATGCCACGAATTTTGGTGTTACCTACAATTTTATCTACACATGCGCATGCTCCTAGGGATAATTATATACAATGAGGTTATAATTCTACTACTAGTATCATCCTACACATTCGCTTGCTCCCAGGGGTCGTATGCTGGTGTGCACGCCCGTGGTCTATAATTAGTGCACGTGCCCAGGAGCATGCGCGTGCCCGTGCTAGTTTGATGAAACGCGGTTGCGGTTGCTATGTGAATGTCGTCGTCTCGTTTCTAGACGCTTCGCTAGGCTTTCACAAGCGTTTTTTAAATGCATGTCTCTAGAACCGCTTCTTCTGCCAGTTAACGAGACCGAGACCACACGAACGCGATCATCCATGGCCGACAAGAAGCAGCGGGACTCACCGTGGGCTAGTCTCCCTGAGGTACTCGTCCAGAAGATAAGTGACATCTTCCTTTTAACGGACTACTTCGACTACTACGCCGCCTTCCAGGCAGTATGCAACGCCTGGCATGGCTACACGGAGGAGCGCTTTATGCCAGCCAACTGTATTGTTCTGGAGCACCAGTTGTCGGAGGAGTATCTGGTAGACAAAGCCGCCATCATGTTGCTGAACACGAGAACTGGCCACCACCTTGAGAAGAAGATTAGTCAGGTTATTCACAGTTGCTTTGTTGATGTTCATCTGTATATATGTGATCCTTTTTCTTGCATTCACCTCCTATACTATCTATTTTTCAAGTTCTGTTTCTTTGTCTACTAGTTGGTTTACTTTGATTGAATCTCAGTCTGTTTACCTTTACTGGATCTCTATTTCTCCTCTTTGAAGATGCTTTTATGTGGGTAGCACATCTGGTGGCCTGCTTGTGGTTGGACAGAGGGTGCAGCCGTACAATACCCGGTTGTACAACCCCTTCTCGGGCGCTATCAAGCGCCTGAGGGTGGAGATACTGACCGAGTAGGTGGCTTCTATCGCTGTGATGATGTTCCCGTCGTTGATGGTGTTTACATCAAACCATCTGCACAACAACATTCAGTGGGAAGATGAGGGCACGAAGGAAGGGAGACGCTCGGTCTTTGGCGAAGGGTCGTACTCGCCGTATGACTTCGTGGAACTGACTTCTTACGCCGGTGCTGTTTTCGTCATAGACAAATACGGGTTTGTCCTCTCGACTATGTGTGGTGCTGCTCATGGAGATGTCCAGCTGCAGCGATCCGCACGGACCCTGGAGATGCATCCCATCGTTGCAGACCCTGTTTCGGGCAGCCAGTTCCTAGAGAATCATTTTTACCTCGTCGAGTCTGATGAAGAGCTGTTGTTCGTTGTGAGTGGACCGATCTACGGTGGCAGGCCGGTTGTTTGCCAGGTTGATACCCAGAACCGTGCCCTTTAGATGGTCAGAAGCATCAGAAGTTGTGCTATGTTCGTTGCTGACAATCGGTGTGTCTGCGTCGATAGCGCTAGGGTACCCACCGTGTAGGTAGGTAGCATATACTATTCGGACCTACCCGAGATTAGATCTTACAACTTTGAGGCTCTTGCATGGGAAGAGGAGCCAAGGGTTTTATATGGGTATGGAGTAGGAGGATTATGGATCAATGACCGTCCTTTGGAACACGTAAGATTGCTGGTGGAGTATTGCAGAATTTACAAGCATTATGTGATAGAGATGGTGCTGCCATATGACAAGGATGGTAACAACCACTATGATTACTATGACAGCTATCCGTTAGATTGATGGGTCGTGTGGGTCTGCTCCTGATGTATTCTCTTTAGGTCAGTTGTTTGTATGTTCAGTTTTTTGTATTGAACGTCTATGAATTATACAAGTTCTATGCGGTTCCCATGTAATACAATGGATGTTCTCCCTATTTGCAGAAGATCGTGTGTTATACCTCTTACAATTTAACTGTTTTTCATGTTCGTGTAATAATTCCGATAGATGCTGGGTTTGTAATAGTCCTCAAACAACTTACAACTGCGAAATATAGCAGATTATTACAATCCTCAGTAAACTTGATAGTAATAAAA
The DNA here is from genome assembly GCA_910589775.1 of Avena eriantha. Lineage (NCBI taxonomy): Eukaryota > Viridiplantae > Streptophyta > Magnoliopsida > Poales > Poaceae > Avena > Avena eriantha. Next base: position 328,423,519 of record OU342742.1, on the reverse strand, counting down.
TGGGGCATAAAATTTGCACTCACACTAAACACAACCAAAATTGCAACCATCCTAAACAATATCTAAACCTAGATCACACCTACTGTAAATAGCGGTAACTCACCCGCATGTAGCCAGAACTTCTTCCTCCTTGGTAGTAGGATATGACATCCTCCGTGTTGCTCAACTCATCGGCGACAGAGGCGGGATAGAGCCTCGCAACGGCGGCGGAGGTGTGCGACATAGGAGCTCAAGAACAACGAATGGGCACAACAACTTGGCGCCGGAAGTAAAATGTCCGAAGGGATCGTTCTTCTTGGAGGGTGTATTTCGACGTCGCCGGTGCTAGGGGAAAGGAGGGAGAGGATTTGTGAAATGGGTCAACACACCAAGAAACATACTTCCTCGATTTGACTAAGAGGTTGTCGCGTTGGCGCTCGTGTCACCGATAGATTACTAACATGTGGGTCCTGACCGTCTACTTCACGGGGCTGTTTAATGGAATGTTTCAATTTGGTAGGTGTGAGATGAGTTTGCCTCGAAATGGCCCCTCTCGGTAGTTGGCAGCCCAAGTTTGCGAAATGCGGCAATTTCAGGCAACTTGAGGTACCGTGATGCACTCGCCCAGGAACTTTGAGGCCGCAAACCAACAAGCCCCTCCGAGAGGGAACGTGCTCGTGTGGAAGAGTAGGGCGTGGTGCCGTACACATCGACCCGGGTGGCAAAAACTCTCGCTGACACCAAGGACCAGGCCTCTCGAATCGGGGACGCCTTAGCGGCCCAGGAGAGAGATGTTTCCGCCCAGGAGACGGTGGCGGCTCAGCGCCAGAAGGAGATCGAGGTATAGTCACTAGAGACCGACACCATGCTGTCGGAAGCCTAGAGGGCCCTCGCTCGATAGGAAGAGGAGGGCTCCAAGCTTCGGGACGCCCTTGCCAAGGAGGAGAAACTCCGGAGTGGTTCGCTTCGTGAGGATGAGGAGCTCTGGGGCGAAATCAGGGCCCTAAAAGAGTCCCTTGCTGCTGCCGCACAGGCGAAGGATGAGCGTGAGAGATTCGCTCGCGAGGCGTCGGGGGTCCTTCGCCCATCCTTCCACGGCCTTGCTGGGCAGGGTGCTGTGATCATCCCGCTCTTGGGGGTCAAAGGTCTCGCTGCGCCTGATCTCCAAGCCAGCTGTGAGATTGAGGTGCTTCTGGAGCTTGCGCGTAAGGTCCTTAGTGCCCTGAGCCCAGTGGTGCAAGGCTTGGACGGCTTTATCTCCTCAGAGTGCAAGGTGATGTTGTCCTTAAACGTCTATTATCACTTTTCCAGCCTCCATGGCATGGTGTGTGGTTCTCTCGGGGGGCCTGAAGGAGGCTGTCTCGCTCGTCTCTTGTGGAGATGACCGTTGGTTCACGTGCCACTTGAGGGGTAGTCTCAAGGGTCACCCTGCTAGCCCCCCTTCGAGGAGGTCGCGGGGCTTGTACCTGTCCCATAGGTCCCTCGGGGAGGAGGCTGTAGGCTTTGTACATTCGGTTCCGCCCCGTAAGTCCCTTCTGGAGGCAACCATAGGGCACATACTTTCCTAGTATTACTCCTCAAAGAGGTAACCGTAGGTTCCGCATGCCGTTTGAGGCGTAGTATCAAGGGTCGCCCTGCTATCCCCTGTCCCGACGAGGTTGCGGGGCTTGTACCTGTCCCATAGGTCCCTCGAGGAGGAGGCCATAAGCTCTATACGTTCGTCCGCCCTCTACCTCAATGAGGCGACCGTAGGGCGTGTACTTTCCCTGTATAGTTCCTCGAAGTGGTAACCGTAGGTTCCGCATGGTGTATGCTTTCCTTTTGTGTGTCGTGTGAGGATCGTCAAGCACCAGGAACCATGGTTGAGTTCACTTATTGTCGGAGCGAGTCTGTAAATTCAGAGCTTAGCACTCTAGGATCCCGTGCTGGCTGATGGTTGCAACAGCGGTAGGCACCATGACCATCCCCTACTCACACAACATGGAAAAAGGAGAAGAACCAGAAAAAAGAGAAACAAAGATGCAAACAAGGAAAATAGTAGGTAAAACATAGTCGAAGACGAGCTATCGCTCGGGAATCTTAACATCACCAGAGGGGCAGGCTGCTTCTGACCGCTGTCGCCATGATACCGGCTCACGGGTAGAACTTGCGAAGGATCTGGATGTTCCAAGGGTTGGGGATTGGGACGCCCTCCTCCGTTTCCAGTCGCGTTGCGCCTGGACTTGCGATGTGGGCAACCCAGAAAGGGCCCTCCCACATTAGCGATAGCTTGTGGAGGCCCTCGCGAGAGAGGACATGGTGAAGAACTAGGTCCCCCACTTCTAGGGTACGAGCTCGTATGTTGCGGAAGTGGTATCAGCGCAGCACCTGCTGGTATCTGGCCGCTCGCATGCTGGCCTTCTGGGGAGCCTCCTCGAGAAGGTTGAGTCTGGCATGATGCGGCTCCTCTAGTGATATTTTGTTGAAGGCGAGCACCCGGGGGAGCCGTGCTTGATCTTGCAAGGGATGACAGCTTCAACACCATATATAAGGAAGAAAGGAGTATCACCCGTCAGTTTGGTTGCGGTGGTTCGGATGGACCATAGCACCCCCAGGAGGGCATCCAGCCATCCTTGCCTGCACTCCTTGAGCTTGCGGCAAAAACTCTTTGTCTTGAGCCCCCCTCAAGACCTCTTCGTTAGCCCGCTCCGCTTGTCCGTTGCTACGGGGATGGGTGATGGATGTGATGAAAATCTCGGTACCAATGTCCTCGCAGTAGGACTGGAACAGCCTGCTAGTGAACTGGCTACCGTTGTTGGTGATAATGCAATTAGCACCCCAAAGCGGCACACCAGGCCTTGGATGAACTTCAGCACTGAGCGTGCTGGGATGGTTCTGACCGGTTCTACCTCGGCGCATTTGCTGAACTTGTCGATGGTGACGTAGAGGTAGCGGTAGCCCCCCGGGCACCCGCAGAAAAGGCCCCAAGATATCCAGCCCCCAAACCGTAAATGGCCATGAGATCGGGGATGGTCTGTAGCTGCTGAGCCGGCTGATGTATTTTCTTGGCGTGGAGCTGGCATGCTGCACACGACCTTACCAACTCCGTGGCTTCGGCGAGTGTGGTGAGCCAGTAGAAGCCGCTACGGAAGACCTTCCCTGCCAGAGTGTGTGCCGAGGCGTGGTGGCCGCATTCCCCAGCGTGGATGTTGGTCAGCAGCTTGCGCCATTTGTTGCTGGAGATACATCGGACGGCACCCCCGTTGGGGCAGCGGCAATAGATATCCCTGTCCACTATGTAGTACTTCTTTCCTCGGCGTACTAAGCTTTTCGCAACATCCTCGCTGTCCGGTAGGGTGTCGTCCTAGAGGTAGCTTTTGAGTTCAGTAGTCCAGTTCTGCTCCTAGGTTGCAGCCACCAGGACGAGCCTGTCCCCTAAGGCAGGCCACAGTCGGGCGCGCCTATTGGGGGGTGGTGGCTTGAGTTCCTCCGAGTGAGCATTTCCCTTTTCGGGGGGTGGCCGAGAGTTTGAACAATCTTTCCTCGAAGACCCCCGGCTGCTGTGGCTCTCGCTTGGACGCACGCTTAGCAATATTGTCCGCCTCATAGTTGTCTCCACGAGGGATGTGAAGCAGGTCCAAGCCTAGGAAGTACTTCTCCAACCTTCGTACTTCCTCGAGGTACGCCACCATGTGCTCGTCTTTGGGACGGTATCTCTTATTGGAGAACTTAACTAGGAGCAAGGAATCTCCCAGGATTGTGACACGCTTGATGCCAAGGTAGATGGCCACCTTGATGCTAGTGATCAAACCCTCATACTCGGTGATTTTATTGGAGTGATTGTCTCCATCCTTAAAGCACAACTACATGGCGTAGAAGAGTTTGTCGCCCGTGGTGGACGTGAGTACGGCAGCCGCCCCGGTGCCGTCCCTGTTGAACACCCCGTCAAAGTTCACAGTCCAACACACTAGGGCTAGCTTCCTAGGAAGCTGGGTTATTTCTTCAAGAGGCTCGCTCTCCCCAAGGTCGGTCCACGCCGCCGTGAACTCCGCCAAGGCCCTCGCGCGGATGGTGGGCGTGGTGTCGAACGTTAGCTCAAAGGACTATAGCTCGATGGCCCACTCAGCCACTCGGTCCGTGGTGTTGGGGTTGCGCGGGATTGCCTCCAAAGGGAACTTGGTGGCCACCCTGATGGGGTGGCCCTAGAATTAGTGGTGTAGCTTGCACGATCCCACCAGGAGTGCGTAGAGGAACTTCTATTGCATGGGTTACCTTTCCCTGGCGTCCCTGAGCACCGTGGTGACGAAGTAGACCGGACTGCACGAGCTTCGTGGTTTTCGCCGCAGTTTGGTCGATGGCTCCATCACCAACTCCCTTCGGGGCGCCGTCGCCCTCAGGGGTAGCCCCAAGGCCCTCGGGGGGGTCCGCGGCTCTGGGCTCCTGCCTCCTTTCCACCACCTCTTCACGCTCGGTGAGGATGACAGCGCTCGCCGTTTGTGGCGAGCAGCCAGGTATAGCAGTAGTGGGTCGCACTCCCTGGGGGGCACCATGATTGGTGGGCTCGTGAGGTACCTCTTGAGGGCTTCGAACGCCTTGTCGGCCTCCGGAGACCACTGGAACTTGCTGGTACGCTTCATAATTTTGAAGAACAGCAAGGCCTTCTCGCCGAGCTTGGAGATGAGTATTTCTAAAGCTGCCAACACCTAGCCAAGCGTTGCATTTCCTTGAGCCGCATTGGCACGTACATTTCCTCAATGGCCCAGACCTTGTCAGGGTTGGCCTCGATCCCCTGATGCGACACCAAGAAGCCGAGGAGCTTGGCCGGCGGGACTCTGAACATGCATTTGGTGGGGTTGAGCTTGATGTTCACCCGGCGCAAGTTAGCGAAGGTTTCCGTCAGGTCCTCCACTAAGGTGTCCTTCTCATGGGTCTTGACCATGATGACATCGACGTAGGCCTCTGCTTTCCTCCCCATCTGCTCACCTAGCGCGATACGCATGGGCCTTTGGAAGGTGGCGCCAACGTTCTTGAGCCCGAATGACATGCATGTGTAACAGTACATGCAGCACAGGGTGATGAACACAATCTTCTCCTCGTCCTCCTTGGCCATCTTGATTTGATGCTATCCTGAGAAAGCGCCTGGAAAACACAGAAGGTCGCAGCCCGCCGTGGAGTTGACGATCTGGTCTATCTGCGATAGAGGGAAAGGATCCTTGGGAAAAGCCTTGTTGTGGTCTGCAGAGTCGACGCAGAGCCTCCCTCCCCTGATGGCCTTGGGGACCACCATAGGGTTTGTGTTCTAGTTGACATGCAAGACCTCCTTCACGAGGTGCGCCTTGACGAGCTTTTCCATCTCGGCCATGATGAAATGCTTCTTCTCGGCCGAATGCTTTCGTGGCTTCTGCTTCACTGGGCGTGCCGTGGGGCACACTGCCAAGTGGTGCTCGATCAATTCACGAGGGACCCTCACCATGTTTGATGGGGACCAGGAAAACATGTCCGTGTTGGCCCGAAGGAAGGCGACGGGTCCAGGGGGCCTTCTTAGTCTTAGCCCTTTCTTGAGAGAACACCGATTTCTTCATTCCAGCGACCCTGGTGGTGCACACGGTTTCCGCATCGGGGGCGCTAGCGACCCGGCGTCTTCCCTTCCTGGGGGAGGGGCGAGTTGATGGTGGCCCACTTCAAGATCTTGCCGCACCTGCGTGGGCTCTTTACGGGCCTGACTGAGGGAGCGCACGGCTTCGACCTCATCGCAGCGCATCGTGATGGTGATACGGGCGCTGGCCATCATGTTGACCAGGTTCTAGGTGTTGTGTGTGACCGCCAGGAACTTGGATAGAGCCGGGTATCCCAGGATGGTGTTGTAAGGCAGGGAGATCCGGGCAACCTCGAAATCGATGAGTTTCGTGTCGTAGTTGTCGCTCGTCCGAAAGGTGACAAGAAGCTAACCCGGCCAAGGGGCAGGGTGGCGCCCACCGTGACCCATACGAACGGCAGGGCTGGGAGAAGGTGCGCGCCGGGCACCTGCAGCTGCTCGAACGCTTCCTCGAGGAGCATGTTCAGGCACGCCCCGCCATCGATAAGGGTCTTGGAGACTACGACCCTGGCGATGGTGGGGGCATAGACCATGGGCATGAGGCCCACAGGGCGAGTGGAGCCAGGGTGGTCTGAGGCGCCGAAGGAGACCGGCTACCATGACTACCAGAGAGGGGCAGCGGTAGCGCTAGGCCTTGCCGCTGCTAGCCCCCGGGTGAACTAAACCGTGGGCAGAGGCTTTTAGGCCACCGAGGATGAAGGCGACCATTATGGTCGTCCCCCTAGGCGAGGAACCTCCTAGGGTGACCTCCACACCAGTGCTCCTTGCCATAGCGTCGCTCGCCTTAAGGTCCTCGAAAGTGCACCTTAACCCCCTACCTGGCGCGCCAAATGTCGGAGAATTGTCCCACGAAGGAACTAGGGTCCAGTGATGCCTTGGTTCGTGAGGGGACAACACACGCAATTCTGAAGAATTTCATCGACGGCTACGGCGGTGGAGTTGATGCATAACAGAGAGTTGACACCAGGGTTTTTACCTAGGTTCAGGACCCTCGTGTGGAGGTATAGCCCTACTCCTGCTTGGTTGTATTGCTCTCTTGCCTCGCGAGGTTACAATGGTGGGTGAAAGTCTAGGGTTTTAGATCCTTGGGATCCGTCCCCTTACAACTTAGGAGAAGGACTCCTTATATAGGGCGGCGTCGAACGTCTTCCCCGGGTTCATGAGCGGGAAGGGTGCCCACAATGCCACCCCGCATGGTCCTGGTCTAGGAGATCACTTTTTAGTGGACTAGGTATTGGGTGCTGGACGCCCTTCCGCCCATTAATAAAGTGTCCCACTTTTGACGCTCCTTGTCTTCATCCGGCCTCCCGTGCTACCCTTCTTCACCAAAGTAGCCAAAGGCCGTTCTGCCCACACTGAAGTCACCCGTCAGCCTGTTAGGGTCATTTCGGCTCCACTTTTGACCAAGTACTGGCCGCAGGGGCCGCGGAGACTGGAGCATCCATTGCATCGTCGTGCTTGTCGTTTCCCTTCGGGGGAAGCCGCGTCACCTTCACGGCTTCCCCCTCTAGAGGCCTCTAGAGGAGGGGTCCTGACGTACCTCGCGAGGGGGGAGACCCTCCCTCGTGAAGCCTCCCCAGGGTCGTAGAGGTAGCCAAACATAGATGGATCGAGTTACCCCTATACCAGCTATCTGAAAGTGAGTTCTTCTAAAACCGTTACAAGTATGACCTATATTTGATCTTGGAAGTTGCAACCGTAAGAATTATTTTTGTTTTCTATGAAGTGATCCCATCAACACGAAAATTGGAACTACGTTTGAGGGATCATATCATTATGCTTCCGTCATAAGTCTAATACTAGCACAACAAGAGACACAACAATTAACATCGAATGTAAATAGTTTATGTGATATGTTGTGGTCATGACGCCTTAATCTCCATCGAGTGCGCGGTTCATGGTGCCACCTTGCCTTCGGTTGTTCATCCCATAAACACTTACCTAGACCACACACACATAGCACGTGCTCCCTGCAAAATAAAGTTGGACGTTTCTACACTATCTTTGCATATTTTACATGATCGTTTGGGCTTTCGTGCAAGAAACGGTTCTTACCTATGAACACAACCACAACATGGATTAACTAATTGGTGCTTTAAATCCCTCTTCAGGGTCATTCGTTGTAAATGCCATATCAATTAATGTTGAGGAGATAGAAACCGCTAGCCACTTATATGGTACAAGCCATATGTTGGTCGTGGGTCCAGTATTGCGTAAGCTTGGTCCAGGACACTTCAGCCGACATTTCCACGATATTAGCAAGTACATGTGGGAGGGTAGCAGTTATAAAAGCAATTCCCACATATTTCTATGTGTTATATTCGTATTAATAGATCTACACATAGATTGCACTGATACCACTAAAGGGGTTCCATGGCAGAAAAAAAATTCCTACTACGAGAATGCACCAACCAAGATCTATGTATGGAGAAGTAAAGCAATAAGCGGGATACAATATTCATACCTTTGAAGACGAAAAGCGAGATTATTTTCCTGCACAAAAGTTGCTGATGAAGCTGAGCATAGCAGACCTCAAGGTTTAGAAGGCTTCAAGCGTCCAGCACCACTAATAGTAGTGCCTCCAAAGTTTTACACACATCCAATGTAATAGACTTCTCCTGGACCCCGGCCTAGCAAGGCAGCGGAAGAAGGAGATCCAGATCATCTCTAGGTGCATGACAGCGTGGGTTTTATGGAGAAGTCTCAACCTTCTGGATCACGTTCCAAACTGGGGAACACGCACGAGAGGGAGAGGAGGAGAGAGAGAGAGAACCGCGAATGTCCAATTGTGGGATGTGATTTGTAGGAGGCACAAAGTCCTGGGGTGGGGCTAATATTGGGAGGAGGTAAGAGGAGGTGACGGGAGACTGGTGGGGTGGGACCCACCCGCATGCCACTATTAGGGAAAATGCTATGTGAGGCGCACCAAAAATGCTATGTGAGGCGCATATTGTATGCGCCTCCCCTGTTTTTATGTGAGGCGCATATCAGTATATGCGCCTCGCATATGTGAAGTATAGGAGGCACATATGATATGCGCCTCACATATGTTTTACAATCCGCCTCGTATATTTATAGTATATGCGCATCCTATAGTATCCTATATGCACCTCCTATAATATTGTCGAAATTCAAGTTTACAGATCACTGTACATAACAGTATAAAAATATTCAAATATACAATACATTCTAGAATATAGTATAAACAACACATAATTTTCCAGAAACTTGCAATTGGCCAAAGCATAATACAACCAACATGAATACAAGTACATTACACATCCATCGTGACATATGAGTTCATACATCAACTAGAATCAACAAGTGCTAAGTTTTCACACAACACCAAGTGTTTGCCCACAAGTTCACACCTCCGAGTACAAGTTCACAATCACATCACAACTCCGACGACCGAGCTCTAGCTAGATGAAGTAGAGCACGTAACCTACCATGAAGAGCAACAAGGTGGTGATCATGAGGAAGTTCCTCCACTTCTTCCTCCCATGCCTCCTCCACTTCTCTTCCGCTACCTCTCTAGTCTTGTAGCCTTTGTAGCGGTTACCCGATAATTTGTTCACTTGCTTCTAGTAGTCTTCCCACTCCTCGTACACACCTGTAACCTTACCGACGTACACGACATAGCACTTCTTCGCCATCTCCTGTACACAAGATAGATGATATGATCTATGTCACTGGAAAGCAATAGAAGTTCACAAGATAAGATCAAGCATATATATGGGTGCAACAAGATGTAAGAAATCATGTTCTAATCATCGGCATTTTGAAGGAATACAAAAAAAAGCAAACCAAGAATAACTTATATTAGTGCCTCATACTTAATAAGAATGCTCGATGTTTGCCTCGTGCGGCAAGTAGAGTATATGCCCAAATTACTAGTCTACTTGGCACACCAGATCGAACAGCAGCATAGTCATGCACATGACACCACAACACATTCTAATCATCGGCATTTCAAAGAAAGACCAAAAGAAAGAAAACCAAGAATTACTTGGATTCGTGCCTCATACTATTCGTATCGCCAAAGACAAGCGAAGAGAAATACTTCCACGACTCATATAGCATGGGCATGTCCACGGGCAGTAGGTCTTCGAGCAGCAGCGTCGGGCTCCTCCTCCACGGGGAGGTGGTGGGATCCTCCTCCACGGGTCGGGCGACATCGGGATCCTCCTCCACGGGGTGGGCGTCGTCGGGCTCCTCCTCCACGAGGCAGGCGGGGCACGGGCGATATCGCAGGTCAACCCCTGTGGCTAGTCACCGAGATGTCAGGGAGAGGGAAGAGGGGTAGGGGGACAGGAAGGGAGAGGGCAAGGGGGTCAGGGCTCACCTCAACGACGGTGGACGGCGGGCTGCTACGGGCACGAACGGCGGAAGGAAGGGGATGACGGAGGCCAGCGCGGCAGGAAGGCTCTGTGCGTGAGATCGATCGAGAGAAAGGGGAATCGTGGTCGCTCTCAATCATTTTAGGCAGGTACTAGCTTATGTGGGGCGCATATTTCAAAGTGTGCCTCGTATAAGATTACGTGAGGTGCATCTGGCCATAATGCACCTCGTATAGTCTGCAGTCCAAGTCAAATAGCGTAGTGTGCTAGTTTCTATGAAGAAACACAATAGCCCACTGGTTACATTCCTTGTCCTATTCTAAACCCTGGCCACCCAGGTTCGAATCCTGGTGGCAACAATTTCTTGGAAACTTTTTTTAAAGGCTATTTTCATGTAAAAACATTGTCCAAACACAATATGAACTATAAAATATAGTGAAAATATTTAAATATTCAAATATTGCCAAAACAACAAAAGTGAGTATTATGAATGTGTCTCGTCGATACATAATATTCACAATGCAATATTATAACATACAAAAAAATGATAATTATGAATGTTTTGATACATAATAGTATACCACACACACGACGGTTCTTGACAATGGACGGGGCACGCTATAGTTTCTTGACAATGGTTGTATTCTTTCCCTTCTTTGTCGCGGTTGAATAGGTTAGGTCCGGGACGCCTTCACTACTTCTCTTGAACAGGAGTCCTCTTTGGTAGGGTTGTGGTGTACGGTGGTTGGTTGCCGTATCTGTCTTCCATATTTGGGTCATCGTTCTGGTGAAAGACTTGCTCATTGGCTACTCCGTCTATTTCAATGATGTTCCCTTTGCCTCTCCTGACAACAACCCGGCTAGGCTTTGACGGGTCTGTGATGTACCAGCATTGGTCGACTTTGCTAGCTAGAACCCAAGGCTCATTTCTTGTGGGTGCGTTCGCGCTCGTGGTCTTTGATGATATAATCATGGTGGTGAAATACCGGCCTTCTTTGTCGATGCTCTTGGCCCACCTGACACAGAACATCGGCACCTTCTTCGTAATGTAGTCGAGCTCCAAAATCTCATCGGTCCTTCTGTAGAACCTTTCCGGGACGTCGCCGATGCAGAATATCCAAGTACCCGTGAGTTCTGGTAAACACAGGTATTGTCGCTTTCCTCGGTGTAGAACGTGTATCTGTTGATATCGTATGCCTGATAGGTCATCAGGTTGTGCGAGGCGCCCTGTGACAAGGAAAATATGAGTTTATCTTCCTCCGAGTACTTGCCCTGTGGTGGATTAACAATGACATTCTCCCTGAACCACCACGTGAAACCAGAGTTGTGCTCCTTGATAACATCTTCCTCCCTCGGGACCTGGCGCCCCCGGTCAGCGTAATTCTTCTTGATAAACTCTTTGTGCGCATATATGTATGGATCGACCACCTACATGTGTTGTAGTGCGACCAGGTTTTCTCTTTCAAAGTCCTTGATTCAGCCCTCGAGGTCGTCATTCTTTGCGCGTTGACCCTCGTGGTGACCCCATCCAGCGAGCCTACCAAGGTGCTTGTTGAATGGTAGACCAAGAGGGCTCTCAGTTTGTAGAAAGTTTGAGCACAAAGAGATGCACTCTCCAGCCATGAAGCTGTTTTCTATGCTTCCATATGGATGGGACCTGTTCCTAATGTATCCCTTGATATGTCCATTGAGACTTTTGAACGGCATCATGCTTCGTAGAAACGGAGGACCAAGTTGGATGATATCCTCCATGACATGGAGAAGCAGATGAAGCATGACGTCGAAGAAAGTGAGGGCGGAAATAGATCTTGAGCTTGCATATTATCACCACGATCTCGTTCGATAGCCTTGTGAGCTGCTTAATGCCTATCGACTTCCGAGAGATGACGTCAAAAAATTTGCAGAGGACAAACAGCATTTCACGGACGTGCTTGTCCATTATACCTTGGATCGTGACCGGGAGTACCTGCGTCATTAGCACAAAGACATCGTGAGACTTCATCCCGCTGAAGCGCTGCTTCACCTCGTCTAGCCATATTCTTATCTTCCCCGTGTAGCTGTTCGGAAATTTGAATGTGAGGAGGCACGTCATAAAATGTATGGCCTCCTTCTTACTCAGAGTGAAGCACGAGGCCTTGAGATTGACCTCGCCCTTCTTGAGCTTTTTGCCCTTGCGACAACGGCTATTTTGAATTTCCATCTCCTCCTCCTGGTCCTCCTCCTTGTCATCACTAGGTGGTGGTTCAAGTTCATCCTTGATGCCCATATGCTTCAAGTCGTTCATTGCCTTAGGCCCATCTTTGGTCTTGTCAGTGTTAAGGAGGGTGGCAAGCAGAATCTCGCCGATGTTCTTCGTGATATGCATGAGATCGAGGCTGTGAGGAACGCGGAGGATCTTCAAGTATGGAAAGTCCCAGAAAACAGACCTCGCCTTCCATACCTTCAGCAGCGGGTCTAGCTTCTTCTGAGTCTTTCCTGGTGCAGGGCACTCCTTCTAGTTATTCAATAGCTCGTAGACTTCTGTGACGCTCCTCTGGTCCGGGATTCCTCAGAGCTTGATCGTCCCATAAAACAGATCTCCTAGCTTTCTCCAGGCATGATTCTTGTGAAGCCACCTCCGAGCCCCAAGGAACATGGTTTTCTCGGACTCGAGATCTTTCTGTAGCTGGCGGTACGTTGTATTATCCTTTCACCTAACGCACCCATAGAATCCTTGGACCACCTGCCACAAGAAGTATCTGTAATCGGGATAGTCTTGCACCGTCATGATCACCACCACTCTCATGTCGAAGTATTCTTGTCTCGCGGCGTCCCACGTACGGGCTCCTTCTTCCCATAACGTGGCCAACTCCTCTTTCAACAGCGTGAGATATAGATTGATGTATGTACCGGGTTGTTTTGGTCCTTGAACCAACATACTCATGGTTACGTACTTCTTCTTCATGCACAACCAGTGGGGAGGCTGTAGATCCATACAAACATGGGACCGGTGTTGTGTGTGTTTCTCTGGCTTCCAAACGGATTAAGTCCTTCGGTGCTCACGCCTAGCCTGAGGTTCCTTGACACTTTCCCGAAATGTTGGTAATATTGGAGGTACAACGCCTTCCACTGGCAAGCATCTGAAGGATGTCTCATCATTTCCTCCTTCTCCGGATCATCCTCTTCCATCCTCTTTCTTTCCACGTGCCAGCGCATGAGCTGTGCTTCCTCAGGGTCCACGAAATACCACTGTAGATGATGAGTTACAGGAAAGTACCTCACCACCTTTCTAGGAGCTTTCTTGGTCCCTCTCTTGTATCGAGAGGTCTTGCACACCGGACACGTGGTCTTCTCTGCATCCTCGCCCCAGTAGATGATGCAATTATTTTTTGTAGAAGTGGTATTTGACATGCGGTAGATTGAGAGGGCATGTGACTTTCATGGCCTCGGCGATACTAGTCGGACATGTGTTCGCCTTCTTGGGTAGAATATCATGCCAGAATCCAATGTTGTCGTCAAAGCATTCGTCGGTCATTTTGTGTTTCGCCTTAATCTTTAGAGCCCTAAGAGTTACATTCGGACAGGTATCACTGTCATTGCATCCGTCAAACAATGGAGTGGCCACGTCTTTCTTCATTTGCTCTAGCTTAGCTTTATCTCTAGTAGCGGCTCTAGCATTACTCGTCTCCTTGAGAAGAAGATCTTGGACATGAGGGTCTTGTAGCCAACTCGAATCATGGCCGACACCTTGATCTCCGTGTTCATGCCTAGCGCCACCTTGATCATCTTTGTGTCCATGCCCGGCACCACGCTAATCTTCATGTCCATGCCCGACGCCTCCATGATCTTCATGATCATCACCTGCCCCGTAGTCGGCGTCTTGATCTTCATGATCATGACCGACATCTTGATCTTCACCATTATTTACATCCTCATCATCATCTTTGTCATCACGTATACACCGAGTTTAGACATCCATGAAACTACTTCGGAGCAGGTGCGACTCCAGCATTCCAGAATCGTGCCTTATCAGAAACATCAGCTTGTAGTCGCGACACAGACGTCGTATCTCTGTCTTGTGTGCGCATGCCATGTCGGCCCTCGCGCATCTCATCCACCTATCCACAAGGGCTTTGGGGATTAGTGGTCGGACCATGGTCGCTTGCATGATACAAAGAGCAAGAGAATAATTAGAGCATATATCGACGTAGATCTCCTGAAAAATTCGACATGACCTCCCCTAAAAAGAGGACATCCACGAGTGCCAGAAATTTGCCAGAAAAGAAATGAATCGACATTCCGGGAAAACATTGGCATCTTAAATGAAATCCATGCACAAAAAGAAGCAACACAACACAATCATATAGTCCGTGTCACCGACAACGCGCATACATGCAAGCAACACCTTCATGCTTCCTCCAACGACGACTCCTGCAAGAGAGTAGGGGGAGAAGTAAAGGGACATGTTGTAGATCTAGAAGAGCAAGAGACTTCACTTACATATGAGTGTCATCCAATGGAGGTTGAGAAAGCTTCTATGGTGAATCAATGGGGGAAATGAGGTGGGGAGGAGGAGGGGCGTGACCAGATCTGTCTTTTGGTGGAGGAGGAAGAAATGAGACAAGTGAGTGGGGTGGTATTGGCTCCATGTGCCAAAAGATGCAAAAAGTTGGTGCCAGGTTATAGGAGGCGCATAATTCTCCATATGTGCCTCCTATACTCTAAACTATCATATGCGCCTCGCCTATGCGGCCACCTATGTCCACCCGGGTCCATAGGAGTTACTTGAGGCGCACTCTGCTGCATGCGCCTCACATGTTATCAAGTATAGGAGGCACATATGACCATATGCGCCTCGCATATTCGACCACCGACCTCCTCCCGAGCCCACGTAGCTTATGCGAGGTGCATTCTTCCCACATGCGCCTTGCCTATCTGATATATAGGAGGCAGATATGACTAGAATGCGCCTCGCATAATCTGGGGCTGCCAGATTTTCTCCATACAGGGATAATAGGAGGCGTATCCTAATAATATGCGCCTCGCCTAGTTTTATACTAGAGACACGTTGTAAGGCAGTGCACCTCGCCTATTTTATAGGAGGCACATATGGTCTAAATGCGCCTCCTATAAGCTTTTCTCTAGTGGTGCGCCTAGCCAATCTAGGAGCCAGCGGCGGTGGGTGCCCCCCACCTCGCATGCGCAAGACCACCAAGGGGTCAACGACTCCCTCTTGGGCCCTCTCCCCTCCGGGGGAAGGCCCGTGTAGGGGTATTGCCATTTTAATTTATTTAAATAAATATATTTAATTTTAATTCCATCAATTAAATATTATATACCCTTTATTTAAGTCCATTTATTGAAAACTCCTTTTTAATAACCTTCAAACACTTCGATATATCTCCAAAGCATTTCTGGTTCTCTCTCTTCATATTTCTCTTATGGTCGCGGATCAACCCACATAGTCTCTACCCTTAAGCATGACACCCTTACAGTTTGGAAATGTTCAAACATGATCGAGACATCTCTCTGATCATTGACCAACATCGGTGTCTAGAAACTCATGATGGTCCCTTCACATTCCACGAATTGTTTGATCGCTCGAACATTTTACAGATTGAGTCTTATTCCTTTTGCACAATAATATCTGGTTTGTCCAAGACCTAATGTCTAGTATCCATATACTAGTTCAATTTTGTTACTAACAAAAATGTTTACTCATTCCCATGATACTACATCCTCGTGACCTAGTCACATGCTTGCAAGCTCATTGATGTAATCTCACCGAGTGGGCCCATAGTATCTATTCATCACTTGGATAGGCAAATCCCAATCTCGATACATACGCCTTAACCTATTCCTTTGGAATACCCAGTACACACCTTTATGGACACCCAGTTATGGTCATGATGGTGGATGTGATCAAAGCATTAGTGGGAGATAGTTATTGAATATGATCACATGCTCGAAGGAATAAGTTACTACGCTTTTCCAGATATGGCAGCGTAGAACTTTGTGACTAGATCACATTGCAATTCTATGGTCGGGTGTGTCCATCACTTCATTTATCTAATGAAGTGACCTCATTGTCAGTTGACATTAATAAGTCCATGTTCGGGAAGCCTCGATCATTAGTTGCCCAACAAACTAGTACTAGAGGATACTAGGGACATGGTTTGTTTATATACCACACATTTATTAGTATGTCCACTTTAATATAGTTATAGCATGATAAAAAACTATTGTGAACATTAGAGATATATCAATAAAACAACTTTATTATTGGCCTCTATGGCATATCTCGTTTAGTATTTACTATTGAAAGAAACTTGTAAAGCTTCTCAAACTACAAAAGATCCCAATAAAACAAAGTTCATAATATGAGTTCAAGTTTTATTATCAAATTCTTACAAGAGCTCCCACTAAAACTAACATGCCTAAGCTTGTTTTAGTGATTATACGATCCATATTAAATATATCATCCCCGGTCATCACGGTCTTTGATATAGTTTCAATGGTTGACAATGGTGTGTTGATCACATCATTCATGTGACTCATGCTCGATCCTTTGATCTTATCATGTTCTGAGTCCATGTCTATACATTCTAGGCCCGCCAATTCAACCTAAGTGTATTTGGAGTGCATCCATGACTTACACCCACCGTATGCGAATGTCTTTATGTCTAGCACCCAATCGTCATGGCCTGGTTCATAACGATGGACTTTCTTAGTGGTGCACACTATATGAAGAAAAGTATGGTTGTATAAATTAGGGATCATCTTAACATTGCTATCATCACGTATATAATATAACCAAGCAAAGTAAGATACATAAAGGATTAACATCACATCTAATTCACAATGTGTGATATGATACGGTCCTTCATGTCTCGCGCCTTAATCGCCATCATGAGCCCACCAACATGACACCAAGTCCACGTCGCCGCTAGTTGGTCGTCCATCATGATCCACTACTACTACCACTTACTAACAGCATATAAACTACTTTACATCATGATCTCGGCATGCATGCCATAAGAATAGGATGAACAACCGTGTGGCTCCTACCGGTTATTTTACATGAAAGTGCATTTCATACAAAAATATAAAATGACCATACCACATCACTTTCCCCTACAAAGTAAAGAACGACACATGTACCTTCATATGTTGCATGTTTTACGTGGCTTCTAGGGCTTTCGAGATAGAATTGTTTCATACCTACAAACTTCAACCACAACATTGATCAAATAGTTGTCTCCACTACCCCTTTTAGGGCCCTCCTTTGCAAATGCCATATCAACTACTGTGAGATAGACGAACACCTGCTAGCTCCCTCACCGCAGCCTTACCAAGACTTCTTCCAGAAATCTCAGACATCGCCTGCTCATATGGTGTGATGATCTCTTTGCCACGCGTCTCCGAGAAAAATGTTACCTAGGATTGCAAGGAGGTGCGTTGCACGGTTTGTCGAGATTTGGCGGGTTGGAGCACCTTGAGGAGCATGTTTTGGACAAGGGAGGTTTCGTATGATCTGCAATTATGATGCATATTTAAGCATACAAATTACTCATATAGTCACACATACCTGTTAGGGAACGCGCTATGCAAAACAGAAAATTTATAGAGCATAACCAAGATCCAATGTGAGGGAGAAGGTAACGAATCATACCCCCGAAGATCAAACTAGCAGAAGTTTGTCGGGGACGAGTTTGGTCATGCATCGATCACCGCAACAAACCTTAGCTAGTTAGAAGGTGATTTATTTGAAGGGGTTATCTATGAATTAATGCAGTTGTCGAACCTTCAGTATAGGGGGTACCATGTCTTGTCAAGTACGCAATAGGTATGTCTCCCTCTATAGGCCATAAGAGGCCTTGGCAAGGGCGCAAGTGTCAGATCGGCCCCAGACGTGAAGAAGAACCCTTGGCGAGGCATCGTCGAAGGGCACTGTCATAACTTCACCAGAACAATAAGATGACAATCAAACGGGTGACCCAAGCTACGCATTGTCCTGCTCGATAAAACAAGATGCTTCATGGCTACTTCATTGCTAAAGGAAGGGTGATGACACCAGGACCCCGCAAGGCCCTACATTCCGCTTCATTGCAAGAATACTGAAGGTGACGCAATACCACAAGAGAGGCATCATCAGTGACCGTAGCATCAGGCCGGAGCACTGTGGAAGGGTTTGACACGGTCCACATAGGACAAGTGTGTGAGTTGGCTCCTTAGGCGGGAATGTGGAGACCCTTCCCACCCAAATTTGGGTGTAGAGGCTCAACGCCTCTATAAAAGGAGGGTCACCACACCCTTAGAAAGGGATCGATCCTTGGGATCAAAAACCCTAGATATTCATTCTCCATTGTACCCTCGTGACACACCGTGAGAAATACAACCAAGCAAGCGTAAGGACTTTACCTTCTCATGAGGGTCCTAAACATGGGTAAAAATCTTGTGTACCCTCTCTATCATGTGCCAGCTCCGCCATCGCTAGTAAGACCAAAACGCGTGTTCACCCCCTCTCGAACTAAGGTATCGTTGAACCCCTTGTTCTTTAGCGAGACACTAGTCTTAAACATTTGGCGCACCATCTAGGGGGCTGAGGTGCAATTATGAGGACTTCCATAGCCGGGGCGCCATGAATGCGCGTATCGATGCTCGCGATAGTTGCACCCGATGGGAAGGACGGGAGAAGGTTGCCGCTCACACCATGTCGTCTCCCTGACCTCTAATCTACCTGAGCGCACCGAGGGCTCTTTCCTACACCCCTCCCAAGGGAGGTGCGCCAAAACCTCCTCCTCTAGCGCCACACCACTTTTCACGCATAAGCCCAAGGTTAACCCGGGGGTTGCTAGGATCATGGTGAAGGAGCTCCTCCACCACTCACCCGCTGAGGCCGCACGGGAAAAATGGAAGGGAGCCCTCACAATGCTCGTGGATGTCACTTGGGATGATGCTCTCTCGGCTATGCCAGGAGCCTAGGCAGGAGAAGTGGCCCACAGAGATCTAGAGGCTAGGGGATCGTAGATGCTACTCCTCCTCCCCCTCTCGCCACCCGGGCTAGGGGATTTGGAGGCGGGCAAACCCCACGCGAGGCACAACCACCGCGAGCCTCTGACCCTTCTCAACTTACCCTCTCGACCGAAGATGCTCGCGTAGACATGGCACGACGCCGCAAGCATGAAGCCCACATTGCCTGAGACGTCACAGCAGCGGGTCGCCATAATCACACAAACCTCGTCGGAGGAATCGAGACCCGCAGCACTAGCTTCCCAGCCCTCACCGAGCACCTCCACTGTGTGTTTTGATTGCCCATGTTCAAGCCAAAGATTCCACCGCTACGATAGCAACTCCAGCCCCACGGAGTTCTTACAACTCTACTCCACAGGCGTCAAGGCTGCAGGTGGATATGATCGTGTCCTAGCTAATTGGTTCCCCATGGGGCTCGAGTCAATGGCACGCATCTAGTTGTTGAACGTCCCCGAAGGGTCCATCAGCTCATGGTCCATGCTTTGCAACCTTTGTATCGCTAGGTTCGGGGAAATGTAAAGACTCCCTCTCCTGTACAATGACCTTTGGAAAGTGCGCCAGGAGCTCGGCGAGAGCCTCTACAAGTACCTATAGCGCTTCGACCAGTGCCTCGTCAGGGTTCCCAGCGTCACTGATGTCGAGGTCATCTCCACTTTCTCCCAAGGTGTCAAGGATGACAGGATGCTCAGCATGATCGGACACCATGGAGACAACATATACATGGTAGATGAGCTCTTCACGATGGTGGACTAGTGCGCGAAGGCGGAAGAGGGGAACCTGTTCGCTTGCAGCGAGGATGGACCAACGGCGGCCCCATCCGGAGCCATGGGTAGGACGGCCAGTGGCTATGTGATAGGAGCCAAGCAGAAGTGACTCCTAGGATAAGCTGTGAGTGACATGGCCCAGCCTTGTCTGTAATACGTTTTCCACCAATGGCGGGTTCATGACACTGGTGAATGCCTAAAACTCAAGGAGGCCAAGAAGGAGTATGATGACCAGAGGAGGCACGAGCATGGTGGTGAGCACGGTGAGGTAAAAGGCGAACATGCACGAAGGGATAAACAAAGGGGTCACCAATATGGGGAGGCAGATTAGCAGCCAAGTAGTCGAAAGGGAAATCTCGGCCGGGAAGGTGTTGGGGGCTCCGAGGAGCCATACAGCGAGACCGTAGAGGACCCCGACCACTTGCCAGCTCAGAAGTGTCCAAGCTGATGTTGCCCTCACACTAGTGAGACAGCAGCATCTCCCCCCCCAAACTGAGTACTTCAGTCAATCTCCCCAAGGTGATGCTCAACCGATCTTCTTCCCTTCTCAAGGCAGTTTTCTAAAGTCCCATTCAGACATAGCGGCACGTGGACAAACAATCAAAAATATTTATCGATTTATTGCATACCCATAAGATGTCCTGGTTTTACAAAAATTCCTTTATTCCCATGTGCTCGTCATGTTCTGGTGTATCTATCATACGAGATGGGTCTGGGATAGTGACTAGCACTAAATCACTCCCGTCAACACCAAGGCCTAAAGTTCGAGCTCTAAAATTTTGGACAAGCTCCAGCGATAAGTCACCTCACCCACAGTCCTTGTTGCTTGAGATCCTCACATAATACTTAATGGAACTAGCGAGCACATGTGGCCCAGCCTTCCTGAGCATGTTTTCCACCAGACAGGGGCACCAGAACGTGGTTGACCTACTATTATCTCCCTGAGAGGTCGGCAGGACAAGCATGGGCCCTACGGTCTCCTCCGCGAGGGACTTATGGGGCTTCCTGTGAGGGCATCCCCCTCAAGCGACCCTACTCATGTAATACCTATGGTCTCCTTCCCAAGGGGCCGACAAGAGATACATTATCTCTACGGTCTCCTCAACGAGGTATTTACGTGGCGGCTCATGAGGGAATTCCCCTACAGCAGCCCAACTCATGTAATACCTATGATCTCCTCCCTAAGGGGCCAATAGGAAATACATTAGCCGTACGGTTTGCTCCATGAGGGCCTTACTGGGTGGCTCTCGAGGGTCACCGTACTCCAGAAGAGTCTCATATGTTCTAGGTCTACGGTTGTCTCCCAGAGAAGCCAATAGGATGAGTACGGGTCCTATGGTCCGCTCCGTGAGAGGATCTACGGGGTGGAATGGGTAAAGCCTACAGTCATCTTCTCGAGAGGCCTACATGAAAAGCAAAAGTCCCATGATTCTCCCCTACAAGGGAAGTGTGGGGCAGACCGAGAGAGTCCACCTCCTCAAGTGGCCTCATACGTGCTATAACTACGGTCATCTCCTCGAGAAACTTGCGGGGAAATGCTATCCTACAAAACAATGCAGGTAAAAGGCTCACAACACACTTCAAAAGACATAACTACAGCAGTCTTGCTGAAGCCCGATAGCGGTATATGACGGGTTTAAAGGTATGCTCCAACAACGGTTTTAATAGGAGAAGTAGAGAATTAAAACCGTTGAAACCCGCCAAGGATGCGAAGTCGAAGAGCTACCCTCGGAGGAATCCTCGCCATCCTGCTCACCACCTGATCGACTGCTCTCGAGGGCATCATCCATGCTTTCATCCTCCTGGTCGTCCGTGGCACCAGCGGTAGTGCCGAAAGTCTGAAAAGCCTTATCCTCTTTTCTTTGAACAAACAATGGGATAAATGCCTCCACACGCTCTTCTATAATTTGCTGAAAATGGAGGATGTCCTCTGGCAAAGTCGCCTTGGGGTGCTTCACCTTCCTCGGCATTTTCTTCCAGGAAAAATGCACATCAAGATGGTAAAGGTTGGAGAAGACCTATGTCGTAGCGGTCCTCAATAGCTTGCCACATTCCTCTAGGTCGAAGCCCCGCTAGAGCGTGGCCCTCCCCTCTAGCTCAACGGTAATCCGACTAAAGAGCTCCAAGTAGGCGCCACTCTCACCGGTATTCGCAAGAGCTCCGGTATAGAAGTCGGTCACCCCGAAGTCGCCAAGGGAGGCAGCAGAGTGCATGGAGAGCCCCCATTAAATCTTACACCATTCACTCTCGAGCACCCAGGACTCCGCATCTTCCTGGTTGCGGAGGGCTTTTCCTTTCTTCAGCTTCTCCAAATCAGCAAGGGCTCGTGCCATGCACTCTTCCGTCTGCCTCTAAGCCACCACCATCTCGGCTTTATTCACCAGGAAGCACCTGTCCTACGTATTAGCCTTGTTCACATACTCCTCTCGGAAGGACTTGCGACCTAAGGCCAGAGCCTTTGTGTTGTCCAACTACATCTTCTTATACTCGCTAGCGAGCTTCTCGTTGAAACAGTGGATCCAGTCCATAGTCTTGGCTCTTATGTGCTCCAGGTCGTGCTCATGCTCATCAAGATTCTCATGAGCTGCCTCCAAATGCGCCTCTAGTGCCTCCAATCCACTGTGCTCCTAGCTGAAATGTGCCTCTTGGAGCTGAACAGCCTCTTCATGATTGAACCTTCTATAGGTCCCTCTACTGGACCCTCTGACAGTCTTCCTCGGTCTCCTTCTCCGAGAAGGCAATCACACTCTCGCGGATCGATTGATCCTAGGCCTACCGAGCAATATCTTCAATGGAAAGGTTTCTCGCCTCAGTATTCTAAACCAGATCTCCGGCCAGGGCAAGAATATCCGCCACCTCACGCTTGGCCCTGTCGAGTATATCCACAGCCTAAGAACTCCTCACTTCCCTATGCCGCTCCCATATCCCTGCAACCGTGCTGAGGACCTCTTGCTCCTCATGAAGGCGACACCACACCCTGCTAGCCGATGCTCCTATGTGGCCACATCCACGAGGAATCGTTCCTGCCCGGCACACGTGGCATGGTGTCAGCCCATCCTCTTAGGCATCTCAACACTAAGCTTCTCTTCAATGGGTCCGCTTGGTCCTGTGACCGCAGGGTCTCGGGGCTGACCCAGCTGGCGCCCTCGTCACCGCTAGGCTCCGGAGACGGGATATATTTCGTGGAGCACACACAAGATCCTCCGACTTATAAGCGTCCCTCCGCATGTACCTCCAGAAATAGTAAGAGGGACATCCTGAACAAGCCTCGTGTCCTTGCTGCCCTCCTCAGTTGGGTCCGGTTGAGTCAAGAACGGGGAGACGTCCGAG
The DNA here is from genome assembly GCA_910589775.1 of Avena eriantha. Taxonomy (NCBI): domain Eukaryota; kingdom Viridiplantae; phylum Streptophyta; class Magnoliopsida; order Poales; family Poaceae; genus Avena; species Avena eriantha. The sequence goes on along the minus strand of OU342742.1, from coordinate 328,400,519 downwards.
GAGCAAGCCCGGTCCCCAGGGGTTGGTCGGAGCCTCGTCTTGGTCTTGGTGCTTACGGTGTCGTGTTTTGGCAGGTGCACGGTAGGACCTTCAAACTGAAGATTTCCCTTGCTCATAGCTCTTGGTGAGAGAGACGCAGCACGGGCCAAACCAAACCCTCCAGCAGTTTTCCCGGATAAGAAGACTGATACATTGCAAATGTATCTATAATTTTTGATGTTCCATGCTTGGTTTTATCTACTTTCTTGTGTTTTGTCCACACTTTGGAGTACTTTTCATATGATATCTTGGACTAACCTATTAACAAGAGCTACAGTGCCAGTTGCCTGTTTTCTGCTGTTTTTGGTTCCAGGAAAGTCAGAAAATCAATATTCTCGCAATTGGACCGGACAAAAGCCAAAGTCGATATTTTACCGGAAGACTCATGGAGCCAGAAGACGAGACAAAGAGGGGCCAGGGGCTGGCCACACCACCTAGTGGTGCGGGCTAGGCTAGGTCGCGCCAGCGGGTGGTGTGGGCCCCTACGGCACCCCCTCGGTCTCCCCTCTCGCCTATAAGAGCCTCCCGATGCATAAACCCTACATCGTCAAGCCTCTAGCCACGAAACGTTTTGCAGCGCTGCCGCCACCGAAGGGGAGATTTGGGGGATAGAAAGTCCCTGTTCCGGCACCCTGCCTAGATGGGGAAGTGCCCCCGGAGCCATCTCCATCGATCTCCACCACCATCTCCATCGACGTTGCTGATTCCCATGATGATGAGGGAGTAGATCTCTCTCGAGGCTAAGGGTTCTACCGGTAGCTATGTGTTCATCTCTCTCTCTCTATGCATGACCTTATTGAGATCATGAGCTTGTAATCTATAGATCTACCTTGCTACTCAAGTGCTTTAATAGATCTCTGCTCTCCCCATGTGTGTGAAAGTGACAGTGTGCACACTATGGTGGCATTTAGGATAGAGATTTCAAATAGTTGTTATGAGTTATATTTGGAGTTGGATGTCCTTATGAAATTGTGGTGTTTGTTTGAACCATCTAGTGCTCAAGGTGACAGTGTGGGGTTTTCTAGATGGGAAAGGCTTACTTTGAGGCATGCTGTTATAGCCCTACCAACGATTAGAGTGTCCAGCCGGAGAGTAGGTAAGAGTAGTATCATAATGAGAAGATATTTATATGAGAGTGTTCACTAGTGAAAGTATGATCCCTAGGCCTTGTTTCTAAGCATTGATACACCGTTTGCAATTAGATCTATTACATGTTTGCTTGCTTCCTTCTTTATTTCAGTTTGCCTTTAGTCTTTTCCCACATCAACCACACGCCAGCAAGCTATCTTATATCACCGTTACCACTTATAATTATCTATACCACTTGTATTTCACTATCTCTTCGCTGAACTAGTGCACCTATACACCTAACAAGTGTATTGGGTGTGTTGGGGACACAAGAGACTTCTTGTATCTTGATTGCAGGGTTGCTTGAGAGGGATACCTTTGACCACTTCCTCCCTAAGTTCGATAAACCTTGGGCAATCCACTTAAGGGAAAACTTGCTGTTGTTCTACAAACCTCTACACTTGGAGGCCCAACAACTGTCTACAAGAATAGAAGTGCATAGACATCAAGCTATTTTCTGGCGCCGTTGCCGGGGAGGTAAGGTAAAAGGTATTCACACCCGAGGATTAAAGAAGAAGAACCTCCCACGGCAAACGCCTATTTTCTGGTGCCGTTGCCGGGGAGGTAAGATAAAAGGTACTCACATCCTCCAGTGTGAGTGCTCGAAGTTATTTCCTTTAGATTCTGCAATTTTGTCTTTTTGTTTCTTGTTTTCACTAGTTAGGCCTAATGGAAAACAAAAAAAATTTAGAGAGCTTTATAGTATTTATCTTGAGTTAGGACATGAAGTGTTTGAAGAGAAAATTAAAAAACCTATGGACTTTATTTGCATGCTAATAGAAATGTTGTTAGTATGAATTCTTTGGACACCATTATTGCTAATGCTATGGAAAAGTCTAAACTTGGGGAAACTAGTTTTTATGAAAATGATCTTTTTAGTTCCCCAACTTTGGAAGATAGTTATTCTATCGCTTACGATGATACCAAACCTCCAATATATGATGATTACAATCATGAATATGATATTTTCAGTCCACCTACTATTGAGGAGGAAATTAATTACGATTATAATATGCCTCCTATATTTGATGATTATGGTGATTAATAAGAATGACTATGTTTGTCGAATTTGCTCCCACTACATTGTTGAATTTGCTCCCACTACAATTAATAAGAATGACTATGTTGATGTGGAGAGTACTAATTCTTTTATGCATGTGGCTCATGATAAGAATGTTTTATGTGATAGTTATATTGTTAATTGTATTCATGATGCTACTCAAAGTTATTATGAGAGAGGGAAACATGGTTTTATGTGTCTCAACAATATTAAGTTTCCCCTCTTTATGTTGAAAGTTTTGAAGTTGCACTTGTTTTGCTTTACTATGCTTGTTGCTTTGTGCTTTCATGACTTGTTTCTTTACAAGATTCCTATGCATAGGAAGTGGGTTAGACTTAAATGTGCTTTGAATTTGCTTCTTGATGCTCTCTTTTACTTCAATTCATATTTCTTATGTGAGCATCTTCTCAAACTATCAAGCCTAACTTAAAGGTATTAAAGAAAAGTACTTATTGGGAGATAACCCAAAAGATTTAGAAGAGTCTTGGAAGTTATTACCTCTGTAATAACCGCTCCTTATCCTTTTTATTTGATATTTGTGCCAAGAGTAACCTCTAATGAGAGATAACTAATGATTGGGAAAGTTGTTGTCCCAAAACAGATTTATGTGCTTCACCGTAAAAATTTGTGTAAAATCTCTATACGTCCTTTTGAGGCGTGAATATTTGTGCTTCTGCCCCAGGTTGTTATATAACATTCGCTAGTTCAACACTTTTTGATTTGAGCAACAGAAGGTCTTAGAAAAAATTCATCTTTACCTGCTGGTCTATTTTGACATATTCCTGCCATTATTTGCATTTGCTTCTTGTTGGTTCCTTTTTGAGTTCTTTTGGGGAATTGACCTTTTTGAGGGAAGTGCTACAGTAGATTGTGTTTTCATGGAAGTTTTATTAGTTTTGGAACTGAACCTAAAGACTTATTATCTTGAGTGCACTAATGTTGCTAATAAAGATTGTGTGAAGTTTTGTATGAAGGATAAATTTCAGGTGTATGGAAGGAATGAGTAATGAGATGAAGGATGGACTAAATCTCAAGCTTGGGGATGCCACGTGTGTCACCCCAAGAAATATCCAAGAAGTACAAGCGTCAAAGCTTGGGGATGCCCAAGGCATCCCCCTCTTCATCAATAAAAATCCCAGGTTTCTTCCAAACACTTCATTTTTATTGTTTCATGCACAGTTGTGTTGATCTTGGAGCGTCTTCTTTTTCGTTTTTTTTGTTTGCTTGGTTTTCTTACTTTTCTGAATAAATTGGTTGGACCCCCTCTTTCATACATTGGTTTGCAAATAGTTTGGTTTGGATTGGAAAAGAGTAGGAAAGTTCATGCTTAAGTGGTAAAGAGAGTTTATTTTTGCCTGTGGCCTATGCTTTGTCATGCCATTCTCGATATTGTTTTGGCTTTATGCTTAGTATTCTTTGCTATAGCATGACTTGTTATAAACAATTGAGATTGCTTAATGTTCCTTGGATTAATCATGCGTTGTTTTACCATATTAAAGCATAGTATAGTGGTATTCTCCTTTGATGATTTATTTGGGTTGACTTGGCGCATGATCACACCATGTTATGACTATCCAAAGTCACCATAGCCTTTATGATCCTTTAGTTTTCAACTTGTAGTATCACTTTATGCTTTGATCAATGATGCTTTGTCGCTCTGCATGATTATGGATATTATTGCTCTCTTAGTTTGTCGCTCTCAGACTTTTGCTAGCCTCCACAACCAAGTATGAGTTCCACTCATGCATCCAACTCCCTAAACCAAGTTATTCCAAAGAGTCCACCATACCTACCTACTAGCATATGCTATTCCAAGTATATTCATGTTTTTGTTTACCTTCCAAATTAAACTTGTTATGAGAAAACTAGTGATTCAAGCTCTCATGAACTTGATGGCACACTTTACTTTTATTGCCCTTAATAAACTTGAACCATTGTGTCGTCTATGTTGCATATGCTTGCACTTATTTGTTGGGGATTAGCAGAACCATGATGTCATGGGGAACGCTTTCAACATTGCACTGGTACTTTGTAGCTAGTTGATATCATGCTCTTTTGTCTATGGATGTCGTCGGTGTGAAATGATAGGGGATCTTGTAAGTCCATGGAGTTATGTATATGTGTTAGAGAAACGCCTGGGCCGCTAGTCTAATCCATGCTGACATGGTGGAAAACCGCAGCGTAACCATAATGAGCTGTCTATGAAGCATTCTTCTTATAAAAAAAGAGTCAGATATTGAGAAAAAAGAGAAAAAGACAAAAAAAAGAGATTATGAAAAGAGGAAAGATAGAAAAAAGCACCATATTCCCATGGTAAATAAGAAGATTGTTGAGATGCTCGTTGTCTGCTTGCCTTGTCATTTTGATATGGGGATTCTTCCGTATCATCGGGCAAGGGGTACCCCGTTGGCGGTTCTCTATGATACACATGTACTTACGATGACAAGAACTTACTGGTGACTAAACTTGAGTAGAATGAGGAGCGGCCCTCGTATTCAAGGGGCATGAGATTTCTAACTTATACTTCGTCAAGCATATACTTCATAGTTTGTTCACTTTAACCTTAATCACTTCAAGATGCCTATGATAGGGGCAATGAGAGCTGAAAGCTAGAAGTACCATAATTTTTGGACGCTCTTTATGAAACTTGAATCTCTGCTTCCTTCTATGAAGGCTTTCTTCCACCATTATATTGAGTCTCCACCTTCTACCTTTATGCACCTACTTTGAGAGCATAGTGGCCATTCTTAGTTCTATGTGCATTGTCCCAAGACTAGTTGATTGATGCATAACTCGATATTGCTTGTTTTAAACTATTTGTATCTAGCCACTCTTATGAGCTATGAAGGTGCCCTATGCATTTATATTTTCTACTCTATGAGGGACAAGCTGAATGCCGTATGCTATGTTTTCTTTATGTGAAACAAACAAACGTCTTGCAAAGCATTGTTATTCATGAATCTTTTGTTTGTGCCTTTTCATGTTGCAACGTAGTTTCTTTGTCTTATTGCTAGAACTTTGTCTTTCATGTTATGATTGAAGTACTATGATCCCAGCTATCAATGTTTTACAAATACTTTGATCAAGTTTATGATGGTGCATGTCACCTCAAAAATTATTCTTTCTTTTTATCACTTACCTACTCGAGGACGAGCAGGAGTTAAGCTTGGGGATGTTGATACATTGCAAATGTATCTATAATTTTTGATGTTCCATGCTTGGTTTTATCTACTTTCTTGTGTTTTGTCCACACTTTGGAGTACTTTTCATATGATTTCTTAGACTAACCTATTAACAAGAGCCATAGTGCCAGTTGCCTGTTTTCTGCTGTTTTTGGTTCCCAGAAAGTTAGTAAATCAATATTCTCGGAATTGGACCGGACAAAAGCCAAAGTTGATATTTTACTAGAAGACTCACAGAGCCAGAAGACGAGACGGAGAGGGGCCAGGGGCTGGCCACACCATCTGGTGGCGCGGGCCAGGCCAGGCCGCGCCAGGGGGTGGTGTGGGCCCCTTCGGCACCCCCTCGGTCTCCCCTCTCGCCTATAAGAGCCTCCTGATGCATAAACCCTAAATCGTCAAGCCTCCAGGCACGGAAAGTTCTGCAGCGTCGTCGCCACCGAAGGGGAGATTCGGGGGACAGAAAGTCTCTATTCCGGCACCCTGCCGGGACGGGGAAGTGCCCCCGGACCCATCTCCATCACCGTTGCTGATTCCCATGATGATGAGGGAGTAGATCTCTCTCGAGGCTAAGGGTTCTACCGGTAGCTATGTGTTCATCTCTCTCTCTATGCATGATCTTATTGAGATCATGAGCTTGTAATCGATAGATCTACCTTGCTACTCAAGTGCTTTAATAGATCTCTGCTCTCCCCATGTGTGTGAAAGTGACAGCGTGCACACCATGGTGGCACTTAGGCTAGAGATTTCAAATACTTGTTATGTGTTATATTTGGAGTTGGATGTCTTTATGAAATTGTGGTGTTTGTTTGAACCATCTAGTGCTCAAGGTGACAGTGTGGGGTTTTCTAGATGGGAAAGGCTTACTTTGAGGTGTGTTGTTATAGCCCTACCAACAATTAGAGTGTCCAACCGGAGAGTAGTTAAGAGTAGTATCATAAAGAGAAGATATTTATATGAGAGTGTTCACTAGTGAAAGTATGATCCCTAGGCCTTGTTTCTAAGCATTGATACACCGTTTGCAATTAGATATGTTACATGTTTGCTTGCTTCCTTCTTTATTTCAGTTTTCCTTTAGTATTTTCCCACGTCAACCACACGCCAGCAAGCTATATTCTATCACCGTTACCACTTATAATTATATATACCACTTGTATTTCACTATCTCTTCGCCGAACTAGTGCACCTATACACCTGACAAGTGTATTGGGTGTGCTGGGGACACAAGAGACTTCTTGTATCTTGATTGCAGGGTTTCTTGAGAGGGATACCTTTGACCACTTCCTCCCTGAGTTCGATAAACCTTGGGTAATCCACTTAAGGGAAAACTTGTTGTTGTTCTACAAACCTCTACACTTGGAGGCCCAACAACTATCTACAAGAATAGAAGTGCGTAGACATCAAAGACCCTCACTCTCTTCCTCCTTTTCCTGGATTCAAGGCATGAACGGGAAAAGGGGTGATGGTTAAACATAATAAGTGTGAAAGCATCCCCAAGCAACTGGCGATGGAATCGTCGACGAGGTACAAGGGCCGAGCCCCTCTCGGAATCTCGGGCATGGCACCCGTGCCAAGGAGAAAGTGCAAGAGGGCAGCCACAGTGTCATCAGGAAGAAGCCCACTAGATATCTTGATCCTATCTTGGCCATCGGACATGGACCAGATGCCCTTGCTATGCCCTTGGAGAGGAGAAATCTGATGCTAGAGGAATTCTAGACAACCATCTCGCCAGTCAAGCCACGGTCCCTCAAAGCCGCCACACGCCTCTGAAGGCATCCACGATGACCCAATCCTAGCGGAAATAGTTCATATTCCTCTGGATGGATACGGGTAAAAACACTCGCCATCATTAGCGGGTGAACTCGACGCTACCGAGATGCTCCCCCAGCACCAGGCCGTGGAGACTAAAGAAATGCCAAACAATGCTACTGAGGGCGCCACCCCCACGAAGTACTTGCACCAGTAAGCGAAAGCGGCCAGGAGGTTCACACTCTACGGGTGGAGGTGGAGCAGCTAGATGTAGTAGTCCTCCAAAACAATGACAATGAATGTACCAGCCCGACAGCGATGGAGTGTGTGAAGACGGGGAACATGGTGGTTGGACGCCAACCTCCACCCATAGAGCCGCACCATACCCGGGTGAATCCCCACTCGTTCGTGACCGAGGCCGTCATATGTCAAACCTTCCCTAGGCCCTCCTCGTTGACGATCTTCGGTGGCGACAAGGAGTTGGGGCTCGTCGATGGAAGACCCGCCACGACCGGAGCATCACGCGCTCTTTTGGGTGCCATCATAGAGTCCTAGAAAGGCGAACGTGTGGGAGCAGAGCGAAGGCCAGAAGGAAGCGATGGGGGAAGAAGGCGAAGTGAATAGTCCTAGGTCAGGCTCGGGTTTTTATGAAAGGATCGGTCCTCGAGGCCGAATAGTGTAGACTACCGTTCCTGCTTCCAACAGGCACCTCTTCGCTGCAACTACATGTGGAGGTCGTGGATGAGCCCCACTGGCAATCGTGCATTGACACGATCAGACGTGGGCCCAACACCAATTGGTCCCTTACATTTCTTTCCCCTCTGGTAGACGCATGCACTTCAAGTTCCCGGGGGCTACTTTCGGACCATCGGTACAGGGGGTACCGCGTCCTATCAAGTTATCGAGCCCACATCATGCTCTCCTTGGAGGGCGCAAGAGGTACGCATATCTCTAGAGGACATAAGAGGCCCCGGCACGGGTGCATGCGTCGGATCGGCCCAAGGCGGGAAGAATAACCCTTGGTGAGGCATCATCGAAGGAAACTATCGTAACTTCACAATAGCAACAAGACGACAACCAAACAGGCGGCCCAGGATGCGCCTTGTCCTCCTCGGATCCGAACGCGTGTTCATCCCCCTCTCGAATCAAAGGCTCGTTGGACCCCTTATTACTTCATGGGACTCCAGTCTCCGACAGAAGTAACGGGGATGGAGGTTCTTGGTGACATGCCCTTGTAGACCGAAATTGGTTAATGTCCCGCAGGGAACGTGGATGAAGTAGTCAAACTTGTAGCTAACCTGAAGGTCCCAAAGCTCTTCGCAAGTCACCCCAGGTCCTTACACGACAACCCAGGTGCCACTAGTGGCAGCACCTCTGTGGTTTCGCACATGACCTTTGTCCGACGATAACTCTCATTCTCCTGGAACTAGGATCCAGCAGTGCGACAACATGCTGGGTGGTGTTGTCTCCCACGTATGTAGTTCTTCTTGGAACCGAACTCATAAGATTCAGGACAGAGAGATAGAGGAGAAATTCCCTAAGGAAAATGACCTTAGGAAATTCCCCTTTTTAATTGTGTATTTTCCGTCTGCTATTCCCCTCTTTATATAAGGGGAAAAGGCACCCCCACATTTCCAGCTAGGAATGTGGGACTAAACAAAGAGGGAGGGGTGGAGTTTACGGCCAAGAAGGCCTGCAAGCCTGAGTGGGCCCCATGTACAAGGCGTGCGCGCTGCCCGAGGTGCGCGGCGACTACTAGCCGGGGTGGGCCCCACCTACTAGCACTCCGCCCATGTGGTGGCCCTAGGGGCCTAGCCGGTGGGCCCGAGTTGTTGGTGGAGGCTTCCCCTCCAAGTGGGCTCCCTCTTGGGCCTTTTCCCTTTGTGAATTTGTCCCATTAGTGGACGTTCCCAATAAAATTAATTTTAAATATTATTTTATTATTAATTACAATAATTAATATCTAAGAATTTCTTCATGCTCAAAAACTCCTTTCAATCACTTTGAACAACTTTCTACTATACCTAAATCACTTCCGGTTTTCTCTCTTTTTTCCATATGTGATTCCAATGCTTCCATATTGATCTCAGAACATCGTAAGACCCTAAAGTGTGTTACCCTACGGTTCGGGAATGTCACAGACCTGATTGAGATCACTCTCAACCAATGATCAATAGCAGGACCGGGATGCCCATAATGACCCCCGTGCAACTAGGGACAGTGGTTTGTTTATATACCACACCTATATCAATATTTCCACTTGATATAGTTATAGAACAGTACAAAACTATTATGAACTAATTGAGATATGATAATAAACCTATTCATTACTTTCCTCTAGGGCATATTTCCTTTAGTAGTATCCTACGTATGGCTCCTACGATCAAGTGCCCTACACGTCGCACCTCCACATGTGTAACACCCTCGAATCGGCCCTATGCAAGTTTTAGCCCTTTCCGCCAAACCCGCATAGAGACGATTCAGGGACGCCCACCAGGCACTTTCGTGCGGGTGGAAAACGAAGTAATACCATTACACAACAGTCCTCGATGGGACCCACAGAACATATATATACAACAACGACTCCATGAGTCAAGAATACAGATATACAGTACAAAGACCCAAATCACCTTGAAATCGATAGAGCGTCCGACTACGGACAAGATGCAAATGGGGCTAAGAGCCCTGAAGAATAACCAATGGCATCCATAACCCTACCCAGGCCAAGCCGGAAGGGTAACCCTGCTAACGACGTTGATCGCAAACCTGCTAAAACAAAACGGGGGTGCCGACAAAGGGCAAGGGAAAAGAGGAGCATCAGTACTGAGGCCAGTACACGGCGAGGCTAGAATTCGGCGGCTCTCGCCTACATAGGTATGGTGGACTGAAGCGACATCGCAGCAACACTAAACAACCTATTAGAGACTCAGTAAAACTGGCGGCTATAAGAGAGGGATAAGAAAGACCTATTCGGATCCAACCTGATGCTAACACCAAACATACCCATCCTGGTATTTCCCCCTCGAGACCAAACGAGGAAGTCGGCCCAAGGAACTCACACAGTTGGCAATTTTACTCATTCCTTTATAGTTGCAGCATTTACTAGTCAGTTACATAGCATGAGTCATCCTGATAGCATAAGTAGTGGGCAGTTTTAGTTCACATTCCGTTGTAGTTGAAACATTTACTAGTCAGATAGAATTGTCCTGAGGAATCCCAAAACCCAGCAATTGTTGGCACTTTTATCACATTCCATTGGAGTTGCGATACTTACTAGGCAGGTATAATAGGACATGATACTCCTAGTTCCACCAGTTGTTGGCACTTTTATTATCCATACCTTTGTAGTGAAGCTGAATACTAGTCACATATTAAGTCAAATTATAGCACTACTTTAGTTATGCTTGTCTATGATCGAGATACTATGCTCCAAGTCGTCCATAACCGTGGACTCGGCTTTCAGAAAGTTTTACCCTGGAGGGGTGCACAAATAGCAACACACACTCGATCAACCTCGGAAAAACCAACTCAAAACCCAACGAGGCTTTCACGACAAAGCAATCACATGATTCATAAATATTTCAGGGGGCCACCCCACTAAGCTACCCGCAACAAAGTTGGACGGCTCCGGAATGGACCCAGGGTTTGTGTGGACGGCTGTAAACGACTGGGAACCCGAAAGTGTGACTGGGCTTGTCGATACAGCGAAAACATGTCACGATCCTAAATAGTACAGGTGCCCCAGGCACAATCGTAAATAAAGCAGTAAAACATGGCATAAGTACAGGATAGTAATAAAGCCCCAAACTACTTTGTGGCCCCAAGAAATAGAAATGAATCAACCTCTGGCTCAGGGGGATCCCATAGGGTCTCCCGGATGTGGATAGTGCGAATAGTCAAGGAACAGGTATCAAGTACTCGGGGTCCTACGGGACACAAGTGAGTGTGGAAGAACCAAATAACATCTATTGCCCACCGATGCCTCTGCATTAATTATATCTAGCAATTTAATAGTTGTATTTAAAGTCATGATCATCTCCACCATAAACATCTGCCAGCATACCAACAACTGTGGTACTCAACCACACGAGAACGCATCTAAGCAAGCAACTACGACTCGCAAGGCCAGCTATCTACCAAACAACAGGTATTAGGAGGTGTCCATAGCAATATAGAGGTTGCACGGGATATAACTGGTGCACGGAAACTAAAGCATCACGACACGGATAGCAATAGATCAACATGAGAAAATAAAGACTATAAATTCAAAATAGGTAGAAGGGGGAGAGATGCTCGCCTGGGAAACACTGTCGACGGATCATAGCCAGAGAACTTGTTGATACTCGCATCATCTCATCGGCCTAATCCGCGAAGAATCAAACACTAGAACAAACACCGGATACAATATTTAATACTACGGCAGAAGATCCGGCATGATTATGATATGATGCAGATGCGGTGCAATTAGGCAGTATTAAGCGGAACCGGGGTCCCGACAATTTATTAAACGGTTCGAGTTATTTAACTACCCCGCAATTTATTAAACGGTTCGAGTTATTTAACTACCCTGCATATAGTCCCCATATTTAATTATGAGTGAATCGGCATAATGCCCCCAAACCCCACAATATGCATGCGAATATGAACAATTAATATGCAACTAGTTTTATATAGATGACATTTATAAAAATAGGGGGTCGGATCGGGGTCGGACATTGGGGTTTGGCGATCTTGGTTCGATGTGGTTCAGGTTCGGTATCTCCAGGATCGGGTCTTCGGGTTCAGGGTCTCGAACATCTGATCCGTGGCGAAGCACTTGTCGTTCCGAGAATAAGAGCTTGTTGGTCTTCGTGCTCGGACTTCGCCTCCGGGAACGGGGTCTTGGCGTCCGGGAAGGAGAGCATGAAGCCGATGCCGGGGTTTGGATCCGGGATGGCGATCTTGTCGAAGGGTTTTCTAGTGGCGTTCGGGTTCGATACCTTGCTTAAACATCAGATGGCTCCCTCGCTGGTTGGATCATAGGGGACACCACCATCTTCCTGGCCTGTTCAAACAAACAGAGGCATTTCCATTGCGCTATGTCATGTGAGACTGCAGTAATAACAACAGGAGCTCAACTCAAAAGAACAACGGAGATGACCTTGTCGTGGAGGCGTGTAGCGCGAGAAACACTACGAGGCTGCACGAGGAGGATTTTCTCGCAGACAGCGGTGGACGCGTGCAGGGAGATGGGCTCGGTCCTAGGAGAACCGGTGGGAGCGGCCGCTGGCTGGAGGCGGGGAAAGGCGTCGGCGAGGACCCAAGGTTTGGGAAGGCGCTCCAGGCGGACGTTGGAGACGGTGCCTGGCCGGGGTTCTAGAGGGGAGCGGCGGCGGGGTCGTCGGGCGCGGAGGCGTCCAGGGGCAGAGGGGCGGCAGCGACCCAAGGCGAGGCGACTAGGAGGGCTCGGGGAGGAGACGCGGGTGGCGGCGGGGAACCGAGGAGAGGAGGCAAGCGACGGGCATGGACGCGACCGGAGATGCGCGGCGGGGAGGGGGTCGATGACGGCGGGACGGAGAGAGGAGAGGGGAGGGAGAGCAGCAGCGGCAAATGCTTCACTCGCGAGGGAGGCGGCGGCGGGCCCGGCGGCGCGACGAGGTGACCAGGTCGGCCGGAACGGAGGGGGCCCGAGACGGCGACTAACGAGAGGGGGAAGGAGCGGAGGTCATGGCAGAGGACAGGGGCGGGGTAGGTTGGTGAGGGCGAAGCGCGGGTGGGGGTCGCGCCAGGTGGGCCTGCGCGGGGAGAGCGACGTGTGCGATGGGGACGGATCGGTGCAGAGCGGGTGCGCAACCGCGTGAGGCGTGGGGCTGCGCGCCCAGGTGGCGGTGGGGAGGCGTGCAGGTGGCGTTGGGGTGTGGGCAGGGGGTGTGGGCTGGTGAGGTGGCGGGACGGGGTTGGTAGGGGTGAGGTGGAGGGTGGCGGCAGGTGGTGGCTGGGCGGGAAAAAGGAGGAGGTGGGGCCAGGCGGGGGAGAGAGAGGGGGTTGGTGGCGTGTTGAGGGTTGGTGAGGGGTGGCGACCAGGTGGTGTGGGGAGTGTGCAGGTGGCGGCGGGATGAGGGAGAGAGTTGGGGCCAGTGGGGTGATGTGGCAGGCTGGGAGTAGCCTAGGTGAGGTGGCGGGTGTGGCTGGGGAGGAGGTGGTGCATGGCGTGGGTGAGGTGATCATGTGCAGGTGTGGCAAGGTGTGGTGCGGTGCACGCTGGATGGTGGGAAAAGGTGGTAGCTAGGTTGCTCTGGTTGTTTTGTATACTGGGGGTGGCCGGCTGGGCCGGTTCGGCCCGGATCGGCTGCCCCCTAAAAATAATCTAAAATTCCAGAGACCCGGGTTTTAATTTGAATTAAAGACGGGGCGTTTAGAAAACAAAACCAGGCTTTTCGAAAATTGTTTTATACAAACAGATGCATGATGATGACGATGCTCAAATGCAATGTGGCATGATGACATGAGCATGCAGTCATGATTATGCAATGCACAAAAACACAGCGATTTTCTAGTAGTGGTTTTAGCGGGATGCCACAACATGTATCCGCACGTGCAATAAGAACAACACCACGTCCAAGTGAGATTAAGATCATGGATGAAGTGGGAATGTGTCGATAAAGATCTGACAAGACATGATGAAGAAGAAGGGTTCCTCGCGATGATAATGGAAACGCTAAGAAGCAGACGAAGACGCGCTCCAAGACGCCAATTCGGTGGTGGCCGACAGTGGTGGCGTGGTGGCGGCCAGTTGACAGTGGCAGGAGCGGGCTTCGGGCAGGGCTGGTGTGTGGTTCTCCAAAACCTCGTCTTCTTTCCCTTCGCACTTCCCTCGTATATATGTGCAACTAGACCTCTCTGCAAGAGAGGTAGTAGGAGTTGGACTTCGTGTCCGAGTATGACTCCTCCTTCCTTTCCTCGACACACACACATAGAGAGAGTAGGATTAGGACTTCTGTCCCAAAAGGACTCCTCCTTCCTCCTCCAACTCGACTAGGGAGGGAGTATGAGTCCTGAAGGGACTCCTCCCTCCCCAACACCTCTCCCCAACCAGCCGACCTAGAATGGCCCGGTGGGGCCACTGCGGCCCCTCTAGCCTATGGTGCCTCCACCAGGATAATTACCCTTACTTATGAATATTTATTCCAAAAGTTTTCGAAAAATTCTGAACTCATTCGAATTGATTCTAGCACATGCTATCCCATGAGGTGGGCCCTACTGTGAGCCAGGGTGAAAGATTCCATACTACAGACTGGTGTACCGCACATGACATGGGCCCACCATCAGCATCCGCAGGCTGGAACACACATGGTGAGAGGCTTTCTCTGCGCGACAACGCTTCGCACCAGCCATGTTGTAGGGCCCACCGAAAGCCGCTATGGCGCCGTGAGCCCATGCCAGCCGCGGATAATCATGGTAACAGTGCCACCAAGAGCCAACATGGCATCTTAAACCCTGCATGAATGCGTATTTTCGCATACGCGTGATACTTGAAGAGACTATGTGGTGATCTACGTACATGAATCCTTGGTGTGCCGGTATTTTCACGGACATGGGGCCCATCTAGAGCTAACTTGGCTACATAGACCCTCGAAGGGAATGCATAGTACCTTGTATGCCACAGTTTGTCGTGGCAGTGTGGCCTGATCTAAGACAACGTGGCGTAGTAGAACCTCGAAGGCAGTGTTTTCTCATGGGCGTATCGCGGCCGTGTGTGTTGTTTAGAACCGACGTGGGTTTGTTTTCTTTATCCTTAAGTGGTTTGTCGAGGACATGGGGCCCGTACGGAGAGTACGTGGTGACCTAGAACATGTACGGCTACGTGTTTCATGGCCCGGATAGGATCTTCCAGTAAGTTCCTAGCGGTAAGGATGGGAGGACGCGGATTTTTGTGTACGAGGGTAGAGCTATGGATCCTGCTCGCGTGCCACCTCTAATTATCTCGGCATCTATAGCCTATGGATGTGCGGGTTTGCCATGGCGATTTGTGCGGTAGGTCCTGACCTCGTGTCTATAGCGTGCGGGAATGCACGGTTACTTGTGGTGGGACTTGGCGGTGGATACGATCTCGCGCAAAATCTGGCTCTAGGATATGATAGGATAAGCCGTACAGTGTGCGTCGTCCAGGTTCTGACAGTCCTCGTGAGTCGTTTCGTATATATGCTCTGCAACGTTGCTCTCTCTCTATATGGGATCCAAATTGTCTAACATTGGAATGCTACATAATAAATAAGGATTAAGGCTACTATATACTTGTCATTATTGCATCATCATAATATCATGCTCATGTCACCATCCCACATTGCATTTGAGCATCATATTAAGACCTATTATATTTGGTTCTTCTCTTCATATTGCATTTGTCTTATTAATAATTTGCTTCTTTATATACTGTATTTGCTTATTGATGTTATGCTTGATGCCCAAGTTGTGTTGGGGACATATCTTTTACAATTCCACCCTCCCGTGACAACCTTCCTAGTTTAATTGCACCATCTGCACCATCCTATTTAAATATGAGCACATGCATTTTCTTTTGGTACTTAAATCTGGCTCATAATACTTGTGATGGATCCTCCCTTGTAACCTTGATTCCATGGGTGATCTATATTGTTCTCACAATATTGATATGGGAGTTATGCGGTTATCCTTTCATTACTATGGCTAAGTAGAAGCTTCCTTCAAGTCATGCTTTATTGTTACATGAAGCCTAGTTAATTCATAAGATCATCTTAAAATCATAGTGGGTAAATCTACACTAGCGTGATGGTGAATTACATTAATCTTTTGTTACAATCAACCATGCCTTGTTGGAGTGCTCTGTTTAGATCATGGTATTGATCTTCTTCACACCTTTGCATGACACATGGAAAGCTTGCTCTTCCTTCCTTTTCTTGTTTCCTTCTAAATGCTTGTTGGTTTCTTTAAGATTTGCCATGTTTGAATTCCAACCACTTGCCCACACCACCAAATATAACCGTCAATAAATACCAATTTTCCTTTTCCTCCTCTTTTACTTTTTGGACTTGTGCATGGTTTTGTTTGGGTTGAATTCAAACAACAAGGAACAAATACAAATAAAAGAAATAAAACGTAAGAAAACATCTAAACCTAAACCTACCCATACATGTGTATGCTTACACACATACACACACCTATCATATCGTATATATAGAAGTATTACTACACATACACTAATTTACACCCCTATGCACATGGCACCCTAGGCCTCCAAAGCTCCACGTCCGCTCCTAAAAGCCCTCCCTCTTGTCTTGCTTCTCAAGAAGGTGCTCAGCTCAGCTGGAGCTTCCCCTCCTCCCTAGTCCCCTCTCTACCTCTCTTGGCTGAGATGATCAACCCCATGTGCCTCTCCCCCTCTATCCCTTATCACCCCAATCACCCCTAGGAGTGCTCCAGATCGAGATATGGAAGCCTAGGAACCCCTCTTCCCCTCCTTCCTTCCCAAGCTAGCCACCATGGCCACCCATGCCTGAGGAAACCCTAGCTTCAGCTAGTTCCTCTTCCTCGTCGCCCTAGTGATCTCCATCAACTTCCAGCTATTCCAGGAGCGTGGCCTGCTTCCTCTACTTACCCAGTACCTTCCACCACCGCCGGAACACGCCGGAGCCTGCCGGTGTCAGAGAAAAAGGGGCTGCACCCGAAGCTCGCTGAGCTCCCTGGCCACCCTCCTCCACAATCGCTTCGTCAGAAAGCTATAGCTTATGCACATTTGTGCTGCTGGTGAGCTCCTATACCTCAGGGGCATGGCCTCCCGTCCTCCCCTACTCTGTAGCTAAGCCACCAGCTATCGAACACCCTTGATGGGTGTGTGTCGCTCTAGCACCCCATGCAGTACAACACACCGACGTCCTCTCCACGCGTGCCTCAGTACTCGTGAAGCAGCACCAGCGAGATCCTCAACCTCCCCAACCATCCCCACACCGAGTTCCTCCTAAGAGTATCACCGTCGTTGAGTTTTTCTGCCGACGTTCGTGTTTTGCGCCGCCGCGTCATGCCGCAGTTTGCTGCAAGATTTCTTCACACACCACCTGCACTTGCCACCCCCGATGAAACAAAGATATACCTGGACGTTCTAGCTCTCCAACGAACTTCCCCACCCTCGCTTCCGTGAAGAAACGAGGTTACAACCTTGATCGCAAGATCATGTCGTCTCTAGGATTTTTGCTATCTACTTCAGCTGCGCGCGTGCAGTTTCATTAGTGTTAGTAGCGCTGTAGCTATCCTATGTGAAAACGTGGCCCATCTCTAACACAAACACCACACCAGCCCTGTTTGTCGCCGATGCTGTCCGTGTTGGGCTTAACCAAGAGGTACCCGTTTCGAAACCTCGCGGGCTTTTTCTTTTGCTTCCAGCGCAACATTAGTCAATGCATCTAGGGCCCGCCTATAGCTCTCGGTATATAATGTTTTGGGTTTTTTTTAGTTTTAGAAAAAGATAAATGACATATAAATGCATAAATCAATATTTGTTAATTGCAAAATCCTTTTATAACATATGATATATGTTTTCTAATCAGAAAAATGACAGGAATTCAAATATGCCATCCAAAATAATTTTTTAGAAATTTAAAATTTTGAAATTATTTAAATGCCAATAAATGCCTTTTTCTTAATAAATCTATAACTTCATTTCTATAATTCCAAATTCCACAAATAATATGTCTAAATCGATCAGTGCGACGATCCTATTCAGTTTATGTATTCCATGATATAAATTGAAGCATGCATAATATAAATATTAGATATTCAGAACTGTTTATGGGCGCAAAACATGCCCAAATATGTAAATAAAGTGCTTTATTATTGTTCCCACACCTCACCCATGGCATGCAAATGTGCATCATTCCATCATGGCATATTTTGTTTGCTTGTTGCATATATTCATATGATTACGCACTTTATTTATTATGGACCTTTGAGTATTTGGTTTTCATCCAGACAAACACCGATCAAGGGAATGATCAGGAGAACCAAGAGTACTACCCAGATCTCGATTACCCTACTGCTGATTCGACAGGAAAGCAATTCCCCATACTTGCATACATATAGCACCTATAGCTCTATCTTATTCTTGCATCATTGAGTCACAATTGTATTAAATTCAATCCCAAGTATTGCACCGCTTTTACTTTTAAACCCCACGGAAGCTTGTACCCTCGATCCTATGAGCCATTACTATAGGAGTTGTTTGAGCCATGTGAGTTATAGAATTGCATGTGTAGGGTTTATGCGAGTCTTTCGATAACGAGGTACCTCAACATCTTAAATTGTGTAGTAATGGGATAAGTAAAGAAAGAGGCACCGGTGGGAAATAGTTGTTATTTGGTTTTTCCATTCTCATTTGATTCCCGTAGGACCCCAATTACTTGATTCCTATTCCTTGACTATTCGCACTATCCATATTCGGGAGACTCTATGGATCCCCCTTCGCCTGATCTTGATTTGCACTTTATTTCTTGGAGCCACAAAGTAGTTTGGGGCTTTATTACTATTTTGTACTTATGCCATGCTTTACTACTTTATTTAAAATTGAGTGTGGAGCGCCTGTACTGTTTAGGATTGCAGAGTGTTTTCGTGATATTGAAAATCCCAATCACACTTTCGGGTTCACAGTCGTTTATAGCCATTGACGCAAACCCTAGGTCCATCTCAGAGCTGGCCAACTTTGTTGCGGGTAGCTTAGTGGGGTTCCCCCCTAAAATATTTTATGAATTATGCGAATGCATTGTCGTGAGGCCTCATTGCTTTTTATTTGGTTCTTTCCGAGGTTAATCGTGTGTGTGCTGCTATTTGTGCACCCCTGTAGGGTAAATCTTTCTAAAAGTCATTTCCATGGTTATGGATGACTTGGAGTATAGTTTCTCAATCATAGACAAGCATAACTAAAGTACGACCTTTAATTTGACTAAGACATGACTAGTAAATAGCGTAACACTCATGGAATGATTAATAAAATTGCCAACAGATGGGATGTTCTTCCACCTTCTCGTCGGTAAGAGGGAAGGAGGGCGGGCGATGTTTAATTATATTTCTGATATTACTATTGTTACCAATGAACGAGCATCTGTAACATCCCAAAACTTTAATCCAATGTTATTAAGATCCCAATCATCAAAATTAGGGTTAATAAAAACTTTTCCAATTAAAATTATTAAAGCATTCATATGTATGTGCATTTAAATAGGAGTTGTTTTGAATTTCCTTGTTTAAGTGATCCATTGCTTGTAAAATGATTCTTAGGTGAAATAAACATCATCTAGATCATTCCCAAACAAATCCCAAAGAAAAACAAATCAAAATGAATAAAAGAAAGAAATGGTCATTTGTGCCATTTTAACTACCATGCCTACTTTGGCTATTCCTAGAACTCAAAACCTAACCGAAAAAATTGTGGATCTTTGCACCCTTTGCTAGTACATGTAATGATGTACCAAGGCCCACTTTGTGATCTTCCAAAAACTTTCAAACACTAATTTTAAATGGCATTTGAAAATGGAATGTAGTTCATATGGGAAGATCCCACTTATTCAAAAACCACTCAAATGAGCTCCATTTTCAAAACCCAAGCAACCACAGAGGCTTAAGCATGTGTCTAGCAACTCCACCAAAAATCACCAAAAAATTCAAAACTTGAGTTCATGCGGCCATTGTGTCGAACAGGTGGCATGCACAAAAATTCTGCCTAACTATTACTATTCAATGATCATTGCATTGTCGAGTAATTGGGCTCCATTTGGTCCCCTTGTCCCCTCTAACTCTACCCAGCCCCTTACTAAGCTACTAACCGGCCTAGAGCAGCAGTGGACTGCCGCCACTTTGTGGTTGCCGCCGGCCGATCGTGAACAGAGCGCCACAGACCACGCAGCGCCATTCCAGTGCCACCACTAGCTCCACCCAACCCTACCGCCGCTCTGTGTCCACCCCTCGATCACCCCCAGGCCCTAGACCACACCCCAGCGCCGCCTCCCATTCTCTCTGCGCCGTGCTCAGCGTGCGCTAGAGTGCGATCATCGCCAGCACGCAGCAGATCACCACTTGCCATAAAATCCTACACGCCGCTCCGCCTCGACCCCAGCACCCCGCCAGACATGGCTGTGCGCCGCCGCGCGACCCATAGTCGCCGTGCGCCGCGTCGAGCATCGCCTCTGTCTCCCAGAGCGCGGGACGCTCCCGACCAAACGTAACCTCCCCTAGCCGCTCACTAACGCCATAGAGCATCGGCAGGAGGCAGGCCACCGTCCGCCTACGCCGCCCATGCCTCTAGCCGCCTGTATCAGCGTCACCGGTGAGCTCACCATCGTGCCGCTCGGTCCCCTCGTCGCCCTATAAAAGGAGCCCTCCCCAGCACAAACTACTCACACCATTCCACTCCCCTCTCCTCACTAATCCTTCCCCACCTCTCGAGCCATAGTTCGTCGGAATTTAGCCGGAGGAGCCCGCTACAGAGGAGGAGAAGGCGCCGTCAATTTCGTCCACCCCAGGAGCTGCCGCGACCACCCCTGAGTCCACCGTCGACAGCACGTTCGATCGCCCCCGTCGCTGCAGTAGCTAGAGCCCGGGATGCCCCCTGAGCACCCCCACCGAGCCGCTAGGGTTAGTTCTCGCTAGCGAACTGTTCGCCGGAGACGACACTCCTTAGCCGTGGATCTCACTTTTAATCTAACGGCCCACATTGCCCCGTACCGCATCGCGTGTAAAGAGCCGTTGACCTGTGGACCCCCCTTTCAGCTGTTCTCTGTGCCGCAGAACGCCACTGGGCCAGCCCATTTTCCTTCCCGCGCTAGCCCAGCAATTCAAATTTAGATTTTTCTATTTAGGTTTGAACTTAGTTATGTCCCCTAGTTTGAAAATCAATTCAGAGAGATTTACAAATCCAAATGGAGTGATTCCAATTGTGTTGGAAAGCTTATAAAAAGATATATCCAAGCCCGTTGGATTTAATTCATTTAGAGATAGAGATCTCTCCTAGTAAAAATAACAAGACATAAGCTTTTGCACATTCAAACATTTTTATAAAATCAACCATGATAGCTTTTGAGTTGATTCCAACTCTCAAAAATGACATTTAGCCCCACATATCTGAATATGTAATAATATTAAGGTTTACATGCAGTGACTTTGGACTAGTACCAAAATAATTCTCTATAGGCATTTCTAGTCACTTTAAATCATTAAATAATAAACTTAAACTTAAGAAAATGTGATCCATCCTTTAAATCACATTCCCACATGTTAGAATATGTGGTGAGGACATGTGTCCACATGATCCCATATTTTAAGTGGTGAATATTAAATCTTAGTTATTTTTCAATCAGTAGAAATTACTTTTCTTAAATAAAAAGAATGAAGCTAGTTAATAAAATCTTGTGATGCTTGTGATGATAATAGATCATCAAATGTGTGCCTTAGAGTGATAATTAGACTAGTTAAGTATTGTTTGGTGATTGTGTACTCTGCATGTATTTATAGACGATAGTACCGACCAAGCTTTCGAGGAGGAGGAGTTCTATCAAGAGGAGGAAGAAAACTTCAACCACTGCACTACACAAGGCAAGCCATCATTAACAATGCATGCTAACACTTGCAAGTATCACGCTTAGCAAGATAGAATTAAGCTAGATGGTTTGAGCAAAGATGCTTTAGCCATGGTTTGGTTATACCACTTTGACTATTACCTACCCCAAGTCTTATTTCTAAGCTTTACTTTCTTTACTTTACCAAAGTCCTTTACTTGTTTTGAAGGTAGCATAAAGAGTATAAAACTTGACCTATCTAGACACCTTTAGATGTCATTCTATGGAATGAGATTGATTTTAGCATTCCACCTTAGTGAACACTCTTAACTTAATAGATTAGAGCTAGATCAAAACTTGATTCACTTTAGATGGGAACACTTGGTGAAAATGGATTGTGAAAACATTGGAATGATGGGTCATTCTATTGAGATGTTTTGACATGTGTTGAGCAAAACAAATGGTTTATGATGATGAAAATATTGAGGCATGAGCCTTAACCCTTTTACAAAACTGATGGTTGGATTCAGATGTGATACCATTCCAATTTTACCGTACAACCACAATACCTGAATTGGGTAAGGCTTAGCCGGAAGTTTATATGCATTAGTATTAGTTCCCTCGCGGGAGAGGATTGAGCTGAGGCTACCTCTCAAAGTTTCCCACCTATGCAGTGCCCAAGATGACAGATGGTCATGGTTGAGAGGCCATGCTCATAGGAGAGGTACTTATACTAGGGTGTGTAAAGGAAAGGTTATGTTTGATTATTAGCATACTAAGTATACTAATAATTAGAACTTTAAATTAGAACTATACTACTTGTTAGTGGTAGTTTGCGAGTACTTAAAGAGTACTCATGGCTTTTGTCCTTGGCTATTCTCATGGCCAGACTATGAAGGAGACTACCAAGATGATGGCCAACAGGACGGCTATGATAACTAGGACTATCTGCCTCCGTCAGCATTGCATGTGCCCCTGAAGATGGACCCCACTGCTACGCTTATTATTTATTTTGCTGTTTGTTGTATTAAGACTGGATCATGAGATCCTTATTTGTGTAAGACCTTATGTATGGTTTGTAATGGATGATGTACTGTGATATCCAATGCGTTATGTCTCGCAAAAATGGTAATCCTGGGATTGCGATGTATGACATAACGGGCATCTGGGATTAAAAATCCGGGTGTTGACAAGTTGGTATCACAGCCATCCTGACCATAGGAGACCCTAGTTAGAATGGACGTTCGAACAAAAACTTAATTTGAAAACCAAAGTGAGTATTTATGAAAAACTACTTCCTCTCTTATCCTTGGGAATTCATTCTTCTCAAAAATTCATGTTCCTCAAATTATTACATTACTACCTAAAATTTGACACACTTGATCACTTCACTAACTTCCTCATCCTTAATTCTTGTAGATGGAGACTTAGTTCAGCAAGTTCTACCAGTTGGGCAACGAAGGCCAGCTGATCTTCGAGAGGGATCTAGATTCCCTGTCGGAGTTATTGGGACACCCACATCCGGAGTTTCTTGGAGATCAACTTCCAGGACCCCCAAGAGGAGATTTGTTGTGGCTAGTCACCGCTGATCTTCGAGGAAGCATAGAAGCACCAATGTCCGGGAGAATCCAGTTCTCCGTAAGGGAAAACAACTGGCTAGATGGATTAGCCAGGGCAATGCATGAAGCTCTCGCACGTCTATGTGCCCTTAGCGTCAACCAAATCCAAGGAACCTGTTTTGCTCACTATGCAAGATGTGACTTCATGGGAATGCCGATGGAGATGCCAAGTCACCCAGAGCTGAAGCATCAAGTGGAGAACCTTGAATTCTTGATGTATGATCGCCAGAAGGAATTGGACAATGCTAGGGAGCTTGCCAACCACAACCGTGCCATTGCCGACTAGAAGGCCTAGAATTTCTCACTGCTAGTCAAGGATCGTCAGTCTCTTCGCCTCCAGCGCGAGAAGAAGGATCGCACCATCACCCGTCTTTGCAAGAAGGTGGCCGACCTCGAGAAGACCGTCAAGGAGCAAGAAGCTCAGCTTGCAACAAAGGAGGAAGAAGAGGAGGCTGAAGACATCCAGGGAGACATGGATTCTTACCTCAGCAATGATGTTGACTTTCTAGAGGAGGATGCCGTGGACTTCTACACTGACGAAGAGGACTCTGACTTCATCGACGATGAGTAGATGCACTAGAGCACTATCGTAGCATGAGATGTATCGGTCCCACTGTATCGTAGCTTGCAGAATGATTCTTCAAACCATATGTTTTCCTTCGTTGTTGTGGTGTGTGTTTGTATCGTGTGCTTGTTTGAGTAAATGAAATGGAGTTAGTTGCAAACCCTGACTCAAAGTTTTAGCTTTGAAAACAAAACCATGAACCTTAGAACTTTCCCTCTTACCCCTTTATCGACCTCAATCTTCAGATGACTCGTGGAAACCAAGGAGGGAGCAGCTCGTCGCAAGACCCAATGCAGCAGATTATGCAGATGTTAGTTGCAGACCGTGAAGCAAGCAGGGTAGAACGCCAGGCCAACTTAGCAACATTGCAGCAGATAGCTCAGATGGCCCAAAACAACCAAGGGCATGGAAATCAGGATCATCATGGATCCAAACTCAAAAACTTTCAGAATACCAATCCCCCAATCTTTAACCAGGCTGAAAACCCACTAGATGCTGATGACTGTTTACAGACAATGGAAAACAACTTAGAAGTAGTAGGAGTTGATGACAACGAGAAATTTCTCTTCGCCACCCACTATTTGGTAGGAGATGCAAGAGCTTGGTGGACTAGTATACGTAACATGAACCATGGTCAAGTAATGACATGGGAAGCCTTCAAAATCATGTTCAGCTGCACTCACGTGCTGCAAGGTCTAGTCACTAGACTAAGGGATGAGTTCCGCGACTTGAAGCAAGGCAGGATGACTGTGGTGGTGTACCGTGACAGAT
This sequence comes from Avena eriantha, assembly GCA_910589775.1. Classification (NCBI taxonomy): domain Eukaryota; kingdom Viridiplantae; phylum Streptophyta; class Magnoliopsida; order Poales; family Poaceae; genus Avena; species Avena eriantha. The sequence continues at coordinate 328,375,854 of OU342742.1, read as the reverse complement.
TCCTGTCTCTTGCAAGGTACGCCCCTGATGAGATCAACACGGAGGTCAAGAAGAAGGAGAGATTCCTGAACGGACTGCATCACGAGATGAAGATTATCCTCGTCAACATCCGCTTCGAGGATCTCGAAGAGCTAATCGACTCTGCCATTCAGATGGAAGGGAAGATTAACCAGGCAAACGACAATCGCAAATGTCGTATGATGCAGCAATCTGGATCTAGCAGTCACCAGAAGTACCGTCCCAACCCCTCACCAGGATATGCACCAAGGAACAATCGACCCCCAATGTCTCGCCCAAGCTACCCCAACCGTAGAGGAGGCAATGTGAAGTCCGGAGGAAACAATCACAACTCCGGCAATGCCAACAATTTCAACCGTGCCCCTCCCAAGAGCAACAACAACAACACTGCACCCAGAATTGGTAGCAATGTTGTGCCCGTCGCAGCAAAAGACAAGTCCCAGATAACTTGTTTCGAGTGTGGAGTGAAGGGTCACTATTCCAATGAGTGTCCCAAGAAGACCGCCGCCACTGCCAATGTGAATGCCCCAGCTCAACAGCAGCGTCGTGTTCAACCAGGGAGAAGGTTTTCCCCAGGGAACCCTCACAACCGCAACGGCCGTCTCTTCCACATGAACGCCAGAGAAGCCCAGGAAGCGCTAGATGTAGTGCTGGGTATGTTTTCTGTCAACTCAGTTTTAGCAAGGGTATTTTTTGATTCGGGAGCATCGCATTCATTTGTCACCGAAGAATTTGCATGCACTGGTAAGATTCACCCAACCAACTTGAAGCATGTCATGATAGTTCAATCCCTGGATCAACTACAAAAGCTAGAAAAATTTGCAAAGTTGTGCCTATCAGAATACATGGGATAGATTTTTATGCCAACCTAATTGTACTCGAAACCAAAGGATTGGAAGTAGTACTAGGTATGGACTGGATGTCAAGGCATAAAGGACTGATAGACTTTGCTAAGAAAGCCATCACCATGACTAGTAGCTCTGGAGTCACATTAGAGCATATATCTGAAACCTTACCTCGTCAATTCAAGTGCAACAAGAGTCTAGCCGTACCCACCATAGACCAAGTCAGAGTAGTTGATACATTGCAAATGTATCTATAATTTTTGATGTTCCATGCTTGGTTTTATCCACTTTCTTGTGTTTCGTCCACACTTTGGAGTACTTTTCATATGATTTCTTGGACTAGCCTATTAACAAGAGCCATAGTGCCAGCTGCCTGTTTTTCTGCTGTTTTTGGTTCCAGAAAAGTCAGAAAATGAATATTATCGTAATTGAACAGGACAAAAGCCAAAGTGCCTATTTTTCTTGAAGACTCACGGAGCCAGAATACGAGAAGGAGGAGGGCCAGGGGCTGGCCACACCACCCAGGAGCGGGCTGGGCCTGGCCGCGCTAGGGGGTGGTGTGGGCCCCCCAGGCACCACCCTCGGTCTCCCTCTTCGCCTATAAGAAGCCTTCTGACCTAAAAACTCCGGGGGGTTCGATGTTTTTCCAGAAGTAGTTCCGCTCCGCCGCCACCACCAGATTCCACGAAATAACACCAGAAGCTCCTTTCTGGCACCCTGCCGGGACGGGGAATTGGAGGAGATCATCGCCATTATCATCACCATCGCTTCTCCATCGACCATCCATGTTTCCCCCATCTATGAGTGATTAATCCCACGCTGTAGGCTATGGGGATGGTAGGGATTGGATGAGATCGTTCATGTAATGGCATCAGATTCATAGGGCATGGTGCCTAGTATCTTTTATTAGTGCTTTATGACTTTGTTGCGACTTGTTATGCTTAATGCTTGTCACTAGGGCCCGAGTGCCATGATTTCAGATCTGAACATGTTATTGATTCATTATGATAGTATTGTTTATGGTCTTATCTGTAAGTTGTATACACATGTTGTTGTCCGGAACGAATGGCCCCAAAGTGACAGAAATTGGGATAACCAGAGGGAATGGCTTTGATGTGAGGATCACATGTGTTCACGGAGTGTTAATGCTTTGCTCCGGTGCTCTATTAAAAGGAGCACCTTAATTGACAGTAGTTCCCTTGAGGCCCCGCTGCAAACGGGCTGGCAGGACAAAAGATGTTGTGCAAGTTCTCATTGCAAGCACGTATGACTATATATGGAACACATGCCTAGGATTATCTAGTACTGGGATGCTTTATCTGATTTATCTGCAATTTCCCTATGTTCTGATTGTTATGTGAATTTTCTTGTCCATGTAACGCCTGTCCATCCATCCCTATGCCTATCGCACTCGAATCCTACTGTTTCTACCATATCTTCTTATGCTAATGGAATTTATGACTTTTATGATGCGGAACAAATTGAAGAATTTATTGCTTGGAAGGGTGCTTTTGAACTTGCTAGTTTGCTTGAAAATATTGATGATTCACCTTACAAATATGAGATTGATGGTATACTTAAATTTTGCTTTGATAATTACAAGGATGAAAATGGCTATATTCTTGAATATATTAATAGATGCTTTCCACAAATGGAAGAGACTAATGCCTTGCAGGATCCGATTGAAGAAGGAATTGATGAACCTGAAATCTCTTTAGATGAAAAAGAGGAGGAGAGTGATGAACAAAAGGAGGAACAATGGATTAGCTACCCATCCCTACCTTCTAATGAGAGTAACTCTTTATCCCTTACATTATTTGATTGTCCCCCTTGCTTACTAAAGAAGGATGAATGTTATGTTCCTGAGGATTCTTTTGAAGATGTTTATAATAAAGCTCTAGTGCTTGTAGATCATGAAAAGCATGCTTTATGTGATAGTTATATTGTTGAGTTTATTCATGAGGCTACTGAAAATTATTATGAGTGAGGAAAATATGGTTGTAGAAGTTTTCATGGTATTGAAACACCTCTGTATGTGCTAAAAGTTTTGTAGTTACTCATGTTTTATCTTCCTATGCTTGTCACTTTGTTCTTTGTGAATTTATTTGCATACACGATTCCTATGCATAGGAAGTGGGTTAGACTTAAATGTATTTTGAATTTGCTTCTTGATGCTCTGTTTTACTTCAACTCATATTTCTTATGTGAGCATCCTCTCAAACAATTATGCCTGAAGATGATAATATGTCTATTATTCTTGGGAGACCTTTTCTTAAATACTGCAGGAGCTGTTATTAATTGTAATCAAGGGAAGGTGACTTTCAATGTGAATGACAAGGAACATACTGCCTATTTCCCCAAGAAGATTGAAAGGACTTATGGTTTGAATTCAATTGAACATGTTGAGGGCATTCAAGTTGGAGAAATATATTGTCCCATACCAAGAGAAAAATTTGAAACTATTATGATTGGGAACATTGCTATCAAAGTTGAGCTAACATAATCACTAGTGGAATACAAAGTTTTGTCTCATATGAAATTGTTTTGGTAACAAGACTTGATCAACCTTGTTAACTAAAGGATTTCATTGAACAAAACAATGTTTTCACCATGATTATCTCCGCTTACTTCTATTCTATCTATTTTAGTTATTACTTCAGTAATAACCACTTCTTATCCTTTTTATTTGCTTTTTGTGCCAAGATTAACCTCTAATGAGAGAGAAGTAGTGATTGGGAAAGTTGCTGTCCCAAAACAGATTTCTGTGCTTCACCATAAACATTCATGTAAAATCTCTGAACGTCTTTTTGAGGCGTGAATTTTTGTGATTCTGCCCTAGGTTGTTATCTAACTTTCGCTAGTTCAACACTTTTTGATTTGAGAAAAAGAAGGTCTTCGAAAAAATTCGTCTTTACCTGCTGGTCTATTTTGACAAATTTCTGCCATTTTCTGCATTTGCTTCTTGTTGGTTCCTTTTTGAGTTCTTTTGGGGAATTGAGCTTTTTGAGGGAAGTTCTACAGCATCTAGTGTTCTAATGAAAGTTTATTTGGTGTTAGACCTAAACCTTAATACCTATTATCTTGAGTGCACTAATGTTGCTAATAAAGATTGTGTGAAGTTTTGTATGAAGGACAAATTTCAGGTGTATGGAAGGAATGAGTAATGAGATGAAGGATGGACTAAAGCTAAAGCTTGGGGATGCCACGCTTGTCACCCCAATAAATATCCAAGAAGTACAAACGTCAAAGCTTGGGGATGCCCAAGGCATCCCCTTCTTCATCAATAAAAATCTCAGGTTTCTTCCAACCACTTCATTTTTATTGTTTCATGCACAGTTGTGTTGTTCTTGGAGCGTCTTCTTTTTAATTTTTCGTTTTGGTTTTCGTTTGCTTGGTTTTCTGAATAAATTTGTTGGACCTCCTCTTTCATACATTGGTGCTCAAATAGTTTGGTTTGGTTTGGAAAAGGGTAGGAAATCTCATGCTTAAGTGGTAAAGAGAGCTTGTTTTTGATTGTGGCCTATCCTTTCTCATGCCATGCTTGATATTGTTTTGGCTTTATGCTTAATATTCTTTGCTGTAGCATGACTTGTTATAAACAATTGAGATTGCTTAATGTGCCTTGGATGAATCATGCGTTGTTTTAGGATATTAAAGCATAGTATAGTGGTATTCTCCTTTGATGCTTTATTTGGGTTGACTTGGCACATGCTCACACCATGTTATGACTATCCCAAGTCACCATAAGCCTTTATGATCCTTTAGTTTTCAACTTGTAGTATCGCTTTATGCTTTGATCAATGATGTTTTGTCGCTCTGCATAATTATGGCCATTATTGCTCTCTTAGTTTGTCGCTCCCAGTCTTTTGCTAGCCTCCACAACCAAGTATGAGTTCCACTCATGCATCCAATTCCTTAAACCAAGTTATTCCAAAGAGTCCACCATACCTACCTACTATCTTATGCTATTCCAAGTATATTCATGCTTTCGTTTACCTTCCAAATTAAATTTTTTATGAGAAAACTAGTGATTAAAGATCTCACGAACTTGATGGCACACTTTACTTTTCTTGCCCTTAATAAACTTGAACCATTGTGTCGTCTATGTTGTATATGCTTGCACTTATTTGTTGGGAATTAGCAGATCCATCCTTTCATGGGGAATGCTTTCAACATTGCACTTGGTACTTGTACCTAGTTGATATCATGCTCTTTTGTATATGGATGTCGTCGGTGTGAAATGAAAGGGGAGCTTGTAAGTCCATGGAGTTATGTATATGTGTTAGAGAAACGCCTGGGCCGTTGGTCTAATCCATGCTGACATGGTGGAAACCTCCAGCGTAACCATAAAGAGTTGTCTATGAAGCATTCTTCTTATAAAAAAGAGTCCTATATTGAGAAAAACGAGAAAAAGAAAAAAAGAGATTATGAAAAGAGGAAAGAGAGAAAAAAGCACCATATTCCCTTGGTAAATAAGAAGATTGTTGAGATGCTCGTTGTCTGCTTGCCTTGTCATTTTGATATGGGGATTCTTCCGTATCATCGGGCAAGGGGTACCCCGTTGGCGGTTCTCTATGATACACATGTACTTACGATGACAAGAACTTACCGGTGACTAAACTTGAGTAGCATGAGGAGCGGCCCTCGTATTCAAGGGACATGATATTTCTAACTTATACTTCGTCAAGCATGTACACCATAGTTTGTTTACTTTAACCTTAATCACTTCAAGATTCTTATGATAGGGGCAATGAGAGCTGAAAGCTAATAAGTACCATAATTTTTGGAAGCTCTTTATGAAACTTGAATCTCTACTTCCTTCTATGAAGGCCTTTCTTCCACTTATATATTGAGTCTCCACCTTCTACCTTTATGCACCTACTTTGAGAGCATAGTGGCCATTCTTAGTTCTATATGCATTGTCCCAAGACTTGTTGATTGATGCATACCTTGAGATTTCTTGTTTTAAACTATTTGTATCTAGTCACTCTTGTGAACTTTGAAGGTGTCCTATGCATTTATTTTTGCTACTCTATGAGGGACAAGCTGAATACCACTATGCTATGTTTTCTTTATGTGAAACAAACAAATGTCTTGCAAAGCATTGTTATTCATGAATCTTTTGTTTGTACCTTTTCATGTTGCAACATAGTTGCTATGTCTTATTGCTAGAACTTTGTCTTTCATGTTATGATTGAAGTACTATGATCCTAGCTTTGAATGTTTTACAAATACTTTGATCAAGTCTTTGATGGTGCATGTCACCTCAAAAATCATTCTTTCTTTTTATCACTTACCTACTCGAGGACGAGTAGGAGTTATGCTTGGGGATGTTGATACATTGCAAATGTATCTTTAAGTTTTTATGTTCCATGCTTGGTTTTATCCACTTTCTTGTGTTTTGTCCACACTTTGGAATACTTTTCATATGATTTCTTGGACTAACCTATTACCAAGAGCCACAGTGCCAGCTGCCTGTTTTCTGCTCTTTTTGGTTCCAGGAAAGTCATAAAATGAATATTCTCGGAATTGGATGGGACAAAAGCCAAAGTGCCTATTTTTCTGGAAGACTCACGGAGCTATAATACAAGAAGGAGGAGGGCTAGGGGCTGGCCACACCCCCCAGGCGTGGGCTAGGCCTAGCCGCGCCAGGGGGTGGTGTGGGCCCCCCAGGCACCCCCTCGGTCTCCCTCTTCGCCTATAAGAAGCCTTCAGACCTAAAAACTCCAGGGGGTTGACGTTTTTCCAGAAGGAGTTCTGCTCCGCCGCCACCACCAGATTCCACGAAACAGCACCAGAAACTCCGTTCTGGCACCCTGCCGGGACGGGGAATTGGAGGAGATCATCGCCATTATCATCACCATTGCTTCTCCATCGACCATCCATGTTTCCCCCATCTATGAGTGAGTAATCCCCCGCTTTAGGCTATGGGGATGGTAGGGATTGGATGAGATCGTTCATGTAATGGCATCAGATTGTTAGGGCATGGTGCCTATTATCTTTTATTAGTGCTTTATGACTTTGTTGCGACTTGTTATGCTTAATGCTTGGCACTAGGGCCCGAGTGCCATGATTTCAGATCTGAACATGTTATTGATTCATTATGATAGTATTGTTTATGGTCTTATTTGCAAGTTGTATACACACGTTGTTGTCCGGAACCAATGGCCCCGAAGTGACAGAAATCGGGATAACCGGAGGGAATGGCTTTGATGTGAGGATCACATGAGTTCATGGAGTGTTAATGCTTTGCTCCAGTGCTCTATTAAAAGGAGCACCTTAATTGCCAGTAGTTCCCTTGAGGCCCCGCTACAAACGGGCTGGCAGGTCAAAAGATGTTGTGCAAGTTCTCATTGCGAGCACGTATGACTATATATGGAACACATGCCTAGGATTATCTAGTACTGGGATGCTTTATCTTATTTATCTGCAATTGCCCTATGTTCTGATTGTTATGTGAATTGTCTTGTCCATGCAACGCCTGTCCATCCATCCCTATGCCTACCGCACTCGAATCCTATTGTTACTAATATTGTTACTGCTGTTTTTACTTCACTACTGCTGCTATTTTCCTATTCCTACTACAAAACTGTTGCTACTGATAAACTCCTGTGAGCAAGATTGTTTCTAGGTGCAGCTGAATTGACAAGTCAGTTGTTAAGGCTTATAAATATTCTTTGGCTCCCCTTGTGTCGAACCAATAAATTGGGTTTCACTTCCCTCGAAAATACTGCGATACACCCCCTATACATGTGGGTCATCAGTACTCTGTGAATACCCCGACGTATTCCCAGATGAATTGCCAGGTATGCCCCCAGATAGGGATATCGATTTCATTATCGAACTAATCCCCGGAACCGGACCCATAGCCCAGACACCCTATAGCATGAACCCGTCAGAGTTAGTTGAATTGAAGAAGCAGTTGGATGCCATGTTAGCAACATGCTTGATTCAGCCTAGCGCATCGCCATGGTGATCACTAGTGTTATTCTTCGACCAGAAAGATGGAGGCAACCGTCTGTGCACAGATTACAAAAAGTTGAATGACGTCAACATCAAGAACAAGTACCCCTTGCCAAAGATAGAGGATCTATTTGATCAGTTGACTAGAGCCTAGGTATTCTCAAAGATTGATCTTAGGACTGGTTATCACCAACTTAAGATTCGTGCAACGGATATTCCGAAGACCGCATTTACTACTCGCTATGGTTTATACAAGTATACGGTTATGTTTTTAGATTAACCAATGCCCCTGCTTATTTCATGAATCTCATGAATATGATCTTTATGAATTTCCTAGATAAGTTTGTAGTTGTGTTTATCAATGATATCCTTATCTACTCCATGTCAGAAGAAGAGCATGAGCAACATCTGAGAATCATCCTAGAAACCCTGCGAGAGCATCGGTTATATGCCAAGTTCAGCAAATGTGAGTTCTGGCTGAAAGAAGTAGGATTCCTAGGACATATTGTGTCTGCCGGAGGAGTCTCTGTTGATCCCGCCAAGATCAGAGATGTCGAAGAATGGGAAGCCCCAACCACTCAAACCCAAGTCCGTGCATTTCTCGGATTAGCGGGATACTACCGCAAGTTTGTAGAAGGATTCTCTAGCATCGCCAGACCCATGACCCAATTTTTGAAGAAGGAAAAGAAGTTTGAATGGACCGATAAGTGTGAAGCCAGTTTCCAAGAGCTGAAGAAGAGATTGATATCAGCCCCAATATTGATCATGCCAGACATCAAGAAGCCGTTTGATGTATATTGTGACGCATCCAAGATTGGTCTCGGATGTGTGTTGATGCAAGAAGGCAAAGTCATCGCTTATCTGTCTCGACAACTGAAGCAGCATGAGCAGAACTATCCAACCCATGATCTTGAACTAGCAGCCGTAGTGTTGGCATTGAAGACATGGCGTCATTATCTGATGGGTAATCGTTGTGAGATTTACTCAGATCAGAAGAGCTTGAAGTATATTTTCACTCAGAAGGAGCTGAATATGAGGAAAATGAAATGGATAGAGCTAATCAAGGATTGTGACCTTGACATTCACTATCACCCCGGCAAAGCCAATCTAGTAGCGGATGCTCTTAGTAGATTGCCGTGTAGGCTAAATACCATAATCAAGGAGAAGCAGCCAAGTTTGTATGAGGAGTTGGAGAAGTTTAGAACTGAGCTAGTTAGCAAAGGATTCTTAGCTAGTATTGAACTTCAACCCACATTAATCAGCCAAATCAAGGAAGCCCATAAGGGAAATGAAAGTATCGACGGAATCAAACATCGTATTGGTACATGAAAGGTACATAGATTCACTGAAGACAAAGAAGGAGTTCTGTGGAACAAAGGATGTATCTGTGTGCCAGCAGATTCGGAGCTGAAGCAAGTTATCATGCAGGAAGCTCATGATACTCTTTATTCTATCCTCCCCGGAGGAACGAAGATGTATCAAGACTTGAAAGACCAATTTTGTTGTCAGAAGATGAAGAGAGAAATCAGAAGCTACATCACCAAGTGTGACATCTGTCAAAGAGTCAAAGCAGAGCATCAGAGACCCATAGGACTGTAGCAACCATTGCAGATTCCGGAATGGAAATGGGATTCTGTCGGAATGGACTTTATCACCGGTTTGCCTACTTCTAGTAGGGAAATGACTCAATCTGGGTCATAGTGGATAGACTGTCCAAGGTATCTCACTTCATACCTATCAAGACTACCTACAAGAGTTCGAAGCTAGTAGAACTGTATATTGCTAGGATTGTTAGTCTGCATGGAATCCCCAAGACCTTAGTATCAGATCGAGGAACCTAGTTTACCTCGAGACTTTGGCAGAATGTCCAGGAAGGATTATGCACCAAGTTGAATTTCAGCACCGCTTATCACCCGCAAACGGATGGACAGACTAAGAGAGTCAACCAGATCCTAGAAGATATGTTGAGATCTTGTGAGTCAGAGTACGGTTCAAAATGGGAAGACTGCCGGCCTTTCAGAGAATTCTCATATAACAACAGTAATCAAGCTAGTTTGTCAATGGCACCATTTGACTTCCTATACGGAAGGAAGTGTCGCACCCCTTTGAATTGGTCGCAAGTAGGAGAGAGTCAGATTTTTGGACCCGACATTCTCCGAGAAGCTGAAGAGAAGGTTCACAAAGTCCGTGAGCACCTCAAGACCGCCTAGTCTAGACAGAAGAGTTATGCTGACTAGAGAAGGAGAGACCTGACTTTCAATGTTAGAGATTTTGTATATCTCAAGGTTTCGCCATTAAAGGGAACCCAACGCTTTAGTCTGAAAGGAAAGTTAGCCCCCAGATATATCGGGCCCTTCAAGATTCTGAACCGTCAAGGAGAAGTATCGTATTAACTGGAACTACCTGAAGAGATGTCAGCCATCCACAATGTGTTCCATATCTCGTTACTTCGCAAATGCCTAGAAGTGCCGGAGAAGACTGAAGTTTTCAAGAACATCGATCACCGAGCTGTTGAAATCAACAATGACCTGACATATCATGAAGTGCCCATCCGTATCTTGGAGGAAGCTTACAAAACCACCAGGACCAGAAGTATCAAATTTCTCAAGATTCAATGGAGCAACCATACCGAAGAGGAAGCCACTTGGGAGTGAGAAGATTACATTAGAATAGAGTTCCCAGATCTCTTTAGTTTCTAGTTTTCTTTCGTAAATCTCGGGACGAGATTTTGTTTAAGCGGGGAAGGTTTGTAACATCCAAAAAATTTAATCCAAGGTTATTAAGATCCCAATAATCAAAATTAGGGTTAACAAAAACTTTTCCAATTAAAATTATTAAAGCATTCATATGTATGTGCATTTAAATAGGAGTTGTTTTGAATTGCCTTGTTTAAGTGATCCATTTCTTGTAAAATTATTCTTAGGTGAAATAAACATCATCTAGATCATTCCCAAACAAATCCCACAGAAAAACAAATCAAAATGAATAAAAGAAAGAAATGATCATTTGTGCCATTTTAACTACCATGCCTACTTTGGCTATTCCTAGAACTCAAAACCTAACAGAAACAATTGTGGATCTTTGCACCCCTTGCTAGTACATGCAATCATGTACCAAGGCCCACTTTGTGATCTGCCAAAAACTTTCAAACACTAATTTTAAATGGCATTTGAAAATTGAATGTAGTTCATATGGGAAGATCCCACTTATTCAAAAACCACTCAAATGAGCTCCATGTTCAAAACCCAAGCAACCACAGAGGCTTAAGCATGTGTCTAGAAACTCCACCAAAAATCACCCAAAAATTCAGAACTTGAGTTCATGCGGCCATTGTGTCGAACAGGTGGCATGCAAAAAAATTCTGCCTAACTATTACTATTCAATGATCATTGGATTATCGATTAATTGGGCTCCATTTGGTCCCCTTGTCCCCTCTAACTCTAACTAGCCCCTAACTAAGCTACTAACCGGCCTAGAGCAGCAGTGGAGTGCCGCCACTTAGTGATCGCCGCCGGCCGATCATGGACAGAGCGCTACAGACCGCGCAACACCATTCCAGCGCCACCACTAGCTCCGCCCAACCCTACCGCCGCTCCATGTCCAACCCTCGATCACCCCCGGGCCCTAGACCACAACCCAGCGCCGCCGCCCATTCTCTCTGCGCTGTGCACAACGCGTGCTAGAGCATGATCGTCGCCAGCACGCAGCAGACCGCCACTTGCCATAAAATCCTGCACGCCACTCTGCCTCGACCCCAGCAGCCCGCCAGACATGGCCGTGCGCCTCCGCGCGACCCACAGTCGCCATGTGCCGCGTCGAGCACCGCCTCTATCTCCCAAAGCGCCGAACGCTCCCGACCAAACGCCACCGCCCCTAGCCGCGCATTAACGCCGTAGAGCATCGCCAGGAGGCAGGCCACCGTCCGCCTACGCGTCCCATGCCTCTAGCCTCCTGTATCAGCGTCACCGGTGAGCTCGCCGTCGTGCCGCTCGGTCCCCTCATTGCCCTATAAAAGGAGCCCTCCCCAACACAAACTACTCACACCATTCCACTCCCCTCTCCTCACTGATCCTTTCCCACCTCTCGCCGGAGCCGCTCGAGCCATAGTTCGCCGGAATTTAGCCGGAAGAGCCCGCTGTAGAGGAGAAGGCCCCGTCGATTTCGTCCACCCTAGGAGCTGCCGCGGTCACCACTGAGTCCGCCGTTGACAGCATGTTCGATTGCCCCCATCGCCGCAGTAGCTGGAGCCCTGGTATACCCCCTGAGCACCCCCACCGAGCCACTATGGCTGGTTCTCGCCGGCGAACTGTTCGCCGGAGACGACACTCCTCAGCCGTAGATCTCACTTTTAATCTAACGGTCCACATTGCCCCGTACCGCTTCACGTGTAGAGAGTCGCTGACCTATGGATCCCCTGTCAGCTGTTCTCTGTGCCGCGGAACGCCACTGGGCCGGTCCGTTTTCCTTCCCACGCTAGCCCAGCAATTCAAATTTAGATTTTTCTATTTAGGTTTGAACTTAGTTCTGTCCCCTAGTTTGAAAATCAATTCAGAGAGATTTACAAATCCAAATGGAGTGATTCCAATTGTGTTGGAAAGTTTCTGAAAAGATCTATCCAACCCGTTGGATATAATTCATTTAGAGTGACAGATCTCTCCTAGTAAAAATAACTAGATAGAAGCTTTTGCACATTCAAACATTTTTATAAAATCAACCATGATAGCTTTTGAGTTGATTCCAACTCTAGAAAATCACATTTAACCCCACCTATCTGAATATGTAATAATATTAAGGTTTACATGCAGTGACTTTGGACTAGTACCAAAATAATGCTATATAGCCATTTCTAGTCACTTTAAATCAATAAATAATAAACTTAAACTTAAGAAAATGTGATCCATCCTTTAAATCACATTCCCACATGTTAGAATATGTGGTGAGGATATGTCTCCACATGATCCCATATTTTAAGTGGTCAATATTAAATCTTAGTTATTGTTCAATTAGTAGAAATTACTTTTCTTAAATAAAAGGAATGAAGCTAATTAATAAAATCTTGTGATGCTTGTGATGATAATAGATCATCAAATATGTGCCATAGAGTGCTAATTAGACTAGTTAAGTATTGTTTGGTGATTGTGTACTCCGCATGTATTTATAGACGATAGTACCGACCAAGCTTTCGAGGAGGAGTTCTATCAAGAGGAGGAAGAAAACTTCAACCACTGCACTACATAAGGCAAGCCATCATTAACAATGCAAGCTAACACTTGCAAGTATCATGCTTAGCAAGATAGAATTAAGCTAGATGATTTGAGCAAAGATGCTTTCTGCATGCTTTGGTTATACCACTTTGACTATTACCTACCCCAAGTTTTCTTTCCAAGCTTTACTTTCTTTACTTTACCAAAGTCCTTTACTTCGTTTGAAGGTAGCAGAAAGAGTATAAAACTTGACTTATCTAGACACCTTTAGATGTCCTTCTATGGCATGAGATTGATCTTAGCATTCCACCTTAGTGAACACTCTTAACTTAGTAGATTAGATCTAGATCAAAACTTGATTCACTTTAGATGGGAACACTTGGTGAAAATGTATTGTGAAAACCTTGAATAATGAGTCATTCTATTGAGATGTTTTGACATGTGTTGAGCAACAGAAATGGTTTATGATGATGAAAATATTGAGGCATGCGCCTTAACCCTTTTACAAAACTGATGGTTGGATTCGGATGTGATACCATTCCAATTTTACCTTACAACCACAATACCTGAATTGGGTAAGGCTTAGCCCGAAGTTTACATGCATTAGTATTAGTTCCCTCGCGGGAGAGGTTTGAGCTGAGGCTACCTCTCAATGTTGTCCACCTATGCAGTGCCCAAGATGATAGATGGTCATGGTTGGGAGACCATGCTCATAGGAGAGGTACTTATACTAGGGTGTGTAAAGGAAAGGTTATGTTTGATTATTTGGATACTAAGTATGATGATTCAGGGTTATCCCTGACAGATGTATCGAATCTTGTGGTGAAAGTGGACCACCTCTGCAGAGTCTCAAACTATTCGAATAGCCGCGTCCGCGGTTATGGACAGTTGGAGTGGCCATACTGTTTCGTTGTCAGATATTTTCAAAATGACTTATGAAATAAATGATGGATCTTGACTTGAGCACAACAGAGTTGTGACTATGACACTAGCTTCCCAACTTAAGTGATTCTAGAAATTTATTTTATCTTTCCTTGTTTCTGAACTCAGCTTAGGTTTCAAACTTAACTTTATAGTTAAACATAGAGTTAGCACTTTAAATTAGAACTATACTACTTGTTAGTGGTAGTTTGCGAGTACTTAAAGAGTACTCATGGCTTTTGTCCCTGGCTATTCTCATGGCCAGACTATGAAGCGGACTACCAAGATGATGGCCAGCAGGACGGCTATGATAACTAGGACTATCTGCCTTCGTCAGCATTGCCTATGCCCCTGAAGATGGACCCCACCGCTATGCTTATTATTTATTCCGCTGCTTGTTGTATTAAGACTTGATCATGAGATCCTTATTTGTGTAAGACCTTATGTATGGTTTGTAATGGATGAGGTACTGTGATATCCAATCTGTTATGTGTCCCAAAAATGGTAATCCTAGGATTGCGATGTATGACATAACGGGCATCTGGGATTAAAAATCTGGGTGTTGACAGCGTCCGTCCATATCTGGTTAGGTGGATGTTGTAGCGTGTCTTTATAGAACTGTTAGTTATTATCTTTCACTTCAACCGCTTCACCCCATGATATTCCCTTTAGATGCATTAAGACTTGCTGAGTACCCCTAGGGTCTCACACGATAAATATTTGGTTCAGATGGACAGGAGTAAGTATAGGGAGCATCACCAGAGCTATTGTGTGTTTACCACAAAGGAAAATGATAGGCAAAGTGTGTAGAGGTGACACATGGAGGTCAATGTAGTTATGTCGGTAGTGCTGAAGTATATGTATTGGTCGGATCAGGAGATCACCTGGATCATCCCAAGCTCATGATGAGTCCTGGATCATATGCTCTAGTGCTTGACCCGACGTTTATCGGGCAGAACATAAATGTGAGATTCTCGAAGGTACTCATTGACAATGGCAGCAATATCAACATACTATACAAGGACACAATGCATAAGTTGGATATCTCGGAAAACATGCTCTAGTCGACTAAGAGCACCTTTCATGTAATTGTGTCGGGGTTGTCCTGTGAGCCAAATGGAAAATTCTGGATAGATGTAATATTCAGCTCAAGAGATAACTACAGAACGGAAAACTTGTTGTTCGAGGTTGTGGATCTGGACAGTTGTTACCATGCACTACTTGGCAGGCCAGCACTTTCGAAGTTCATGGCTAGTGACCATATCAGCTATTTGAAGATGAAGATGCCAGGGCCCAATGGGGTCATCACCATTACTGAGGACTTTAGGCGCTCAATGGAGTGTGCCTTAGTCGGATAAAATTTGGCTTAGTCATTGGTAATAGCGTAGGAAAATAAGAGGATTCAAAAAATTGTTGCGTTGGCTCAGTCGGTTCAGCTAAATGTGCCTAGCCTATGTAACCCACATGGGAGTTTATCATTCCAGCCGATGAAGTACACAAAGAAAGTTCTGATTGACGATCACTTTGTAGAGTGCACTGTCGGTTTATGTGTGGGCCTGAATAACAAATAGGAAAGCGAGCTCATCAGCTTCCTCCAAGAGAATCAGGACAATTTTTCTTGGTCCACGTAGGACCTGCAAGGTCTGCTGAGGGAGATGTCGAAGCCTGCAATCTTTTCATGTCAGGCCTGATGCTAGGCTGGTGAAGCAACCTCTCTGCCGCTTCACCAAGGATAGGAGAAAGATCATAGGGGTTGAGATAATTTGGCTCCTTGTAGTCGGGTTTATCATGGAGGTACTTCATCCAGATTGGCTATCTAATCTGGTGCTCGTGGAAAATAAAAAAGTGACCGGACGTGGCAGTGGTGTGGCGCATGTGTATCGATTATACCAACTTGAACAAGGCATGTCCAAAGGATCCATTTCCTTTGTCGAGGATAGATCAAGTCATTGAGTCAACAGCTAGTTGTGAGCTATTATCATTTGTAGATGCGTCTTTTGGTTTCCACCAGATACCATTAAACCCGGCTAATCAAATAAAAACTTCCTTTATTACCTAGTACGTGGTTTATTCCTATTTCACTATGCCATTTGGCTTACCTAATGCAGGGGCAACATATTAGAGGTGCATGCAAAAATGTTGTACGATCACATTGGCAAAAATGTCCAAGTGTATGTTGATGATGTGGTGATCAAAACCAAAGAGAGTCATAATCTCCTAGATGATATCTGACAAACATTTACGAACTTGATAAGGTTATGAATGAAGCTTAACCTGGAAAAATGCTCCTTTGGTGTCCCGACCAGAAAATTACTCGGTTTCCTCGTGTCCAGCTGAGGTATCGAAGCTAATATGACTAAGACTCGAGATATTGAGCGCATGGAGCTGTCGAAGTGTCTCCATGATGTCCATAAGTTCACTAGTTGTCTGGCATCACTGAGTTGCTTCATTATTTGGCTGGGAGAAAAGGCATTTCCTCTATACTAGTTAATGAAAAAGTCGGATAAGTTCATCTGTACACCGTAGGCAAATTATGCTTTTCATGAGTTAAAAAAGATGCTAGCCTCTGCACCTGTGTTAGTTTCTCCACTATCCAAAGAGTTCATGTTGCGCTACATAGCAGCGACAAACCGAGTTGTAAGTGTTGTGGTAGTGGTGGAGCGTGACGAAGAGGGTAAGTCGATGCAGAGGCCAATTTATTACTTAAGTAAAGTACTTTCATCTTCTAAGCAAAACTACCCACATTATCAAAACATGGCATATGGCGTCTATATGGCGGACAAAAAGCTTAAGCATTACTTTGAATAACACCCCATAAAGGTGATATGTGAAGCACCAATATCTGAGATTATGTGTAACATAGGCGCAAGTGGCCGAATCGCCAAGTGGGCAATTGACTTAGCCCCATATGCTCCACAGTATAAAAGGAGAGATGCAATAATGTCTCAGGCAATGGCCAACTCTTTTTTTGACTAGGCTAAAATGCAATATGAGATGTCGTTGCCCGACTCGTACTACTGGAGAATGCACTTTGACGGGTCAAAACTGAAAACTGGATTAGGCGCTGGGATAGTACTTACCTCGCCCTAGAAGGACTAGTTGAAGTATGTGCTGCAAATAATGTTGTCGAGTATGAGACAATTGTGCATGGCTTGAAAGTAGCAAACGATATTGGAATACGTCGGATCCAATGTTTTGGTGATTCGGATTTGGTGGTGCAGCAAGTTTCGGGTCATTAGGATGCCTTGGACAGAAAATATGGCCTTGTATAGATTTCACATTCAAAAAATCTATGGGTACTTCGAAGGATGTGAGTTCCACCATGTACCGTGATGGCTCGGTGTTGATGTAGAGCTCGTTGGGAACCCCAAGAGGAAGGTATGATGAGCACAGCAGCAAGTTTCCCTCAGTTATGAAACCAAGGTTTAATCGATCCAGTAGGAGCAAGAAAACACCCCAAAGGTGTTGCTAGCTGAGCCTTGGTAGGGCGCACTAACGGTGCTAGTAGCAACGTGGAGACCTGCACAACACAACCGCAGAACTTTGTCCCCAACTTGCGATGAGATGTCAAACTCATCGTGTTTTGCTGAAAACAAAGGATTAAACATATCGAATGGAAGGAAGTAAAAGTTTGCAGAAAGTAAATACAAAGTAGTAACAGTTTGTATATTGTATGTAAAAGAAAGGACCGGGATCCATAGTTCACTAGAGGTGGCTCTCCTTAAGATAGATAACATGTTGGGTGAACAAATTACAGCAGGGCAATTGACAAACATCGAGAAAGCAATACATGCATATACTAATCATCTTGACTCCTTTGAGACTTGATTGGGCATTACAACATTATATATAGACCGCCATCCAACTGCATCTATTACTAATAATCAACCTTCAGGTTATCATCCGAACCCCCTCCAGTATTAAGTTGCAAGCAACAGATCCCTCCCGATCTAGGGATGGAGATCTTGGAGTTGCTAGCATCTTCTTGGCCAAGATAGCTACAAACAACGAAAAGCATGCAAGATCATAAATAACAAAGACATGATAGAATCAATAATCAATCTAAAATAGCATCTCAATATCCATCGGATCCGCGCAAACACAACATGCAGAATAACAAATAGATGATATTGATCATGAACGGAGCGCACAAGATCTAGACATGAAAGCACAAAGGAGGAGAACCAGCCATCTAGCTACTACATGGATCCGTAGTCCAAGGATGAACTACTCACACATCACACCGGAGGCTTGCATGATGATGAAGAAGGCCTCCAGGGTGAATTCCCCTATCCGGCAGGGTGCCAGGAAGAGCTTCAAATCCCTCCCGATCTAGGGATGGAGATGACGGCGGCTACAGACTCTTTCATGGATTTTTGATCGGGTACTTAGGGTTTTTGTTCCGAGGCATCTTATAGGCGGAAGGAGAGGCCGAGGGGGTGCCTGGACTGGCCACACCACCCCCTGGAGCGGGCCAAGCCTGGCCGTGCGGCTAGGTTGTGTGGCCGCCCTCTGTCCCTTCTCGATCTCGTACTCTGGCATCTGACGACTTCTGGAAAAATAGGCACTTTGGCTTTTGTCCCGTCCAATTCCGAGAATATTCATTTTCTGACATTCCTGGAACCAAAAACAGCAGAAAACAGGTAGCTGGCACTGTGGCTCTTGTTAACAGGTTACTCCACGAAATCATATGAAAATTACTCCAAAGTGTGGACAAAACACAAGAAAGTGGATAAAACCAAGCATGGAACATCAAAAATTATAGATACATTTGCAATGTATCAACATCCCCAAGCTTAACTCCTGCTCGTCCTCGAGTAGGTAAGTGATAAAAAGAAAGAATAATTTTTGAGGTGACATGCACCACCAAAGACTTGATCAAGGTATTTGTAAAACATTCAAAGCTGGGATCAAAGTACTTCAATCATAACATGAAAGACAAGGTTCTAGCAATAAGACAAAGAAACTATAATGCAACATGAAAAGGCATAATCAAAATATTCATGAATAACAATGCTTTGCAAGACGTTTATTTGTTTCACATAAAGAAAACATAGCATAATAGTATTCAGCTTGTCCCTCAATAGAGTAGAAAATATAAATGCATAGGACACCTTCAAAGTTCATAAGAGTGACTAGATACAAATAGTTTAAAACAAGCAATATCAAGTTATGCATCAATCAACTAGTCTTGGGACAATGCACATAGAACTAAGAATGGCCACTATGCTCTCAAAGTAAGTGCATAAAGGTAGAAGGTGGAGACTCAATATAATGGTGGAATAAAGGCCTTCATAGAAGGAAGCAGAGATTCAAGTTTCATAAAGAGCTTCCAAAAATTATGGTACTTATAGCATTCAGCTCTCATTGCCCCTATCATAAGTATCTTGAAGTGATTAAGGTTAAAGTGAACAAACTATGGTGTACATGCTTGACGAAGTATAAGTTAGAAATCTCATGTCCCTTGTATACGAGGGCCGCTCCTCATGCTACTCAAGTTTAGTCACCGGTAAGTTCTTGTCATTGTAAGTACATGTGTATCATAGAGAACCGCCAACGGGGTACCCCTTGCCCGATGATACGGAAGAATCCCCATATCAAAATGACAAGGTAAGCAGACAACGAGCATCTCAACAATCTTCTTATTTACCATGGGAATATGGTGCTTTTTTCTATCTTTCCTCTTTTCATAATCTCTCTTTTTTTCTCTTTTTTCTCAATATAGGACTCTTTTTTTATAAGAAGAATGCTTCATAGACAGCTCATTATGGTTACGCTGCAGGTTTCCACCATGTCAGCATGGATTAGACCAGCGGCCCATGTGTTTCTCTAACACATATACATAACTCCATCGACTTAAAAGATCCCCTTTCATTTCACACTGACGACATCCATATACAAAAGAGTATGATATCAACTAGGTACAATTACCAAGTGCAATGTTGAAAGCGTTCCCCATGAAAGAATGGTTCTGCTAATTCCCAACAAATAAGTGCAAGCATATACAACATAGACGACACAATGGTTCAAGTTTATTAAGGGCAAGAAAAGTAAAGTGTGCCATCAAGTTCGTGAGAGCTTTAATCACTAGTTTTCTCATAACAAGTTTAATTCGGAAGGTAAACAAAAGCCTGAATATACTTGGAATAGCATAAGCTAGTAGGTAGGTATGGTGGAATCTTTGGAATAACTTGGTTTAGGGAGTTGGATGCATGAGTGGAACTCATACTTGGTTGTGGAGGCTAGCAAAAGACTGGGAGCGACAAACTAAGAGAGCAATAATGGCCATAATCATGCAGAGCGACAAAACATCATTGATCAAAGCATAAAGTGATACTACAAGTTGAAAAGTAAAGGATCATGAAGGCTATGGTAACTTGAGATAGTCATAACATGGTGTGAGCATGCACCAAGTCAACCCAAATAAAGCATCAAAGGAGAATACCACTATACTATGCTTTAATATGCTAAAACAAAACATGATTCATCCAAGGAACATTAAGCAATCTCAATTGTTTATAATAAGTCATGCTACAGCCAAGAATACTAAGCGTAAAGCCAAAACAATATCAAGCATGGCATGACAAAGCATAGGCCACAGTCAAAAACGAGCTCTTTTTAACACATAAGTATGAACTTTCCTACTCTTTTCCAAACCAAACCAAACTATTTGCAAACCAATGTATGAAAGTGGGGGTCTAACCAATTTATTTATAAAACTAAGAAAACCAAGCAAATGAAAAACCAAAATGAAAACGAAAAAGAAGACGCTCCAAAAACAACACAACTGTGCATGAAACAATAAAACTCAAGCGTTTGGAAGAAACCTGCAATTTTTATTGATGAAGAAGGGGTTGCCTTGGGCATCCCCAAGCTTTGACGCTTGGACTTCTTGGATATTTCTTGGGGTGACACGCGTGGCATTCCCAAGCTTGAGCTTTAGCCGATCCTTCATCTCATTACTCATTCCTTCCATACTCCTGAAATTTTTCCTTCATACAAAACTTCACACAATCTTTATTAGCAACATTAGTGCACTCAAGATAAATAAGTCTTAAGGTTCAGTTCTAACACCAAATAAACTTCCATTAGAACACTAGCTACTGAAGAACTTCCCTCAAAAAGCTCAATTCCCCAAAAGAACTCAAAAAGGAACCAACAAGAAGCAAATGCAGAAATGGCAGAAATCTGTCAAAACAGACCAGCATGTAAAGACGAATTTTTTCGAAGACCTTCAATTGCTCAAATCAAAAAGTGTTTACCTAACTAAAGTTAGATAACAACCTGGGGAAGAAGCACAAAAATTCGCCCCTCAAAAAGACGTTCAGAGATTTTACACAAATGTTTACGGTGAAGCACATAAATCTGTTTCGTGACAACAACTTTCGCAATCATTACTTCTCTCTCATTAGAGGTTACTCTTGGCACAAAAAGAAAATTAAAAGGATAAGGAGCGGTTATTACTGAAGTAATGTAATAACCTCCAAGACTCATCTAAAACTTTTGGGTTATCTCCCAATAAGTACTTTTCTTTAACGCCTTTAAGTTAGGCATAAGAAGCAAGAAAGAATCAAGTGTTCTCAAATGAAGAAGCATTAAGACCAAATTTTGTTTTCATAGGAGAGGCAAAAGAAATCTTCTCTCTCTTCCTACGGAAGTGTTCTATACCTTTCTTGAGTGGGAGTTGATATTTAATGGTGCCTTCTTTCATATAAATAATGGCACCAGTAGCTCTAAGAAAAGGTCTTCCCAAAGTAATAGGACAAGAAGCATTGCAGTCAACATCCAAAACATAGAAATCAACGGGGACATAGGCATTGTTAACCATAATAAGAACATCATTAAGACTCCCCATGAGTTTCTTTTTAGCATTATCATCAAGTGGGACAATCAAATAACAATCTTCAAGTGGAGGAAAATCAAGCATATCATAAATCCTTCTAGGCATAATAGAAACACTACTATCAAGATCACATAAATCTTTGAAATCAAAGTCATTCACTTTCATATTAATGATGGGTTCCCAACCATCTTCGAGTTTCATCTTTTCTTCTTTAATCTTTATGAGAGCATCAGTAATGTGTTTTGTAAAGGCCATGTTCATAGCACTAGCATTAGGACTTTTAGCAAGCTTTTGTAGGAACTTAATAACTTCAGAGATATTGCAACCATCAAGATCAAAATCGAAATTATCATCTAAAGTAGTAGAACTATTACTATCCTCAACACTAGTGGTGGTGATAGTAGAAACACTAATGTTTCCAGCAATTTCATCTTCTCTTTCCCACTTAGCATGTAATTCAGCTAATAGTCTAAGATTTTCGTCAATTCTTACTTGTATAGCATTAGTAGCTGCAAAGGGATTATCATTTGTTTCAGGTTTAACAGCCATTTTATTCAAAGAAGATTGAGCTGCAGCTAAGGATGCTATATTTCTTTCAGCATTAGAGAGTTTTTCCTCAATAGTTTTATTGAAAGAAGTTTGTTTACTAATAAACTCTTTAAGCATAACTTCAAGTTCAGAGGGAGCACTCCTATTATTGTTGTAAGAATTTCCATAAGCATTACCATTGTTGGGAGGATATGGCTTATAATTGTTGTTACCAAAATTTCTCCTATAAGAATTATTGCCAAAATTATTATTTCTTATGAAGTTCACATCAACTTGCTCTTCTTGAGCAACCAAAGAGGCTAAAGGAACATTATTTGGATCAATATGGGCTTTCCCATTAACAAGCATACACATAATAATATCAATCTGATCACTCAAGGAGGAGGTTTCCTAAACAGAATTTACCTTCCTACCTTGTGGAGGTCTCTCAGTATGCCATTCAGAATAATTAACAATCATAAAGGTACCTCTAGCAGCAGAGTCCAATAGGTTCCTTGAAGAATAGTTCAATCCTTCATAAAAAGTCTGGATGATCATCCAAGCAGTCAGTCCATGAGTGGGACAATTCTTTACCAAAGATTTCATTCTTTCCCAAGCTTGAGCAACATTTTCATTGTCAGATTGTTTAAACTTCATTATTTCACTTCCCATAGATATAATCTTAGCAGGAGGATAGTATTTTCCAATGAAAGCATCTTTGCACTTAGTCCAAGAATCAATACTATTCCTAGTTAAGGAATTCAACCATTCTTTAGCTTTTCCTCTCAAAGAGAAAGGAAACAATTTCAACTTAATAATGTCACCATCTATATCCCTATGCTTTTGCATCTCACAAAGTTCAACAAAGTTATTTAGATGGGAAGCAGCATCTTCATTACCAATACCAGAAAATTGTTCTCTCATAACAAGATTGAGTAAAGCAGGTTTTATCTCAAAGAAAGTATCTTCAGGCACAGGTGGAGCAATAGGTGGCTCATAAAACGATTGTTGTTGGTGCTAGTGAAGTCACACAACTTAGTGTTTTCAAGAGTAGTCATTTTTTTGTGTTTTCAAATAAGAAAGCAAACTAGTAAAACTAAATTTTTTGTGTTTTTGATAACAAAGCAAGCAAACAAAACAAAAATAAACTAAGCAAAACAAAAATAACAAAGTAAAGAGATTGGTTATGAAGGACTCCCCTTGTGAAGATGTCCTTAACTCCCCGGCAAACTAGAAAAATGCTTGATGGCTCGGTGTTGATGTAGATCTCGTTAGGAACCCCAAGAGGAAGGTATGATGAGCACATCAACAAGTTTCCCTCAGTTATGAAACCAAGGTTTAATCGAACCAGTAGGAGCAAGGAAACACCCCAAAGGTGTTGCTAGCTGAGCCTTGGCAGGGCGCACTACCGGTGCTAGTAGCAACGTGGAGACCAACACAACACAACCGCAGAACTTTGTCCCCAACTTGCAATGAGGTTGTCAATCTCACCGTGTTTTGCTGAAAACAAAGGATTAAACGTATTGAATGGAAGGAAGTAAAAGTTTGCAGAAAGTAAACACAAAGTAGTAACAGTTTAAAAGAAAGGACCGAGATCCATAGTTCACTAGAGGTGGCTCTCCTTAAGATAGATAACATGTTGGGTGAACAAATTACAGTGGGGCAATTGACAAACATCGAGAAAGAAATACATGCATATACTAATCATCTTGAGTCCTTTGAGACTTGATTGGCCATTAAAACATTATACATAGACCGCCATCCAACTGCATCTATGACTAATAATCCACCAGATTATTGCTTTACGAATTGCGTGTAAAGTAAACAATACGATTGTTCTATGAACAAAGGATTGTTGTTTTCTCCCTAGTAGCAACAGCACATCTAGTACCTTAGAGATTTTTGTCACTTCCCCAGATTATTAGAGGCATGAACCCACTATCGAGCATAAATACTAACTCTTGGAGTTGCTAGCATCTACTTGGCCAAGATAGCTACTAACAACGGAAAGCATGCAAGATCACAAATAACAAAGACATGATTGAATCAATAATCAATCTGAAATAGCATCTCAATATCCATTGGATCCCCCCAAACACAACATGTAGAATAACAAATAGATGATCTTGATCGTGAACGGAGCTCACAAGATCTACACATGAAAGCAAAAAGGAGGAGAACCAACCATCTATCTACTACATGGATCCGTAGTCAGAGGATGAACTACTCACGCATCACACCGGAGCTTGCATGATGATGAAGAAGGCCTCCATGGTGAATTCCCATCTCCAGCAGGGTGCCGGGAAGAGCTTCAGATCTGTCCCGATCTAGGGATGGAGATGACGGCGGCTACAGACTCTTTCGTGGATTTTTGATTGGGTACTTAGGGTTTTCGTCCCGAGGGCATCTTATAGGCGGAAGGAGAGGCCGAGGGGGTGCCTGGGCTAGCCACACCACCCCCTGGCACGGGCCAATCCTAGCCGCGTGGCTAGGTGGTGTGGCTGCCATTCTCCGTCTCGTACTCTAGCATCTGATGACTCCCGGAAAAATAGGCACTTTGGCTTTTGCCCCGTCCAATTCCGAGAATATTCATTTTCTAACTTTCCTAGAACCAAAAACAGCAGAAAATAGGCAGCTGGCACTACGGCTCTTGTTAATAGGTTAGTCCAAGAAATCATATGAAAAGTACTCCAAATTGTGGACAAAACACAAGAAAGTGGTTTAAACCAAGCATGGAACATCAAAAATAATAGATACATTTGCAATGTATCATACCACAAGCTGAAAATGATGTTGCTGACTTGTTATCAAATTTTGGTTCATCTCGGAAATCTATCCTGCCAGGCATAGCTCTTGAACACCTCAGAAAACCATCTCTCAATCCATCACAAGAATCGAAGTGAATACATATCCCGACTAATCTAGGGTCACAGGTTGTCCAAATGGATATTGATTGGGGGAGTATATCAATAACCAAGGGACTACCTCGACAAACCCGGGGACTCCCTCGGCAAACTCGGGGACTACCTCATAGAACCCAGCGAATGTTCCGTTTAACCCAACATATGCTATGTTGGTTAATCTAATGGAAATTGATGAAGCGATTTTTCCCGCCCGTGCTGTACTAGCATGGGCTCAGCCAATTTTTTGCTTCTTGAAAGATGGGAGTTTTCCAAGTGGAGGGGTCCTCGCCAGAAAAGTTCAGAGAAGGGCAAAATCCTATGCCACAATAAATGGAGATTTATACAAAAGAAGTGTCACAAGTGTCCTGCAGTGATGCATTAACCCGGCCGAAGGGCAGGAAATCCTCCGAGATATACATCAGGGCGAATGTGGGCATCATGCCTCATCTAGAGCCTTAGTCGCCAAGGCATTTCAGCATGGATTTTATGTTTTACAAGAGGATGAGGACCTTGTGAGGAAGTGCAATGGGTGTCAGAGGTATTCGAGCAAGATACATATGCCATCATCTAAACTCAAGATAATACCTATCACTTGGCCATTTGTTGTATGGTGTTTGGATATGTTTGGACCATAAAGCCAGCTCGTGGCAACATGACTCATATCTAGGTCATGGTTAACAAATTTACAAAGTGGATTGGGGTTAAGCCAATAAGAAAATGTGATGGACCCAATGTTGTATCATTCCTCACGGTTATCTTCTTGAGATATGGGTACCCACATAGCATAATAAGTAATAATGGCACAAACTTTTCCCAGGGAGCATTTTCTCGATTCTTCCGAGATAAACGGTTAAGACTTGATGTTGCATCAGTCGCACACCCCGCATCAAACAGGCGAGTGGAGAGATCCAATGGGCAAGTACTGTTCGGGATAAAACCCCGGTTCATTGGGCTACTGCAAAGATCAGCAGGTTGTTGGATTGACGAACTCCCGACAGTACTATGGAGCCTCAGGACAACTCCGAATCGATCAACTAGATAAACGCCATTTTTCTAGTATATGAGGCAGAAGCTGTATTACCAGCCAACATAGTCCATGATTTGCCTAGGGTCACCCAATACACAGAAGCTGAAGTGCAAGAAGCCTGGCAAAATGATGTTGATCTGCTAGAAGAGGCAAGATAATTGGCATTGTCTAGATCCTCCATATATCATAGCCAGACAGTAAACCCCCGAGTTTTTCGGGAAGGGGATTTGGTGCTTCGGCTAGTGCAATGCACTACCGGCATACATAAACCATCACATCCATGGGAAGGAACATTTATCATGAGCAAGGCACTGCACAATGATGCATACTATCTCATAGATGCTCAACCGCAGGAGAAGAATAAGTTGAACAAGTCAGGAGAAGAATTGAAAACGCCATGGAATGTAGCTCTACTTCATCCATTTTACACTTAGCTGAAGTATATGTTTCTCGAACTCTCATATGTCAATTTGTATGTCGACAATGAGCTAATTAATGGAACCTCGACACCTTGAGCAGTGACTCGAGGACTGCCTTAGTAGTAATTGTATTTTTTTGTACTTACATTTTATATGTCGACTGGCTTAAATTTTATTACCCCTTAGGCCGAGTTGTAATGTGTCGGGACAAAGGCTCAATCTTTGACTTGCTGCTGTCCAGAAAATTGGCTTCATGACAAGCAAGAAAAAAAGCTAGCAAATGCTAGACACATGAAAAGCGACTAAATAAGGAAAAAATAATCGAGCCGACATATGTTTCTCTGACTAACCCCTGTATTTACTTCTTTTATTGTTATGTCAAATCACTCTGAGCTAATTCTCGTGGTTTTATGTATTGGTAATTGGATTTTCTAATCTCGGACTCATAAGTCGAACACCGAAAAATGGTAGACGTGAGCCGGTTCATAAGATTGAGCAAGCAAGAAAATGTAATTCAGGGACTCCACAAAAAATGATCCGACATAATACATGTGCACCCGGCATACCGGGGATTTAACCAAATTCAAAGTTTATATGCCTAAGGAGAAGCATCGGCCAGATCATCAGTATATGGAGAACCTCGACAGCATCAGAGTTGAGAACCTTGGCCTCCGGTTCATCCAGGTTTTCTTCATCTGGGTTTGCTTCATCTTCGCCAGCACCCTCTT
This sequence comes from Avena eriantha, assembly GCA_910589775.1. Taxonomy (NCBI): domain Eukaryota; kingdom Viridiplantae; phylum Streptophyta; class Magnoliopsida; order Poales; family Poaceae; genus Avena; species Avena eriantha. The sequence goes on along the minus strand of OU342742.1, from coordinate 328,348,455 downwards.
CGACGTATTTGTCGTCGACCTCATCAAGGAAGATCGGCCCTTCGTCCCATCCCTGAGTATTGGCATAATGGTTTAGTTGGTAGGCTCGATCTTGGCGCTGTTGTATGAACTCCGGATCGTTCGTCCATGGTGAACTAGTGTGCATGTTTTGAAGAGTATCTAGATTGATACCTTCATACCATGAAAGCACAATGCACAAGGCCATGTCGACACTAGCCCGGGCCACATATTCCCTCCATGAATTGACCTATGTCTCATAGTCCATTAATATCTCGACCAGCTCTTCCGGCCAGAGAACATGAAACACTCAGATGGCAGCATCAATAAGATCAACCCCGGAGGTTTTCATAGGTCCAAGGCTAGCCAAGAGGCTAACCAAGGAGTCGTCAATGTCATGCTCTTCAGGGAGGCGACCAACCTCGACCTTATTTTCCCAGAACTTGCGGATAGTAGTGTCAGGACATATTTTAGATTCAGGGAAATCACCTAAGAGGATAAGAACAAAAGAGCAAGTCAGATAGAACAATAAGAGTAAAACGGAGACCTAGAGAGTTAAAGAAAAAGTTAGCAAAAGGAAACTCATGGGTTATAATGCCGTTGATCTAGGCCAGCTTAGCCAACCAAGTAGTATGTTTCTTCTAGAGGTTTTTCAAGCGTGGTGTTAACCGACTCAAACTTGACCTCGGCCTCCTTGAGGAGTTATTTGTCCTTCTCAAGTTGGCCGGTGAGTCGACTCTTCTCCTAAGTAAACTTCTGATCCAATTTATCAAGCTTAGTTTTCTAGAGTTGTTTTAGATTCTCATTCTCGACATGGAGCCAAGATATCTCTTCATCCTTTTCCTTTAGCTGAGCTTGGTGTTGCCCTGGTTGTTCAACAAAATGAATCATTAGTTTAGGCATGGATATGCAATCTTGATGAGACTCTGCAACAATTTTAACCTGGCCGAGCTGAGGTAGAATTACAAGTCGAGTCGTAAGGGAGAGGTGCAAAGGATAAGTGACAAGAGGGAAAATACCCTCCAGCTTGGCAATGCACTTCTGCAGCTCCTTATTTTGGGCCTCCACCTTGGCTGGCAAGATATGATTCACAACTTAACTCGGCTAATCACGAACAAAAAGATCACTAGGGGCAATAAAGCAAAAAAATTACATTTGCTCTTCAGCTCAAGCAGCAATTTCTTGTGCTTAGTGGAGAGGCTCTTGTGCATGGAGAGAAGTCGCTGAAACTTGGTTGTGCACCGGCTATGAGAAATACGGATATTTGATGCTATTCTAGATTCGAACTGAGTAAACTCGATCCGAATCTAGGTGGCTGGATATTTGAAGATACTCAATTTTAACCAAGTAAAATCAATCCGAATCTAGATGGCTAGATATTTGATGCCACTAAAGATACAAACTGAGTAAACTCGATCTGAATGTAGGTGGTTGGATATTTGATGCTACTAAAGATTCGAAACGAGTAAACTGGATCCAAATCTAGGTGGCTGGATATTTGATGCTACTCAAGATTCGAACCGAGTAAACTCGATCTGAATTTCGGTGGCAGGATATTTGATGATACTCAAGACTGGAACCGAGGAAACTCGATCCGAATCTAGGTGGCTGGATATTTGATGCCACCTTAGATTCTAACCGAGTAAACTCGATCCAAATCTAGGTGGCTAGATATTTGATTTTAAGAGAATTTCAGCTAAGTTATAATGACTCAGCTACATACCTTGGATATGCTTAAATCCAAAAGCTAAGTTACTAAAGGATAACCTAGAGGAGCATCCGTCCGAGTAATATCTTACCCCCGTGGGAGCTTGGGGACTAATCGTTATTTCTTATTTACTACAAGTACAAAGGTTTGGCCAAGATATATACCTCCATCATGTTGCTAGCATCAACAATAGCCCTTGTAGGATTGAACATCCTGTTGCCAATCTCGGCAGGACCTAACTTCTAGGGTAGAGGATTTGCAGAGCTAAACTCGTCATAATCAACGTTATTCCAGTTGTTAGCATACTCAGCTAGAGAGCCAAGGCTTTCACTGCTTGGGGTTCGTGTCAATACCAAGCCTTTCCTAGCTGAAGCTCTTTCGGTGGCCATGATAGCAGCTAGGCTTGTATGCAATGTAAGTTTCTTGCCCGTGGCCGAGGCAGAAGGGGAAGCACCTTTCTGTAGCAGTGAGGCAATGGAGTGTTGCGAGGGTGCATCCCTAGCCTTCTTCTTGGTCGCCTTGGTCCCATCTCCTCCTTTCTCCTGCTTGCTAGGTGGATTGGGTCACAGCTGGGAGGTAGCTGGCCGAGGCGCCCTTGCGGAAGTTGGCGGAGGCTGAGTTTGTGAAGCTGATTGAGATTTGGACCATAGGCGTCTCCGAGGCTGGTCTTGTGGTCGAGTCTTGGGAGACTCCGATGATGGTGCTGGTGGTGGTTATTGTTGCTGGGGTGAAGCTGATGTAGGGGCTGGTTGCGACTGAATCTGAGATTGAGGTTCAACTAGTGTCGGGGTTGCTGTCACCTCGGTTGAAACTGGTTCGGCTCTGACACTACCGGCGCCATGATCTTCTGTCTCTCTCCGTGGGAGATGACTCACCCTGTTGAATCGGCATGGCAGTATTCTCAGCGGCGCCACCTCCACCTGCATTGACACTTTCACCCTCCTGCCAAGGTGGGCTGTTATCCGACGCGGGAGGGGTGTTACCTCGAATGGGGCAGGGAGCCTGAGTATCATCATGAGGTGGGGGAGACATCGGCCTAGGGATTGGAGAGGCCATGCTATATCCTCTCTAGGGAATGTTCATAAGAGCACTGCCAAGAGGAACAACAAGAAGATATGAATCATATGAGCTAGAGAGAAACAAGAAATATAGAGATTTCCCGATGGAGAAAGTTTATGCGGTAATAGATGGAGGTACTTTTTGCCACGGAGGCCTCCTAACAGCTTATACCTCTTCCCGGCCCTAGAAGGTTTGGCCAGTGGAGCTGAGGTCGCGGCGCGCATCTTCACCATACATTGGCCTCCCACAGTGATGGGAGGCACATTGTAAACCTGACTAGCCGTGTTAGCCGGAGTAGGATCCATTGGATAGGCATATGAGTGGGTCATTGGATCAAATACCTCAATAATCTCACAATCATCCTCATTATCATCATCTGCCCAATCCCTTAAGATAGAAAGTCTTACTAGAGGATTTGCTGGATGTGGTGTCTAGGATAGGCATGAACTCCTCAGAGTACAACTCCTCTGGATCTGTGGTATCACGATCCTTTCTCAATTCGAGGGCAAGATTCAGGGTATCCTTGAGGGTTTGCTAGAGGAATTTCTGCACAAAGTAATGCAGAAGGATCAAATAAGCAAGTGTGTGGACATAACTCATAGCTCGCAAGAATGACTCAGGGAAACATTACTTGAGGTACGGGGTTGTCTCGACTGAAAGGATCCATGCCCCACTCCCATGTCTTGGCCAAGTCCATCCTGAAGGTGGACTTGTATTGCTTATGGATCCGAGCATTGGATAGCTCGACCATGGAGACACAGTTTGGATCAAGGCGGCCACTCATATCGCAAATCTTGTGGCTGCGCAACTGAAGGGGGCAAACTTGGCTACTGATGAAAGTTTCCATCAAGTGATAGCCGCATAACCCGGCCTCCATCAGTTCAATGATGTGATTCTCCACGAACTTGACAAGGGGATTCTTCTTCTTTGGGTAAAGGTCCTAGTTGAGCTTTGTAGGGACGCCAACTAAGAAGGAAGGGAGCCGAATCATGTCATTATCTGTGTTGTTCTTCACATAGAAGGACATCCTCTCCCATTTCTTGCATGAGTTGAGGCCCTGAATCCGGGGAAAGATGGAGTTGAAATGGATGCAGCCCCACACTAGGTTAGGGATTTCTTGCCAGGAGGGAGGTCCTTATTGGGGACGACATTAGCGCGAATTTGAAAGAACATGGCCCAGATTTGGACACTAGGCCAGAGGCCGAGGTATCCTTTGGTGCCAGAGATGAAAGTAGAGAGGGGAGCTATGACATTTGCCGGGAGATGATGAGGTTGGATGCCAAAGGTCTTGAAACAATCTGTGGAAAAATCTCTCACAGGAAGGGCGAAGCTGCGAGCAAAGTGGGATACTAAAACCGAACTTAACACCTTCAACGGTGGGGATTTTCTCGTCACCGGGGAGGCGGTAGGTGACCTCTAGAGGAATCCGGCGCGTGCGGAACAGCCAATCAATCTCCGCTTGGGTGATGTTGTACCCGTCCTAGGCTCCACGCTCGAGGACGGCGCCCCCATCTCTATGTCGCTCCCCTCTAACGTGGTGCTTTCTTCGAGGGAGAGAGGCAAGGATTGGCGCGACCACATTGCGGCGGTGGAGAGTGGCGCTGAGGTGAAGCAATGGAGCGGAGAAAGCAAAGAGGCAATATAGTCGCAAGAGCAGAGAGCAGCGGCGGCGGCGCATGGAACAATAAGAAGATGGAGCAAGGGAACTAAGGATTCCCCACCCCCGCTCCCCTATTTAACCACACCGCGTGTCGTGGGTAGTGGGATCGGTTGTGACCACTAGCCCCACGGTGCACACGTGTATTGCGCAAACCAGCACATAAGAACGTGCACACATGGTTACACCGCACATGTGCATAACTGCGCATCGTGGCCTCTACAGGACTCGAGGAGGCACTCCATGATGTGATGGGCTACAGTGATAACTGATAGCGCGTGGCAGTAAATGTCATCATGTCCCTTAAAATGAGGCAAAGTGCAATGGTTTCTTTACACCTAGGATGAGGTGAGGAGTATGAGAGATGATAAGCATCTAAGAGGAATAATCCGGATGCAGTAGAATGATATGGCCAGCGAGATGTAACTAGGAAAGAGTCACATCAAATACACATTCACCAAATGGTGTAGCAGAGGTAAAATTGGTATAGGCCAACATAGAAATATGTCAGCAAGATGGACAACGATCTAGATAGTTTGAGCCTGTTGTGGCCTTTCCAGCTAAAGCTGCTAAGACCACACCAGATTTGGGGACTAATGTTGGGGGGATGACCCTAGGTAGGTTTATGCTGAGGTATAAGGACAAAGTCCACAGAGGCATAAACCAGCTAAAGTGTGAGCTGGCCGAGGTATATAAGGGCCGACCGAGTTATGGCCGTGTTACCTAAGGCCGGACAGCACCGGAAAGACTCGGTCGACGTATATGATATGTCGGCACAATGTCTAGGTTGTTTTATGTTTGCAGGTACCGTCTTGGCCGAGTCATCCGGACCAAGGCCGAGTCAGGGGTTGGCGTGCTCAAGAAGAAGTGAGCCAGCCCCAAGGTCAGCGCTTTCCTCTCTCTCAAGGGAATCTAGGGAGAGATAAGCACTAGCAACAAGGTCTAGAGGAGCAGAGACGGAACAAATGGTCACATACTTGACAGTCTCTAAGCCCAACGGTCAAGGAGCATGGGTTCTGAGCCATTGTCGCATAGAGGCTGGCGATAGAGGAGAGAAGGGCGCCGAACTACTATTTCGGGATAAGCATCTTGATGGAATATTCGGGGCACGTTTGCCCTAGATGTATCTTGGCCACCCCTATACAAGGTGTGCCAAGGCCTCCAAGGAGAGGGTCAATCCATTTGAGCTAACTGAAAACCCTAGCGTTAGAAGAGAGTAGAAGCACTTCATCTTCTTCCTCTCTTTGATACAACTCAAGGAGCACTTGTTCTAGTCCATAGATCATAATATAAGATCTAGAGGAGGAGTAGGGGTTTTATCTCCATAGGAGAGCCTCGAACCTAGGTACATCATGTGTTGTGTTTGTGTGTTCTTCGTGTGCAGAATCACCGCACTATCCATCAAGGATGCCACTAGAGACCATTGGCCTCATCTTTAGCATACCCATGGCATCTGCCGTGACACCACCACAACTGGAACCATTGGTGTCACAATGAATCTACATAGACTCTAACACACTTGGAACCACAACAAGTTATGTAATGAAGTTATTCATCAAGACATCCTCCTTTGCAGCATCTAACACTGCTATGTACTCTACCTTTGTCGTAGAATTCGCAACTATATCTTTCATAGAACTTTTCTAGCTCACTGATCCCCCATTCAAATTGAACACATAGCCAGATTGAGACTTTAAAATCATCAGGATCAGTGAAAAGTCTTACATCAGTGTAACCCCTTGCAATGAGTTCTTTGTTATCTCCATAGTCCTTCGTAAGTTCTTGAGAATAGCTTTTACTTCTATCATGTGATCCACTCCTAGATAACTCAGGTATCTGTCTGTAACACTTAGGGCATATGATATACCTGGTCTTTTACATATCATGGCATGCATGATCAACCCAATTTTTGATGCAAATGGTACGTCACGCATGATATTCCGCTCAGCATTTGTCATGGGACATTGCTTCTTGCTTAATGGTCTGCCATGTACCATTAGAAGTGACCATCTCTTTGATTCTTCCATTTTGAACCTCTTAAAAACCTTGTCTAGATATGTATCTTCCGTAACCCCTATCAAGCTCCGGGATCTAGCCTTTTAGATCTTAATGCCTAATATGTAAGCTACTTGACCCAAAGCTTTCATTGAAAAACTTTCCTTCAATGAGTCCTTTATAGTGTTAAGAACTGTTTTCTCGTTTCTAGTCAACAATATGTCATCCACATATAGTATTAGAAACGTTGTTGTGCTCCCACTCTTTTTCTTGTATAAACAAGCTTCTTGACCATTTTTTATGAAGCCAAATCCTTTGACCACTTCATCAAAACTGAGATTCCAACTACGTGATGCTTGCTTCAGTCCATAGATTGAACACTAAAGTTTTCACACCTTTACGACATATTTTGGATAAAAAAACCCTTGGGTTGTACCATGTACACATCCTCGGTTATTTTTCCATTCAGGAACGTTGTTTTGATATCCATCTACCATATCTCATAATCCGAACAAACTTAAGCATCGCTATGGGAGAGAATGTCTCGTAGTAGTCAATTCCTTGAATTTGTCGAATCCCCTCTGCAATGAGTCGAGCTTTATAGACGGTCACATTACCGTCGGCATATTTTGTCTTCTAATAGATCCATTTACATTCCATAGGCTTCATGCCTTTAGGAGAGTCCATCAAGTTCCAAACATGATTCTTGTACATGGATTCTATCTCGGATTTCATGGCATCTTGCGATTTAACAGATTCAAGGCTCATCATAGCTTCTTTGTATGTAACTGGTTCATCCTTTTTGTAAAAAAATACTTCATCTTCAAATCTTATGACTGGAAACCGAACCTACCAGATCTACCTGGTTCAATAGGAGCTATAATTTCAGGGACTACAACATTTATATGCGCGACAGCATCTGATCGCGCCATAGCCATCTCCTAAACATTTTCCTATTCAGCGCTACTCTGCTTAGCTTGATCCAGTTCAACAACCTCATTAAGTTATATTGTCCTCCCACTTAAATCCTTAACGTGAAATTCCTTCTCAAGAAATACTCCTCCTCGTGTGATGAAAATTTTGTCTTAGGTTAAGGAATACCGAGGAATTTCATTGGGATAACCTACTGACGAGGGATTAACTCGTCAATGCCCATTTTTATGGACTTGGGTTTTGGAGAAGGAGGGAGCGTTGGAGGCATCAATCCACTAACAAACAAGAACACAGGGACGCAAGGTTTACCTAGGTTCAGGCCTCGTAGAGGTCCCTACTCCTACTTGTTTGCTCTTGAAATTATCCAGGGAGTCGAATGTTACAGAGGGTGCATAGATGCAATCTGGCGATGGTTGTGGAAACTAGGGTTGTGATTGTCCTCCTCGCCACCCCATCCTAGCCTTTATATAGATAGGCTAGGTCTCGGGTAGCAGGTCGAGTCAGTTACAATTTAGGATTTGTCCCTTCAAACTTTCTATCTTAAGCTTCGTCTTATGCTACAAGCAATTAGAGTCTCCGTAGGTCACCTGAATCCTAGATTGGGTCTTGGTAACACCGCGGGCTGCTATCATAACTGGGCCATATATACCAAACTCGAGTACCTGTAGGGTATGCCCACGTCAGTACCCCCGAGTGTCCAGTGGAATCGTAGATTCGAGTGGAGACTTCTTGAAGTCTTTTGGAGTGCATAGTTGAGCATATTTTCGAGTGTTTTGATTGTCGTCATAGGGATTGTTGATATACGTGCCTCATTCATCCGATGCATCGGGATCAATTAACTGTCTTAGCACAAAACAACACAATCTACTCGAACTCGAGTCCATGGACTCGAATTCGGAAAGGTGTTTCTGTAATTCGACTCAGGCCACCGAGGTCTTACAAAAGTTGAATCCTAGTGTGTAAGTGTGAGCACTCGACGCGTCCATCAAGGCGTATTTCATCGTACCTGTAGGCACGGATATTTTTCTGGTACTGCGTAGTAGATGCGTTTCTAAGCCTTATTCAGCTCTTATGTTCACGCTGTAAGTGCGGCATCCAAATTTTTATCATCCTAGAGATGATTCGGGTGACCCAGGCGACGATGTCTCTTTGCAGGGAAAATATGAGGCGAAGTCGCCGTAGCATTTGAGTGTGGATGTTATCAATACACGGTGTAACGTATAAGAAAAATAATCATAGGGTGCGTGGCCAGTGCTCCCTATGGGAGTAGCCCCCGAGTGCCTATTCGAGTCGTAGACTCGAGTGGGGACTATAAGTATTCTGCGACTGCTATCATCTTTTGCTTGTTGTAGTCGAATGTGCTTTTAGCGCTCCCTATGGGAGTAACCTGGTGTCCACAATCGAACCGTTTATTCGAGTGAATGGTTTTCATTATGCTTGGATATCTTCGTAAAATTCTTTCGGGTGTGGGGCCAGCGCTCCTGTTAGGAGTAGCCCTCGAGTGCTTGGTTGAGTCAAAGACTCAAGTAAGGACTAAAGTAGTCAAAGTCTTCTCCTGCTGGAGTTGATGACATGAGTGCTGACGATTGGATGACCTCAGTTGCCCGCATGAGCGGCTTTGATGGGACGTGACGAGCAGTGGTTCCCACTTTCTAACCTTGATTTGACTGGGCATGCGTAACCTTCTGTTTTAACTACGTCTCCTTGATTTCCACGCGTAATGGGAGTAGTGAGGGACAGTTCGTGTTTTACCCTTGCCACGCGTTAGTGCCGATGTACACCACGCATCTGGTAGGTTTTCTTCTAGCCGTCAGATGACATCTGCTAGGTGGTTAATTAGGGGTACAGGTGCGGTAATTTTCCCCTCATCTCTCTTCTTTCTTGCGCTTCCTCCGCCATTGTTTCTCTTGCTGCCCATTTGCGCACATCTTCTCCGTGGCACTAGACCAACTCCTCATCTTCCCTAGCTACTTCCTGTGCTCACATCGCCAGTGCATGATGGGTAAGAAGAAAGGAGGCGTCGTCGCTGGATCTGCGGCTACCATGGTCGCTGCCAAGAAGAAAGGAGACGCCTCCACCATGGGCTCCTGTTTTGCCGTTGTGGCGGGGAAGAAGAAGGGCACGGGCACCCGCATCACCAGTGGGTCATGGCACCCATCCATCATCAAATCTTTGGAGATGTTCATGCTACGCCAAGATGGAGCGCTTCCTCCTGCGAAATACGACTCTCACATGCCCAGCGAAGAGGTAATCCCTAGTCCTCCTACGGGTTTCCGAGCGATGTTCCTTGCGTTCATCATTCGTGGTTTCTCTCTCCCCCTGCATCCTTTTGTTAGGGGTCTCATCTGCTTATATGGGCTCCAGCTGCACCAGCTGTCCCCAAATTCTATTCTTCATATCACTTGCTTCATCACCCTTTGCGATTGCTGGCTCGAAATCAAGCCACAGTTCGGTCTCTTCAAGAAGCTTTTTAAGCTCAAGCGTTAGTCGGGGTCTGGTTCGGTAGTCTACGATGTTGGAGGCTGCGGAATCCATGTCGACTCCTCTGTCACTTATTTTGACATCAAACTCACCGCATATGTCCAAGGGTGAAGAGATAAGTGGTTCTACATCCGTGACCAGAAGGCCGACGGAGAGCACTACGGACTCGCGCCCTTCGATCCTGTGGCGGCCTGCAAGAGGAGGCGATCCTGGTAGAACGTCGTGATGCCCGGCGAGTCTGAGCAGACGGAGATACTGAATCAGCGTGTCCATGACCTCGAAAGCCGTATAGGCAAAGAGGAAGGTGGCGCTCAATTCATTCGCACGTGGTTGCACCGCCGTGTTCAGCCTCTACAGGCAAGAGCCCATCCGATGTACTGCTGGATTGGTACTGGCGATCTCACTCGCATATCTGCGGAGGGAATTTCTTCAGGTGAGGTGGACAGGAGGTTGCTACTAGTGACCAAGTACACCGCCAAGGAGGATCTCCTATGCGAGGCAGTCGTGCCTCCTTTCGACGCCAACAATCCTCCACCTGAGGTAGAGTTTCCCTATGAAGTGTTCTTGACTTTCGATTGCTTGTCAGGTGCTTGATATATACAGATGCTTCTTCTGATTGTAGGACTGGAAAGTGGCTGCCAGCTTGCCTCCTCAGCCTGAAGGAGTTATCCCACGTGAAGCGGAGGAAGAAAACGAGTCAGGCTACACTATTCTGATTGAAGAAGAAGAGGAAGCCTCCGAGTTCGTCAATCGCGGGAGTCGCAAGTGCTCCCGTAGTGCGGATTCGGATACCTCCATGCCAGCGATGCCGGAGGGTCCTTCTGTTGCTGTGGAGGAGCCAATCCCTGTCGTGCCTATAGGCGCCATGGCTCCTCCCGCTCGAAAGAAGTTGAGGCTGCCGAAGGAGTCATCGGGGGACTCCTTTGATCTCGAGAACTTTGATGGGTAAGTTTTAAATTTTTGCGAGTTCATCTTGTTTTCTTTGAAGTTTCTCTTCTGAAGTGGTGTTGGTTGTGTTTGCAGTCAAACGGTGTCATCATCCTCCGATGACTGCCAATTTGTGAAAGAATTCGGAGTCACAGACTCTAGGAACAAGGAGGTGGCCATATGGTCGCCTTCTCCTCCGGTGGCAGCCCACTCTGGTGCTAACTCGTCAAGTTCCCCTCATGCTGGGGAGCACCAGATGGTTGCACGGACGCCCACTTGACAGGAACCTTCGGAGTTCCTAGAGGAACATGTAAGTGTTTTTTGCTTCTGACAGTCGAAGTTTGAATTTTTTGCCTTTTGTCAATGCTTGACAAGTCGTTTCTTTTGGTGTAGCCTATCATGAAGGATTCCACTTGCCTTGCAGAGAAGGTCCTTGCCTTGGGTCGATAGCATGCCCTGCTGGACAACCGCCACCATGCAGTCGAAGGTTTGCGCTAAACTTGTTTCCTTGCTCTACTTGTGTAAAGATTGGTAAATTTGAGTGTTTGTCATGTTCTCCCATTTTTTAGGTGAGCATAATGAGCTTCTGCGTCGGGTCACTTCCCTTGAGAAGAGACTAGCCGCAGCGGAGAAGAAGCGCGATGAGGCAGTCGTGGCTCTGGCAGAGTCGCAAAAGCGCGAGAAAGAACTACGTGCTTCATGTCGTTGTGCTAATATTCTTTGTATGCAGATGACACTGGCGTAAGTATGGTTGGGCGTTCGGTCTGTTCGGTATGTTCGGTCCGGTCTTTTCGGTCATTCAAAATTTCGGTTATCCAGAAATGCTACCCGAATTACCTTATGTCTTTTCGGTCTTTCTGTATTCGGTCTTCGAACTTTTCGGTCCGGTCTTCGGTCATGACCATATTACCCAAATAGAAAAAATATGGCAGCTTTTTCATAGTTGATAGTTCAAAGCAAATGACAAATTATAGATTAGAACTTGCTGGACATGCACATGCGGCACATCCAACTGAACCAAATAACAACTCGACAAATAACAAGCACACAAGTCTGGCCAGACACACAAGTGCACAACTACATAGTCCCATTCTTGATGTACTTCACAGCACCACGCACACGCTTGAATGAAATATCCGTTTCTTTTATTCCATCTTGTACAATAAGGACGACAATATGTGTTGCCGTCAATGGTTTGCAATGGTCCTCATCGTTGTCAATTTGAATCACCCCTGCATCTTCCCTTTTCACCGTGGTTTTCAGTTCCACTGCTGCAGCTATTGCTTCATCTACTTCTGTATCCGCAAGGTCAAGTACAGTTGTGTTCAACTCATCCTTAAGAACATAATGTTCCTGTCCATCCTCAAATTTTGATGCCATCTACAGAAACAACTAAAAAAATCTTATTCAATAGTCATTCATCACTGGACAAGTACATCTCATCGCTAAAAACAAAATCTAGCAAAACAACACATTACACCACCCATATCACCCTTATTTATAGCCTAGTAGATCAAACATTTACCCCAAATCACCTTTATTTACCGGTTACAACTAACATATCCAAATATAAAATGGCTGATTGTATATTACTAACATGGCTGATAATACAAAATGGTCCAATTCTTCCTGAGATTCAGATGGCATCTACAAAAAAGCAGAAACAATTCTATTATTCTATGATTCACTCTCGATTTTCAACGATAAATAGATATATTAGCAGAACTTGTATACTAGCAGAACGTGTATATACTAGCAGATTGGGTGAGTTCTAGCATATCAGAGCATGTATATATACTAGTACTAGTAGAACGTGTATATATACTAGCAGAATTCCCTTACTGTTGCCTTGCGACATGTATATATAGTAGAAGTGTATATATACTAGCAGAATTCCAGGCAACGTGTGTATATATCGTGAGGTGGGGAATGATCTTACCTTGTCGTTGGTGGTCGGAGATATGGCGGCAAACGGCACCCCAGGGTTGGACATGAACATGAACCGACCTGAAGACGCAGCCGCTGGCGGGGGCCTCGAGATGTGGTGGCAGCGCACCTCCCCGGGGTTAGAGACGCGGAGGGGACGGAGGAGATGCTCGGGGTTGGCGGTCCGGCGCAGATGCGTGCGGTCGGCAGTCCGGCAAGTGTGGTAGCAAGCAGCGTGGGCGGTAGCGCTAGCCCATAGCTGGCTCTCTGCTGTGCGGCGGCAGGCATAAGCGGTAGGTCAGAGAAGGGAGACCATGAGCTTGTGAGAACTGAGATGAGGAAAAGAGATTAGGGAGCCACTAGAGGGCTGGCCGGCTGGGCCTCTACGGGCTGCACACAACATTGGACTGGATAGGTCGTATGTGACGTTATTATTTCGGTCTAATCAGTTGAATCGGTATTCAGCTGTGTATAACCGAACAGACCATAATTATTTCGGTCATCTGATTCACAAGACCGAATAGATAACCGAAGAACGAATTACCTCATAATTCGGGTTCGGTCCCGGTTATTTCGGGTACGGTGTTCGGTTTCGGTTTTTTGTGCCCGGCCATAGGTGTAAGCTTTGATGCCCAGGCATTGCGTCGTGCGGATGCCTTGGCTGGCCGCAGTCGAGGACTGTAGTGTCTCCCTCCAAGATACACTCGGGAAAGCCAAAAACATGTTGAGCCGCCTCCGTGAGGATATGTTTGCTAAGGCCAGCTTAATCGAGACTCTTGATGGCTTGTTGGAGTCCTTCGCAAAAGGCATCACGACGGAATTCAAGAATGCTCAGCAGTCTGTCGACGCCACCATGGCTCTCGCAATGGCGCAAGCACATGGTGTAGAGCTAGACCCGAGTGCGATCTCCGAGGCGATCCCAGTCGACGCGGGAGGCCAGCAGGTAGTGTTCGCTCCCTTTGCCACTAAATGCAGTAAATAGGGGCCTCGTCTCATCGAGATAGTCGCCAAATACTCTGAGGATCTGCAGCGAGTGAAGGCGGTAAAAACTGCGGCGTCTGTGGCTACCACTGGGAAATCGGTGGCATCAGATACCGCCACGGATTCGAGGAAGCCCCCGAGGTCGAGGTCAAAGTCAAAGAAGGAGAGCACGCCCTAACTGTTCATATGTAATAGTGTAGCTTCCTTTTGCTGGACAATATTTTCTGGGGGTGCCCCTATTGGTACTCTTGCTGAATTTGAATACACTTCGCCTTTTTATCGATGTATAATTGGTCTCATTTGCCCCTTGCTTGGTTGTAATAGGGTCCTTCGAGTGATCCTCATGACTCTCCTTCCACCGATGAAACCGCAGCGCAACCGTGTTCAAAGGTGGAGGAGATAACAGTGCTTGCACGACTGCGTGACCGTATAAAGCAGCTGGAGCATGAGTTTCCCATTATTCGTGGTAACGCGGATGTCTGGAAGTCGAAGGCTGAGAAGGCCACCAGCCGTGAGAAGTATCTCTTGGATGAAGTTGCGCAGTTATACGAGCAATTTAAATGTTAGCTCGCTATCTTCTTCTCTTTTCTTTAGCCATTCGCGGCGATGCCTTGTCTTTATACTTTGCTCTTGATTTTGTAGTTGTTAGTGCTCGTCATCCGCAGGATGAGAAGGACCGGGTAGCCATTCGAATGAATGACTTAACCCAGGAGCAGCTGCAGGCTAGTGGGTACTTTTGGGTGGACCACGACCGTGCAGTCACGTTGGCAACGTTGTAGGATCGTTCTTCGCGAGGGCTTCAATGCTTGAAGAAGGCATAGTTGTGCCTTAGGCATATCTTCCAAGTGATGTTTCCTCTTGACATGATGCCCTCAAGCCTATTGGCTCTCCTGGCAAAGTTTTAGGATATCAGCGCGGCCCGCGAGTGCGTGTGACAGCAATTGGTTGCAGGTGCTAAGGCTGCATTGTTGCTGGTACGACTACATCGCCCAGATGTGGACATCGCGTATGTTGCCGCTGGACCACCGCCACTACCTGAAGGCATGACTTGGAATATGGTGTCGCACTATCAGGTGATTGACCAGCTAGCTGAGGATATTGTAGATTTCTGTGAGGAGCAAACAAATGTTCTCCTTTTGTAGTAGTAGTGTTTCCTGCAAGTAGATGTATAAGTGTTGTAAAATTCATATGACTACAATGGGTGTATTTGATACCCATTAATATGTAAAGATCTTGCTAGCTTGTATATTTTTCCAGTATATTGTAAGGTACATGTCCTTTTCATTAGCCTAGCGTGTATTCATCTCAGCATCTTGCCAACCTGTCAGGTGCGTTGCAGCTGGGTTGGTGTTTATCAAGGGTTCGATTGGTAGTGTGTCAGCTACTCAAGATGTTGTATTGTTCATGGAACAAGATGCAGAGGGTGGCGCAGCCCCCGAGTAAAATAATTGCAAGAAAAGCATAGAACACAGGGTTTGGGGCACTTAGCTTTATTTATTCATAGAATATCACAAGATACAATGTGTGGCTAAGTAGCCTTATTTGTAAAGTAAAAAACATCTAAGGGTTGAAACGATGCAGTTGTGCGACGTTCCAAGGGTTGAAGTATGCGACTCCGCTATTGAAATATTTAAGGTGATAGGCGCCACCTGGGATTACTTTGGTAATCACGTAAGGTCCTTTCCAAGGGGACTCGAACATGAGGTGCCCTTGCTGGTTCAGTCGGAGGACCAGGTATCGTTTCACGAAGGATCTAGGGCGTAGACTTTTGTTGTGGTAGTTGCGGAGGCTCTGCTGGTAGATCGTGGATCTCTCCGCTGCAATCTCGTGTGCCTCATCGAGGAGATCGACGGAGTCTTCGAGTGCGAGAGTGGACTCTTTCTCGCTATATGCAACCACCCGCAGGGCTTTGTAGCGCACTTTTGCGGGTAGTACTACTTCAGCACCGTGCAACATGAAGAACGTAGTGTAGCCTCTGGCGCTGTTTGGAGTTGTATGCAGGCTCCAAAGTACCGATTACAGCCGATGGTGGCGGCGCACCATGGACAGGGCTGGTGTGTGGTTCTCCAAAAATGCGACTTATTTCCCTTGGCTCTGCCCTCGTATATATGTGCGGCTATCCCTCTGTCCAAGAGAGGGAGTAGGAGTAAGACTTCATGTCCTAGTAGGACTCCTCCTTCCTTTCGTCCACACAAACACATAGAGAGAGTAGGATTAGGACATCATGTCTCAGAAGGACTCCTCCTTCCTCCTCCAACTAGACTATGGAGGGAGTACAAGTGCCGGAGGGACTCATCCCTCCACTTGCCTCTCCCCCACCCACTGGCCTAGGGGAGGCCCTAGTAGACTCGGCTTGGGTTTCCCCCTTTTTCCAATGTGTGTGCAGCCTGGTGGGGCCCATGTGGCCCCTCCGGACCATGGTGCATCTAAAGGTATAATTACATTTAATTATGAATATTTATTTCGTCCATTATCGGTGATATCTCGGACACCTCCATCATACTCCAATACACTTTGAATCATCTTTCTGCATTACTTCATTCCAATATATTTAATCACACTCACATTCTAAATGTCAATAACGTCTTGAATGTGTGACCCTGTGGGTTCGGTTATTTACAGACATGTATGTAACTCCTTCCGCAACAATGATTACTATTAGAGTCTTGATACACGTAGTAACCCCCTCAAATAATACGAAGATATCTATGGTGTGAACCGTAGTATTGAGTCCGATACTTATAGCATTGCCTCATCGACACTTTACATTGCCCGAGATGAAACACTAGGTTATTATCATTACTTGGCATGCACTCTTTACTCATACAGTACCATCAATGTTCTTCTGATAAACAACTTGATCACGTTTCCGGCCATAAGATGATGAACATCATAATACATGAGTGGGCCTAGAGTGTATCTCTCCATCGTCGTGAGAAGCAATTCGCACAAGCACACCATGTGAATACTTGGCTTACCATCCAGTAAGAGCAAAGACTGACTTTATAACGACTCTTCTCTAGAGCAATGTTTGAAGAATCCTGCCACGTCCATATTGTACTGAAGTTCACATGTGTCTCATGGTCTAACGATCTTCAGTAAAGACAATACATTGTTTATGAGAAAGTACCGATAACATATATTGATGATGTGTTTCATGGTATATTATGTTAGGTCTATCCATTGTCATTGTTCTCCAACAAATCCAATGTCACATATCATTGGGAACTCCATAACACTTTGTCATTATGCCCATAGACAGGAAATATGTACTAATGGACAATGGTGATATGCCAATTGGGGTATGCCTTGGAGGGATATTCGACTGGCTCAGGTCCATGGCGAGTGTGACAACTCGTACGGCGAATACCAGTGACTACAAGCTGAAGGCCCAATACCCTAGCTAGGCCCACATAGATTAGGTCAAACCCTCCGAAACCTAAATTGATTCGGTTGTAATCTCATAAACCCTAGCGAGGTGACCCTTTACTTATGTGCTATTTGCTACCCCATCCAAGCGATTCGATGCCTAGCCACCGAGCTCACCTATCTTGTAATCCACTCCCAATTAATACAATCTAGCAGGAAGTAGGTATTTACCCTACGGGGGTCCAAACATGGGAAACCCTTGTTTCTGCCCTTAATCTCGAACCGTAGATGGCGACTCACTCTTGCCCCCAATAGACTCAATGGCTACCCCTAGTAGCGACTGCTGTGGCCATTCCCACGACAGTGGTGCCCACCATGGGACTTGTCCAGTCAAGCCCGAGATCTGTGGCGATACCCTACACTCCAATCGACCAGTACATCGCCCCCGGTCACATGGTTGCTAGCAGCGGATTCCTCCAAATCCTACCGAGAAGCTACATACCGGCATCAAGACTGGTCACCCACGTCGCGTTGATGCGAGTCGGCACCGTCAACCACTTTGTCAGGTTCACAAACGCCATTCACCCAACGAAAACGGCGATAATTGGCACAACAAACGGATCGCCTCCATGCGATCTTCTCTCGGAGGACCATGTCCGCACCATCACCCTCCTCGCCTCTGAGTACGACCTAGCCTCTAGCGACGTGTCTAGAAGCGACACAGCTATCCGCAACAACACCGAATTGGTGACCCTTGCTTCGGTCGCCGGAGCCATCACCGCCGCGTCGCACGTTGACTTCATCACGTGAGTCTCCAACCCTGACAGTTTCGAGGATCCATCCATCCTCATGGTCTTTGACTCTGACTCCAGTTCGGACTCCTTCGACGAGGCCTGCACCAGATCTAATCGCTAGAATTCCATCTGTATGGCGGGTAGCAGTACACTTCTAGATCCCTTCACCACACCCCTTGCACTGACAACAACGGCGATAGAAGTCAAGGACTACCTCCAACAACTGGAGGCAGCGAAGGCCCGAGAGTAGGCCAAGCGTGAAAAATTTCTCCTCGAGTAGCAGACAATGCATGACATGTCCCTCTACCACCAGCGCCGCATAAGGAGCCACCTAAACCCCACCGTTCAGGGTCGTGCCTTGAATTTCGATGACAAGCGCAACACCGCACGCGCGGCCGAGCACGAGCACTATCGCAACGCACCACCGAGTGGCAGTCACCCAACAGTTGGGGCACCTACCCATGGAGATCCACCACCACCCTTCTGCTCGCCTCCTGCGAAGGAGCCGCGGATCCTGATCGCGCCACAATATCTCGACGCCAATGGTCTCCTACTCTACTCCACCCTGATGAACAATGTCATTGCGGGACCGGCCGCAGTCTCAAACCTCAACCTCATGGGAGAGGGCACGTTGCAGGTCAAATATGTTCAGGCCCTACTCGCTAGAGTTGTTGAGCAGTAAACCATGGGAATCGACCCGCGGGGGAGGATATACTCCCGTTTGACTGGCAGTCGCGCGGCTTCAAGTGGCCGCCCTGGCGAACGAATGGTCACCAACGTGGTCAACTGCCCACCACCCAAGCCACAATAGCTCCAACCACAGGTAGCAAACCCCGTGAACTCCACCAATGAGCCGTGACCAGTGCACAACACAGTCGCCGCCAACAGCTAGAAGATTGACGTGTGGACCCACATCATCAACAACCAGGCCTAGCGAGCCTGCAAGCAATACGACTTGCGACACAACCTCTCCAATCGCGGTAATCGCGAGCCCGACCAGAGCGGTTCCCTTAGCCAAATCGGCCCACAATTCTTTCAACCAATGATCATTGACAAGAGGAACCTTTCCACCTTCAAGGGGACAAAAGAGATCGAGAAGTACTATCCCACACTCGACACGACTGTGTGGATCGATACACATCTCATGGACATGGGGATCATCGGCCACACGGATCTACTCGCTGCCCGCTACCTCCCCCTGATGATCGAGCGAGCGACTCGCCAGTGGATCACACTCTCCCCGAGAACAACATCGACTTGTGAGAAGAGATACATGATTCCTTCACAAAGCACTTCAAGGGAACCTACACTCACACCACCACCATCAAGGACCTAGAGCATTGCATCCAGGGACATCACGAGTTGACTCTCCACTGGGTCCAACATTGGCAGAACCTATGGATCAATCCTTCTGGCATTCACCCGGACACAACGAACCACTGATTCAAGAACGCATGCCGGTACGAGCCTCTGGTCACCAAGATCAAGAGGTTCTATCGGATGCTCTAGAACATCCCCAACCTCCTGGATATCGCCAAGCACTACGCAGAGGAAGATCCAAATTAGGACTTAGGTGATGACTCGGGTGGAAGACGCCGCACGAGCAAACACTGCGAGATGCGCTACTGCAACACCTACAACATCGGCAAATGCCGCGGTGACGGAAGGACCGACTTCATCGCCAACGCCAACTATGGGTAGTATGCCCCCAAGAACTTCCACTATGGCGGAGGCAACTACCGCGCCAACAATGCCCCGAGGCTGAAATTCGACCCTGCGGCACTGCTCAACCAACCTTGTGTCTATCATAGAAGGGAAGGGATGCCCGCGACCCACACTACCGTTGACTACCATTCCCTCAAAGAGATCGAGAAGGCGAGGCCAGCTAGGGAAGGCCCCAACGACGACTTGCCAAGGGACAATGGCAACACCGGCGGGTTCGGCCACACAGCCGGCTCACTGCACACGTTCACCGGACTTGGAACGAAGCATGAAAAGAAGGTGCTCGCCCACGTAGTCATCGTCAATGCGGTTAGTCAAGTGGACATCCCGTATTGGCTCAATTTTCATATCAAAGCATCACCTAGAGCCGCGAGGATCGCACGCTCAGGATCGAGTACCCGGGGAGAGACGCCCTGGTGGTCAAGTCCATAGTGGCTGACTACTGACTCTATCAACATAATGTACCTGGACACCTTTAGGCAACTGCAGCTCCTGCAGTCGATGGTTGAATCAACACTCTGCACCTTCTACGACATCGTCCTGGGTCGGAAGGCATACCCAATCGGCAAGGTGACCCTGCCAGTCACCTTCGACACCCTCGCTAACCACCACACCGAGTGAATCGTCTTTGAGTTAGTGAACTTCTAGAGCCCATACCACCGCGCACTAGGTGGCAGGCATTTGACAAGTTCATGGTGGCCCCTACTACGCATACAACATGATGAAGCTCCTGGGACCACGTGGCATAATCATCGTCCATGCCGACTCCAATATGGCCATGGAGTTCGAGGACAAAGGCACCTAGATCGTCGACGCCATCATTGCCAAAGAAACGAACCACACTCACGAACTCGTTGCACACCCCATGTCACATGCACACACCGGCACACTCCAAATGAGAGAGACAAGGGAGATCCTAGCAAATCTTGCCAAGCATTGAAAACCAGCAGCCTCTCCCTCCCTTCAGTCCCATCTGGCCCCACCACGGATAGCTCCAACTCCCCTGGCACCCTATCCAGCCTACCCCTCTCTCTCACGCACGCCCAGCTACCCCCAACCCCGGCGTCCATCTCAGCAGAAAACCCTCGGCCCTGCTCCCTCTCTTCTTTCTCTCTATACCAAAAAACACGCGGTGGACAGAGGAGAGCCTCGCTACCCTACTGCACCCCTACCCCTCCTACTCCCCAGTCCCTAGCCCTACAGACAGCATGCTTCAGCCCGTGCTGTTCTGTCGAACAGCCTGCCGACAGCACGCAAATGGCCACCTCCCTCTCTCTCTCTCTCGATGGCCCGGCCAGCCCCGAGGAAAGACCATCCCCAGGTCACCCCACGACGTCGCCAGCGCCCCTCCTGGCCAACCCAGAGCTCCCCTTGCGACCCCACCGCCTCGCCGTGCACCCGGTGCACTGTGGTCTAGCCCTGCCCATTAAATAGCTCCCCCACCCCTCGCACGCTCCTCCCACTCCTCATTTCGCTCCCAGAGCTCCCCAGCACCACCCCAGAGTGGAGGCAAAGCCTCTCTCCCTCTCCTCTTCCTGTAGTTTTAATTCCACAAATTATTATCCATGTAGTATTTTGGCCTGGCTCAAATTTTGTGAAGTAGCCTAAGGAATTATCTATTGCATGGCACTGGAAGCAAGTCAACATCATGTATGTGTTACTACTGAGATTTTCTATCGTAAATAGTATCTGCATAGAGTGTTTAATCTTTAGCTTTATCTCTAGTGCTCAGAAAATTGTGAAACCAATTCTCAGGCATTGCCTGTGAATTTTCCTACTGCCCAAAACTTGAATCACCCAATTTGTATGTCTGTAGCCTCTGTTCTTAATTTTGCAAGTTATGAACAGAGGGTTCCTAGTTATTTTCCAAAGGTTGTCGTGAAGCTAATTTTGGGATGAAACCAACTCCCAGAGTTAGGCCTCTGACAGTACTACATATTCCTGGAAGGGCATAATTTTTGGCTCTGTAATTCTGCCATGGGGATTTTAGTACTAGATTCTGCACTGTTTTTACTATTTTATTTATTAAAAATCAACCCTTTGTGATAAAAATATGAAACCAGTGGGGTTGGCTTTGTATTTTCTGTGGCTACCTAGATTTATATTTTATGGTCACTGTATACCAACTTGTCTTGGTCGATTCAGTTGCTTGGGTGCTAATCTAGTCTTCACCATTAAAATCCCCAATTAAGTCTGATTAAATATTTTTGAATGTTTCCAATGGCTTTGTACTGCTAGGATCAATAGCTACCTGTGTTTGGTTGGGTTGGTTCAGTTGTGCACCTGTTCTGTACTGATTGCATTGTTTGTGCTTTGGATGATGATTGGTGTGGTGGTTGATTATATTCCCCTTTTTCGACGATAGATATAGACGAAGACGAGTTTGAGGAACGTACCTGGGAAGATTTTGAGGAAGAGGACCAGGAACAGGTTGCCAACCAAGGCAAGCCACCTACAAGTTCATGAGACTTGTCCCATCTTTATTTTCATGCACTCTGATTTACTTACTCTACTACTGCATTGTTTTACTCGCTATATTATTATTATGGCATTAGTTTGGCTCCACCAAACTTATGCCTATGGTACTGTCTAAGTACTCCCCCTTGGTATTACCTACTCCTATCCTAGTAGTTAAGGTGGTCTAATATACCACAACCCGTTGGAAACCCCGGTTTAGCCTAACTAAAACTCTAGGTTGGGAACCCGATGGCAAGGAAGGTTTTTATAAAAGTTTTGACAGAAAACCTCGCCAAGTGGGACTTGCCAAGGAGATTTTAAAAATGATTTTTGGATCTATTCTACAAGTGGAGGCACCAAAGATGAAGTTGGAGGAAAAACGGTTTCTGAAAACGCACCTGGTTCTATGTAGTTTTGCCTGAACAACTACCCCGTGCAACCACACTACCCCTATATGGGAAGGGGCTTGACCCGAAAGTGGTTCTCTCTGATACAATTGCCTCGCAACTACTACAGGGGATCGGGCATCCCTGGAGGGTGGGCCTTCTCCGATAAGGTCCATATGGGACATCGACCTGGGAAGGAACGAAGGGTCTGCTGGCCTCCACGCGTTACTTTGGCCCCCTCATTGAAATCGCACACTCGAGAAGTGGAAAAAACGCTCCGGTTGGTCCTCGGTACTCAACGTCCCGGTTTTGAGGGGAATAACACCCATATGGTAGGCTCTTGTGTTAAGAGGGGATTATCCCGAAGGTCTCGTCCGGTTATCCGAAACTCGCATACTAGTGTATGACGATCCGCGGCTGTTCGCAGCGGATGTACCGGGTCTTGTGGGCAAAGTGTACAACCTCTGCAGAGTATAATCTATTTGAATAGCCATGTCCGCAATCATGGACGGTTGGAAAGGTTGCTGCGTAGCGGTGCTGGTTTTGTTTTATAAAAAGGTTTCTTCGGAAAAAGGTTCGGTCAGGGGATGGTCGAAGGATATGGAGGATTGGCCATGGGATGGTCGGACCTAGTGGAAGTGTTGGTCATGGGATGACCAAGGCGGAAGTGGTTAACAGGGTTGACCCCATCCTAGTAGTTCAAGTTTTTCCTAACTATTTTACCCTTAAAAAGTTTTGCAAACAACAAGTGGTAGAGTTGAGAGTATATCTTTAAGAGATTTCACAACTAGCCTCTTTGGAGCCATCCTATCCAAAGCCATATTGCATACTATTTGTTTTTCCTTGTATGGTGGTTTGCGAGTACATTCCAAGTACTCACTGGCAATGTTCCCTGGCTATCAACTTGGTCAGATTACGAGCAAGGTGAAGAAGAGAATGGAGGGTATGATGACGACTTCGCGAACTAGGGCGTTCCTCCGAGTCAGGCACCTGTTGGGCTATGGATTGACTCGGGCCCTCCGTGTTAATTAGTACCACTGCTGTTATCTATTTGTGCCCATGGAGGCCAAGTTGTAAGACTAATATTGTAAGATTTATTGTATCGTACTGTAATGGATGTGTGTACTTTGATATCATGTTGGTTATGCTCCATGATGCACTGATCATGGGATCGTGGTGGTTTGCATAATTTGCTGATCTCGGGTGAAAATCCGGGGTCGCCACAGATACCGCTGCTTTGATTCAGTTAGGACTTCGTTGAGGTAGTAAGACGGACGCTGCACCATGTATTCCTGTTTTTCCTCTGGTCTCTCCACCGCCATGACGACACTGACGACTCTGCTTGTCGCAGCGGGATAGAGCAACATCGGTTCCCGAGGTTCTGGTGCTGCAAGGATAGGGGCAGATGAGAGTATGGCTTTCAGGTCTTGTAGTGCAGCTTTAGCTTCACCAGTCCAAACAAACATTTTGGTCTTTTTCAGGAGCTTGTAGAGTGGTGCGGCTCTTTCGTCGAGTTGGCTGACAAACCGACTGATTGCAGCAATGCAACCAGTTAGTCTTTGAACGTCCTTCAGGCGAATCAGCCTGGAAATATTGAGTGTAGCCTTAATTTTGTCACGGTTCACCTCGATGCCTCTTTGAGACACGATGAAACCTAACAATTCTCCGGCTGGTATTCCAAAGAAAGATTTCTTCGGGTTAAGCATGATGTTGTATTTGCATAGATTGGCGAACATTTCCTCCAAGTCGGAAATTAAGGTTTCCTTCTTTTTGGACATCACCGCAATGTCGTCCACATATGCATGTATATTGCATCCGATTTGACCGTAGAGGCAATGCTGCATAGTGCGCTGGTACGTAGCTCCTGCGTTCTTGATCCCAAAGGGCATCGTAATGAAACAGAAGGTTCCAAAGGGGGTTATGAATGAAGTTTTCACTTTGTCTAATTCCTTCATCCGAATTTGACGATAGCCTGAATATGCATCGAGAAAGCATAGGAGTTCCGAGCCTGCCATAGAATCAATAACTTGATCAATTCGAGGCAGAGCGAACGGATCTTTGGGACAAGCCTTGTTCAAGGCATTATAATCAACACACATCCTTAAATCAATGGTGTCCTTTTTAGGGACCATTACAGGATTGGCCGACCACTCGGTGTGGATGACCTCTTCTATGAATACAGGTAACTCGAGCCGGGCTAGTTCCTTAGCTATTTCTTTCTGGTTTTCATCACCGAATCATCGTAAGGACTGTTTGACGGGTTTAGCGTTTGGGTGTACATTTAGAGAGTGCTTGGCAAGTTCCCTAGGTACTCCGGTCATGTCAGATGGCTGCCATGCGAAGATATCTTGATTTGCTTAGAGGAACATGACGAGCATGCTTTCCTATGTGATATCTAAACCTATACCTATCCGGGTCACCTTGGAGGGGTCATCATACTTCAATGGCGTCATCTTCGTCTCTTCCGATGCCTTGAACTACGGAGTCGGCTTTGTCAGCTCCTTCTTCATTATGGACATCTCGGATGGGTCGATATTCTTCTTGATCTCCTGGTACTCCCGGCATGCAGCACGGCTTCAGCAAAGGCGAAATTTCCGTCCTCGCACTCTCGCGCCTTCTTTGGGTCTCCCCTAATTGTGATCGCGCCTTTGGGACCTGGAATTTTCATCATATTGTAAATGTAACACGGACGAGCCATAAAATCCCGGTAAGCCAATCGTCCGAATATAGCGTGGTAGCCGCTCTTGAACATGACCACTTCAAAGGAAAGTGCTTCCGGCCGGTAATTCTTTGGAGTTCCAAAGATAACATCCAAAGTGATCTCTCCCAGGGAATTTTCAGTAGAAACTATATGCCTAAGGTTTCACGGTGCAATTTTCAGTGCATCAAGATGAACAAAATTGGTAGCATTTTTCGCAAGTGCAAGCGCCAACGTGGCAATAGCTCGGGGCTCCGGGCCGAGCTCAATAGCAAGTTGGACATGGTTTCATCAAGGAGGGTGATGCCCACACGTTGGGCCGATGATAGCTTTCTCACCGTGGAAGGGCTGAGGGCGGACTTCGACCTCATGTGTGAAAATGCAGGGCTATCACTACTCCCCTACGCAAGCCACAATACCTACACCGAGCTCACCTATGACTTCCCCGCCTCTTTCTATGATTAACATAAGGAGAAAGGTAATGCGTGCACAGTAAGCTTCACCATAAACAAGCAGCCATATGAAATAACTTTCCAACGATTTTGTGATGCTTTTGGCTTCCCTCATGATGGGGAGTCAATTGTTACAAATTTATATAGCGTCTCAAGTGGAGAAACTTGGGAGGTTATTTCTGTTAACGGTGGCAGGGATTTCTACCAGAAGAAGATGTCCACCATTCATAACCCAACAATTCGCTACTTCGCCTTGTTCCTCTCCAATACACTCTTGGGAAGAGTAGATACCGGTTCCATGGCCAATGCGGACATGGCCATGATCACCAAGGCACTCTTCCCTAATGCACCACAAACCCCCAATCATACGGCTCTACTCCTCCAGCACCTTCGCCACCAGAGCAAAAAAAAGAAAAGTGACATTCGCATTGGTGGATTGGTAACCCACCTTGTCATAGCATTGAACATTCCATTACCTGTGATGCAACATGTTAATGGATCCAAACATATGGATGTCAAATATATAACTGCTTCGAGCATATCAGTTTGGTTATCTTAATGATGCATAGGTTGAGCAGGCATCGTTGCCTTGTCCATAGGCCTTCTCGATTGTGGCGAAGGACAACTGGATCCTCACCAAGGATAAAGTGGTGGAGATCATGGCTAAATTCTAACCTGATCAAGAAGAAGATGAAGAAGGAGAGAAACATGATGATCATGAGACGGAGCAGGAATACAACCCTACTTGGGAGGGACAATAGCAGCAACAGGAGAGATCCTAGGACCCATGGGCCAATCAGCAGCAGCAGGGGTTCAACAATGTCCCCTATCAAGATTTTCAGCAGCTCAACCAGCGCATTGGGGAGATTGACCACACGCTACAAGGGGTGAATGAGGATGTTAGTGCCTTAACTCACAACTTTAGTCACTTCATGACCTACTTCCTCGACTACTACCAGTAGTATCTGCACCCACCTCCGGACGACGACAATAACTGAGCCTGGCAACAACTTAAGCTTAGGGGAGGTTTGAAAACCTCCAAACCTTGCATTCAAATTTTTATTTCTTCTTTTAATTTATTTTACTTCTTAAAAATTGCATGTTTACTTTTAGTTCGCATTCCTAAACCAAAAATACAAAAAATTTAGTTGTAACCTTTATTGCAAATTTGTTTCTTTGTTTCTCTCGGAGATTGCTCAATTTTAGATGACCTCGCAATAGGGAAATATAGAGGGGGTTCGACTCAAGTAAGAGAACAAAGCAAGCAAGAGGAGGTATCACATTCCTTTCATCACCTTTTCTGCAACCTTAAATTGATCCTACAATTATTTACTCGCTTGCAGTTGAGCCACTCCCCACTTAGCTTGTTATCCTATAAATTCTATTCTTTTGCTAGTGTCTCCTTTTTATCTTTGAAATGATGAGCAATGAACTTGGTTAAAAATATTTCTGAAATTTTTTACAACAAGAAAAGCATCCAAAATATGACTTGAGTCCATGTTTAGCCCAAAGGATTTGATTTTAGAACTACTCAACCCCATTTGAGCTTAATGTAAATAGACGCGATAGCACTCTTGAATGAAATTGTCTGATAAAATGGATGCTTCAAAGTAGTAGAGATTATGGCACTGATTTAGCTAATAATTAGAGTAAGATATTGCTTTACGCGTGTCATTACAACACAGTTGTGCTCCATGGGGAACTATTAACTCCGCTAGCCAACAAATGATCTAAATGTGGGAAACCACTTGATTTCGGCTATTGAGCTATGTAAGCGTCTGTAGCTGCAATGCTATGACTGGTAAAATTTTAATCTCCTCGTGGTTTACCGTTCCAAGTGAAGTTGTAGTACTCCTCTGACCCACTATTTCTCAACAGTTATCTATTGGCATGGTCATGAGTGCACAACACAATCCCAATTAACATGTTAAAAACAGTGGCATGATTTCTCTATGAAAGGGCTGAAGTTTTTGAAAAACAAGGAAAGGAAAAAGGTACTTTGAGAGTCTTGAAATTTTGACATGGGAATATATGAGTTGTTCTTAAATTGCATATTTTTGGTGCCAACTTGAGTATTCTTAATTACTTAAAGAAACAACAGCAATTTTTTTCATCTCTCAACAAAGAGAGACACCAAAAGAATTTGTTTCACTTTCTTAGCTAAACTTTTGACACATGCTCGAGTATATGATTTATTTGCTAGAAAGATATATGTGGTTAGGAAGTGGACTCAGTGCAACCTTGTGAATACCTGTATGATCATGTTTAAGATTACAAGAATTGTGAAAAAAGAATTTGACACCAATTTGAGCTTGTAATTTTTTTTATTTCGGTCTCGAATCTCCGCTATTCTTCCTTATTTTCTTGTCACTCGAGGGCGTGCAACATGGGGGAGTGTGAGATTCGACACATTTTTGTTGGTTTTTTTCCAGATTTGATCGTTTTCTAGCTTTACCTAACGCTAATACTTCGGTAGCGAAGAAAATTTGGTTTTTAATGTGTGTTTCAGGTTCTAAACATAAACAGAACGTTTTAACAAGAGAAACAAAATATTCAGGCGAAAGCAAGTAGGTCTCTTTTTGGAAGCAATCAAGGGAGGCATACTGTAGCTTTAAAGAGCAACTATACGATAGGAATATTTTTCCGGCCGTATAGCTCTAGCCGTATAGTTTTCGTCGCCTCCGCCTTGTCAAAAGGGACAACTTTTGTGAAGAGGCGGAGGGAAAAATCATAACATAGTAGCCGCCATCCCAATCATAAAGGAGAAATGAGAAATCTGGAGAAGAAGGGGAAGACATTCTTCATCTTCCTCCACGGTCTTCGACCTCCTAGCCATCACACTCTCATAGCCATTACTTGTACTTGAGAGAGAGAGAGAGATCTTAACTTTACAAGATTAGGGTTTGAGATTGTTTCTTCCTTACTTGAATTGTGTTGGATTGCTTTTCTATTCTTATTGTGGATTTTTCCACGGTAATATCGAGAAGAACTCCCTTTATTTAATTATATTGATGATGCTTACTTGTCTCATGTGTGAGTAAGTTCCTTGGGCATGGGAGATGTAAGGTATTGGTGAGATGTGATGTGTCTCCATATATTTTCCATTAGTTTGTGATTGATTTTAATTGCTATATTATGTGTGCTTGACTATCTATGGGATGCCTAATGCTTGTTGTCCAATTAAGGGCCCAAGCAACATGATGCTTTGTTCTACATAGATAGGATCTTGTTTGCTAGTAGACCGACAACCCCGGAGTGACACGAGGATATCAATGGGAAACTAGTTTGGCTCGAGGATCACGAGGAACCACTATGCTTATTGCAGTAGTCCGATCCAAGGAGCTTAATTGCTAAGCAACCTAAAGGATCTTAATCGTCTAGTGACTGACCATGGTTTTGGTAATAGACTAGTAGGATTATTGAAGTTGGGATGAAACCTACCAAGAGGAGTTCCGGATAATTATGGATTGCTCGCCTACACATATACTTATAAGATTATAATTGTTACCTTATCGTTTGTCCTCCTAGCATAGTCACTATCACCATGAACTGTATCTCCCCTGCCTTCTTTCTCATCTGCAGAAAACCATAGACAATCGAATCGTCCTTTAATTTTATGCTTTTTATTCCTGAAGTTTACATTTTAGTTTTATTTAAATACATCCAGTTTAATCCAAATTTCATTCTTATTTCCACACTTGCAGTCAATTCACTCGAAGACCGGTGACAACTTTGATTGTGACAGAGACTTCATTCATAAACACTTACCTTTAGGCTCCCTATGGTATCGATATCTATATTTCGAAACTAGCTACAAACGATATGTACACTTGCAAACATCACCTTGTGATCTCCCTACTCATGGCCATTGTTCCCCTTCCGTCCCACTACATGTTTGGGCGAATATCATGTTCTCATTGATGGCGACCCCTTCTCTCCCCATCGTTGCGACGGACGAGGCCGCCATTCGTGAGAGCGAGGGATCTCTTGTGTTTGGTTCAATTGAGGCAGAGGTGTCTCCCACGTGAAGCGCGGCCGTTGATGCCTGCGCGGGAGCGGCAGAGGAAAGCGCGGGGATCACGTCACCGGTCCCACAGCTGCCCCTCCTTTGGTCATGGGGGTGCCAGTTAAGGAGGCTCCGGTGAGATGCAGGCGTGGGAATCCCCATAGGAGAGGTCGTTGCCACCACGGGGGGCATGGTGGAGGGTCTGGAGCTAGGCCAGAAGCTCCACTACTTGTCACCGTGCTACCCCCTCTAGTGGTGATCAAGATAGAGGACGACCCGAGCCTGCCCGGGTGATCGACTTCGTCATCATTACCGGGGGCTCTGACTGGTTCGTCAAGGTGAGCCTCCCTTCGCGCTTCGCCCTCAGGGTCATGGCATTTCTTCTCGAGGAGGTTGAGCTGCGGCACTCTAGCAGATGCGAGAGGTGGCTGGTAAGTGTCGAGACCCTTCCGCCCGACGAGATGTACCTCATTGCATCCGGCATGGATCCGTGATCTGGTTCCTCTATGCGGGTGGGAGGGACTTCGCCGTCTTGGTGTTTGACACCCTGTTGTGCCGGGTTGCCTACCTGGCGTACCTCTCTTGAGGAGATGAGGATGGGTCCATGTCATACCCACCTCCTTGCTTGTGCGGCACGGGACTTTTTCTAGTGTAAGGCTAGAATTTTTTAGTATCATGTTTCCCCGATGGGGTTGTAAGGAAGACTTGCCATGAATGTCAGTAAGCGGATCTTCTCGCTTTGCATGTTTTCACTATGATGCTTTGGAGCTCTGTTGCTCATTGCGCGTAGTTGGTCCGGCGAAGCTGGCGGTGAGTAAAGGGTCTTGCGTGCCTTATGGTGAGGCTGCCCATAGCTCGGCGCCCGGAGGCGAGGCCTCACGAGAGGGGGCTCGCAGAGGCCACGCCCTATCAAGTGATCTCCGTAAGTGGTGTTAGGAGCCCGTATCTTTGCCGGCTGTTTCTAGCCGGTGGTCTTGCTCGCTGTAACATGGGTTTGTGTAGTGAATCTCGAGGAGTGTTGGGGATATACTTTCTAGGTATAACCACTGTGACTTTTTGACAAGGGTGGCCCACTTCAGGTTAAGCTTTGATTCATGGGCGGCCCAGTCAGGGAGAGAAGACGTAGGTCCATCCGGCTGTGGGAAGGCCCATAAGACTTGCTAACTTAGGCATGTTTAATTACTTATAGTCGAATATGTACTTTGTAATCGACTCTGTATCATAGCCCGATAGGTCTCTCCTGTAACCCTAGGCCAGATATCTTTATAAGCTGTACTAGGGACCAGCCTTTAGGGTACCCCACAATTTAAAACCTCAAGTCACATAGGCGAACCTCTCTTGTAATCTATACTTACGACTTTGGTGTATTACTAGATTCCTAGCAGGAGTAGGATCCGTCCAAAGCCGGCGGATTTGAACCTGGGTAAAGCTTGTGTGCTCCCCATCTCGGAATACCGTCGCCTCACACACCCTTTTACCACATACCTAGGGGACCCCCTCTTGGCATACATGTCTTCAATCCGATGAAAATTGGCGCCCACCATGGGGCAGGTGAGTTTCGGATCTTTGTTCCGAGAAGAATCTGCGCGAATCGGAATCAGTGACCACCTAAATCGGCGATTTTCCTCTTGTCCTTCTCGACGAGACTTGGATTCCGGATAGGGAACCTGTGACCACCTACACCATCATGTCTTCTGGCGAGATCTATGTTTACCTCTGTTTCGCTGAACCTGCCCAACCCACCCCAGCATTCATGATAGAGGCAGAAGAAATTTCTAGATCTAATTTTTCTACGGAAGAGACCGAGTTCTGGTTCATACTAAACCCTAATTGCACCCTACCTGTACCTAAAATGGAGATAGTGGAGAAGATTGGATCTGAAGAGGATCTCCCCAAGGAGGTTAAACTTGAAGCAGATCTCACCAGGGAGGTCGAATCTTAGGAGGCTCTCCCCAAAGACATTGAACCTCAAGAAGATCAAGCAGCAACAACTTTGGATCTGGCTCTGCCAATGCTAGAGCAGGGAAGTCACTTCTGAGGCACACGTTGAGGCGGATGATGATGGGCGGAAACACCAGCATGGAAGAGATCCTTGAGACTATGAAATGTTTCGAGGAATCCAACTACCTCAAGGAGCATGTA
Organism: Avena eriantha; assembly: GCA_910589775.1. Lineage (NCBI taxonomy): Eukaryota > Viridiplantae > Streptophyta > Magnoliopsida > Poales > Poaceae > Avena > Avena eriantha. The sequence continues at coordinate 328,316,765 of OU342742.1, read as the reverse complement.
TCCACATTGTCGGATACACTGGATCAGGATCCGGCTCTGCCGATACTGGAGATGACAATGACTCGGTGCTGGAGGCAATCATAACTAACATCGACTTACCGACATCTTTGGATGACTCCATCACGTCACCAGATTTCCGAAAATTCTCTGCAGAATTTGAAGAGGAGTTCAACTTCAAGGCTGTAGAAGAAGGAGAAGCTATGGATCAAAGCCCTTGCAATAACATGGATGAAGGATCCAAAGAAAATTATCCCAAACCACAGGATGATATGGATCTCGAAGATAATCCCGACTTCCATATGTCCGAGAGTACTGATAGAAGTTTGACTCCAGGAATCGGACCATAAGCCGTGTTTGCTACCGGGGCCGCCAAGAGGGCAAAGGAGAAGAAGAAGAGTCTAGCTAAAGTTGTTCCAGCTGAGAAGGTGATAGCCAAATAATACAAAGAGGACTTGGATGGAGCTTTGATCCCTAATGAGCCAAAAGAAACTCCGTTGGTTGGACATGTGGTTACTCCTAGTGCCCGTAAACTCCTCGGAGAGGAAATTACCACACCTATCCTGACACCTGCAGAACTTACAGCTGTAGAGTTGGAGGACAGGGCCTAAGCCATAGAAGTACATCACCAGGTACTCCTTAAGGATACCGAAAATATCCTTGAGAAAAAGTAGCGCATTGCAGCTGCGGGTAGCCTAGCACCCGACAGCATCAGAAGATCTGGAATAGCCCTGAGTTGGCTAACAAAAATCCAGACATTCACAAAACCCTTTTTGAAGGAGACAAAGCCATGGGTTAGTCTCGTCTCAATTGCAAGGGAAGCCGGGTGTATGGAACTCCAGGAGAAAATGATGTTGCGGCTCGAGAGCTCTTGGCAAACAATCCAAGTCCAGACCAAATTTGACTAAGTGTGAAGCTACTCACCAAGGGCCTGGAACAACAATAAGTCACGACATCCGGCAGCCAAAAGTTGATCTCCAAATCCAACCAACTTCGCACAGACACGGGTAGACAACAAGATGTAAGACCTAGACGGGGGCCAGAACGATGCTACCGTCGCAACCTTCGGGAGTACAACTATTCAATAACCGGATCTTTAGGACATTAGCACAAACCTGCACGAAGCAGGAGCAACATCGCCCCGGCCGCAGAGCGAGACGCCGTTGCGGCAATGGTCCAACCTCCCTGGCGATAGTCAAATAATCGCAAGGAAGACGAAGAAGCCCTACCTTTGGAGTAGGACCGGCACAGGATGCCCCTCCTAGACAGACAAGACGTCTGGCGGAGCCACGTCACAATGACTGGAATGACAGATGAAGGAACAAATAACATCGAGCTGGATAAAGCCGGCATGATGGTCGTCATCACGAGGACCTAGCTAGTGGTAATAATCGACCACCTCCACCCTCTCTGCCAAGCAGCCACCATAACGGCTCCCATGGATGCCAAGGGGCACGGCGGCGGCGGCGGTGGTAGAAGGAGCAGAAGTTCGGATCATGGACACCATAGCCGCAACGAATAACCAAGACGATGTGCCCTATCACCAAGTGATGCCAGGCACCAGATCAACTCAAACATAGAGACACGACACTATGAGTCAGATAACATCTATGTGGGTCCAAAATGCTTCAGACCATGCATATGACAAACAACCTTTCGGAAAGGGTTTTCCATCTCAAGGCGCATCCATCCCTATGATGGTGTGGCTCGGCCAGACACTTGGCTCGAGGACTTCTTCTAGGCCTGCTGCATCGCCAAAGGAGGAAACATCTTGGTCGCGACCCAGGATCTCCCGCTTATGCTGAGGAAGAAGGATCGATCATGGCTCAATGAACACCTGGAAAACACCATCCACAACTAGTATGATATGCAAAGTGCTTTCTTTTGGAACTTCGAGGTAATATGCAGGAGGCCCTACACGGTCAGAGATTTGCAGCAGTGCACCCAGAAACCCAGAGAAACATGTTGGGACTACCTCGGAAGATGGATCGACATGAATAACAACTGCGAAGGAGTAAACGAGCAAATCATAATAGAAGCATTCATCGCGGGACTCCCAATTGGTTTACTTCATCATCGCTTAAAGTGTGACAATGTGACTGATTTTGGGGAGGTGATAGAGACGACAAGCAAATACGGCAAGCAATGTACTTCCTGTGCCTCAAAACAAAAGAACACCTCAGAGGAAAAAACCCAACCCAGAAACCGCAACAATCAATGCAACTTTCGAGTCTAGAGGACGAGGAGGCCGCAGAGGAGGCTGGGGACAAGGTCATGGAACTTCCAGAGTCCAAGGTAGAGGAGACCAGCAACCTGGAAAAACCTACTCTTGGGCCGACGTTGCCAACAATCCGTGCGTGCATCACCCAGACGGCAACGAGGCCCCGTCCCACACCAATGCTGACCATTGTTTCAATGACGACATCAAGAAAGATGAATCCGCTGGCTACAGGGCAAGCTCTAAAGGAAAGAAAAATTCCGGCAAACACAAAGAGTCCAAGGACGATTCCGACATGGAGGAGGCAGAAGCCTAAAATCCCAAGTTGGATGGCAAGAAGACCTTCCCAGCCAAGAAAGACACTTATGTCTTCTTCCTTGGATTTCAACCAGCTAAGGTCAAAAAGGTAGTGATGCATGATCTCAACACGACTGTTCCGGTTGTCCCTCAGAATCTGGATTGGTTGGAAGTTACAATCACCTTTGACTGAAGTGATCATCCGCTAAACCACATAGGCCAGGAAAGTACGTTTTGGTCGTTAATCCAGTTATTGATGGCTATGGGTTATCCAAGACCCTCACGGACATTGGCAGCAACTTCAACATCATCTATGTCAAAACTATGCACTGGATGAGGATATTGGAAACACGACTGAATCACAGCTCCGTGACTTTGCATGGATTTGTCCTCAGAAGACAAGAAAATTCTCTAGGAGAGATCAATTTGCATGTTACCTTTGGAACTCCAAACAACTATCAGACAGAAGCAATTTTCTTCGAAGTGGTCCTGTTCGAGAGAGCATACCACGCTATCTTTGGGCGTTTGGCTTACTGGGATTTTATGGCTCTCCCTTGTTAGATTTACAACATGATGAAAATTCCAGGTCCCAATGGAGTCATCACGATCCGAGTAGACCCGAAGAAGGCACGACAATGCAAGGACGGAAAAGTCGCCTTTGCTGAAGGTGTGTTGCATGCTCAGGAGGACTAGGAGATCAAGAAGAACATCGATCCATCCAAGATGCCCACAATGAAGAAGGAGGTGACAAAGCCGAGTCCGGAGTTCAAGGCATTGGAAGAGACGAAGACAACACCGTTGAAGGATGATGACCCCTCCAAGGTGACTCAAATAGGCATAGGTTTTGACCACACATAGGAGACCATTACCCTTCGAGGAGACCATTACCCTCCGATATATGTCCTATTCTCCTTTACCTGTTTTATATCCTTTTTATAAATTGCATACTTTACCTGCATGTCTTGTTTTATAAATATTGCGGTAGTAACTTGGCTCCTCCAAGTTATGACTTGCGCCCTTCGAGGCACCACCCCGATGAACCCATCATTTATCCCCTTTAGACTGAGAGTACGATGGTTAGCATCCTACCTCCTTGGAAACCCCGGTTTGGAGAAAATAAACTGTTTTGGGATTTACACCACCCAAAAATGTTTCAAAAAGGGCTTTGTAAAACCCTAGGAAGAGGCATCATTCCCAATGGAGGTTTTAACAAAAGAAATGGTGATGAGAAGAAGAGGAAATTGAAGGGATGTTCTACGCCTTTACTGGAACAATTTTTATCCGCGCAACCACATTACCCCAGGTTGCTGGGGCTTAACTCGTAGTTTGTCCGATTTAGCCGAGGCAACTTCTACCATGCTTATAGGGAGAAATCCCTGGAATCCCGGGCCGGCGTCCCAGGTCTTTGATCTGAAGCCTGTCGCTTGCCTCGGCAAGAATGAGCCTGAGCAATCAGGAGTCCGGTGCAATAATTGGGTCTCCCGCGGACGGTATGACTTAGGTAGTACGGAAGGAAGCGGAGTCACCAAATTTACGGTATAAGCCAAGTTACGGTTGGGTATGCGCGTGTACGAAAGGAAGGACTATGGATGGGATCCACATACACGTTGCTGGGGAGAACAAACCCAAAAGTAAAAGAATGCCTTTGCTAGTGTAGACAAGTGAAAAGTTAGGTTTGATTATCCCGACCCCCATCTATAGTGGTAGAGGGCCGTGGTTGTATCCCGGCGGATGTATCGATTCTTGTGGGTAAAGTGTGCAAACTCTGCAGAGTATAACCTATTCGAATAGCCGTGTCCACGGTCAAGGCCGGTTGTAAAGGTGTTGGCTAGGAGTACCGAAAATGTGCTTGTTTGGGAAACAAGTACTTTGAGGACGACGGTTCCGGGGGAACCCGGGTTTGAAGGCTTTGTTTTGACCCGAGGGGTCGAAGATGTTTAAAAAGGGTTTTAACTACAAAAACGGTTTTCAAAACTCTTTTTCAACAAAGACATGGAGATGTCGGGATTTATAAAATAGAAGCATGGTTTTCAAAACTCTTTTTCAACAAAGATATGGAGATGCCATGATTTTCAAAGTTAGCTTAGGCTTTTCCAAATCAACCCTAGATAGAGCTATCTCCCCACAACCCTAATTGCATTTCCTTTGTGCACTTACCTTGGTGGTTTGCGAGTACATTCAAAGTACTCACGGTTGTGTCCCTGGCTATTTACTCGGCCAGACTTTCAGGAGTTTAAGGTGACGTCCAGTGAGCTAGGCCCTCTCCCCAGTCAGATGCCTGCAGGTGGAGGCACGATTAGGCTCCGCGCTTGGCGTTGTTCCGCTGCTAATTTGATGTAGCCATAATGGCAATTATGTAAGTCTTGTACTTTCGTTATGTTTCGGATGATTGTAATGATACCTGTCGGTTATGTTCCACGGCACACTGATCATGGGAACGTGGAAGTATGCATAACAGGGATTTCCCGGATGGTTAGTCCGGGGGTCCCGTCAGGCTATGGAGGGGCAATGCCTCACGTGCCGTCACGAGGATAAAAAACAGGGCCAGGAACCTTGGGTGAGGTAACTCATAGCTGAGGATTGGGCCGTGAGTTTAGGGTCGACACTTTAGGTCCTGACAAGCTCATGCAACAGAAGGACAGTGCCTCACGAGTTGTTGTGAGGATAAAAAACAGGGTCAGGAACCGTGGGTGAGGTAACTCACAGCTGAGGAACGGGCCGTGAGTTCAGAGCTAAGAACTTTAGGTCCTGACAAGCTCAGGCCATGGAGGAGCATTGCCTCGCGAGCCACCCCGTAGACCATACCAGGAGAGGGGCGTAGGGAAAAAGCACATGCCACAATAGGTCCGTACATGCGCCGTCGTAGGTTATGAAGTACCAGGAACCGTGAGTGAGGTGAATCACAGCAGAGGAACGGGTCGTGAGTTCAGAGCTCAACAATTTAGGCTCGGATGTTGACGGGGGAGTGACCTGGTGATGGGCACCTTCCATAGCCCCCGCTCATGCAGTGCGTGTGAGAGAGAAATAGCGGCACGGTTTTTGGGAGAAAAACCCTTTTTGAGGGAAAACCAAATAGCAAAACGTGCGTGGAGCACAAGATAAAAAAGGCGCTGGTAGTTTGAGATTATTGCAATGCCACCTTGTCCCGCACGGGGTCTTACAAGAGATGAAGATGTAAGGGGTGAGGGTTATTCGAGGGTCACCTTCAAAAACTCGTCGAGTCAGGCACACCGTTTGGAGAGGCTTGTCCACCTTCAGCAACCCGATCCAACTTCTCAGCCAGTTGCTCAGTCACTGTCGTGGGGGCAGCTGGTGTTGTACGTGTGCTCGGTGCAGATCACGGAGAGATTCCCATGGGCCTAGTGGAAATGGAGTGGTCGCTGGCATCGAGGGTGATGCCGCACTAGGACCACTTGAGATTCGGGGATAGGACTCCCGGTCTGGCAGCCGCGACCTTGTGAGTGAGCAGCTTCAATTGTCAGTTGCACGTCGGGGCCAATGATCCACCAAGAATGCAGGCTATGGCGCCCTGTGGCACTTGGTAGCCCTCGAGATCCCCGACACACCCATTTTCATAGGGGTGAGGGTGCTTTTGCGTGGCGTTGGCCTGGTGGGACATTGGAGGGAGGTCTCGGCCGCCAGAGTTGTTGTTATAATGGTCGCCTCCGCGGTTGCCTCCGTTCTGTCCGCCTCTCTCGCTGCCCGGCCTTCCCTTCCTCTAGCTGTTGTGTAGGTCGCGGAGCTTCTTGATCTCGTAGTAGTCATTAGTGGGGTGCCCTGGCTTCTTGTGGAAGTGGTAGTACGATCTATCATCCTGCTCCTTCTCGCCATTCCTCTCGCGAGGGCTCTTTCGGTCTGGCTCTACAGCCAGGACGGTGGTGGTCTTGCGCTTGGGGTCCTTGTCCTTGCCCTTGGATGAGCCCGAGGCCTTGGTGTAGTTTCTTCCTCGACGAGTCCAAACATTTGCCTTGTCTCCGCCTTGGCGCAGTTCTCCTCCATGACGAAGAGCTCGGCAGTGGTGGTGAGGATCTTGGCTGGATGTTAGTCTTCTCCCGCATCTTGATGTCTTTCATGCGCTCAGAGAAAGCGGTGATGACTTTGGAGTCCGAGATTTTTGGGATCTTGTTACAGACTCGGCTGAACCTCTGCAGGAACTTGAAGAGGGTCTCTCCAGGCTGCCGGCGTATTTTACAGAGGTTGTAGTAGGTGAGTGGACGCTTGTAGGTCTCCTTGATGTTGGCGATGATGAGGGAGCTGAGCTCCGCTCATGAGTCGATTGATTCCTTAGGAAGGTTCATCAGCCAGTTACTGGCCATCTACTTCAGGCACAGTGGGAACCAGTTTGGCATGATGCGGTCGTCTCCTCCCGCAACATCGGCGCTTGTGGTGTAAAGTTGGAGGAACTCACACGGGTTAGTCATTCCGTCAAAGCGTGTCTGCGTCTCGACGCAGAACCTGTGGGGCTAGACCACACGGCGGACACTCTTGGTGAAGGCGAGGTAGCCGTTGGCCTGGACCGCCTTGCCGTTGGCAAGGGCCGCACATTTCTGCTGTCATGTGGCGGCGATTTCCTCGGCGAGACGGTCCTCGCGCTCGTGTGGCAGCGCTGCAGCCATGGGAGGTGAGATGATTCTGCAATTGTTCGTAGGCAACGAAGTGGCGTTGTCGGGCTTGGCGGCATCCTCACGACGTTGAGGCGGGAGCAAGCCCCCATCCCCCAGCGCCCCGCTTTTGGGACGATCCCCCGGGCCCTCGGTGGAGAGGGTGGCAGCGTCGAGAATCTGAGCTATCCGGTCGCGCCACCTCTCCTGGCCCTACTCAGCCGGTGGGTTGTCTCGGAGCTCGCACTCCATGCGCTCAGCGGCCACCGGGGTGAGATGCTCGGGGTGGCCGCAAGATGATGTGGCAGGAGAGTAACGTGACGCCGCGCGAGGAGGGAGTGGGCTCCCGTGAAGGGCGGTAGGAGCAGCCCCCTTCGTCCTCCGTCCACGGGACCTGCTCAGAGGAGGCGGCCTGCTAGGGCGGCTCCATTTAGGCCTTGCTCGCCACGCAGTGGAGGGCTCACTCAGCGTGCATCTTGTTACCGGCTGATATGTCATTGAGGTTGTCGAAGGTCTTGGAAACGTGCTCAGCCCCCTACCTGGCATGCCAAATGTCAAAGATTTGTCCCGGTAAGGAACTTGGGTCAAATGATCCCTTGATACGAGAGGGGCTGAACACGCAATTCCATGGAAATTTGATGGCGGCAATGGCGGCAAAGCAAGCGTACAACAGACAAGTAACACGGTTTTTTTACCCAAGTTCGAGACCCTCGTGAAGAGGTAAATCCCCTACTCCTTCTTGGTTAATTGCTGGCGTGCTTCACAAAGGTACAATGGAGGATGTAAGTCTAGGGTTTTAGATCTCAGGATCCATCCCTTTCAAGGTAGAAGAAGGGCCCCTTATATAGGGTGGTGTCAGGAATCATCCCCCGGTTTACTGGTGGGAAGGATCACGATAGTGTTGTCCCCCATGGTCCTAGTCTACATGTCTGCTCTTTGGTGGACCGGGTCTTGGGCGTCGGGCACTTCTCCGTCCATTGGTAAAGTGGCCTTCCTTTTCCCCATTCTTCGTCGTCTGGCACTACCCACTTCCCTTTTGCACCAAATGGCAAGTTGGTGCGCCTACCATGCTATTGTCATCTGTCCTTCTGCTACAGAAAAGGGGGGGTGGTTAGGACCTTCATTTACCGAGGTGCACTGAGGGCGCACGGTGACTATGCCCCTTGTCAGGACTTTCCCCACTGTTGGGATATACTTTCTGGGTATCCTCAGCGTACCTCACTGCCCAGGGTGGCCCACTTTGGGTTAGAGCTTTGCTTCATGGGCGGCCCAGTCAGGGAGAAGAACGGAGTCCAATCCGGCTACAGGAAGGCCCAGAAGACTTACCGACTTAGGCCCATAGTGTTACTTGTAGTTCAAGATGTACTCTGTAACCGACTCTTACTCGTAGCCGGATAGATCTCCCCTGTAAAACCTATGTCGGATATCTATATAAGACGTCCTAGGGAGAGTCGTTAGGTCACCCTCACAATAGTCTACAATCTCAATTCACCTAGGCGAAACCCTTGTAACCCATATTCTAGCTCTGCCGTATTACTGGATTGCTAGTAGGAGTAGGATCCATCCAAAGCCGGTGGATTCGAACCTCGGTAAACTTGTGTGCTCACCGTCCTGGAATCCCGTACGACTCACACCCCTCTCTTCCACATGCCTCGAGGACCCACTCATGGCATACTTGTCATCAATCCGACGATAGTTAGCGCCCACTGTGGGGCAAGTGAGCTTCGGATCTGCGTTCCGAGCGGAATCTACAAGAATTGGAATCGGCGAGACTATCACCGTTGGTCGCATCCTCTACGCCAGTGACGTCCTGCTCATCGTTCTCGATGAGACTTGGATTCCGGCTAGGGAGGATGTGACCACATACACCATCATGTATTTCGGCGAGATCGATGTTTACATCAGTTTTGCTGAACCTGTCCCACCCACCCCAGCGGTGATGATAGAGGCAGAAGAAATTTCTAGGTCCCCTTGGTCTGCGGAGGCGGCAGAGTTCCGGATCTCAGAAAACCCTGATCCCACCTAGCCCACACCAGTTGCGGAGATAGTGGAGACAGTTGAACCTGAGGCAGATCGCGCAGTACAAGTCGGATCTAGAGTGGATCTCCCTAGCGAGGTCAAATCCCAGATCAACCCACCTGCGAAGGTCGAAATCCAGGAGGAGAAAGAAAACAACCTTGGTCCCAGCTCTGATAATACCATGACTGATAGACCTCTCCTGAGATACACGTTGAGGCCCATGATGATGCAAGAAGCAAGCATGGACGATATTCTCGAGACCATTAGGTGTTTCGAGGAAGCCGATCGCGAGAGCCGCAACTATCTCAGGAGGCATGCATCACACTTCGTTGGATATGTTGGAGACAACACCGACTCTGTGCTGGAGGCTATCGGAACAAGCGTCGAATTACCGGCATCTTCGGATGACTCCATGACGTCGGCAGACTTCCGGAAGTTCTCCGCTGAATATGAAGAGGAGCTTAACTCCATAGCTGCTGTAGAAGGAGAAGACATGGACAAAGGATCCGGAGAAAACTCTCCCAAAGTGCAGGACAACATGGATCTCGAAGATGATCCCGAGAACCAAATGGCCGAAAGTACCAATCAAAGTTTGACTCCGGGAAACGGGCCCAAAGCCGTTTTGCTACCGGCGCTGCCAAGAAGGCAAAGAAGAAGAACAAGAAGAACAAGACCCCGACAAAAGACCTTCCGACAGAGGAAGTGATTGCCGAGGAATACGAAGAAGACTCGGATGGAGCACTTATCCTAGACAAGCCAAAAGAAGAATCGATTGATGGACGCGTGATCACTGAAGGTGCACGTAAACTCATCGATGCTGCATTAACCACACCTATCCCTACAGCTGCAGAGCTTACTGCTGAAGAATTGGATGAAAGGGCCTAGGCTCTAGAAGCGCGTCGTCAAGTACTCCTGGATGAAGGCAAAAATATCGAGGAGGAGAAGAAACGCATGGCAACGGCGGAGAAGTACACCTCTCGGCAACATTAGAAGCCCCGGAAGCGTCACACACATAACGATCAATTCCCGGAAGTGCACAAGGTCCTCTTTGAAGGAGACCCATGGATGCCTCGTCTCGACAGCAAAGGAGATCTATTGTATCCAACACCGGTACAGAACACTTTGTAGCTCGAGATATCCTATCGAACAATCCAGGCCCATAACAGGTTCGATTGGGCATTAAGATACTCACCAAGGGTCTGGAACAGCAAAGGGCCACGAAATCCGAAAGCGGAAAACTAGTCTCGAAATCCGACCAATGTCGCACGGACACGGCGTGGAATGATATAAGGCCCCAACGTGTTTCGGAACAGCATTACCGTTCTGACCGCCGGGAAGACAACTACTCAAGAACCAGATCTTCAGGACAGCATCACAACACTGCATGTGACTGGCGCAATGTCGCTCCAGCTGCCGAGCAAGAAGCAATCACTGCACTGTATCCGAGAAACCCTCCCTGACGATAGTCAAACGATCATAGGGGAGAAGACAAAGAGAAACATCGGGAGGAGGACCGTCAAAGAATGCCACCTCCTAGACCTACAAACCGTCCGGCTGAGCCCCATCATGGTGGGAGTGACGGATGAAGAAACGACGGAAACCATGTCGAGACAAGCCGGTAGGGGGCTCGTCACAATGACGACCCTCCCTGGAACCGGAATCATGACGCTCTAGACAGAGGCCGGCGATCAGCCGGAAATAATCTAGCTGCCCCACCCTTTCCACCAAGCAGCCATCATAATGGCTCTCAAGGAGGCCAAGGAGGACGTCTTGGCGGAGGAGGTGGTGGCAGAATCCGAAGTCCGGCACCAAGGCACCACAACCGTAGTCGTCACTCTGAAAGACGATCTTTGTCTCCAAGTGATGCGCGACACCGGATTAACTCCAACATAGAGGCGTGGCGCTATGAAAATGATGCTATATACGTGGGCCCAAAATGCTTTGGACCACGCATAAGAGCCACAAAATTCCCGAAAGGATTTTCCATCTCAAGACACATTCAGGCCTATGACGGTATAGCTCGGCCAAATACTTGGCTCCTGGATTTTTTCCAGGCTTGCTGCATCACCAAAGGCGGAAATAGCTTGGTCGCAACCCGATATCTCCCACTCATGTTGAGGAAGGCGGTGAGATCATGGCTCAATGAACTTCCAGAGAACACCATCCAAAATTGCTATGACATGCAAAGTGCATTCTTTCGGAATTTCGAGGGGACATATCAGAGGCCCTGTATGGTAGGAGACCTATAGCGTTGCACCCAGAAACCCGGAGAAACTTGCCGAGATTATCTCGGATGATGGATCGACACCAAGAACTCCCTTGAAGGAGTAAATGACCAAACTACGAATGAAGCTTTCATTGCAGGGCTCCCAATTGGTTTACTACTTCATTGCTTGAAGTGTGACAAGGTCACTGATTTGGGAGAGATGATAGAAACAACGAGCAAGTATGCAGATGCTGACGACGACGCAGAAGGATTGCTGAACACCCTAAATTCTTAAAAATTGCATGTTTACTTTTAGTTCGCATTCCTAAACCAAAAATACAAAAAAATTAGTTGTAACCTTTATTGCAAATTTGTTTCTTTGTTTCTCTCGGAGATTGCTCAATTTTAGATGACCTGGCAATAGGGAAATATAGAGGGGGTTCGACTCAAGTAAGAGAACTAAGCACGCAAGAGGAGGTATCACATTCCTTTCATCACCTTTTCTACAACCTTAAATTGATCCTATAATTATTTACTCGCTTGCACTTGAGCCACTCCCCACTTAGCTTGTTATCCTATAAATTCTATTCTTTTGCTAGTGTCTCCTTTTATCTTTGAAATGATGAGCAATGAACTTGGTTAAAAATATTTCTGAAATTTTTTACAATAAGAAAAGCATCCAAAATATGACTTGAGTCCATGTTTAGCCCAAAGGATTTGATTTTAGAACTACTCAACCCCATTTGAGCTTAATGTAAATAGACGCGATAACACTCTTGAATGAAATTGTCTGATAAAATGGATGCTTCAAAGTAGTAGAGATTATGGCACTGATTTAGCTAATAATTACAGTAAGATATTGCTTTACGCGTGTCATTACAACACAGTTGTGCTCCATGGGGAACTATTAACTCCGCTAGCCAACAAATGATCTAAATGTGGGAACCACTTGATTTCGGCTATTGAGCTATCTAAGCGTCTGTAGCTGCAATGCTATGACTGGTAAAATTTTAATCTCCTCGTGGTTTACCGTTCCAAGTGAAGTTGTAGTCCTCCTCTGACCCACTATTGCTCAACAGTTATCTATTGGCATGGTCATGAGTGCACAACACAATCCCAATTAACATGTTAAAAACAGTGGCATGATTTCTCTATGAAAGGGCTGAAGTTTTTGAAAAACAAGGAAAGGAAAAAGGTACTTTGAGAGTCTTGAAATTTTGACATGGGAATAGATGAGTTGTTCTTAAATTGAATGTTTTAGGTGCCAACTTGAGTATTCTTAATTACTTAAAGAAACAAGAGCAATTTTTTTTCATCTCTCAACAAAGAGAGACACCAAAAGAATTTGTTTCACTTTCTTAGCTAAACTTTTGACACATGCTCGAGTATATGATTTTTTAGCTAGAAAGATATATGTGGTTAGGAAGTGGACTCAGTGCAACCTTGTGAATACCTGTATGATCATGTTTAAGATTACAAGAATTGTGAAGAAAAGAATTTGACACCAATTCGAGCTTGTAATTTTTTTTATTTCAGTCTCGAATCTCCGCTATTCTTCCTTATTTTCTTGTCACTCGAGGGCATGCAACATGGGGGAGTGTGAGATTCGACACATTTTTGTTGGTTTTTATTGATGGTTTTCTTCCAGATTTGATCGTTTTCTAGATTTACCTAACGCTAATACTTCGGTAGCGAAGAAAACTTGGTTTTTAATGTGTGTTTCAGGTTCTAAACATAAACAGAATGTTTTAACAAGAGAAACACAATATTCAGGCGAAAGCAAGCAGGTCTCTTTTTGGAAGCAATCAAGGGAGGCATACTGTAGCTTTAACGAGCAACTATACGATAGGAATATTTTTCTGGCCGTATAGTTCCAGCCGTATAGTTTTCTTCGCCTCCGCCTTGTCAAAAGGGACAACTTTTGTGAAGAGGCGGAGGGCAAAATCATAACATAGTAGCCGCCAGCCCAATCATAAAGGAGAAATGAGAGATCTGGAGAAGACGGGGAAGACATTCTTCATCTTGCTCCACGGTCTTCGACCTCCTAGCCATCACACTCTCATAGCCATTACTTTTACTTGAGAGAGAGAGAGAGATCTTAACTTTACAAGATTAGGGTTTGAGATTGTTTCTTCCTATCTTGAATTGTGTTGGATTGCTTTTCTATTCTTATTGTGGATTTTTCCACGGTAATATCGAGAAGAACTCCCTTTATTTAATTATATTGATGATGCTTACTTGTCTCATGTGTGAGTAAGTTCCTTGGGCATGGGAGATGTAAGGTATTGGTGAGATGTGATGTGTCTCCATATATTTTCCATTAGTTTGTGATTGATTTTAATTGCTATATTATGTGTGCTTGACTATCTATGGGATGCCTAATGCTTGTTGTCCAATTAAGGGCCCAAGCAACATGATGCTTTGTTCTACATAGATAGGATCTTGTTTGCTAGTAGACCGACAACCCCGGAGTGACACGAGGATATCAATGGGAAACTAGTTTGGCTCGAGGATCACGAGGAACAACTATGCTTATTGCAGTAGTCCGATCCAAGGAGATTAATTTCTAAGCAACCTGAAGGATCTTAATCGTCTAGTGACTGACCATGGTTTTGGTAATAGACTAGTAGGATTATTGAAGTTGGGATGAAACCTACCAAGAGGAGTTCCGGATAATTATGGATTGCTCGCCTACACATATACTTATAAGATTATAATTGTTACCTTATCGTTTGTCCTCCTAGCATAGTCACTATCACCATGAACTGTATCTCCCCTGCCTTCTTTGTCATCTGCAGAAAACCATAGACAATCGAATCGTCCTTTAATTTTATGCTTTTTATTCCTGAAGTTTACATTTTAGTTTTATTTAAATACATCCAGTTTAATCCAAATTTCATTCTTATTTCCACACTTGCAGTCAATTCACTCGAAGACCGGTGACAACTTTGATTGTGACAGAGACTTCATTCATAAACACTTACCTTTAGGCTCCCTGTGGTATCGATATCTATATTTCGAAACTAGCTATAAACGATATGTACACTTGCAAACATCAACTTGTGATGTCCCTACTCCTGGCCATTGTTCCCCTTCCGTCCCACTACATGTTTGGGCGAATATCATGTTCTCATTGATGGCGACCCCTTCTCTCCCCATCGTTGCGATGGACGAGGCCGCCATTCGTGAGAGCGAGGGATCTCTTGTGTTTGGTTCAATTGAGGTGGAGGTGCCTCCCACGTGAAGCGCGGCCGTTGACGCCTGCGCGGGAGCGGCAGAGGAAAGCGCGGGGATCACGTCACCGGTCCCGCAGCTGCCCCTCCTTTGGTCATGGGGGTGCCAGTCAAGGAGGCTCTGGTGAGATGCAGGCGTGGGAATCCCCATAGGAGAGGCCGTTGCCACCACGGGGGGCGCGGTGGAGGGTTTGGAGCTAGGCCAGAAGCTCCACTACCTGTTACCGTGCTACCCCCTCTAGTGGTGATCAAGATAGAGGACGACCTGAGCCTGGCCGGGTGATCGACTTCGTCATCATTACCAGGGGCTCTGACTGGTTCGTCAAGGTGAGCCTCCCTTCGCGCTTCGCCCTCAGGGTCATGGCATTTCTTCTCGTGGAGGTTGAGCTGCGGCACTCTAGCAGATGCGAGAGGTGGCTAGTAAGCGTCGAGACCCTTCCGCCCGACGAGATGTACCTCTGTGATAGCTAGAATCAATTCCTTGTTCCTCATTGCATCCGGCGTGGATCCGTGATGTGGTTCCTCTATGCGGGTGGGAGGGACTTCTCCGTCTTGGTGTTTGACACCCTGTTGTGCCGGGTTGCCTACCTGGCGTACCTCTCTTGAGGAGATGAGGATGGGTCCATGTCATGCCCACCGCCTTGCTTGTGCGGCACGGTTCTTTTTCTAGTGTAAGAGTAGATTTTTTTAGTATCATGTTTCCCCGACGGGGTTGTAAGGAATACTTGCCATGAATGTCAGTAAGAGGATCTTCTCGCTTTGCATGTTTTCACTGTGATGCTTTGGAGCTCTGTTGCTCATTGCGCGTAGTTGGTCCGGCGAAGTTGGCGGTGACTGACGGGTCTTGCGTGCCTTATGGTGAGGCTGCCCATAGCTCGGCGCCCGGAGGCGAGGCCTCACGAGAGGGGGCTCGCGGAGGCCACGCCCTATCAGGTGATCTCTGTAAGTGGTGTTAGGAGCCCGTATCTTTGTCGGGTATTTGTAGCCGGTGGTCTTGCTCGCTGTAACTTGGGTTTGTGCAGTTAATCTCGAGGAGTGTTAAGCTTTTTGACAAAGGTGGCCCACTTCGGGTTAAGCTTTGATTCATGGGCGGCCTAGTCAGGGAGAGAAGACGTAGGTCCATTCGGTTGTGGGAAGGCCCAGAAGACTTGCTAACTTAGGCATGTTTAATTACTTATAGTCGAATATGTACTTTGTAATCGACTCTGTATCATAGCCCGATAGGTCTCTCCTGTAACCCTAGGCTAGATATCTTTATAATCTGTACTAGGGACCAGCCTTTACGGTACCCCACAATTTAAAACCTCAAGTCACATAGGCGAACCTCTCTTGTAATCTATACTTACGACTTTGGTGTATTACTAGATTCCTAGCAGGAGTAGGATCCGTCCAAAGCCGGCGGATTCGAACCTAGGTAAAGCTTGTGTGCTCCCCATCTCGGAATATTGTCGCCTCACACACCCTTTTACCACATACCTAGAGGACCCCCTCTCGGCACACATGTCTTCAATCCGATGACAATTGGTGCCCACCATGGGGCAGGTGAGTTTCAGATCTTTGTTCCGGGAAGAATCTGCGCGAATCGGAATCAGTGACCACCTACACCGGCGATGTTCCTCTTGTCCTTCTCGACGAGACTTGGATTCCGGATAGGGAACCTATGACCACCTACACCATCATGTCTTTTGGCGAGATCTATGTTTACCACTGTTTCGCTGAACCTGCCCAACCCACCCCAGCATTCATGATAGAGGCAGAAGAAATTTCTGGATCTAATTTTTCTGCAGAAGAGACAGAGTTCTGGTTCATAGTAAACCCTAATTGCACCCTACCTGTACCTAAAATGGAGATAGTGGAGAAGATTGGATCCAAAGAGGATCTCCCCAAGGAAGTTAAACCTGAAGCAGATCTCCCCAGGGAGGTCGAATCTTAGGAGGCTCTCCCCAAAGAGATTGAACCTCAAGAAGATCAAGCAGCAACAACTTTGGATCTGGCTCTACCAATGCTAGAGCAGGGAACTCACTTCTGAGGCACACGTTGAGGCGGATGATGATGGGCGGAAACACCAGCATGTATCGCACATTGTCGGATACACTGGATCAGGATCCGGCTCTGCCGATACTGGAGATGACAATGACTCGGTGCTGGAGGCAATCATAACTAACATCGACTTACCGGCATCTTTGGATGACTCCAGCATGTCACCAGATTTCCGAAAATTCTCTGCAGAATTTGAAGAGGAGTTCAACTTCAAGGCTGTAGAAGAAGGAGAAGCTATGGATCAAAGCCCTTGCAATAACATGGATGAAGGATCCAAATAAAATTATCCCAAACCACAGGATGATATGGATATCGAAGATAATCCCGACTTCCATATGTCCGAGAGTACTGATAGAAGTTTGACTCCAGGAATCGAACCCTAAGCCGTGTTTGCTACCGGGGCCGCCAAGAGGGCAAAGGAGAAGAATAAGAGTCTAGCTAAAGATGTTCCAGCTGAGAATGTGATAGCCAAATAATACAAAGAGGACTTGGATGGAGCTTTGATCCCTAATGAGCCAAAAGAAACTCCGTTCGTTGGACATGTGGTTACTCCTAGTGCCCGTAAACTCCTCAGAGAGGAAATTACCACACCTATCCCAACACCTGCAGAACTTACACCTGTAGAGTTGGAGGACAAGGCCTAAGCCATAAAAGTACATCACCAGGTACTCCTTAAGGATACCGAAAATATCCTTGAGGAAAAGCAGCGCATTGCAGATGCGGGCAGCCTACCACCCGACAGCATCAGAAGATCTGGAATAGCCCTGAGTTGGCTCACAAAAATCCAGACATTCACAAAACCCTTTTTGAAGGAGACAAAGCCATGGGTTAGTCTCGTCTCAATTGCAAGGGAAACCGGGTGTATGGCACTCCAGGAGAAAATGATGTTGCGGCTCGAGAGCTCTTGGCAAACAATCCATGTCCAGACCAAATTTGACTAAGTGTGAAGCTACTCACCAAGGGCCTGGAACAACAATGAGTCGCCACATCCGGCAGCCAAAAGTTGATCTCCAAATCCAACCAACTTCACACAGACACGAGTCGACAACAAGATGTAAGACCCAGATGGGGGCCGGAACGATGCTACCGTCGCGACCTTCGGGAGTACAACTATTCAATAACCGGATCTTCAGGACATTAGCACAAACCCGCACGAAGCAGGAGCACATCGCCCCGGCCGCTGAGCGAGACGCCGTTGCAGCAATGGTCCAACCTCCCTGGCGATAGTCAAATAATCACAGGGAAGACGAAGAAGCCCAACCTTTGGAGTAGGACCGGCACAGGATGCCCCCTCCTAGACAGACAAGACGTTTGGCTGAGCCACGTCACAATGACTGGAATGACGGATGAAGGAACAAATAACATTGCGCTGGATAAAGCCGGCATGATGGTCGTCGTCACGAGGCCCTAGCTGGTGGTAATAATCGACCACCTCCACCCTCTCTGCCAAGCAGCCACCATAACGGCTCCCATGGATGCCAAGGGGCGCGGCGGCGAAGGCGGTGGTAGAAGGAGCAGAAGTTCGGATCATGGACACCATAGCCGCAACGAATAACCAAGACGATGTGCCCTATCACCAAGTGATGCCAGGCACCGGATCAACTCAAACATAGAGACACGACACTATGAGTCAGATAACATCTATGTGGGTCCAAAATGCTTCACACCATGCATATGACAAACAAACTTTCGGAAAGGGTTTGCCATCTCAAGGCGCATCCATCCCTATGATGGTGTGGCTCGGCCAGACACTTGGCTCGAGGACTTCTTCTAGGCCTGCTCCATCGCCAAAGGAGGAAACATCTTGGTCGCGACCCAGGATCTCCCGCTTATGCTAAGGAAGAAGGATCGATCATGGCTCAATGAACACCTGGAAAACACCATCCACAACTAGTATGATATGCAAAGTGCTTTCTTTTGGAACTTCGAGGTAATATGCAGGAGGCCCTACACGGTCAGAGATTTGCAGCAGTGCACCCAGAAACCCAGAGAAACATGTTGGGACTACCTTGGAAGATGGATCGACATGAATAACTCCTGCGAAGGAGTAAACGAGCAAATCATAATAGAAGCATTCATCGCGGGAATCCCAATTGGTTTACTTCATCATCGCTTAAAGTGTGACAATGTGACTGATTTTGGGGAGGTGATAGAGACGACAAGCAAATACGGCAAGCAATGTACTTCCTGTGCCTCAAAACAAAAGAACACCTCAGAGGAAAAAACCCAACCCAGAAACCGCAACAATCAATGCAACTTTCGAGTCTAGAGGACGAGGAGGCCGCAGAGGAGGCTGGGGACAAGGTCATGGAACTTCCAGAGTCCAAGGTAGAGGAGACCAGCAACCTGGAAAAACCTACTCTTGGGCCGACGTTGCCAACAATCCGTGCGTGCATCACCCAGACGGCAACGAGGCCCCGTCCCACACCAATGCTGACCATTGTTTCAATGACGACATCAAGAAAGATGAATCCGCTGGCTACAGGGCAAGCTCTAAAGGAAAGAAAAATTCCGACAAACATAAAGAGTCCAAGGACGATTCCGACATGGAGGAGGCAGAAGCCTAAAATCCCAAGTTGGATGGCAAGAAGACCTTCCCAGCCAAGAAAGACACTTATGTCTTCTTCCTTGGATCTCAACCAGCTAAGGTCAAAAAGGTAGTGATGCATGATCTCAACACGACTGTTCCGGTTGTCCCTCAGAATCTGGATTGGTTGGAAGTTACAATCACCTTTGACCGAAGTGATCATCTGCTAAACCACATAGGCCAGGAAAGTACGTTTTGGTCGTTAATCCAGTTATTGATGGCTATGGGTTATCCAAGACCCTCATGGACATTGGCAGCAACATCAACATCATCTATGTCAAAACTATGCACTGGATGAGGATATGGGAAACACGACTGAATCACAGCTCCGTGACTTTGCATGGAGTTGTCCTCAGAAGACAAGAAAATTCTCTAGGAGAGATCACTTTGCATGTTACCTTTGGAACTCCAAACAACTATTAGACGGAAGCAATTTTCTTCGAAGTGGTCCTGTTCGAGAGAGCAGACCATGCTATCTTTGGGCGTTTGGCTTACTGGGATTTTATGGCTCTCCCTTGTTAGATTTACAACATGATGAAAATTCCAGGTCCCAATGGAGTCATCACGATCCGAGTAGACCCGAAGAAGGCACGATAATGCAAGGATGGAAAATCCGCCTTTACTGAAGCTGTGTTGCATGCTCAGGAGTACTAGGAGATCAAGAAGAACATCGATCCATCCAAGATGCCCACAATGAAGAAGGAGGTGACAAAGCCGATTCCGGAGTTCAAGGCATCGGAAGAGACGAAGACAACACCGTTGAAGGATGATGACCCCTCCAAGGTGACTCAAATAGGCATAGGTTTTGACCACACATAGGAAAGCGCGCTCATCGAGTTCCTCAAAGCCAATAAAGATATCTTCGCATGGTAGCCATCTGACATGACCAGAGTACCCAGGGAACTTGCCGAGCACAGCCTAAATGTATACCCAAATGCTAAACCCGTCAAATAGTCCTTACGATGTTTCGGCAATGAAAAGCGCAAAGCAATAGCGAAGGAACTATCCCTGCTCGAGTTAGCCGGATTCATAGAAGAGGTCATCCATACTGATTGGTTGGCTAATCCTGTAATGGTCCGTAATAAGGACACCACTGATTTAAGGATGTGTGTTGATTTTACTTCCTTGAACAAGTCTTTTTCCAAAGATCCGTTTGCTTTGCCTATAATCGGTCATGTTATCAACTCGACAGCAGGCCTGGAACTCCTATGTTTCCTCGTTGCATATTCCGGATATCATCAAATTTGGATGAAAGAGTCAAACAAAATAAAGACTTCATTCATCACCCTATTCGGAACCTTCTGCTATGTAATGATGACTTTTCGGCTCAAAAACATAGGAGCTACGTACCAGCGCACTATGCAGTGTTTCCTCCACAATCAAATCGGACGCAATGTACATGCATACGTGGATGACATAGTTGTGATCTCCAAAAAGAAGGAAACGCTAATTCCTGACTTGGAGGAAACATTCAGCAATCTACGAAAATAGAACATAATGCTTAACCCGAAGAAGTGTTTCTTTGGAATACCAAAAAGAAAATTGTTAAGTTTCATTGTGTCTCGCCTGAAAGACGTACAATGGCTAACTAGGTGCATTGCCGCGGTCAGTCGCTTCATAAGCCAGCTCGATGAAAGATCTGCACCATTATACAAGCTCTTGAAAAATACCAAGTAGTTCATCTAGACTAATGAAGCTGACGGTGAACTTCAAGATTAGAAAGCCATACTCTCGTCCCCCTATTCTGGCAGGACCAGAACCATAGGAACCGATGTTGCTCTTTTCAGATGTGACAAACATAGTCGTTAGTTTTGTCATGGTGGTAGAACGACCGGAAGAAAAACAGGAACACCTGGTGCAGCGTCCGACTTATTATCTCAACGAGGACTTTATTGAATCAAAGCAAAGGTATCCTCATTACCAAAAGTTAGCCTACGGTGTGTTCTTCGCATCCAGAAAGCTACGCCATATTTTTCAAGAGAACAAGATTACCGTGGTGAGAACAGCTCCCAAGAGATACTTAATCAACAATAGTGATGCCACATGACACATCACTAAGTGGGGCATTGAGCTAGCAGCTTTCGACATTGAGTAGAAACCTCATACAATAATCAAGTCCTAGATTCTTGCTCACTTTGTCGCTGATTGGACAGGTACAGTAGAAAACATAGGTCTCCCAAAGACGGAAGTTTGGACCTTACACTTTGACGGATCTAAAGCGCTCGGGGGCTCGGGGGCTGGCGTGGTTCTTAAGTCACCCCAAGGTGATAAACTGTTCTATGTGTTGCAGATTCACTTCACGATGACAACCAACATTGTCGAATATGAAGCCTTGTTGCATGGAATTCGAATTGCATAAGACATCAACATTCGCCCACTAATGTGTTATGGAGACTCGCATTTAGTTGCCTAGCAAGTATCTGATTTCTGCAATGCAAATAAGCACAGGATAGCATATAGAGCTGTCATAGATGAACTATCTAAATTGTTCGAAGTTTTGAGGTTCCACACATTCCCAGAATAGAAAACAAGGAAGCAAATGCTCTATCAAGAATAGGCTCTGTGCGAAAGGAGGTCCCACATGGTCCTTTTTCGAAGCACTTAAGATTTACCTCTATCACAACAGTTGATGAGGAGAATCTGACCAAATCTGTCTCACTGCTCATAGAAGTTATGGCTGTAATTCCCAGCTGGACACAACCCTACCTTGATTTCTGGGTAGATAGAAAATTACTCAAATATGAAGTTCTGAGATGACAGATTGTCCGACGAGTAAAATCCTACATAGTGGTGGGAGGTGAGCTCTATAAGAGGAGTACATCTAGGGTCTTTCAGCGTTGTGTTTATCCGGAAGAAGGAGTGGAAATCCTAAGGGAAATCCACGAGGGCGAGTGCAGAAATCACGCTGTATCCAAATCTCTAGTGGCAAAGGCCTTCAGATACGGATTTTTCTGGCTTACAGCTTAGGCAGATGTCGAACGGCTGGTCAAGTCGTGCAAAGGTTGCCAAAAATACACCAAACAAGCCCATGTTCAGGTTGATCAGTTGTGAACAATTCTGATTGCATGGCCCTTTGGGTTCTATGGGCTTGACATGGTATGGCTGTTTAAACGGGATCCAAGTGGATACACCCACCTTCTTGTGATGGTGGACAAATTCATGAAATAGATAGAGGCAAAACCCGTCACAAGTTGTGATGGAGCAACAACCAAAAAATTAGTCGAGGACGTGATCATCTGATTCGGGTATCCACACAGTATTAATACAGACAGCGGAAGTAACTTTTCCATGGGAGAACTCATCAAATTTTTCAATGAACAAGGGATCCGACTTGATATTGCATCAATCGCACATCCATAAGACAATGGACAAGTCAAAAGGTAAAATGGTCTAATTCTTCAAGGCCTGTGACCAAGACTCGAAGCACCACTTCATCATGCTGGTTAGGCTTGGGAGGACGAATTGCCATCCGTGATGTGGAATTTACGAACCACTCCTAACAGTTCAACCAGATATACACCTTTCTTCTTGGTCCACGGTGCAGAAGCAGTTCTTCCAAGTGATCTCATTCAAACTTCTCCCCGAGTCGCTGCGTATGTCAAAGAGGATGGCGAAGTCGCTCGACAAGATGACCTCGATATGATCGAGGAAGTTCGTGTCGTTGCTGAACAAAGATCTATAGCCTATCAGTAGAAGTTACGCAAGTATCATAGTCAGAGAGTCAGAAACCAATCTTTTAGGAACGGCGATCTTCTTCTCCAGCTAGTCCAAAAAAGAGAGGTCAAACTTGCCCCTATATGGGAAGGGCCCTTTATGGTTAGTCTAGTATTACACAATGGTTCTTACTACCTAACTGACATGAGGCCAAAAAAGAAAGACATGCTACTTCGGATGAAATAGACCGTCCATGGAATATTGCTCAGCTACGTCCCTTTTATTCGTAAATTTCTTTCTTTGTAATCATATCCATGTACATGTTCAAAGTGAAATAAAGTATTGCTCTCCTCAATATTTTTCCTGAGATGTTTTTTATGTACCATCTTATTTCTCAATGATCATGTCATAGTAGAAAATCCCAGAATACATGAAAGTACTTTATGCTCATGTTTGTTCTGGTTAGATTTCTGATTCTAAAATGCTACCTTCCGGTATAAGTCTAAATTTTCTAGTTTATACTTTGGTTTTTGTCTGATTGCTGGATGCATGTATTTTCCGAGTAGTGAATTGTTGGTACTGGAAGCCGGCTTTGATTCCGGGTTTAAACTTTTTTAGAAATTTAGCTCCGTTGCTCGACAAAGTTTCTGTATTGAAGGTTTGCCGACTCACGAAAGTGACGAGGGCAAAAGCAAGATAAACGATAAGTGTAGACAAAACAGTGCTTAAGTAATTTTCAAGCACAAAAATAAAGCCAAAAATGCTAAAGAAGTAAAGCATGAGTTCTTAGAAACTAGCATAACAAAAGAATATTCTACTTATTACAATTAGATTGTTTTTCAGAATAACACATTGTTTTTCTGGTACACTCTTCGATGCAGGTGGATACGAAGGATTTCCCAGATCGCTGGAAACATCACCCATATCACCCTGATATCTTTCCGAGACGAGTATGTCAGACTCAGTCTACTTGTCGTCTTCGGAAACTTCAGCAACTTCTTCGATGGGGGGAGGTGGTACTTCAACAGGCGTGAAGCATGGTTGATCATAACTGGTCAGCTTGGACACGCGAAAGGCGTGTCCGACACAAGTATCCCAGATCTCTTTGATGTTCTATGGGTTGGTGTCTTCATCAATAGTTGAATAACCCTTGGTAACTTGCCATATTTCCATGCTTCCATGGTGGCTCATTACCATTGTCAGGGCATTATGTGCCGTTGTGCATGCATACGACATGTTCCAATCCTTGACAAGCTTGGGCATATCCTTCGCCTTGTCTCGTATCTCAAAGTCTGATACTGAGTTCAAGCGGGAGAGCTTGACAGATTCACCAATTTCCTCCAAGGACTGGCGAAAGTCGTGGATCAGGTCCCCAACAGGGACAAGTCGACTGTTACGAGCCTCGGATGGAGAGGGATCAGGAATGTTGAGAGTACCTATGAATAAGAAAATAAGGTCAACCATATATCTGAGTAAACAAAGTCAAAAAAGCAACAATTCAGAGACAACAATCTTACTAAATATAGTATCATCTACTTTGATCTTCTCCTCTCGAAGACTTTGGAGTTCAGTCCAAAGAGCTTCGAAGGTATCATTCTCCTTGTCCAAAGCATTTTGCAAGTCCAAGATTGTTTGGTCTTGTTTGACTATGGTGTGGTCACGTGCCTCGGTAGCGTGATTGCTGGATCCAAGAACACTAGCGATACTGGACTCGTGATCCACCTTGAGTTTTTCTAGCTCAGCATGCAAGTCAACATTTTCTACCTCAAAGACTTTATAATCTTTGGCTTGTTCAATAATTTTGTAGGACTGTTTCACAACTTTTGGAGCAGAAAGAAATAAATTCAACTAAATAGTCAGCTACAACTCAAAAAATAGACTATGAAAACGAAACCTAAAATGCTTACCTTCAGCTTCATCCTTTGCAACTGTAAGTTTCACATTTTCAAGTTAGAGAGCTCTGATATTTCTCTGCTTATTGCAGATATTCTTCAACATATCCTGGTTATAAGCATTAACTTTCTGTAAGTTAGAATGGTAACCAGAGTCAGAAGTCTACTAAGACTCAGGCTAATATTTTAAAAAAGTTAAATATTAGCACGAGCCTTGGGGAGGCTATACTAGTTCATTCTTTGACATCCTATAAAAAGCATAAATCTGAATTCCAATCTAACTTCATGTTTGGGGGCTAGAGGATATGATATGAAATATAATAAAAAGAGTTAGATTATGACTTACATAATGTTCGTGAGTAAATTTGTTGAGGCTCATGTTCACCTCAAAAGAAACCTTCTCGACGAGAGTCAAAGGAATCACTGGTGGTGGCAGGGCCACACCAACCTTCAACTTCTCGTTGCAAAGATGAAATTGGTCAAGAAGCTCGACGAGTTTGATGTCCACGGCTTCTTGCGCCTCCTCCTCGGCTATCATATTTCAGGTCTCCAGGCAATGGAGATCCAGCTTTTGGATCTCTTCGGTGGTTTTCCGAGTAAGGCCAAGTTTGGCAATACCCGGATTCTGTAGAAGGTTATCCACAAAGGTCTTAGATAGGGGACCATTACCCTTCGAGGGTTCACCTTTATCAAGTCCCGAGTCTCTCATGGTGACGTCGGTCTGCGAACCAAGGTTCGCTGCCTCAGAAGAATGAGCTGAAACATCTTCAACATGTGGAGAGGAAGTACCATCTGGTGCTCATGATGGCTTTAGGGTCGATGTCGGAGGCGAGGCTGCAGGTGAAACTAGAGTCAACTTCTGCTGGCGCTAAGTCTTCCCCAGTTTTCCTGTTCCCTTTCACTTGTCAACTGTTTTAGCCCTGGATGGTAATAGAGTAAGATCGTTGCAATTTAGAAAGAATACAAATTAATACTCGATAACTTGTTAAGATGTTTACCTCTTTACAGGAGGCACTTTCTGACTGCCCATGGAAACAATCGGAGTTTTTCCCTTCCGGGTAAGCGCCTCCAGCAGTAGTTCAAGATTGCCATCCTCCTGAGGAACCGGATCCTCAGGAGGATATCCCTTGAGACGAGCAAGCTCCGACTCGGGGAGGTCAGCAAGTTGAAGGACAAGTTATCTCAGTATTGTAAATAACAAAGTATAGATGTGAAAATTATTGATTGTGAAAGAATCAGTCGGAAAACTTACTGGTGTCAAAGGTTTGTCAGCAGTAAACATATCCCGAGAAATATCTGGAATCTTATTCTAAACCCGCTCCTTGATCAACCATTTGATCAGGGTTTCATACTCATTATCTGGGATTGGGTGCGGGCTAATCCTCAGTCTGTCATTCTTACTCTTGGTGATTGTGTGCATAAGCCGATCACCACGGTGTTGGAGGGGTTGAATCCGACGAGTCAGTCAAAAATGGACTAGGTCGGATCCCTTTAGGCCCTTGTGCTTCATCAAATATTCAATCTGCCTCTTGGCATGGATCAAATCTTTAGTGAGAACTAGAGCCTCTACATCCCAAGACACTTGGGTCGTGGCGGCATCATTGACAAAAGCGACAAAGCTTCGTGTTTACCAAGAGACGGATTGTCCTTATGATAAACGAACATGTAGGACCATCTCTTCACTGACTAACTATCTATAACCTTGGGGTAGACTCGGTCTCTCCTACGGGTCAGGCTGAGCATTCCAGTAATGTAGGGATTACCGGTAGTGATGGAATTTCTCCAGGTACCGAAGTAGTACTGGAACAAAATAAGAGTCGGTTTTATTCTGAGATAACCCTAACATAAGGAAACATAAGCACTAAGCTCTAGAATATTGTTTGGGGGAAGTTGTGGAGTTGAACTCCATAGTGGTCTACAACCTCAGAGAAGAAGTCCAAGGGGTGAAAACTCAAACCTCGGTCCAGATGGGTGCCGAAGTGAATCCTCTCGCCGATGCGAGGGGTGGGGATGACCTCGTCGAAACCGCTTCTCCAGTCACCATCCCAGAGGAGGCCTTCCTTCTCAACGTCGTGCAGTTTCTCAGCGTCAAGGATGCAGGAAATCCACACTCCGCGGAAATTCTCCTTCTCTACCATCGCAGTTGTTGCCGCCAATGTCGTCGCCATACCGGATGAAGATGCGTCGGCCATTAGGACAGGGGCTTTGACCTTGGATGGACAGTGTTGTAGAATTTGGGGAAAGGAAAAGGCAGCAAGGGCAAAGAGTTTCTTGGAGGAAGAAGAGGGTAGAGGCGCTGATGAGACATAATGAAGAGATCTAGACCCCTTATAAGCCTCACTTGTGTCAAGATTCGTGTGAACAAACAGTAAAATGTGCCATGCACCATGGAAAGAATCAGAACATCCTCGAGAAGATTACTAGATTCCTAGTAGGAGTAGGATCCGTCCGGCTATAGGAAGGCCCAT
Organism: Avena eriantha; assembly: GCA_910589775.1. NCBI lineage: Eukaryota > Viridiplantae > Streptophyta > Magnoliopsida > Poales > Poaceae > Avena > Avena eriantha. Next base: position 328,289,553 of record OU342742.1, on the reverse strand, counting down.
AAGACTTACATACTTAGGCCTGTTTAGTTACTTGTAGTCCAAGATGTACTTTGTAACTAACTATGTATCGTAGCCAGATAGGTCTCTCCTGTAAAGGATATCCCTTGAGACGAGCAAGCTCCGACTCGGGAAGGTCAGCAAGTTGAAGGCCGAGTAAGCCGGCTATATAAGCCGTCCTAGGGACTAGCCATTAGGGCACCCCACAATCTACAACCTCAACTTGCACAGGAGAACCTCTCTTGTAATCTCTACTTATAGCTCTGCCGTATTACTGGATTGCTAGTAGGAGTAGGATATGTCCAAAGCCAGCAGAGTCAAAACTGGGTAAAGCTTGTGTGCTCACTGTCCCAGAATACTATCGCATCACACCCCTCTTTCACCACACACCTCGAGGACCCTCTCTCAGCATATATGTCTTCAATCCGATGACAAGTAGCCTATGGACGTCTCCTGGGCCTGGCTCTTTGGGAAATGCCACCCTCTAGAGGCTCATTCGTGTTATTAACTCGAGCCCCACGGGTCCCTCGTGGAGCCTCTCGAGGAGGTGCCCGCAGAGGAGGGTACGCCCGCTACTAGGGAGGCCCATGTAATGAACTTACATGGCGAGACACGAGCGCTGAGAGCCGTGCGTGAGGTGACTTAACGTCGCAGCTAGGTGATAACTTCCTAGCTTAGTGCACTAGGCCCTGCAGCTTCCTTGCCTCCTGAGGGTTGAGTGCCTCACGAGATGCGCCACGAACCTCTCGTGGAGGAAGTCATTGGACCAGAATGAGGGTTCTCGGTTTTGTAAAATCCAGGGACCGTGGGTGAGGTAAATCACGGCTAAGTAATAGGGCATGAGTTCAGAGCCCGACACATTAGGTCCTGACGAGCCCAGGTCGTAGACGGACAATGCCTCACGAGCCGTCGCGAGGATAAAAACTGGGTCAGGAACCATGGGTGAGGTAACTCATAGCCGAGGAACAAGCCATGACTTCAGAGCTCGACACTTTAGGTCCTGACAAGCTCATGTCGTGGAGGGGCAGTGCCTCACGAGCCATTGCGAGGATAAAAATAGGGTCAGGAACCGTGGGTGAGGTAAGTCACAACCGAGGAATACGCCGTGAGTTCAGAGCTCGACACTTTAGGTCCTGACGATCTCGGGCCACAGAGGAACTGTGCCTCACGAGCCGTCATGAGGATAAAAACTGGGTTAGGAACCATGGGTGAGGTAACCCACACCAATGAATGGGCCTTAAGTTCAGTGCTCGACACTTTAGGTCCTGACGAGCTCAGGCCATGGATGGGCAGTGCCTCACGAGCCGTCCGAGGATAAAAAATAGGGTCAAGAACCATGGGTGAGGTAACTCACAACCGAGCAACGGGCCATGAGTTCAGATCTCGATACTTTAGGTCCTAACTAGCTCAGGCCGGGGAGGAGCTACAACTCACGAGCCGTCGCGAGGATAAAAAGTGGGTAAAACCCATGGGTGAAGTAACTCACAGCCGAGGAACGAGCCTTGAGTTCAGAGCTCGACAGTTTAGGTCCTAACGAGCTCAGGCTGTAGATGGAAAGTGCCACACGAGCCATCGCGAGGATAAAAAAGGGGTTAGGAACTGTGGGTTAGTAACTCACAATCGAGGATCGGTCCATGAGTTCAGAGCTCGACACTTCAGGTCTTGACAAGCTCAGGCCACGAAGGAGAAGTGCCTCACAAGCCGTCGCGACGATAAAAAAAGGGTCAGGAACCGTGGGTGAGGTAACTCACAGCCGAGAAACAAGCCGTGAGTTCAGAGCTCGACACTTTAGGGCCTCACGAGCTCAGGCCTGTAACATCCCAATTTCAGCAACCCTGATTAGTTTTCCAGAATGCAAAAATCAGGGGGAACAAAAACTTTTTCTTGTGCTTTAGTACAGTGCTTGCTTGTTGTTTGTTTGCACTTGTGCTTTAAGTGTATCCTAGGATACCCCTTACCTCAAACTTAGTAAACTATCTTGGCTTACTTTACATATTCTTAAACGTTCTGGCATTTCAAAAACATGAGCCAAGATGCCTATGTAACCAAAACTATTTTTGTAGCTTCTTTTGACAAAACTATGGAGAGATATATAATACAATCTCCTTATGTTTTCAAGATAGAACACTCAACTAATCTTATCTCTAGCTTTACCAAAACTCCTGCTCAAAGTATTTGAATTCTACTCTTGGTAGAGATACCAAGAAACCTCATCTTATTCAAAACTCAACCTCTTCAAAATGCCCCAACCTTACCCAAGCTAGGCTTGATGGTAACCTCTTTAGTGGTTATGCTTAGTATAAGATGAGTTGCCTTGATCTGCTATCTGATGAGTTGCTTTGATCTATTGTTTGACTTGTTTGCTTAGGAAGTAGTGTGAGCCACTCTAGGAGCTCATCACTAGGATCAAGTTGTTTCCAACTCCTCAATCCCTAAGCAAGAAATCAAACCTTGTTGTGATCCCTAGCCACTAGGTGATCATCTAAAACCCTTAATCAGATCCATTCTCAGGACTTCTATCCTAGATGTTCTCAAGTCCTTGAAGACCAATATCAAGCATGGATCTCTTCTACTCACTCTACCCCTCCTTATCAACCCCTGGTTAAAGCTCTAATACCTTGCAATTCCTCCAAGAACATTCCGTCTCATACTCTAGTCAAAATCCTCAAAACTGCCAAATTTGGCTACGTCTGGAAATAGTTTCAGCATCACCTTTTGGAATGCCTCTTTTTCCCAAACCATGTGCATTTCTGAAAATGCACTTGAACCATATTGTTAACCATCCTTGGGACTACCAAGTCCCACTTTGGCCCCTGGTTAGATACCCTCCAACCCACTGATCCATGATGGTTTTGCAGACAAGAAAATAATTGTTTCCTGCAAAACTAATCATCATGCCAACTTTGCTAAAATCTAACACAACCATCCAAACCCCTATGGACCAACTCTCTGCATGGTTGCATTCTACTCATTGATTTCTATCAGAACCTACTTCACTTGTCCCGAGTGGAGCTCTGTGCTTATTAAACCCACATGGTTTAGAAGGCATCATGACACTTTCTGCATGGCAGCTTTAATTTCAACAAAGTTTGCCATCACTTCTAGATCACCTCTAATACAATTAATTCGAACTCCTCCTGCCATGATCATCTATATGACTTCGTCTACCTATACACCTATCCCTTGAACCAAGGTGAGCCCTAAGCTTCAAGATACAAGCATGTTTTGGTGGTAAGAAAATAACACCACCATAGATCATCAACTTTTGGTTTTCCTTCCTTTTCTAGTTGGATTTCCATCCCTCAAGGTTGCAATTGCTTGCTACATCTTGCCTATCTCATCTACTTTGATCCTCAATATTTATCAATAATTATCCATAATTATTATGGCCCTAAAGCTATTTAATTTCTTAAATAGTCTAAATCTCCAAAACTTCCTCCATAAAGGGAAGTTTGGTTTTTACTAAACCACTTCCCAAAATTTTGACTCATGCGAGTCCCACTAATCATACCCTATCTTCCCATATCAAAAATAAATATTTTTGAGAAACTTTATTATTTCTTTTTGTCCATTCTCTTAAATGGCTGAATTGGAATAATAAATGTTTTAAATACTTTGAATGTCCAATAAATCTTGGGAAAATTCCCCTAGGTGTGTATTCGCATTTGGGACCCTCCCACTTCAAAATCACTCCATGACCAATGGAAATTTATCAAATGATCCCCAAGAAATCATTTTTGTCCTTTTTGAGTAATTGGATTTATGTGGACTTAACCTCCACATAAAAATCCCAATTAAATCCTAGAAGTCCACCTTGATCTCACCTATCTTCCAATACCATTTTCTCCTCTGGTCCAATGTATCCTTTTGAACTTCCTTCATAAACCTCTAGTTTGATCAATTTGGTCAATTAAGCAAATCACCACACTAAGCCCTTCCATTTTCCATCAATTCTTGATCAAAGCTTAGCCTTATCACCAGGACACATCCTTGGTTGACCATCACTGTAGCACCACCTCAGCTCTACCCATCTTACCCTTGTATTAATAGAAAGAAGGAGAATTAACCCCACGTCTTACAAGGATCAATCTAAATTATTTACCACTGATGCCACCACCTCTCTCTGTGGTCCAGCACGACCCAATGACCATCCTACCCCTCTCCACCTCCCCCTGAACCAATCACTGGCCAGCATTGCCCTCTCCCTTGTCCAAAAGGGTAATTTACCCCATCTATCCCTCCCTCTTGGTATATAAGGCCAACATCCCCTTCCCAGCTCGCCCTGCCTCGATTTGCTCCCTCTCCATCCCACTTGCCTCCCCTGAGCACCCCACCTCCTCCTCTGCTCTGTACTATCCGAAGGAAGGAGAAAGGAGAGCTTCGGCCTCCTCAAGAAATCGAGCAAGGCTCTCTCCTCCCTCCCCCATTCTCTCTGCATGTTAGCCTCTGAGTCCCCTGCGCTCTCCTGCGTCTAACGGTGCTCTTATTTTTGCCTAGGACCCACTCCTCCGTCATCACCGTCGAGCTCCGGTGAAGTCGCTCTCGGCCGCCATCGCCCGAGCTACTTCCAGTGGTCCTCCACCACCGTGCCGCCCTCCGATATGCTCAGCATCGTCAACTGTGTCTCCCTGCACCAACCCCGACCCTCCTCGAGCCCTCAGGTGAGCTCCCCGCTCCGCGCCACCCTCTGCTAAGGTTTGTCTCGTCGCCGGCGAGCCCCGGGTGGACGACGACGATGCACCGTCCATCGTCACTTAAGGGGACGGCCGAGATCTGCCGATACCCCTTCGGCCTCCCCCTCTCGCTGACTGCCGGGCCTCGCCTAGCAGGTTCGAACCGAGCCCTCCCCGCGCGTCGCGCTGCCCCGCCTTGGGCCGATTTCCCCTCTGTAGCCTAGTAGCTCCCCAGATCTAGCCCACTTCACCTCCTTTTCTTTTTATTTTTACAGATCAATTATTTCAGAAAGGTTTCTACTAGGTTTAAATCCAAATAAAAGGGTAAAACATGCCCAAATGCCTAGATCTAAAATTATGGTGGTTCTCTGATGTTTTCTTAAACATGTTGAGGCAACCCCATATCCAAAATAATTTCCTTTAATTCCTGGTATTTAAATTGCTGCAGAGTATACTTTGCACTAATGAAATTCCTCTGTGAGCAAGCCATTTCCATTTGAGATGAACCAAAGACCTACTGAGAGGTATTTTAAATACCTATCATCCAGCACTGGTCCAATACCAAGGTGAACTGTATTTTGCCTTGAGAAAAAATAACAAAACCAGCAACTTTCTATCTTAGATAATTTCCCCAGGTCTAACGAAATGTGGTATTGACCTGATTCCACCTCCCAGTACACCAGCAGCTCATAATTTATTGAGCTCTAGATGAATTTTAGTGATTTAAATACTTCTGCAAGGGGTGTTCTCACTAAATAAATCACTCTAGGAGTTTGACAACTCCAAAATGAGTGAATCCAATTCCTACAGAAAGGTATTCTAAATACCTAGCACATGACCTTCGAACCAACTCAATATCTCCTGTAGATTTAATGTGGTAAATAAAAGAAGAATCATACACAACTGTCTTTGGGAATTTCCTGAGGGCATTCTAGTAATTCTTTTGACTTGATTCCAACTCTAGGTGCTTCAGTACATAAATTACTACCTAACCATCCAAGGAAATAATTTTTGGAGCTCCAGAACTTTCCTGGTGAATTATTTCCTCAAACTAGAGTTTATTCCACTTTAAAAGGGCATAACTAATTCTAGAAAGGTGATAATCAAGTGAAACCACTTATGTTGGTTTTGTCTTGTCAAGACCTATCAGTGGATATCACTTTTGCATATTGGTATCCTACTGAACACAGATCCCTAATCCAAGCTCTTTGTATCTAGCCTAGACAACTATCTTCCAAATAGAAAACACCCTAGTGGCAACCTTGTAAATTCCACCATTTGACTCCCACTCCTCCAAAACCCTCCCAATTCCAGTAGTATTTCTCCTACTTGTTCGTTGTATGATTTGATGCTTGTATGCCTTGTATTGATTGTGATATTGTCTGCTTGTGTTTGTACTCAACGACGACGATAGTGTGAGCGTCTGATGACAAGTAGAACGGGAATTCTTATTATTATATTGGGTATAATGGGTCACCTGAAGAAGTCCAGGGAATTATTATTGATCACAGGAAAGCCACCATTCCTGAACTCCGATATATGTCCTATTCTCCTTTACCTGTTTTATATCCTTTTTATAAATTGCATACTTTACCTGCATGTCTTGTTTTATAAATACTGCGGTAGTAACTTGGCTCCTCCAAGTTATGACTTGCACCCTTCGAGGCACCACCCCGATGAACCCATCATTTATCCCCTTTAGACCGAGAGTACGATGGTTAGCATCCTACCTCTTTGGAAACCCCGGTTTTGAGAAAATAAACTGTTTTGGGATTTACACCACCCAAAAATGTTTCAAAAAGGGCTTTGTAAAACCCTAGGAAGAGGCATCATTCCCAATGGAGGTTTTAACAAAAGAAATGGTGATGAGAAGAAGAGGAAATTGATGGGATGTTCTACGCCTTTACTGGAACAATTTTTATCCGCGCAACCACATTACCCCAGGTTGCTGGGGCTTAACTCGTAGTTTGTCCGATTTAGCCGAGGCAACTTCTACCATGCTTATAGGAAGAAATCCCTGGAATCCCAGGCCGGCGTCCCAGGTCTATGATCTGAAGCCCGTTGCTTGCCTCGGCAAGAATGAGCTTGAGCAATCAGGAGTCCGGTGCAACAATTGGGGCTCCCGTGGACGGTATGACTTAGGTAGTACGGAAGGAAGCGGAGTCACCAAATTTAAGGTATACGCCAAGTTACGGCTTGGGTATGCGCGTGTACGGAAGGAAGGAATATGGATGGGATCCACATACACGTTGCCCGGGAGAACAAACCCAAAAGGAAAAGAATGCCTTTGCTAGTGTAGACAAGTGAAAAGTTAGGTTTGATTATCCCGACCCCCATCTACAGTGGTAGAGGGCCGTGGTTGTATCCCGACGGATGTATCGATTCTTGTGGGTAAAGTGTGCCAACTCTGCAGAGTATAACCTATTCGAATAGTCGTGTCCACGGTCAAGGACGGTTGTAAAGGTGTTGGCTAGGAGTACCCAAACTGTGCTTGTTTGGGAAACAAGTACTTTGAGGACGACGGTTCCGGGGGAACCCGAGTTTGAAGGCTTTGCTTTGACCCGAGGGGTCGAAGATGTTTAAAAAGGGTTTTTACTACAAAAACGGTTTTCAAAACTCTTTTTCAACAAAGACATGGAGATGTCGGGATTTATAAAATAGAAGCATGGTTTTCAAAACTCTTTTTCAACAAAGATATGGAGATGCCATGATTTTTAAAGTTAGCTTAGGCTTTTCCAAATCAACCCCAGATAGAGCTATCTCCCCACAGCCCTAATTGCATTTCCTTTGTTCACTTACCTTGGTGGTTTGCGAGTACATTCAAAGTCCTCACGGCTGTGTCCCTGGCTATTTACTTGGCCAGACTTTCAGGAGTTTAAGGTGACGTCCAGTGAGCTAGGTCGTCTCCCCAGTCAGATGCCTGTAGGTGGAGGCACGATTAGGCTCCGCGCTTGGCGTTGTTCCGCTGCTAATTTGATGTAGCCATAATGGCAATTATGTAAGTCTTGTACTTTCGTTATGTTTCGGATGATTGTAATGATACCTGTCGGTTATGTTCCACGGCACACTGATCATGGGAACGTGGAAGTATGCATAACAAGGATTTCCCGAATGGTTAGTCCGGGGGTCCCGTCAGGCCATGGAGGGGCAGTGCCTCACGAGCCGTCACGAGGATAAAAAATACGTCCAGGAACCTTGGGTGAGGTAACTCATAGCTGAGGATTGGGCCGTGAGTTTAGGGTCGACACTTTAGGTCCTGACAAGCTCATGCAACAAAAGGATAGTGCCTCACGAGTTGTCGTGAGGATAAAAAACAGGGTCAGGAACCGTGGGTGAGGTAACTCACAACTGAGGAACAGGCCGTGATTTCAGAGCTAAGCACTTTAGGTCCTGACAAGCTCAGGCCATGGAGGAGCATTGCCTCGCGAGCCACCCCGTAGACCTTACCAGGAGAGGGGCGTAGGGAAAAAGCACATGCCACAATAGGTCCCTACATGCGCCGTCATAGGTTATGAAGTACCAGGAACCGTGAGTGAGGTGACTCACAGTAGAGGAACGGGTCGTGAGTTCAGAGCTCAACACTTTAGGCTCGGATGTTGATGGGGGAGTGACCCGGTGATGGGCACCTTCCATAGCCCCCGCTCGTGCAGTGCGTGTGAGAGAGAAATAGCGGCACGGTTTTTGGGAGAAAAACCCTTTTTGAGGGAAAACCAAATAGCAAAACGTGCATGGAGCACAAGATAAAAAAGGCGCTGGTAGTTTGAGATTATTGCAATGTCACCTTGTCCCGCACGGGGTCTTACAAGAGATGAAGATGTAAGGGGTGAGGGTTATTCAAGGGTCACCTTCAAAAACTCGTCGAGTCAGGCACACCGTTTGGAGAGGCTTGTCCACCTTTCAGCAACCCGATCCAACTACTCAGCCAGTTGCTCAGTCACTGTCGTGGGGGCAGCTAGTGTTGTACGTGTGCTCGGTGCAGATCACGGAGAGATTCCCATGGGCCTAGTGGAAATGGAGTGGTCGCTGGCATCGAAGGTGATGGCGCACTAGGACCACTTGAGATTCGGGGATAGGACTCCCGGTCTGGCAGCCGCGACCTTGTGAGTGAGCAGCTTCAATTGTCAGTTGTACGTCGGGGCCAATGATCCACCAAGAATGCAGGCTATGGCGCTCTGTGGCACTTGGTAGCCCTCGAGATCCCCGGCACACCCATTTTCATAGGGGTGAGGGTGCTTTTGCATGGCGTTGGCCTGGTGGGACATTGGAGGGAGGTCTCGGCCGCCAGAGTTGTTGTTATAATGGTCGCCTCCGCAGTTGCCTCCGTTCTGTCTGCCTCTCTCGCTGCCTGGCCTTCCCTTCCTCTAGCTGTTGTGTAGGTCGCGGAGCTTCTTGATCTCGTAGTAGTCATTAGTGGGGTGCCCTGGCTTCTTGTGGAAGTGGTAGTACGATCTATCATCCTGCTCCCTCTCGCCATTCCTCTCGCGAGGGCTCTTTCGGTCTGGCTCTACAGCCAGGACGGTGGTGGTCTTGCGCTTGGGGTCCTTGTCCTTGCCCTTGGATGAGCCCGAGGCCTTGGTGTAGTTTCTTCCTCGACGAGTCCAAACATTTGCCTTGTCTCTGCCTTGGCGCAGTTCTCCTCCATGATGAAGAGCTCGGCAACGGTGGTGAGGATCTTGGCTGGATGCTAGTGTTCTCCCTCATCTTGATGTATTTCATGCGCTCAGGGAAAGCGGTGATGACTTTGGACTCCGAGATTTTGGGGATCTTGTTACAGACTCGGCTGAACCTCTGCAGGAACTTGAAGAGGGTCTCTCCAGGCTGCCGGCGTATTTTACAGAGGTTGTAGTAGGTGAGTGGACGCTTGTAGGTCTCCTTGCTGTTGGCGATGATGAGGGAGCTGAGCTCCGCCCATGAGTCGATTGATTCCTTAGGAAGGTTGATCAGCCAGTTACTGGCCATCTACTTCAGGCACAGTGGGAACCAGTTTGCCATGATGCGGTCGTCTCCTCCGGCAACATCGGCGCTTGTGGTGTAAAGTTGGAGGAACTCACACGGGTTAGTCATTCCGTCAAAGCGTGTTGGCGTCTCCGCGCAGAACCTATGGGGCTAGACCACAAGGCGGACACTCTTGGTGAAGGCGAGGTAGCCCTTGGCCTGGACCGCCTTACCGTTGGCAAGGGCCGCGCATTTCTGCTGTCATGTGGTGGCGATTTCCTTGGCGAGACGGTCCTCGCGCTCGCGTGGCAGCGCTGCAGCCATGGGAGGTGAGATGATTCTGCAACTGTTCGTAGGCAGCGAAGTGGCATTGTCGGGCTTGGCAGCATCCTCACGACGGTGAGGCGGGAGCAAGCCCCCATCCCCCAGCGCCCCGCTTTTGGGACGATCCCCCGGGCCCTCGGGGGAGAGGGTGGCAGCGTCGAGAATCTGAGCTATCCGGTCGCGCCACCTCTCCTGGCCCTGCTCAGCCGGTGGGTTGTCTCGGAGCTCGCACTCCATGCGCTCAGCGGGCACCAGGGTGAGATGCTCGGGGTGGCCGCGAGATGATGTGGTGCAGGAGAGTAATGTGACGCCGCGCGAGGAGGGAGTGGGCTCCCGTGAAGGGCGGTAGGAGCAGCCCCCTTCGTCCTCCGTCCACGGGACCTGCTCAAAGGAGGCGCCCTGCTAGGGCGGCTCCATTTAGGCCTTGCTCGCCACGCAGTGGAGGGCTCACTCAGCGTGCATCTTGTTGCCGGCTGATATGTCATTGAGGTTGTCGAAGGTCTTGGAAACGTGCTCAGCCCCCTACCTGGCATGCCAAATGTCAAAGATTTGTCCCGGTAAGTAACTTGGGTCAAATGATCCCTTGATACGAGAGGGGCTGAACACGCAATTCCATGGAAATTTGATGGCGGCAATGGCGGCAAAGCAAGCGTACAACAGACAAGTGACACGGTTTTTTACCCAAGTTCGAGACCCCGTGAGGAGGTAAAGCCCCTACTCCTGCTTGGTTAATTCCTCGCGTGCTTCACAACGGTACAATGGAGGATGTAAGTCTAGGGTTTTAGATCTCAGGATCCATCCCTTTCAAGGTAGGAGAAGGGCCCCTTATATAGGGTGGTGTCGGGAATCTTCCCCCGGGTTACTAGTGGGAAGGATCACGATAGTGTCGTCCCCCATGGTCCTAGTCTACATGTCTGCTCTTTGGTGGACCGGGTCTTGGGCGTCGGGCGCTTCTCCGTCCGTTGGTAAAGTGGCCTTCCTTTTCCCCATTCTTCGTTGTCTGGCACTGCCCACTTCCCTTTTGCACCAAATGGCAAGTTGGTGTGCCTACCATGCTATTGTCATCTGTCCTTCTGCTACAGAAAAGGGGGGGTGGTTAGGACCTTCCTTTACCGAGGTGCACTGAGGGCGCACGGTGACTATGCCCCTTGTCAGGACTTTCCCCACTGTTGGGATATACTTTCCAGGTATCCTCAGCGTACCTCACTGCCCAGGGTGGCCCACTTTGGGTTAGAGCTTTGCTTCATGGGCGGCCTAGTCAGGGAGAAGAACGGAGTCCAATCGGGCTACAGGAAGGCCCAGAAGACTTACCGACTTAGGCCCATAGTGTTACTTGTAGTTCAAGATGTACTCTGTAACCGACTCTTAGTCGTAGCCGGATAGATCTCCCCTGTAAAACCTAGGTCGGATATCTATATAAGACGTCCTAGGGAGAGCCGTTAGGTCACCCTCACAATAGTCTACAATCTCAATTCACCCAGGCGAAACCCTTGTAACCCATATTCCAGCTCTGCCGTATTACTGGATTGCTAGGAGTAGGATCCATCCAAAGCCAGTGGATTCGAACCTGGGTAAACTTGTGTGCTCACCGTCCCGGAATCCCGTACGACTCACACCCCTGTCTTCCACATGCCTCGAGGACCCACTCATGGCGTACTTGTCATCAATCCGACGATAGTTAGCGCCCACCATGGGGCAAGTGAGCTTCGGATCTGCGTTCCGAGCGGAATCTACGAGAATTGGAATCGGCGAGACTATCGCCGTTGGTCGCATCCTCTACGCCAGTGACGTCCCGCTCATCGTTCTCGATGAGACTTGGATTCCGGCTAGGGAGGACGTGACCACATACACCATCATGTATTTCGGCGAGATCAATGTTTACATCAGTTTTATTGAACCTGTCCCACCCACCCCAGCGGTGATGATAGAGGCAGAAGAAATTTCTAGGTCCCCTTTGACTGCGGAGGCGGCAGAGTTCCGGATCTCAGAAAACCCTAATCCCACCTAGCCCGCACCAGTTGCGGAGATAGTGGAGACAGCTGAACCTGAGGTAGATCTCGCAGTACAAGTCGGATCTGGAGTGGATCTCCCTACCGAGGTTGAATCCCAGATCAACCCACCTACGAAGGTCGAAATCGAGGAGGAGAAAGAAAACAACCTTGGTCCCAGCCCTGATAATACTATGACTGATAGACCTCTCTTGAGATACACGTTGAGGCCCATGATGATGCAAGATGCAAGCATGGACGATATTCTCGAGACCATTAGGTGTTCCGAGGAAGCCGATCGCGAGAGCCGCAACTATCTCAGGAGGCATGCGTCACACTTCGTCGGATATGTTGGAGACAACACCGACTCTGTGCTGGAGGCTATCGGAACAAGCGTCGAATTACCAGCATATTCGGATGACTCCATGACGTCGGTAGACTTTCGGAAGTTCTCCGCTGAATATGAAGAGGAGCTTAACTCCATAGCTGATGTAGAAGGAGAAGACATGGACGAAGGATCCAGAGAAAACTCTCCCAAAGTGCAGGACAACATGGATCTCGAAGATGATCCCGAGAACCAAATGGCCGAAAGTACCGATCAAAGTTTGACTCCGGGAAACGGGCCCAAAGTCATTTTGCTAACGGCGCTGCCAAGAAGGCAAAGAAGAAGAACAAGAAGAACAAGACCTCGGCAAAAGACCTTCCGGCAGAGGAAGTGATTACCGAGGAATATGAAGAAGACTCGGATGGAGCACTTATCCCAGACGAGCCAAAAGAAGAATCGATTGATGGACGCGTGATCACTGAAGGTGCGAGTAAACTCATCGATGCTGCATTAACCACACCTATCCCTACAGCTACAGAGCTTACTGCTGAACAATTGGATGAAAGGGCCCAGGCTCTAGAAGCGCGTCGTCAAGTACTCCTAGATGAAGCCAAAAATATCGAGGAGGAGAAGAAACGCATGGCAACGACAGAGAAGTACACCTCTCGGCAACATTAGAAGCCCCGGAAGCGTCACACACATAACGATCAATTCCCGGAAGTGCACAAGGTCCTCTTTGAAGGAGACCCATGGATGCCTCGTCTCGACAGCAAAGGAGATCTAGTGTATCCAACACCGGTACAGAACACTTTGTAGCTCGAGATATCCTATCGAACAATCCAGGCCCAGAACAGGTTCGATTGGGCATTAAGATACTCACCAAGGGTCTGGAACAGCAAAGGGCCACGAAATCCGAAAGCGGAAAACTGGTCTCAAAATCCGACCAATGTCGCACGGATATGACGTGGAATGATATAAGGCCCCAACGTGTTTCGGAACAGCATTACCGTTCCGACCGCCGGGAAGACAACTACTCAAGAACTAGATCTTCAGGACAGCATCACAACACTTCATGTGACTGGCGCAATGTCGCTCCAGCTGCCGAGCAAGAAGCAATCACTGCACTGTATCCGATAAACCCTCTCCGACGAGAGTCAAACGATCATAGGGGAGAAGACAAAGAGAAACGTAGGGAGGAGGACCGTCAAAGAATGCCACCTCCTAGACCTACAAACTGTCCGGCTGAGCCCCATCATGGTGGGAGTGACGGACGAAGAAACGACGGAAACCATGTCGAGACAAGCTAGCAGGGGGCTCGTCGCAATGAAGACCCTCCCTGGAACCGGAATCATGACGCTCCGGACGGAGGCCAGCGATCAGCCGGAAATAATCCAGCTGCCCCACCCTCTCCACCAAGCAGCCATCATAATGGCTCTGAAGGAGGCCAAGGAGGACGTCGTGGCGGAGGAGGTGGTGGCAGAATCCGAAGTCCGGCCCCAAGGCACCACAACCGTAGCCGTCACTCTGAAAGACGATCTTTGTCTCCAAGTGATGCGCGACACCGGATTAACTCCAACATAGAGGCGTGGCGCTATGAAAATGATGATATATACGTGGGCCCAAAATGCTTTGGACCACGCATAAGAGCCACAAAATTCCCGAAAGGATTTTCTATCTCAAGACACATTCAGGCCTACGACGGTATAGCTCGGCCAAATACTTGGCTCCTGGATTTTTTCCAGGCTTGCTGCATCACCAAAGGCGGAAATAGCTTGGTCGCAACCCGATATCTCCCACTCATGTTGAGGAAGACGGTGCGGTCATGGCTCAATGAACTTCCAGAGAACACCTTCCAAAGTTGGTATGACATGCAAAGTGCATTCTTTCGGAATTTCGAGGGGACATATCAGAGGCCCTGTACGGTTGGAGACCTATAGCGTTGCACCCAGAAACCCGGAGAAACTTGCCGAGATTATCTCGGACGATGGATCGACACCAAGAACTCCTGTGAAGGAGTAAATGACCAAACTATGAATGAAGCTTTCATTGCAGGTCTCCCAATTGGTTTACTACTTCATTGCTTGAAGTGTGACAAGGTCACTGATTTGGGAGAGATGATAGAAACAACGAGCAAGTATGCAGATGCTGACGACGACGCAGAAGGATTGCTGAACACCCTAGCTGTGCCATAGTCGGCAAAACAACCAAAGCAACAATCTCAGAAGCGCAAGAACACCTCGAAAGAAAAACCCAACATGGAAATGGCAGTGGTTACTGCTACTTTCGGTTCTAGAGGACTAGGAGGACGTGGCGGTGGCCGCGGACGCGGTCGCGGGACATCAAGAGTTCAAGGTAGAGGAGACCAGCAACCTGGTAAAACCTACTCTTGAGCCGACATTGCCAATAACCCATGTGTGCATCACCTCGACGCCAATGGGGGCTCGTCTCATGCAAACGCCGAGTGTTGTTTCAATGATGACATCAACAAAGATGACACCGCTGGCTACAGGGCTAAGCGGAAGAAGGGAAAGAAGAATCCCGAAAAAGATAAAGAGACTAAGGAAGATTCCGACATGGAGGAATCTGATGCTTCAAATCCCAAGTCGGAGGGAAAGAAAACCTTTCCCACAAAGAAAGACACCTATGTCACTTTCCTCGGATCTCAACCAGCTAAGGTCAAGAAAGCAGTTCTGCATGAGCTCAACGCGATAGTTCCGACTGTCCCTCAGTATCTGGACTGGTCGGAAGTTGCAATCACCTTTGACCGTGCTGATCATCCGCCTAAGTTGCACAGGGGAGGAAAATACGCCTTAGTCGTCAATCCACTTATTGACGGCTATGGTTTCTCAAAGACCCTCATGGACGATGGTAGCAGCATAAATATTCTATATGTCAAAATGCTACACCAGATTCGAATCTCAGAGACCCAGCTGAACCACAGCTCTATGATATTTCACGGAGTTGTCCCAGGAAGATAAGCAAATTCCCTAGGAGAGATCACTTTCAATGTTACCTTTGGAACTCCAAAGAACTATCAGACGGAATCACTTTCCTTCGAAGTGGTCCCATTCAAGACCGCGCATGATGCTATATTTGGACGTTCGGCTTATTGGGCTTTTATGGCTTGTCCATGTTACATTTACAATATGATGAAAATTCCAGGTCCCAACAGCGTGATCACCATCAGGGGAGACCCAAAGAAAGCGCGAGAGTGCGGGGATGGAAATGCCGCCTTTGCTGAAGCCGTGCTGCACGCCCAGGAGTACCAGGAAATCAAGAAGACCATCGACACATCCGAGATGCCCGCAACAAAGAAAGAGGTGACAAAGCCGAATCCGGAGTTCAAGGCGTCAGAAGAGACGAAGAAGACGCTGTTGAAGGATGATGACCCCTCCAAGGTGACCCAGATAGGCGTAGGCCTAAATAGCGCATAGGAAATCACACTCGTCAAGTTCCTCCAAGCTAATCAAGATATCTTCGCATGGCAGCCATCTAACATGATCGGAGTACCTAGGGAACTTGCCGAGCACTCTCTAAATGTAAACCCAAATGCTAAACCCGTCAAATAGTCCCTGCGATGTTTTGGCGATGTAAAGTGTACGGCAATAGCTAAGGAACTAGCCCGGCTCGAGTTAGCCAGATTCATAGAAGAGGTCATCCATACTGATTGGTCGGCCAACCCTGTAATGGTCCCTAAAAAGGACACCACTGATTTAATCTGTGTTGATTATACTGCCTTGAACAAGGCTTGTCCCAAAGATCCGTTCGCTCTTCCTAGAATTGATAAAGTTATTGATTCTACAACAGGCTTAGAACTCCTCTGTTTACTCAACGCATGTTCCGGTTATCACAAAATTCGGATGAAGGAATCGGATAAAATCAAAACTTCATTCATAACCCCCTTCGGAACCTTCTGTTTTGGTATGATGCCCTTTGGGCTGAAGAACGCAAGAGCTACGTACCAGCGCACTATGCAATATTGTGTCCACGATCAAATCGGACGCAATGTACATGCATATGTGGATGATATTGCGCTAATGTCCAAAAAGAAGGAAACATTGATTTCTGACTTGGAGGAAACATTCGCAAATTTACGAAAATACAACATAATGCTCAATCCTAAGAAATGTTTCTTTGGAATCCCAACTGGGAAATTGTTAGGTTTCATCATGTCTCAGAGAGGCATAGAGGTGAACCGAGACAATATCAAGGCTATACTCAACATTTCCAGGCCAACTC
Source organism: Avena eriantha (assembly GCA_910589775.1). NCBI lineage: Eukaryota > Viridiplantae > Streptophyta > Magnoliopsida > Poales > Poaceae > Avena > Avena eriantha. The sequence continues at coordinate 328,273,072 of OU342742.1, read as the reverse complement.
GCCTAAAGGACGTTCAAAGACTAACTGGTTGCATTGCTGCAGTCAGTCGGTTTGTAAGCCGGCTCGGAGAAAGAGCCGCACCACTTTACAAGCTCCTGAAAAAGACCAAGAAATTTGTTTGGACTGATGAAGCTGAAGCTGCACTACAAGACTTGAAAGAAGTACTCTCGTCTGCTCCTATCCTTGGAGCACCGGAACCAACGGAACCGATGTTGCTCTATCTTGTTGCGACAAACAGGGTTTTCAGTGTCGTCATGGTAGTGGAGAGACCAGAGGAGAATCAGGAACACCTGGTGCATCGTCCAACTTACTATCTCAGCGAGGTCCTAACTGAATCAAAACAGCGGTATCCGCACTACCAAAAGCTGGCTTATGGTGTGTTCTTTGCATCTCGTAAGTTACGGCACTATTTTCAGGAACATCCAATTACCGTGGTGACCACAACTCCCATGAGATATATAATCAACAACAGTGAGGCTACAGGACGCGTCGCAAAATGGTGCATAGAGCTTTCAGCTTTCGATATTGAGTATAAACCTCGGACAATAATCAAATCCGAAATACTTGTTGACTTTGTCGCTGATTGGACAGAGACAAAGGAGAATATGATCCTCCCTGAGTCAGAATATTGGACCCTATATTTTGACGGGTCTAAGGCTCGCGGGGGCTCGGGGCCTGGCGTGGTGCTCAAATCACCCCAAGGAGATAAACTTTTGTACGTGCTGCAGATCCACTTCGCAACGACAAATAACATTGTCGAGTATGAAGCATTGTTGCATGGAATCCGGATTGCTAAGGATATCGGCATCCGACATTTGTGTTACGAAGATTCGGATCTTGTTGCTCAACAAGTGTCAGATATTTGTAATGCAAATAAGCACATGGCAGCATATAAAGCTGTCGTGGATGATCTATCTAAATTGTTCGAAGGGTTTGAGGTTCAACACATCCCTCGAGCAGAAAATGAGGAAGGAGATGCATTATCTCGGCTAGGCCCTGCACAGAAAGAGCTCCCGGATGGTGCTTTTTTAGAGCACCTCAAAGTTCCCTCCATAAAGGGAGTGGACAAGGAATATCCGACCAAATCCGACTCACCTTTAGTAGCAGTTCTGGCTGTAATTCCCAGCTGGATTCAACCCTACCTTGATTACTTGGTAGATGGCAAATTACCCGAAGACGAAGTTCTGAGCCGACAGATCGTCCGACGAGCAAAATCCTACACTATAATTAGTGGTGAGCTCTATAAGTGGAGTTTATCTGGGGTTTTTCAGCGCTGTGTATCTCCGGAAGAAGGATTGGAAATCTTGAGAGAGATCCACGAAGGCGAGTGTGGTCACCATGCTGCAGCCAAATATTTTCTGGCAAAAGCTTTTCGACACAGTTTTTTCTGGCTTACAGCCAAGGCAGATGCCGAACGGCTGGTCAAGACGTGCCAAAAATACGCCAAACAAGCTAATGTTCTGGCTGATCAGTTGCGAACAATACCTATAACATGGCCCTTTGCAGTCTGGGGCTTGATATGGTAGGACCGTTTAAACGGGCTCCAAGTGGATTTACTCGCCTCTTAGTGATGGTGGATAAATTGACCAAATGGAATTAGGCTAAACCCGTCACTAGTTGTGATGGAGCAACAGCCAGAAGATTTGTCAAGGATGTTATAATCCGGTATGGTTATCCGCATAGCATTATCACGAACAATGGGAGTAATTTTTCTATGGAAGAACTTGCCGAATTTTGCAATGAACAAAGTACCCGGCTTGACATTGCGTCAGTCGCACATCCGCAGGCTAATGGACAAGTCGAAAGATCAAATGGTTTAATCTTACAAGGCCTAAAACCAAGACTCGAAGCACCACTTAGACATGTTGCGGGGGCTTGGGCAGAGGAATCACCCTCTGTAATTTGGAGCTTACGAACAACTCTGAATAGGTCAACAGGATACACACCTTTCTTCTTGGTCTATGGTGCTGAAGCAGTTCTTCCTTGTTATTTGATTCATAATTCTCCTAGATTTGCTGCGTATTTCGAAGAGGATGCCGAGATTTCTCGGAAAAATGATCTCGACTTAGTCGAAAAAGTACGCGTCCTTGCTGAAATGAGATCAACAGCCTATCAGCAGAAGTTACGCAAGTATCATAGCCGGAGAGTCAGAAACCGGTCTTTCAATAAGGGCGATTTGGTTCTCCAGCTGGTGCAACAAAGAAAGCAGAAACTTTCCCCAGTACGGGAAGGGCCTTTTATGGTTAGTCGAGTAATGCACACTGGTTCATAATATCTAACTAATATGCGGCCAGTCAAGGAAAGACCTGCTACTAAGAAGAGAAAGAGAGCTAGAGGCAGTACAATTCCGGAAGAATTAGACAGACCGTGGAATATTGCTCAGCTACGTCCCTTTTATTCTTAGTTTATCTTTCTTTGTAATCATATATGTGTACATGTTCAATGAGAAATAAAAGTATTGGTTGCCTCAAATTTTTTCTGAGAAGTTTTTTACCATCTTATTTTCGAATGATCATGTCACAAGTCGAAAATCCCAGAATACTTGAAAGTACTTTATGCTCATGTTTGTTCTGGTTTAGATTTCTGATTCTAAAAATGCAACCTTCAGGTATAAGTCTAAATTTTCTAGTCTATACTTTGGTTATTTGTCTGATTGCTGGATGCGGGCATTTTCCGAGTAGTGAATTGTTGGTACTAGAAGACGGCTTTGTTTCCGAGTTTAAACTGGTTTAGTAATTGAGCTCCGTTGCTCGGAAAAGTTTCCATGCTAAAGGTTTGCCGGCTCACGAAAGGGACGAGGTGGAAAGCCAGATAAACGATAAGTGTAGAAAAAAAAACCACAAGTGCTTATGCAAACATTTCAGGCACATAAATATCTAAGTCAAAAGTGCTAAATAGATAAAAGCTTAGCACTAGCAAAAGTATCATACTACTTGTTTACAGACCCAAATTGTTTCAGAATAACATATTGTTCCTCTGATATTTTACAATGCAGGAGGAGAGGTAGCAGCTGCTGGCTCGCTGGATACATCAGCCGCACCTTGATAACGATCGGAGATGTTCAAATCCGATGCGGTTTGATCAGCGTCGGAAACTTCAGCCATTTCTTCGGAAGGCGAAGGCAGCGTGTCCACACAAGTGAATAAGGGAGTGTCGTAGCTGGTCAAGTTAGCTACGTGGCACCCATATCCGGCGCAGGAGTCCATTATGGCCTTGATGTCTTGCTCCTGTCTGTCTTTGTCCACCTTGCAGTACCCTTTGGTTAGTTGCCAGATCTCCATGTTTCCATGGTGGCTCATAACCATAGTGAGAGCATTCTGCGCGTAGGACATCTTCTAGTCCTGGATGAGCTGCGGCATCTCCTTGGCCCTGTCCCACACCTGAAAACCGGACATGCTATGCATATCCGGAATCTTGAGAGCTTCTCCAATATCCTCGATGGATTGGCGGAAGTCATGGAGAAGATCATCGACTTGTGTAAGCTGACTGGTGCGAGACTCAGCAGAGGTGGAGTCCAGTAAGTTCAAAGGACCTATGAATATAATGAAGTGGGTAAGTCAAACAAACTCGGACTCTAAAGAGTCGGAAGATGTATATAAGTCATAGAAAGGTAAACATACCAAACATGACGTCGTCGACTTTGGTCTTCTCCTCGCGAAGGCTCTGGAGCTCATCTCGGAGTGCATCAGCGATATCCCTCTCTATGAACAAGTCATTGTTGAGATCCGAGATTTTCTTGTCCTGAGACACAATCTTGGCGAAGTTCCTTATTCTCCACCACCAAGGTCTTAAGATTCTCCGCCTCTTCGATCATAGCGTAGGACTGTTTTACCAGTGCTGTAAGTCAAAAAGAACAACAGTTCAATAAAAATTTGACTATGAAACAAAAAGATAAGGTTTGAGTTTCGGAATGTTTACCTTCGGCTAAGGTTTGAGTTTCGGAATGTTTACCTTCGGCTCATCCTTGGAAACTTTCAATAGTGCATTTTCAAGTCGGAGAGCTTTGATCTATTTCCCCTTGTTGCAAACATTCTTCAACAAATCCTGGTTATAGGAATATACTTTTTGTAAGTCAGAATACCCCAAGTCAGAAGTCTACTAAAGACTTGGGGGCTACACTAGTTCATTCTTTGGCATCCTAAGTAAAGCACAGACCCAGATTATCTATCCAACTTCATGCTTGGGGGCTAGAGGAGATGATATAAACTAACATAAAGAAAAATGTGAGTTGGAATTCCGACTTACATATTGTTCACGAGCGAGCTTGTTCAAACTCGCATTCACTTCGTTGGTAACCTTCTCGGTGAGGGTTAAGGGGACAACTGGAGCAGTTGGAACTTCGCCGGTCCTCAGCTTCTCGTCTTGAAGACGGACCTGTTTAAGAAGATCAGAGTTCTTGATGTCCTCTGCTTCTTGTGCTTCTTCTTTGGCAGAAATGTTCCGGCTTTCAAGGCATTCCCTGGCCAACCGTTGGATCTCCTCTGCAGATTTCTGAGATAAGCCAAATTTGGCGAGTCCCGGATTGCTCAGGAGGTTGTCGGTGAAAACTTCTGCCGAGGGATCATTACACAAAGAGGTTTCACCCTTATGAAAACCTGAGTCACCCATGGTGACGTCAGTCTGCGACTCAAGGATCGTTGGCTCTGCTGAAGGAGCCGGATCTTCTGCAACGGTCGGAGATGGAGTAATCTCCGGCGCTGTAGAAGGCTGAGGGGCAGGAGTCGGAGGAGCCACGGTAGGAGAAGCCAAAGTTAGCTTCTACTGACGCAGGGGCTTAGAAGTAGTTCCCTTCTCCTTGCCCTTGCCGAGCTGCTTAGCTCTGAGAAGGTAATAGAACAAAGAACATTACGTCTCGGAAGAAATCAGAAATGAGGTACAAAAGCGGAATTTATGAGGAACGTTACCTCTTCACAACTAGCACTTCCTTTGTGCCGATAGCCACTGTCGGAGTTTTGCGCTTCCTAGGAATAACGTCCGGTAGTGGGACCAATTCCTCTTGTAGAGAAAACTCAGGAGGATATCCCTCGATAGGAGCTAATTCCGACTCGGGGAGGTTGACAAGCTGAAAAGAAGATAATATCTCAGTTTTGTGAAATAACTTAAAGATGAGCACATAAAAAGGGTTGTTGCTAAAGCTTACCAACACAACAGGATCTTCCGCTGTATGCATGTCCAGGGATACCTCCCGAATCCTTTTCTCGATCCGCTCCCTTATCAGCCATTTGATTTGGCATATGTAATCTTTGTCCTTGTAGGCTTTGGGGCTGATGCGGATGGATTCTTTTTCGACTTCGTGATGGAATGCATCAGTTGGTCGCCATGGTGTCGGAGAGGTTGGATCCGGCGTGATACCTAGCACTAGACCAAGTCGGACCCTCTCAGGCCCTTATGCTTCATCAGATACTCGATCCGCCTCTTGGCGAGAAGCAGATCGTCACTGAGAGCTAGAGCGGCCTCGTCCCAAGATGCTCGGGGTGTGGCGGCTCCATCGATGAAAGACGGGAAAGCAGTAGCTTTGCTGGGAGCGGGAATATCCTTATGATATAAAAAGGTAGCCGACCATTTCTTCACCGACTCACTAGCTAAGATCCGAGGATAGACGCGCTCATGCCTAACCGAAAAACTAATCGTGCCGGTAATGTAAGGATTACCGGCGGTGATGGAATTTCTCTGGACATGAAAATGGTACCGGAAAAGAGTGAGACTCGGCCTAATGCCGAGATACCCCTCACACAAAGATACGTAGGCACTCATCTCTAAGATGGAGTTCTGGGGGAGATGGTGGATTTGAACTCCATAATGATCTATAACCTCAGAAAAGAAATCTGAGAGAGGAAAGGAAAGACCTTTGTCCAGGTGAGTGCCGAAATGCACTCGCTTGCCATTGCGAGGGTTGGGGATAGCTTCACCGAGGCCGCTACGCCAATCGCCGGCGCGGAGGAGCCCTTCTTCTTTTATGCCACGGAGCTTGTCGTCGTCAAGGATGCATGGGATCCAAACCCCGTGATTGCTCTCCTTTTCCGCCGCCGCTGCCATCGCTGCTGCGTCGGAGGATGATGTGGAAGCCATTTTTCTGGTGTGCCGGTGACCTTGGATGGGCGGCGCAGGGAATTTCTTGAGGGCAAGGGAGCTCTGTGCGCGTGGGAGAATTAGGGGAGAAGGAAATGGCGCTGGGAATAGGTGAAAAAGATGAGGAAAAGAAATCCTCACTCCTTATAACCGCCAGCCGCGCTAAGATTTGTGCAAATACTATAGTAAATATGCCACACGTCGTGGAAAGAACTTCGAAACCCCCACGCGATGATTATGCCGACTCGATCTCCATGCACGCATTAAAACGGCGCCTCCGTTTTGCGAAAGGCGGACCCACCAATAGTCGTGCTGACAGGAAATGTCTGTCAGTGACGTGACTTGACCATGACTAGTGTCGGAGGACGTCAGAGACCAAGTTTCGGCTTAGTTTGAATTTCGAGCTGGAAATCTGAATAATGTATTTATAGGTCTGACTCATTTTTGAGACTCGGATCATATCTTTTCTTGTGAAGTTTCAGGAACCCTTCAAGATTCTGCAAGCCAAATATCAAGCTAGACGATGATGAATCCGACTTTGGATCTTGGAGGCCTTCGGGCGCTGCTGTTGGGGATATACTTTCCGGGTATCCTCAGCTTACCTCACCGACCAGGGTGGACCACTTCAGGTTAGAGCTTTCCTTCACGGGAGGCCCAGTCAGGGAGAAGAACAGAGTCCAATCCGGCTACAGGAAGGCCCAGAAGACTTACCGACAGAGGCCCATAGTGTTACTTGTAGTTCAAGATGTCCTCTGTAACCGACTCTTAGTCATAGCCGGATAGATCTCTCCTCTAAACCCTAGGCCGGATATCTATATAAGCCGTCCTAGGGAGAGCCTTTAGGGCACCCTCACAATAGTCTACAATCTCAACTCGCACAGGCGAAACCCTTGTAACCCATATTCCGACTCTGCCGTATTACTGGATTGCTAGCAAGACTAGGATCATCCAAAACCGGTGGATTCAAACGTGGGTAAACTTGTGTGCTCACCGTCCTGGAATCCCATACGACTCACACCTGTCTGTTCCACACGCCTCGAGGACCCCCTCATGGCGTACTTGTCATTAATCCGACGACACCCACCAGTTGATCGTTGGGTGAAGTTACTGGCAGGCCCCGAGAGTTGCTCAGGGTACCTACAGTTGAGTTATGCGGATATTCTCCCTCGGGAGGGTGTCCCCTCGCGGAGATGAGCCCTTGCGAGGGCTCACCCGGCAGGGCAAGCTCTCCGGGTGTGTCGTAGCCTCTTGGAGGTACGCTTTGATGGAGATATGCCGAATGGGGTATGCCTACCAGGACATTCTGATTGGGCCAAAGGCCTCGCGAGTAGGCCTGCAGGATTGCGACTGGAACACGAGTGAGGAGAAAGCCCAGCGATTGGAGACTAGAGGCCCAGAAGCGTAGTTGAAGCCCAGTTGGATTAGGTCAAAGCCTCCGAATCCATATCTTGTTCAGTTGTAAACTGTAAACCCTAGCGAGGTACCCCATATATAAACCTCCCTAGGGTAGCTTGAGGACTTACGTTCCATCATACACCCCGTCAAGTGACTCGTTGCTTAGATGCCAAGCTCGCCACCCCTGCAACTCACTCTCCATCAATCCAATCTAGTAGGAGTAGGTCTTTACCCTCCTGGGGCCGAACCTGGGTAAATCCATGTGCATCCACCCCCGTATCGCTTTGTAGATGGCCGCCAGCTCTTGCCTCCGATTCTATCAATCGCTGCCTATGGCGACGACTGCCATGACCATTTCCACGAAAGTGGCGCCCACCGTGGGGCCTAGCCGGACTGGCCTGAGTTTTGCAGCGAGACATGATGTCTATGCACTTCTATTCTTGTAGATAGTTGTTGGGCCTCCAAGTGCAGAGGTTTGTAGAACAGCAGCAAGTTTTCCCATAAGTGGATCACCCAAGGTTTATCGAACTCAGGGAGGAAGTGGTCAAAGGTATTCCCTCTCAAGCAACCCTGCAATCAAGATACAAGAAGTGTCTTGTGTCCCGAACACACCCAATACACTTGTCAGGTGTATAGATGCACTAGTTCCGCGGAGAGATAGTGAAATACAATTGGTATAGATAATTATAAGTGGTAATGGTGATATAGGGATCATACTTTCACTAGTGAACACTCTCATATAAATATCTTCTCTTTATGATACTACTCTGAACTACTGTCCGGTTGGACACTCTAATCCATGGTAGGGCTATAAAAGCACACCTCAAAGTAAGCCTTTCCCATATAGATAACCCCACACTATCACCTTGAGCTCTAGATGGTTCCAACAGACACCACAATTTCATAGAAACATCCAACTCCAAATATACCATGGTGAGCACGCTCTCACTTTCACACACATGGGGAGAGCAGAGATCTATTAAAGCACTTGAGTAGCAAGGTAGATCTACTAGATTACAAAGCTCATAATCACAATATGATCACGCATTGAGAGAGAGATGAACACATAGCTACCGGTCGAACCCTTAGCCCCGAGAGAGAACTACTCCCTCCTCATCATGGGAATCAGCAATGGTGATGGATATGGTGGTGGAGATCGATGGAGATGGCTCCGGGGGCACTTCCTCGTCTCGGCAGGGTGCCGGAACAGAGACTTTCTGTCCCCCGAATCTCCCCTTCGGTGGCGGCGGTGCTGCGGAAGATTTCGTGGATTTCTGATTGACTATTCAGGGTTTTGGTATCGGAAAGCTTCTAATAGGCGAAGAGGCAAGGTCGGTGGGCGGCCAGGGGGCCCACACCATGCCCTGGCGCGGCCTGGGCTGGCCCGCGCCAAGGGGGGGAGTGGCCACCCTGTGGCCCCTCTCCGACTCTCCTTCTGGCTCCGTGAGTCTTCCGGGGAAATAGTAACTTTGGCTTTTGTCCCGTCAAATTCTGAGAATATTCATTTTCTAACTTCCTGGAACCAAAAATAGCAGAAAACAGGCAACTGGCACTGTGGCATCTTGTTAATAGGTTAGTCCTAGAAAGTCTGTGAAAAGTACTCCAAAGTTGGAACAAAACATATGAAAGTAGATAAAACCAAGCATGGAACATCAAAAGTTATAGATACATTTGTAGTGTATCAACATCCCCAAGCTTAACTCCTGCTCGTCCTCGAGTAGGTAAGTGATAAAAAAGAAAGAATCATTTTTGAGGTGACATGCACCATCAAAGACTTGATCAAAGTATTTGTAAAACATTCAAAGCTGGGATCATAGTACTTCAATCATAACATGAAAGACAAAGTTCTAGCAATAAGACAAAGAAACTATGTTGCAACATGAAAAGGCACAAACAACAGATTCATGAATAACAATGCTTTGCAAGACGTTTGTTTGTTTCACATAAAGAAAACATAGCATAATAGTATTTAGCTTGTCCCTCATAGAGTAGCAAATATAAATGCATAGGACACCTTCGAAGTTCATAAGAGTGACTAGATACAATAGTTTAAAACAAGCAATATCAAGTTATGCATCAATCAACTAGTCTTGGGACAATGCACATAGAACTAAGAATGGCCACTATGCTCTCAAAGTAGGTGTATAAAGATAGAAGTTGGAGACTCAATATAGAAGTGGAAGAAAGGCCTTCATAGAAGGAAGTAGGGATTCAAGTCTCATAAAGAGCTTCCAAAAATTATGGTAGTTAATAGCTTTCAGCTCTCATTGCCCCTGTCATAAGCATCTTGAAGTGATTAAGGTTAAAGTGAACAAACTATGGTGTACATGCTTGACGAAGTATAAGTTAGAAATCTCATGTCCCTTGAATACGAGGGTCGCTCCTCATGCTACTCAAGTTTAGTCACCGGTAAGTTCTTGTCATTGTAAGTACATGTGTATCATTGAGAACCGCCAACGGGGTACCCCTTGCCCGATGGTACGGAAGAATCCCCATATCAAAATGACAAGGCAAGCAGACAACGAGCATCTCAGCATTCTTCTTATTTACGATGGTAATATGGTGGTTTTTTCTCTCTTTCCTCTTTTCATAGTATCTCTTTTTTCTCAATATAGGACTCGTTTTTATAAGAAGAATGCTTCATAGACAGCTCATTATGGTTACGCTGCAGGTTTCCACGATGTCAGCTTGGATTAGACCAGCGGCCCAGGCGTTTCTCTAACATATACATAACTCCATGGACTTACAAGCTCCCCTTTTCACACCGACGACATCCATATACAAAAGAGCATGATATCAACTAGGTACAAGTACCAAGTGCAATGTTGAAAGCGTTCCCCATGAAAGCATGGTTCTACTAATTCCCAACAAATAAGTGCAAGCATATACAACATAGAAGACACAATGGTTCAAGTTTATTAAGGGCAAGAAAAGTAAAGTGTGCCATCAAGTTTGTGAGAGCTTTAATCACTAGTTTTCTCATAACAAGTTTAATTTGGAAGGTAAACAAAAGCATGAATATACTTGGAATAGCATAAGCTAATAGGTAGGTATGGTGGACTCTTTGGAATATCTTGGTTTAGGTAGTTGGATGCATGAGTGGAACTCACACTTTGTTGTGTAGGCTAGCAAAAGGCTGGGAGCGACAAACTAAGAGTGAAATAATGGCCATAATCATGCAGAGCAACAAAACATCATTGATAAAAGCATAAAGTGATACTACAAGTTTAAAACTAAAGGATCATAAAGGCTATGGTGACTTGAGATAGTCATAACATGGTGTGAGCATGCGCCAAGTCAACCCAAATAAAGCATCAAAGGAGAATACCACTATACTATGCTTTAATATGCTAAAACAACACATGATTCATCCAAGACACATTAAGAAATCTTAATTGTTTATAAAAAGTCATGCTACAGCAAAGAATACTAAGCATAAAGCCAAAACAATATCAATCATGGCATGACAGAGCACATGCCACAGTCAAAAACGAGCTCTTTTTACCACAAAAGTATGAACTTTCCTACTCTTTTCCAAACCAAACCAAACTATTTGAAAACCAATGTACGAAAGAGGGGGTTCAACCAATTTATTCAGAAAACTAAGAAAACCAAAACCAAAACCAAAACGAAAAAGAATACGCTCCAAGAACAACAGAACTGTGCATGAAACAATAAAAATGAAGCGCTTGGAAGAAACCTGGGATTTTTATTGATGAAGAAGGGGATGTCTTGGGAATCCCAAAGCTTTGACGCTTGTACTTCTTGGATATTTCTTGGGGTGACACATGTGGCATCCCCAAGATCGAGCTTTATTACATCTTTCATCTCATTACTTATTCCTTCCATACACCTGAAATTTTTCCTTCATACAAAACTTCATACAATCTTTATTAGCAACATTAGTGCACTCAAGATAATAAGTCTTTAGGTTCAGTTTCAACACCAATAAAACTTCCATTAAAACAAAAGCTACTGTAGCACTTCCCTCAAAAAGCTCAATTACCCAAAAGAACTCAAAAAGGAACCAACAAGAAGCAAATGCAGAAAATGGCAGAAATCTGTCAAAACAGACCAGCAGGTAAAGCCGAATTTTTTCAAGGACCTTCTGTTGCTCAAATCAAAAAGTGTTGAACTAATGAAAGTTAGATAACAACCTAGTGCAGAAGAAAACAAATTCACGCGTCAAAAGGACATATAAAGATTTTACACGAATTTTTACGCTGAAGCACAGAAATCTGTTTCGGGACAGCAACTTTCCCAATCATTACTTCTATCTCATTAGAGGTTACTCTTGGCACAAAAAGGAAATAAAAAGGATAAGGAGCGGATATTACACAGGTAATAACTTCCAAGACTCATCTAAAACTTTTGGGTTATTGTAACACCCTCGAATCGTCCCTATGCAAGTTTCAGCGATTCTTGCCAAACCCGCATAGAAACGATTCAAAGATGTCCACCAGGAAGTTTCGTGCGGGTGGAAAACGAAGTAATACCATTACACAATTGTCCATGATGGAACCCACAGAACAAATATATACAACATGACTCCATGAGTCAAGAATACAGATATACAATACAAAGATCCAAATCACCTTGAAAACAATAGAGCGTCCGACTACGAACAAGATGCAAATGGGGCTAAGAGCCCTGAAGAATAACCAATGGCGTCCATAACCCTGCCCAAGCCAAGACGGAAGGGTAACCCTGCTAACGACGTCGATCTCAAACCTGCTAAAACAAAAGGGGTGCCGACAAAGGGCAAAGGAAAAAGAGGAGCATCAGTACTGAGGCCAGTACACGGCGAGGCTAGAATTCGGCGGCTCTCGCCTACATAGGCATGGTGGACTGAAGCGGCAGCGAAGCATGCACTAAACAACCTATAGAGACTCGATAAACTGTCGACTATTAGAGAGAGATAAGAAAGACCTATTCGGAATCAACCTTATACTAACATCAATCATACCAATCTTGGTATTCCCCCTCGAGCCCAAACGAGGAAGTCAAACCGGGGAACTCACAGAGTTGGCAGTTTTATTCATTCTATTATAGTTGAAGCACTTATTAGTCAGATATAGATAGCATGAGTCATCCTGATAGCATAAGTAGTGGGCAGTTTTAGTTAACCATTCAGTTGTAGTTGCAGTACTTACTAGTCAAATACAATTAGCATGTGACATCCCAAACCCAGCAGTTGTTGGCACATTTATTTCATTCCATTGGAGTTGCGATACTTACTAGTAAGGTATAACATGACACGATACACCCCAGTTCCACCAGTTGTTGGCACTTTTATTATCCATTCCATTATAGTGAAGCTGATTACTAGTCACATGTTAAGTAAAATTTATAGAACTAATTTAGTTATGCTTGTCTATGATCGATATACTGTGCTCCAAGTCGTCCATAACCGCGGACACGACTTTCAGAAAGATTTACCCTGCAGGGGTGCACAAAATAGCAACACACACACCATCAACCTCGGAAAAACCAAATCAAAACCCAACGAGGCTTTCACGACAAAGCAATCATAGGATTCATAAAATATTTCAGGGGGCCACCACATTAAGCTACACGCAACGAAGTTGGCTGGCTTCGAGACGGACCCAAGGTTTGCGTCAATGGCTGTAAACGACTGGGAACCCGAAAGTGTGATTGGGCTTGTCGATACCTTGAATACACTCTGCATCCAAAACAGTACAGGTGCTCCACGCACAATCGTAAATAAAGCAGTAAAGCATGGCATAAGTACATGATAGTAAGAAAGCCCCAAACTAGTTTGTGGCCCCAAGAAATAAGAAATGAATCAAGCTCTGGCTAAGGGGGATCCATAGGGTCTCTCGGATGTGGATAGTGCGAATAATCAAGGAACAAGTATCAAGTACTCAGGGCCTACGAGACACAAGTGGACATAAAAACCAAATAGCATATAATGCCCACCGGTGCCTCTTTCATTAGTTGTCCCAGCAATTTAATAGTTGTATTTAAAGTCACGATCCTCTCCACCGTAAAGCATATGACAATATTCCAACAACTCTGTGGTACTTCACGACACGAGATCGCACCTGAGCAGGCGACTACAACTCACAAGGCCGACTATCTTTCAAACAACAGGCAATAGGATGTGTCCAAGGCAATATAGAGGCTGCAAGGAATATAAATGGTGCACGGAAACTAAAGCATCGCAATACGGGTAGCAATAGATCAACAGGAGGAAGTAAAGACTATAAATGCAAAATAGGTAGAAAGGGGGAGATTGCTCGCCTGGGAAACACTATCGATGATACATTATCTGAAGAACTTGTCGATACTCGCATCCACTCAATGGCCTAATCCGTGAAGAAGCAAAGAACTAAAAGAAACACCATATGCACTATTTAATACTACGGCATAAGATCGGGCATGATGCATGTATGATGCATGCCATGGCAAAAATGCGGTGCAATTAGGTAATATTAAGTGGAACCGGGGTCCCGACAATTAATTAATAGGTTCAAGTTGTTTAGTTACCCTGCAATTTAAATGTTGTATTAACAAGGCAAAACATATCGTCGGTTCGCTACAGAAATTTAAATGGGGCCAATATAAGGCTAGAATAGCCCGCATATGGTCTCCATATTTAATTTAGGTGAATTGTCGAATTAGCCCCCAAAACCCATAATATGCATGCGACATGAACAATTTAATATACAAAAAGATAGATATCATATATTATAAAAATATGGTCTCGGAAAAGGGGTCACACATAGAGGCTCGGCGATCTTGGGGTCGATGGGGTTTGGTCTCGGCGGGATCAGTCTTCGGATCCGGGTTCGAGAGTCTTCGGGGTTCGATCTTCGGGTCCATGAAGAAGTTCTTGATGTACCATGAAGGAGAACTTAGCGTTCCATGTCGACAATCTCGGAGTTCCACCCCTGTCCTTCGACGGCGATCTTGAATTAGCCTCGGTTCGGTCTATGGATGGCGCGGGTTCTCGGGCACCAGATGGTCTTGCGGACGAACTTGGAAAAGCAGCGACCACGGTACATGATGATGAACTTGGGGATGTCACCACAAAGAAGAAAAGCTAGGGAACTTTGGTTTATAGCCTGATCTTCACGGAAGTCTTGACTGAGGCACGTGGTACATAAAGTGCTTGCGCTCGACAAACTTGTAGTGGTGGCGCGAACAACAAAAGAGAGGAGCCACATGGCTTGGTCAACAGAAACACAGGCTGTTGGCGACGGACATGGTGGAGGACGTCTGGGCGACACGAGCTAGCGGAGGCCTTGGCGGTGGAGGCGAGCGATGGAGCGGGTAGCATCAGGGCATGCTAGCGGCCAGAGAGGCGTAGAGCACAGCGCCGGCGGCGGCTCTGCGTGTGGCGGCAGGGACGAGACGGCTTGAGGAGACGAGGTGCTGGAGGCGGAATCGAGCGCCGGACTCGAGGAGCTTCACGGGGCCGCATGGACGGAGCTGGTGGAGAGGAACCGCGGGAGGGCGCGGCGACCGTGCTGCAGGGCGAGCTCCGTGGCGGCTTGCAGAGGCAAGCGGGACGGAGCCACGCAGGAAGGCGACAGAGACGAGGCTGTCCAGCGAGGGGCACATGGCGGCAATGACGAGGTCGTGGATGACCTGGGCCTTGGCGGCGGCCGGAACGGAGGCGTGCGGCGGAGGTCCCCGGCGAGGTGCTGTAGACGGCGGCAGACAGGTCGAGGTAGAGGGCACGCCGGCGGCGGCACCCGGGTCGAAGCAGAGGCGGCCTGATGTGGCGGTGCTCGGTTCGCTGCAGGGCAGGAAGGGCGAGGGCGCGCGGGTAGCGAGGTCGGCGACTCGCTGGTGACGGGGAGCTCGAGCGGGGATCGCGGTGGCGGGTCCGCTACTGGGGATCGAGGTGGGCGTCGGGTTCGGGAGAGGCGTGACTCGCGCGGGGTAGGTAGGGAGGCCGATGTAGGGAGGAGAGAGGCGAGCGGGGGTTGTCGGATGGTGGGGCCAGGTCGGTGGCGAGAAACGGTCAAGGGAAGTGGGGGCGTGATAGGGAAAGGTCACGTGCGATGCACGAGAGGGGTGGGGTGGCAGCGTGCGTACACGCATGTGTGTGCTTGTGTTAGTGCGGGTGTAGTGCGGCCGCGCGTGTCGCGTAGCGCATGCGAGCGGGGTCTTGGCGCGTCGCGGATGGGTGGACGCGGTCGCTGGGGTGGTTAAGTAGGTTCGGGTGGACCGGGGTGTGTGTTGCGGTGGATCTAGGGTTAGGGTTTGATTAGGGTTTAGTCCGGGTAGTAGGTAGTCTAGCCTGATCGGCTGGACTGCCTCCCCTAAAAATACATTTATTTCTTTATTTTTATTTTAGAATATTTTTGTAAATTGTTTTTAGACAAATAAAAGATCCACAAAAGACCGGGGTTTTGAATTTAACATAAAGACAGGGGATATTAAGAAAACAAACATATGCTTTTATAAAATAGTTTTAGACAAACTTATGCATGATGACATGACGATGCTCAAATGCAATGTGGCATGATGACATGAGCATGCGGTCATGATGATGCACAAAATAAAAACACAACGATTTTCTAGTAGTGGTTTTACCGGGGTGCTACAGTTATCTCCCAATAAGTACTTTTCTTTAACGCCTTTAAGTTAGGCATGATAGTTTGAGAAAATGCTCACATAGGAAATATGAATTGAAGTAAAAGAGAGCATCAAGAACCAAATTAAAAACACATTTAATCCTAACCCACTTCCTATGCATAGGATTCTTGTAACGAAACAAGTCATGAAAGCACAAAGCAACAAGCATAGGAAAGCAAAACAAGTGCAACTTCAAAAATTTCAACATAAAGAGGGGAAACTTAATATTGTTGAGATACATAAGACCATGTTTCCCTCTCTCATAATAACTTTTAGTAGCATCATGAATAAAATTAACAATATAACAATCACATGAAACATTCTTATCATGAGCCACATGCATAAAACAATTATTACTCTCTCTATAAGAATAGTCATTCTTATTAATCATAGTGGGAGCAAATTCAACAAAATAGCTATCATTATTATTTTCATCACCATAATCATCAAACATAGGAGGCATATCGTAGTCATAATTAATTTCGTCCTCGATAGTAGGTGGACTGAAAATATCATATTCATCATTGTAATCATCATATATTGGAGGTTTGGTATCATCATAAGCAATAGAATATCTATCTTCCAAAGCTGGGGAACTAAAAAGATCATTTTCATAAAAACTAGCTTCCCCAAGCTTAGACTTTTCCATAGCATTAGCAATAATGGTATTAAAAGAATTCATACTAATAACATTGCTATTAGCACGAAAATAAAGTTCCATAGGTTTTTTAATTTTCTCTTCAAACACTTCATGTCATAACTCAAGATAAATACTATAAAGCTCTCTAATTTTGTTGTTGTTTTCCATTAAGCCTAACTAGTGAAAACAAGAAACAAAAGACAAAATTGCAGAATCTAAAGCAAATACTTCGAGCACTCACACCGGAGGATGTGAGTACCTTTTACCTTACCTCCCCGCCAACGGCGCCAGAAAATAGGCGTTTGCCGTGGGAGGTTCTTCTTCTTTAATCCTCCAGTGTGAATACCTTTAACCTTTCCTCCCCGGCAAGGGCACCAGAAAATAGCTTGATGTCTATGCACTTCAATTCTCGTAGACAGTTGTTGGGCCTCCAAGTGCAGAGGTTTGTAGAACAGCAACACGCTTTCCATTAAGTGGATCACCCAAGGTTTATCGAACTCAGGGAGGAAGTGGTCAAAGGTATTCCCTCTCAAGCAACCCTGCAATCAAGATACAAGAAGTGTCTTGTGTCCCCAACACACCCAATACACTTGGCAGGTGTATAGGTGCACTAGTTCGGTGAAGAGATAGTCAAATACAAGTGGTACAGATAATTATAAGTGGTAACGGTGATAGAAAATAGCTTGATGGCATGGGAAAGACAAAAGGCAAACTGAAATAAAGACGGAAGCAAGCAAACATGTAAGAGATCTAATTGCAAATGGTGTATCAATGCTTAGAAACAAGGCTTAGGGATCATACTTTCACTAGTGAACACTCTTATATAAATATCTTTTCTTTATGATACTACTCTGAACTACTCTCTGGTTGGACACTCTAATCCATGATAGGGCTATAACAGCACACCTCAAAGTAATCCTTTCCCATATAGATAACCCCACACTGTCACCTTGAGCTCTAGATGGTTCCAACAAACACCACAATTTCATAGAAACATCCAACTCCAAATATAAGTCATAACAAGTATTTGTAATCTCTAGCCTAAGTGCCACCATGGTGAGCACGCTATCACTTTCACACACATGGGGAGAGCAGAGATCTATTAAAGCACTTGAGTAGCAAGGTAGATCTACTAGATTACAAAGCTCATGATCACAATATGATCACGCATAGAGAGAGAGATGAACACATAGCTACCGGTAGAACCCTTAGCCCCGAGAGAGAACTACTCCCTCCACATCATGGGAAGCAGCAATGGTGATGGAGATGGTGGTGGAGATCGATGGAGATGGCTCTGGGGGTACTTCCCCGTCCCGGCAGAGTGCCAGAACAGAGACTTTCTGTCCCCCGAATCTCCCCTTCGGTGGCGGCGGCGCTGCGGAACTATTCGTGGATTTCTGATTGACTATTCAGGGTTTTGGTATCGGGAAGCTTCTTATAGGCGAAGAGGCAACGTCGGTGGGCGGCCAGGGGGCCCACACCTTGCCCTGGCATGGCCTGGGCTGGCCAGCGCGAAGGGGGGTGTGGCCACCCTGTGGCCCCTCTCCAACTCTCCTTCTGGCTCCGTGAGTCTTCCTGGAAAATAGTAACTTTGGCTTTTGTCCCGTCCAATTCCGAGAACCAAAAACAGCAGAAAACAGGCAACTGGCACTGTTGCATCTTGTAAATAGGTTAGTCTATGAAAAGTACTCCAAAGTTGGAACAAAACATAAGAAAGTAGATAAAACCAAGCATGGAACATCAAAAATTATAGATACATTTGCAATGTATAAAGACACTACTCGTCGATCGATCGGCCGATCACCACCGGCTGCATGATCGCCACCGGCGCGATCTTGCAGATGCTGCCCAGCAGCTACATCCAGGTGTCGCAACGATCACACACAACGCGATAATGCTGGTCGGCAACATCAGTATGTCTGTCGGCTTCGCCGACGCAGCCGACCCAGCGGCAAGGACGATCATCGGCGGATCGCCGCCACGCCGTGATCTTCTCTCGGAGGAGCAGGTCCGCTCCATCAGCTGCCTCGCTACTGAATATGACTCGGCTGCCAGCAACGCGGTCGAGACCAAAGCTGCCACGGACAACGCGGCCCTCTACGATGACGCCGACTCCGTGACCCCTAACTCGATCGACGGATCCATCACCGCAGCGTCACGGGAAGACTCCATCACGCGGGTCTCAAACCCTGAGGACTACGAGGATTCCTCCATCCTTGGGATCTTCGATTCCGACTCTAGCTTGGAGTCCCCCGAGGACTTCCGTGCCAGATCCAATCCCTTCAACACGATCTACATGGCGGGAAGCACGGTTGGCCCGCTAGATCCATTCTCTATGTCGATCCCGCCAACCTCCACGGCCACGGAGGTGGAGGAAGCCTGCCTGCGGCTGGAGGAGGCGCATCGCAAGGAGCTAGCCGAGCGCGAGAAATTCCGCCTCGAGCTGGCAATGACGCAGGAGATGTCGCTTTACCACCAGCGCGACATTAGGACCCGCTTAAACTCCAACGTCCAGGGACTCGTCGTGAACATCAACAATGAAAGCGACCCCGCATGCGAGGACGAGTGAGAATACTGCGAGAACGCGCCACCAGGTGGCAGCAATTGACCACCACCCGGCGCACGGACGACTGGGGCCCCACCATCACCCATTGGTCGCGCGCCCCCACCGGACCAGCCATGGATCATAATCTCACCACAGGCCTGCGACGTCAATGGGCTCCCCATGTACTCCACCCCAATGGACAACGTCATCACGGCAGACACCGCAGTCGCCCAGCTCGACATCCAAGGAGAAGGCGTGCTGCAGATCTAGTACACCAAGTCCCTACTCTCCAGGGTCGTCGAGCAGCAAGCCGCGGGGGTCGCCTCGGAGGGGCGGATGTATTCCCACTCATCAGCAAGCAGGGCAGCCTCAAGCGGCCCTCCAACCGTCGCCAACGCCCTCACCTGCCCACCGCCCAAACCCCTGGTGCACCAGCCATGGGTCGCTAACCCCGTGATCTCCACCAACGAGCCATGGCCGGTGAACAACACGGTCGCCGCCAACGGGCAACCCATCGACGCCCAAACGCACATCGTCAACAACCAGGCTTGGCGGGCACGCTTGCCCAGCAATTTGAGGCACACCCACACCAACCGTGGCGACCCTGAAACCAGATGCTTGCTCAGCCGAGTCGGCCCCCAGTGCTTCGGACCTATGATCCGAGGCGAGAAGTACCCCGCCAACTTCAAGGGGACCAAGGAGATTGAAAAGTACGACCCAACGTACGACCATGTGATGTGGCTGGACACGTACCTCATGGCGATGGGAATCGCCGGCCACACCGACCTGCTCGCCGCTCGCTACCTTCCCTTGATGATGGAAGGAGCAACCCAACAATGGATCAACACCCTCCCTGCCAACAACATCGAATCGTGTGAAGAGATGCGGGACGCCTTCGTCCAGCACTTCGAGGGTTCCTACACCTGCACCACCACCATCGAGGACCTCGAGCGATGCATCCAGGGATAGAGCGACTCGACCTGCCACTAGATCCATAGGTGGTAGGAACTATGGATCAATGCCTCCGGCATCCACCCGGACACGGCGATCCACTGCTTCAAGAACGCGAGCCGGTACGTACCCCTGGTCGCTAAGATCAAGAGGGTCTACTGGACGCTCGACAACATCCCCGACCTCCTCGAGATTGCCAAGCGCTATGCAGAGGAGGACCACAACCAGGATTCCCACGAAGAGTCAGGAGGAAGGCGCGGCATGAACGGCCACGACAACGGGCGACAGTGCGACATGCTCTACAGGAACACGCGCCTCACGAGCAAGCGCCGCAATGACGGGTTAGTCGACTTCGTCGCTAACGCCAGTTACAGCCAACACGACATGAAGAACTTCCGCTGCGACGAAGGAAACTACTGCGACAGCAGAAACTACCATGCCAACAACGCGGCGAGGCCGAAATTTGACCCTGTCGCCCTGCTCAACCAGCCCTGCGTCTACCAAAGAAGGGAGGGAAAACCCGCCACCCACACCACCGCGGACTGCCATTCTCTAAAGGAGATCGAAAAGTCAAGGCGAGCAAGGGAGGACCCCAACAACAACCCACCAAGGGACAACGGGAATGCCGGCTGGTTCGGAAACGCCGTCGGCTCGCTACACACCTTCATCGGGCTCAGCAGCAAGCGCAAGTAGAAGGTGCTCGCCCGCGCGGTCGCCGTCAATACGGTGACCCAAGTCGACATCCCCCGCTTCCTCAACTAGTCCGAGCAAAGCATCCCCTGGAGTCGCTAGGATCACGTGCCCAGGATCGAATATCTAGGGAGAGTCACCCTGGTGGTCAGGCCCAAAGTGGCTGACTACTGGATCGTCCCCAAAGTCCCAAGACGTCGATGGACGGCACAAGCTCCATCAATATCATGTACCTGGACACATTTAAAAGGCTGCACCTCCTGGAGTCAGCAATCGAGTCGACACTCACCACCTTCCACGGCATCGTCCCTGGTCGGAAGGCATATCCGATCGGCAAGGTGACGCTGCCAGTCACCTTCGGCACACCAGCAAATTTCCGCACCAAGCGGATTGTCTTCGAGCTAGTGAACTTCAGCAGCCCTTACCACTGTGTCCTAGGGCGCCAGACGTTCGCCAAGTTCATGGCGACCCCACACTACGCCTACAACATGATGAAGCTCCTAGGGCCAAGTGGCATCATCAGCGTCCACGGCGACCCCGACATGTCCATGGAATGCGAGGACAAGGGCGTAGAGCTCGCTGATGCTGTCATCACCATGGAGAGCAACCACACGGAAGAGCTTGTCAAATACGCAGGCAGCATCAACAAGGCTGACCCCACCATTCTGAAGAAGCCAACCGCTGCTAGCTCCAGGTTGGAGGCAACCATGCACACACGCACCGTCCAGCTTGTCCCTGGCGACTCTAGCCAGACATTCACCATTGGAGCGCACATGAGCCCCGCATTGGAAAGCACGCTCATCGAGTTCTTCCTTGAGAATCGTGATAACTTCGCATGGAAACCATCTGACATGCTTGGTATCCTGAGGGAACTCGTTGAGCACAAACTCAACGCCGACCCAAAAGTGTGACTCGAAAAGCAGTCGATGCGGCCCTTCAATGAAGAGCGCCGCCGAGCAATGGCCAAAGAAGTACATCGCCTACTAGCCACAGGCTTCATTCGGCCAATCAAATACTCCAAGTGGATGGCAAACCCAGTCCTAGTCCTGAAAAAGAACAACACTTGGAGAATGTGCATCTACTACACCAACCTCAACAGCGTCTGCCCAAAGGAGGAGTTCGTCCTACCGTGCATCGACCAGATCATTGATTTGACTGCGGGATCGGAGTCGTTGTGCTTCCTCTAGCTAGAACCAGATCAAAATGGTGGTCGAGGATGAGGAGAAGACGGTGTTCATCCACGCCATTCAGCGCCTTCTTCTACACGGCCGTGACGTTCGGCCTCAAGAACGCCGGCGCCACCTACCAAAGGTGCATGCAGGAGTCCCTCGCGAGCCAAATTGGCTGCAACATCCACGTATATATCGACGACGTGGTGGTAAAATCCACCCGCTAGGACGACTTGCTCGCCGACCTGGGAGAGACCTTCGCAACTCTGTGGAGGTACACCATCAAGCTCAACCTAGGAAAATGCACCTTCGGCATCCCTACTAGACAGCTCCTGGGGTACGTGGTGTCCAAGCGAGGCATCACGGCTAACTCCACCAAGACCGACACCATCGCACGGCTCGGGAAACCTGAATGCTCACGCGACGTCCAGAAGTTGCCCGGGTGAGTCGCGGCTCTCAGTCGCTTCATCCCCTGGCTTGGCAAGAAGGCAACACCCTTATACCGCCTGATGCGTAAGAACCCCATGTTGCAATGGGACACAGAGGCAGACAATGCGCTCAAGGCACTCAAATAAATGCTACTCGTGGCCCCACTACTCGCCGCTCCAATCGACAAAGAGCTGATGCTCGTCTACGTTGCGGCCTCCACTCGAGTCGGTAGCGCCGTAATGGTTTTCAAACGGCCAGAAGAGGGCAAGGATCGCCCCATACAACGCCTCGTCTACTACATCAGCGAGGTTCTGGCAGACTCAAGACAACGCTACCCGCAATACCAAAAACTGGTGTATGCGGTCTTCTGGGCAAAAACACGACTCCGGCAATACTTCCAGGAGGACCCCATCACGGTCGTCTCCTCCGCACCACTGCAATCCATCATCCGCAAGCGCGAGGCGACTAGGCGAGTCGCCAAGTGGGTCATCGAGATTGGCGTCCACAACATCAAATACGAGCCACGCAAAGCGATCAAATTGCAAGCCTTGGATGATTTCATCGCCGGCTGGGAAGAAGAGCAGAAACCGGAGAAGCTCCCCTACCTCCACTACTGGTCTCTCAACGTCGACGGTTCCAAGAACGCCAATGGCGCTGGAGCCGGGGTCATCCTGACCTCCCCCAAAGGAGACAAGCTCCGCTACATGATCCACCTCGACTTCATGCCCTACACCAATAACATGGCCGAGTACGAGGCCCTCCTTCACGGCATGTGGGCCGCCAAGGAAATGAATGTCAATCACCTACGTCGACTCCGACCTAGTCGCCGGCTAAGTCGCCGGGACCTGTGACCCTGTCTCCCCGACGATGATAGCGTACCGTCAAGTGGTCGGCCATCTCGGAGGGCACTTTGCCGGCTACTCAGTCGAGTGGATCGACAGGCGAAAGAATAAGGACGCAGACACCCTCTCTCGAATCAGGTCGGCCAGGTTAACACCACCTACGTGAGTCTTCCTCGACATTATCCACAAGCCTTCGGTCTTCCCGCCAAAAGAGATCGACGTCGGGATACCACTGCAGCCTGAGCCCACCCTCGTCGCTAGTGTCATGGAGCCCAGTGACTGGACTGCACCATACATCGCCTTACTTGAGCACAAGATCATCCCAATCAATGAGACAGAAGCACAAATGATTGTGCGCCGCTGCAAATCCTTTGTCATCATCAATGGCAAGCTCCACAAACGCAGCATGACCGGCGTGTTCTAGCGCTGCGTACGGCCAGAAGAAGGACACAAGATCCTCCAGGACATCCACGCTGGCGACTGCGGCCATCATGCCGGCGCCAAGTCGCTGGTCACCAAACCATGCGGCATGGCTTCTACTGGCTCACCACGCACGCCCACGCCACCGACATCGTCCAACGATGCGGCGGGTGCCAGAAGTATGCCAACTAGACACACCTCCCTGGCTCGGCACTTAAGACCATCCCCATCACCTGGCCATTCTTCGTATGGGGCATGGAGAAGGTCGACCCATTCAAGAAGGCCCCATCCGGCTTCACCCACCTCTTGGTCGCGGTCGACAAGTTCACCAAGTGGGTCGAAGCCAAGCCGATCAAAAAGTGCGATGGCAAGACGACCACGAAGTTTCTCCGCGAGATCATCTACCGATACGGCTACCCGCACAGCATCATAATGGACAACGGCACCAACTTCACCAAGGGCACGATGTAAAAATTCTGCGAAGCGCACAACATACGACTAAACCTCCCTCAGTCGCCCACCCGGAGTCGAACGGCCAAGCAAAACCCGCTAATCAGGGCGTCCTCCATGGGCTCAAGCCGCAACTTCAAGTGCCCCTCGAGCGAACCCCAGGATGCTGGGTCAAAGAGCCCCCCTCCATAATATGGGGGATCCGCACCTCCGTCAACCGCTCCACGGGGTTCACGCCCTTCTTCATGGTGTACGGCGACGAGGCCGTAATGCCAACCGACCTGGAGCATGACTCACCTCGAGTCGCCAACTACGTAGAGGCGACAAACGAGATTGCCCGCCAAGATAGCATCGATCAGCTCGATGAACCACGCGACCTAGCTCGCTCACGCACCACCATCTACCAGCAGGGACTCTGCCACTACCCCAGCCACCGAGTCCAGACCCGCACCTTCCCGGAAGTGGACTTGGTCCTCCAACTGGTCTAGGACAAGAAGGGCATGCACAAGCTTCCCCCCCATGGGAGGGGCCATTCGCCATATGGCACGCCCTCGGCGATGATGCCTACTACCACATCGACATACGAGCCAATGGCCAGCTTGAGGTCGGTAGGCCATGGAATGTAAACCTCCTCTGAAAGTTCTAGACATAGAACTCAAACTTGTACTTAGTTTCCATATAATGAAATACATTCAGATCACACAAATTGTGCCTACTTGCCATCATCTTGTGCCACTCTCACTCATACATTCAGCAATATGCTACCTACGGAAGTCAAACTTTACTCGAGCGACCAGCATGGCTAAGTAATGCGACCCAAGGGTACCGGTCCTTGTGTCATCCGCGAACACGCCATCACGGTCGTCTCCTCCGCACCGCTGCAAGACATCATCCGCAACCGCGAGGGGACTGGGTGAGTCGCCAAGTGGGTCGTCGAGATTGGCTTCCACAACATCAAATATGAGCCACGCAAAACAATCAAATCGCAAGCCTTGGACGATTTCATCACCTACTGGGAAGAAGCGCAGCAACCAGAGAAGCTCCCTACCTCCACTATTGGTCGCTCCACGTCGACGGTTCCAAGAACACCGATGGCGCAGGGCTGGGGTCATCCTGAACTCCCCCAAAGGAGACAAGCTCCGCTACGTGCTCCACCTCGAGTTCACGCCCTACACCAATAACATGGCCGAGTACGAGGCCCTCCTTCACGGCATGCGGGCCACCAAGGAAATGAATGTCAATCACCTATGGTGAATCCGACCTAGTCGTTGGCCAAGTCGCCAGGACCTGCGACCTTGTCTTCCCGACGATGATAGTGTACCGTCAAGTAGTCGACCAGCTTGGAGGGCACTTTTCCGGCTACTCAGTCGAGTGGATCGACATGCGAAAGAATGAGGAGGCAGACGCCCTCTCTTGAATCAGGTCGGCTAGGCAAACACCACCAGCATGAGTCTTCCTCGACATCATCCACAAGCCTTCGATCTTCCCGCCAAAAGAGATCGACATCGGGATACCACTGCAGCCCGAGCCCACCCTCGTCGCCATGGTCATGGAGCCCAGCGACTGGACTGCACCATACGTCATCTTCCTCGAGCACAAGATCATCCCAAGCAATGAGACGGAAGCACAACTGATCGTGCACCGCTGCAAATCCTTTGTCATCATCAACGGCGAGCTCCACAAATGCAGCATGACCGGCATGTTCTAGCGCTGCGTACAGCCAGAAGAAGGACACAAGATCCTCCAGGACATCCACGCCGGCGACTGCGGCCATCATGCCGGCGCCAAGTCGCTAGTCACCAAAGCCATGCGGCATGGCTTCTATTGGCTCACCGCGCACGCCGACGCCACCGACATTGTCCAACAATCCGTCGGGTGCCTGAAGTACGCCAACTAGACACACCTCCCTGGCTTGGCACTTAAGACCATCCCCATCACCTGGCCATTCTTCGTATGGGGCATGGAGAAGGTCAGCCCATTCAAGAAGGCCCCATCCGGCTTCACCCACCTCTTGGTCGCGGTTGACAAGTTCACCAAGTGGGTCGAAGCCAAGCCGATCAAGAAGTGCGACGACAAGACTGCCACCCAGATTCTCCGCGAGCTCATCTACCGATACGGCTACCCGCACAGCATCATAATGGACAACGGCACCAACTTCACCAAGGGCGCCATGGCAAAATTCTGCGAAGCACACAACATACGACTCGACCTCCCTCAGTCTCCCACCCGGAGTCGAATGGCCAAGCAGAACGCGCTAATCAGGATGTCCTCCATGGGCTCAAGCCGCGACTTCAAGTGCCCCTCGAGCGAACCCCAGGATGCTAGGTCAAAGAGCCCCCTCCGTAATATGGGGGATACGCACCTCCGTCAACCGCTCCACGGGGTTCACGCCCTTCTTCATGGTGTACGGAGCCAAGGCCGTAATGCAAACCGAACTGGAGCATGACTCACCTCAAGTCGCCAACTACGTAGAGGCGATAAATGAGATTGCCCGCCAAGATAGCATCGATCAGCTCGACGAACCACGCGACCTAGCTCGCTCACGCACCACCATCTACCAGCAGGGAGTCCGCCGCTACCACAGCCACCGAGTCCAGACCCGCACCTTCCAGGAAGGGGACTTTGTCCTCCGAATGGTCTAGGACAAGAAGGGCCTGCACAAGCTTCCCCTCCCCCATAGGGCACGCCCTCGGCAACGACGCCTACTACCTCATCGACATACGAGGCAATGGCCAACTTGAGGTCGGTAGGCCATGGAATGTAAACCTCCTCCGAAAGTTCTATACATAGAACTCAAACTTGTACTCAGCTGCCATATAATGAAATACATTCGGATCGCACAAATTGTTCCTACTTGCCATCATCTTGTGCCACTCGCACTCAGACATTCAGCAATATGCTACCAACGGAAGTCATCCTTTGGTCGAGCGACCGAGATGGCTAAGTAATGCGACCCAAGGGTACTGGCCCCCATCGAAGTCGCCTCGCTTGACTGGTCTACCGGGCCAAGACAACCGATAAACGCTTATCACAGCGACTTGTCCTCCCCATCCTCGGGCAAAGCGACTCGAACGGTTGAGTACCACGCACGCGACTTCACAACAAACAAAAAACTCACGCGGCTCGGGAACACACAAAGTAAGAGAGCTGCCTGGGATTCGCCACGCGACTGGCTTTCTGAGCCAGGGGAAGAGACGCGTTACAAACAACACATTAAACCTTAAAATCGGCACACGCCCAAGACGGCAAAGTACCACGCTCGGGGACTCGCCTAAATCGACCTCACTCGTGCTCGCGGACTCGACCCTTCGGAGTCACAAGGCGACTAGCCCCACACGCCACGGCAAATCAGCTTCAAACCCAAAAAACACACACACATACAAATAAACGAGTTATACCCCATTAAAGGGCGGACGCGTGAGGACTCGCTCATACAAAAACCAACACACAACTAACCATGCATTGCGAGTCGATTAACTCCCCTTACTTTCGTACATATGTATTGCTTATGTCACAAAATGGCCATCAGGCATAAATTACAAAATCCCCCAGCGCAAACATCTATTTTCCAGGCTCCGACGAAGAAGGACCACCACCGCCCTTGACCCGAACGAACGGCTCCCACAGATTCTTCGGGTACATCGAAAGTGACTTCGACAATGCTGACCGGAAGGGCTATTCCGACTTCAGGTCACGATGCTCCCTCTCAGGGTCGCCCAGTGCCACCACGGTCTCCTGGTATAGAAGCAAGTCCCCCATCGCCAACATCCGCTCCAAAAATGCAGCAGCCTTGGTGGTTAGCTTCAACACCTCTGACATCTCCACCGAGCCAGTAGCCGAAGGGTAGCTGCTGGTGATGTCGTCGAGGTCGAAGTCGTCAGGGAAATATGCGAGCGCCTGGCTCAACACCGTGGTGGCCCCACACCTGAAGGCCGAACGTGCCATCTATTCCACAACAGCAGGCGCCTCCTCCAGGTAGTGCCACACTTCAGTCAGTCCCCCAGGTATAACCTCGGTGGGGGACATCCCTTGAAGCAGAGCCTGGACATACAATGCCAAGGCGGTGGCCACGTTCACCACCGCGGTAACGCACTGTGAGGCGTTGAAGGTCTGCACCACCAGATCGCCTTTCCCTATCAAAGCTACAATGTCAGACGCCAAGTGTCACTACAGACTCACCCACTCGGGGACATATAAAATATATCAAAGAGAAGAGAAACCACTCACCCAGGAGTTCCGACAGTTCTCCGTCACATGCTTCTCCAAGGCAGCAAGATCACTCTGTAGCCCAAGGATGATCGAGTCAGAAGCCTTCCGCTCCTCCTCCGCCGCAGCGACTGCGGCCTTGGCCCTATCCTCAGAAGAGATCATCGACGCCTTCGCCTCCTCCAACTCCCTCACCAACGAGTCGATCCGCCCATTCGCTATGTCTAGCTCCGTAGTCGGGACATACCCTTCTCGGGTCTTGGCAATGGCAGCTGGAAGACCATCTAAAAGGAACAGCAATGACATTCAGCTTCCCGCAAACACCAGCAGCTCGCGATCGATAGGTAAAACAATTACTCACCGGCAGTCTCCTCGAGTCGCCGGTTAGCCTCCTGCGCCACACGCAGGTCACGCTCCAAGCGCTCCTTCATGGCCTACCGATTAGCTGACTCCCTCTTCAAGCCCTACAAGAAGAATGAGCAGTCAACAACTTCAAAACAACATATTTAGTGCCTAGCCGCTGAAATTCAGCGACTAGACACTCGGGGACTGGCGACTAGAAGAAATCCAGTGCCTAGCCACTGAAATTCATCGACTAGACACTCGGGGACTATACTTACCTAAATGGCGGCATCAAGCATGCTATGAAGTCCACTGGTGTTTGTTGAAGGGACCACAAAGGAGGTGCGCCGGCGACGAGGCCCAACGTCCTCATCAACAATCTCTAGCATCTGCGGAGACTAGTTTTCCGCCACGATCAAAAAACCCTTCGCCATGAAGCATGGAAACGATGCAGATGCCCTTGCCAGGGCACTAGTCCCAGGAGCCGGTGGTTCTGTCATCGGAGCCTCCTTAGCTGGTTCCGACTGAGTGAATGCCACCCCCTCGGCACCGGCAGCAGGGTCACTCCCCTTGGTGTTGTCCTCTACTGCAGCATCGGTGGCATTACCCCTCTGCTTCTTCGTGCCCTCAGCAGGCGCAACGTCCGCGGCAGGCTTCCTCTTCCCAAGGAGATTGACGTCCCCTATGGTGACGACTGGCAGAATCTTAGCAACTGAAGGGAGACCTATCTTCTTGATGCCGGACCTGCACAATCACCAAAGTGAGCAAGGAAATCATACAAGAAAGCACCAAAGAATATAAAGGGAAACCCGTGACTCACTTGGTGACTGGAAGAATGCGTAACCCCGTGCTGACGTGGGCAGGTTTGTCCAATTCTGGGCCCATCTTGCGTGAGAGACCCTTCTCAAAAACATTCGAGGCCCACGACACCACGGGCTTCTTTGACGACGAGGCCGCGGTCTCTGGAACTTTTGGTCTGGATGATGTGGTCGTCCTCAACGGTCGCGGCGATTTTTTCATCGCATCTCTAGCAGCTCCTAGCTCTGATGCGACTGGGACAGTTGGCGCGATCACCGCAAGCGAGACTTCCACGTCCACTGCCGCGTCCGCTACGTCTGATCCCATTGTCGGAGTTGGATCCTCTAGGACCTTAGGTGAAACCTCAGTCACATCATCATCGGGCTCATCGTCCATATGGAATGCCACCGCCGACCTAGTGGGTGACTTCGGCATGTGCACGGGTTTCTCCGGCATGGCGGTGCGTCGCGAACTGTGCTCCTACAGAATGTCATCATCGTCATCCCGCTTGTCAAGACTGCGGCTCGCGTCGATCTCGCGTTGCCTCTGCTTGCGAGTCTTGCAAGCCATGGGCGCTGGGGGAGGAACCTCCCTCTCTTCTCCTTCGCTCTCGGAGGAGTTCCCTTTGGACCCCTCTTCGAGCTCTTTGGGAACCTCCTCATCAAGTAGAGGAAGCCAACCATCGAGAACCTGAAACAATTGAGAATGGCCATGAACAAACATCAGGGGATGCGGTTGCAAATTGCACTGCGAGAGTCACGACTGAAAATAAATCTGGTGAGAGAGGCTTACCGTAGGAGCTTCATTCTTCTTGCGCATGTATGGGGCGAGCCCGACCGACGTGGTAGTAAATTCCGTGTCAGTGATCTTCTTATGGGCAGCCTTGTAGTCCACAGCATCCCACGACTCCTTGCTAGTGCGTGAAGGATCACTCTTCCTGGTGTACTCATACATCCAATGGGGCCGGGTCACCAGGGGACCAATCGCCGCCCGAGCCAGCAGTTGTATAGATTGATTGTGGACAGTCCTTGGCCCTTCAACTTCCGGATCTGGTCCATCATCTCTGTGACGGTCATTATCTGATCATCGGGGAGCTTGTCTGCTGCCAGCCGGCGGGGCTCGCTTCTCTCCGCGACATATTCGGGGAGCGCTACCTCGCCCGAGGGGGTGGATTCTTTTACATAAAACCAGCTCTTCTTCCATTCGCTCGTGGCCTTCTTCGGCAACAAGAGATTGACGAAGTTGGCCTTCGGCTTCAGCTACAACGTGACGTCACCTGCCGGCAAGATAGGGCCGCCGGACCCCTCGCGCATGATGCAACCGTGAAATAGCTCCAGCCATAGGGGGGAGTACGGCTGGCAACCGAGGTAGAATTCGGAGAAGGCGACGAAGATCGGCAGTTGCTCGATGATGTGCTGGCCGAGATCCGACGGCTTGATCGCATAGTAGGCACAGAACCGCCGGAAGAATACCGAGGTGGGGAATCCCAAGCCCCTCTCAAAGTAGCTTGGGAAGCAGATGAACTTGCCAGCACGTGGCATCGGTTCGACCTCGGAAGGCGTGGGGTTCCACCAGTTCCCCTTATAGAGGACCCCTGCGTCCTCAAATGACTTGAGTTGCGCCGCAGTACACTTAGACTAACCCCACATGTCTATCAGAGGCGCCATCTGGGAAGAAACAAGATTGTTTGATCTGGGAAATTTAGATCGAAGAGAGACATATAGAATGGATGCGCAAATATGGGAATGCATGGAAGGATCAACAGGGCTATTTCATCGCTCCCCTTATAAAGAAGTGCCTAAGATACCGTTGCATTACCCAACGGCTAGTATGACGAAGCTGACGGTCCAAATCCTCCCACTCGACTCGCATGCAGTTATACCTTGTTCAGTCGATGGGAGCGGCGACTCGGTAGTGACTGCATTCGTCGAAGCTGTGACTGGAAATCCGGTGGAAAATTTCCTCAGTTCTCGACAGAGTCCATCGCCGATTCGACTAGGCATCCAAATTGGACTCGCTTACTCTGACCGCCAAATGAACACATGCGTTCTAGTCAACGATGGCCTCGGGGACTACTGTTGGGGATATGCCGAATGGGGTATGCCTACCAGGACTTTCCGATTGGGCCAAAGGCCTCTCAAGTGGGCCTGCAGGATGGCGACTGGAACGCGACTGAGGAGAAGGCCTGGCGATTGGAGACTGGAGGCCCAGAAGCGTAGTTGAAGCCCAATCGGATTAGGTCAAAGCCTCAGAATCCATATCTTGGTCGGTTGTAAACTGTAAACCCTAGTGAGGTACCCCATATATAAACCTCCCTAGGATAGCTTGAGAACTTACGTTCCATCATACACCCCCTCAAGCGACTCGCTGCTTAGGCATCGAGCTCGCCACCCCTGCAACTCACTCTCCATCAATCCAATCTAGCAGGAGTAGGTCTTTACCCTCCAGGGGCCGAACCTGGGTAAATCCATGTGCATCCGCCACCATCTCGCTCCGCAGATGGCCACCAGCTCTCGCCCCCGATTCTATCAATCGCTGCCTATGGCGGCGACTGCCGTGACCATTTCCACGACACGCTTGCTGAGAGGTGCCGGGGGCCGCTAACCGTCCGGACATGGCACCCCATTTTCCAGGACCCTAACAATGCCGATCTCTGAACTCGTGGCCTGTTCCTCAACTTTGAGTTTCCTCACCCACAGTCCCTGACCTTTACGAAACCAAAAAACCTCGTACTTACCCAATGACCTGCTCGTCGAGAGGTTTGTCGCGTGGCTTGTGAGGCACCTAACCCTTAGGTGGCCAGGAAATTGCAGGGTCTAATGCACTGAGCCCTGAACTTGTTGCCCGACCGCGAAAATAAGTTACCTCACGCACGGCTCTCGACGCCCATAAGTCACCATGTAAGTTTGCTACACGGCCTTCCCCGCAGTACACATACCCGCCTTTGCGGTCACCACTTCAAGAGGATCCATGAGGGACCCATGGGGCAAAACCACGTGGATCCTTAATCACTAGACTAGTAGCCCGGAGAGGGCCCAATGCCGAGTCACTCTACCAATAATAACCCCCTCCCCACGCAACGGTGTTCCCACCTGTGAGGCTCGAGGTAAATAACGTGCATAAGCCTCTAGAGGGTAGCACCTCCCAAGAGGACAGGACTGGAGATGTGTAGAGGCTCCTTGTTATCCACCACACACGACCCCTGGAACAATAAGCAGAACCGCTGGCCTGAGATGCCCGTAGAGGGTACTATCTCCTGACACAGCTACGGGAGGTTGCCTAACTTGGCATGGCCTCCGCAAGCCCCCACCTCGCGAGGCCTCGCCTCGTCGCGCCAGACTACGGGAAGGTTCATCGAGAGACGTGCAAGGCCTGCCGGTCATCGCTAGTTTCATAAGACCAGCTCCGCGCCATGCTCATTAGAACTCCAAGCATCACAACAAAAAGATGCAAAGGGAGAAGAAATAAGCGCAATGATTTGCTTACAGACATCCACGATAGTCTTCATTAACAACCTAATGACAGGATAGGAAACTAGAGGAGGCCACGTCCATATACCAATGAGGGCGTGTGAGCCCCAATAATGACTCCATGGGCGTGCCCCTGACCCCTGGACACTAAGAGGTAGCGGGTGTAGTTCGTGCGGCACGACATGGGGTTGTACATCACCACCATGAATCTATTATCGGCGTCATGGCAGAACCTCAGCATCGAGCCATGCCCGATCTCGTCATCACGGATGAATCTCTTCCAACCCAAGCCGAGGCACACCTTCTTGGGCGTACGAATCTCGAGCTCCACGGCCCACCAGTCACCGCCCCCCGAATACCTTGGTGGCACGGATTCCTAGAGATGGCCTGCCGCAGGAATGGCGAAGCACGACGGGAACGGTACCTTGGTAGACCAGTCGTCGTCTTTCAAGACTATTACGAAGTCGGTGACTAGCTCGGCCTCACCTCCGCCTTCAGCTTGGATCCCGGATCGGGCCGGCGCATGGCCCAGGCTGACCCTCGAGCCGGGAATTTGGTGCTGACAGCCGCAACCCGCACACACTCGGCTGCCCCTCCGAGGAGTCTTCCTCCCTACCTCCGGAGTGACTTGGGCGCAGGTCCTCCCCGAGGACGCGCGCCAGCCACTAACCCGCGGCCGTCCCCGACCTCGCTTAGCTGAAGGGGTCTCTTCTACTATTGTCGCCACGGCCTTGCCCTTCTCGGTGGCTAAGAAATTGTAGGGCGCCATCCGGGAATAGTGGCGTAGGGAAAGGAGCCCACGCATTCATGCCCCGGTATAAACCGTGTCAGGTGAAAAGACGTATCGTCGACATGGGCAGGGGTATAACTACAAGGCAACATGCGCCGTCACATCGTGGGAACAACTCCCGGAGCAGGGGTGATGGGCCCAATACTCGCGGTTTAGAGCCCGTGGATTCTTCAAATATAAGGTCTAGGCAGGGGCGTAGCGGGTCCATGATTAACTGAGCAGGCACCAGGACCCACCAACCGTCCTAGGACGCTTGCCCCTTCGAGTCAACCAAGGGACACGTGCAAGACAAACGCCCGAGGGCTACTATCGGGGCCCTAGCAAATGGGGTGCCACGTCCTGACGGTTAGCAACCCCCAACACCTCAAGGAAACGTGCCTCCGAGAGGATTCGACACCACTAGAGACAGGCACCACCGGATGAGTCCTCACGAGGGTCTACTTTGCAAGGGGATACCCAACTGCAGGTGCCCTAAGGCGTACCCAGGGGCCCACTAGGAGCTTCGCCAAGCGGTCAGTAGGAGGACCCATTCCCAACAAGGGCCATAGTCACCGCGTGCCCCCAGTTCGCCTCGATAAAGGAAGATCTGGTCCGCCCTCCTTTTCTGCAACAAAAGGAAAGAAGACATCAGAGTGGAAGACACACCACCTTTCTGATTTGGTGCAAGGGAGACAGTGGGAAGCGCCAGACAAGGACAAAAAAGGAAAATGAAAACTACTTTACCCACAGATGGAGAAGCGCCCGGCGACGAAGACTCGGTCCACCAAAAAGCAGCCCTGTAGACTAGGACCATGGGAAATGGCACTTTGGTGAACCTTCCCACCCGTAAACCGGGGGAAGAGGCCTAACACCGCCCTATATAAGGGGCTCTTCTCCTACCTTAGAAGGGATAGATCCTTGAGATCTAAAACCTAAACTTTCATCCTCCATTGTACCCTCACGAAGCATGCAAGCAATATAACCAAAAAGTAGGGGCTTTACCTCCTCACGAGGGTCCCGAACCTGGGTAAAAAACATGTGTCACCTCTCTGTGGTGTGCTTGCTCCGCCGCCGTTGCCATCGCCGGGTTTCCTTGGAGTTGTGTGTTCAGCCCCCTCTCAAACCAAGGGATCATTGGAACCTAGTTCCTTCACGGGACAAATCTCCGACAAACATGATAGCATATCGCCAGGCAGTGGACCAACTAGGCGGCCACTTCGCCGGCTACTCCATCGAGTGGATCGGTCAAAGGAAGAACGAGGTAGCCGACGCACTCTCCCGCATCAGTTGACTTGGTAAACACCACCACCAGGTGTCTTCCTCGACATCATCGACAAACCTTTGGTCTCTCCTCCCAAAGAGATCGACATCGGGATCACACAATAACCCGACTCCACTCTAGTCGTGCTGGTCATAGAACCCGGCGACTGGACCGAGCCCTACATCGCCTACCTCGAACAAAAGGTCCTGACCAAGGATGATACTGAGGAACGGATGGTCGTTCGCCGCTGCAAGTCATTCGTCATCATCAACAGCGAGCTCCACAAATGCAGTGTGACAGGCATGTATCAAGACTGCGTCCAACTAGAAGAGGGTCAAGATCCTGCAGGACATCCATGCTGGCAACTGTAGCCACCACTCTGGCGCAAGGTCGCTAGTGGCCAAGGCCAACCAGACTTCTACTGGATGACCTTACACGCCGAAGCCATCGACATCGTCCAGCGCTGCGTCGGGTGACAGAAATACGCCAACCAGACGCGCATGCCTGGTTTGGCCCTTAGGACTATCCCCATTATGTGGTCATTCATCGTCTGGGGCATTGACATGGTGGGTCAATTCAAAACTGCACCATCTGGTTACACCCACCTCTTAGTCGTAGTCGACAGGTCCACGAAGTCTATCGAGGCAAAGCCAATAAAGAAATGCGACAACACGACTGCCACAAAGTTCCTCCACGAACTCATTTACCATTACG
The DNA here is from genome assembly GCA_910589775.1 of Avena eriantha. NCBI lineage: Eukaryota > Viridiplantae > Streptophyta > Magnoliopsida > Poales > Poaceae > Avena > Avena eriantha. Next base: position 328,237,302 of record OU342742.1, on the reverse strand, counting down.
GCTACCTGCATAGCATCATCACCGACAACGACACCAATTTTTCCAAGGACGCCATGGCCGAGTTCTATGAGGATCACGGTATTCGAATCGACCTCACCTCAATCGCCCACCTGGAGTTGAATGGCCAAGCCGACCGTGCCAATCAGAGCGTACTCCACGGCCTCAAGCCACAACTTCAAGTCCCCCTCAAGGGGACGCCGGGATGCTGGCTTGAGGAGCTCCTCTCCGTGCCATAGGGCATCCTCACCTCCATCAACCGATCAACAGGTTCACTCCCTTCATCATGGTCTACGACACTGAAGTCATCATGCCAATCAACCTTGAGCACGACTCTCCTCGAGTGGTCCACTACTTGGAGGAAGACAATAGAGCCTCCTACCAGAACAAGATCGATCTATCTTGATGAAGCACACGACCTAGGTTGCTGTTGCACCGCCATCTACCAGCAAGGCCTTCGCCACTATCACATCCGCCGAGTCTGAACTCGCACCTTCCTGGAAGCCGACCTCGTCCTACGCCTCATCCAGGACAAGAAAAGCATGCACAACCTCTCTCCTCCATCGGAGGGGCCATTCGCCATAGGGCAAGTCCTAGGAAACGACGCATACAACGTATTCGACGTCCGAGGCAACGGAAAGCTCGATGTCGAGCGACCATGCAACATTAACCTGCGTCGCAAGTTCTACACAGAGAATTCGAAATTGTAAAACTATGTACCCATGCTGAATAAAACTTATGTGTCCATAAATATTGTCTACCCGCCACCTCTTGTGCCAATCGCACTCGTACAATACAACAAATACACTAACCATGGTAGTCAACCCTTGGAAGTGCGACCTGACACAAACAACCAGTGTAGTTCAAGGGCACCGACAATTAATCGAGCCTTGCACCGTCAATGAAAGACGCCAACCAGGGAGCCACCATCGGAGTCACCTCTCTGTACTGGCTCCCCGAGCCAAAAAAACCGGCCATGATTCCCATAGCACCCTGTCCTCCCCATCCTTGGATGAGAATATAATTTTCTGGCCCGAAAGTTGAAACACCAAGGCAAAGCGGTACCCAAGTGGCTTGTAATCGGCCACATTGCCCACAGTTGGCATGCCAATTACTCAGAGGGTCTTTTTGGCACGAATTCGAATTAATGTCTGAATATAAAATATCAGGCTAACGTCCATAAAGTTGGGCCCCCTGTTAGTTTTCGATCCGTCTTGGAGGCATCATTGCTGCCATGTGCTCCCTCCGCCCCAAGGCTTAAGGCCTATAATTATGTTGAAAAGTCAATGCGCTTGCCACCTTGCAGGGCAAGCACCTGCATCCATTCCTCATTACGCCGTCTTCTTCCCCGGAGGTCGCGGCCATGGCGTGGAGCTAGGATGTCATCTCGTTCGGTGGTGAGATCCGGGACATGGAAGGAATGACTCAACCCCGCTCTCTTCCCAATCCTGATTCGGAGCTCGCCCTTACCATGGACGCACCCATGGCATGGTGCGGGGACGAGGATTGGTTCCCGGTGAGAGCTATCACCGTGTCGACCATGCTCGGTCCTGTTTTCCTCTTACAGAATCCGAGCTCGCCGTCGTTGTGGTCGTACCCACACCAATTCTGCAACCCCTGCTGAGGTCTCTATGGGAGTTGTACCTTTAGGAGCTCAAGTTCTGCCATGTTGAACCTATCAGCAAATTCGGAACTGTGTGGCGGCAAGCCGTTGTTGAATACAGTAATGCCGATACCCGTAATTGAATACAGTAATGCCAATGTGAGTTCATTTAGTTACTTCAATATGAATTTTCACCAATTTAAAATCTTGATGATGTATTCCTTGACAATTATTATAATATAATCGAGCACTCGAAATTTGGTACTGTGCATGAGCATGATCAGTAATATAATTGAACAATGGAATTTTAAAGGAACTCCATTGAAAGGAGTATATATATAGACGAGGTTCACAAGAGATACCACTGATATATTTTCTTACATTCAACCATAGGTAATAATTATTATAAACAAAGTAAAAGCAGGCACTACTAGGAGAAATCTTATTAGTGGCGCACCTATTTTGCATTTCAATGGCACATATGGGATGCGCCACTATTACGTCACCACTGATAATATTTATGTGGCACATATTGATATGTGGCATATAAATCTCAAAATTTCTATGGGGCATATTGCCAATATGTGCCACATAAATTTTTCCAAATTTCAAAAAAAGGCGGGATAGATCTAAAATTTATGTGGTGATATTTGTAATATGCGCCACAGATTTTTTTTCGAATTTCAAAAAAAATGGCGGGCTAGATATGAATCTAGCACCACCTCGGCTGCTAGAATTTCGCCGAATTTTTTTCACCGGAGGAGGTGACTAGAAGTGGGTGTTCATACATCGTAAATGTATCTATAATTTTTGATGTTCCATGCTTGTTTAGTATCTACTTTCTTATGTTTTGTTCATACTTTGAGGTATTTTTATACATTTTCTGGAACTAGACTATTAACAAGATGCCACAGTGCCAGTTGCCTGTTTTCTGCTGTTTTGGTTTAAGAAAAGCTAGTAAGGAAATATTCTCATAATTGGACCGGACAAAATCCTAAGTCAATATTTTACCCGAAGCAACACGGAGTCCGGAGGGGAGACGAAGTGGCGCACCAGGGCAGCCACACCTAGTGGTGGCACGGCCTGGGGGCGCGCCACCAGGGGGTGTGGGACCCCTGGTGCTCCACCGACCTTGCCCTTTCGCCTATAAAAGCCTCCCGGGACAAAAACGATAAGGACCCGATAAAAGACCCAATCAAAAATCCACGAAATAGTCTGTAGCCGCTGCCATCTCGATCCCTAGATCGGGGGGGGATCTGAAGCTCTTCCCGACAACCTGCCGAAGTTGAGAGATCACCCTGGAGGCCTTCTTCATCATCATGACTGCCTCTGGTGTGATGCGTGAGTAGTTCATCCTTGGACTATTGGTCCATGTAGTAGCTATATGGTTGGTTCTCCACCGTTGTGCTATCATGTTTGGATCTTATGAGCTCCGTTCATGATCAAGATTACCTATTTGTTATATTACATGTTGTGTTTGTAGGGACCCGATGGATATTGAGATGCTATTTCAGATTGATTATTGATTCTATCATGTCTATGTTATTTGTGAACTTGCATGCTTTTTGTTGTTAGTAACTATCTTGGCCAAGTAGATGCTAGCAACTCCAAGAGGGAGTATTTATGCTCGATAATGGATTCATGCCTGTAGTAATCTGGGGAAGTGATAGGAATCTCTAAGGTTGTAGATGTGTTGTTGCTACTAGGGAGAAAACAACAATCCTTTTTCCATGGGGTGATCGTATTGTTTACTTTACACACTTTGCTTAATGCAATTATCTGTTTCTTACAACTTAATACTTGAGGGGGTTTGGATGATAACCTGAAGGTGGATTATTAGTCATAGATGTTGTTGGATTATGGTCTATGTATAATGTTGTAATGCCCAATCAAATCTCATAGGAGTCAAGATGATTATTTTATGCATTGTATGCTTTCTCGAATCTCTCAATTCCCCGTTGTAATTTGTTCACCCAACATGCTAACTATCTTAAGGAGAATCACCTCTAGTGAACTATGGACCCTGATCCATTCTTTTACCATTGATATACCATCTACTATTTACTGTTTACTTTCTGCAAGTAATTACTACGTTCCACAAAATACGTTTAATCCTTTGTTTTCAGCAAAACCGGTGAGATTGACAGCCTCACTGTAAGTTGGGGCAAAGTTCTGTGGTTGTGTTGTGCAGGATTCGAAGTTGGTAGCAACACCTTGGAGTTGTTTCCTTGATCCTACTGGTTCAAGAACCTTGGTTTCATAACTGAGGCAAACTTGCTGCTATGCTCGTCATACCTTCCTCTTGGGGTTCCCAATCAGCTCGAGATATCTTGAGTCGTCAAGCCTTTTTCTGGCGCCGTTGTCGGGGAGTTAAGGACAGCTTCACAAGGGGAGTCCCTCACAACCAATCTCTTTACTTTGTTTTTTTGTTTTGCTTAGTTTATTTTGTTTTGTTTGCTTGTTTCTTTTATTAAAAACACACAAAAATTAGTTGTACTGGTTTGCTTCTTTATATCAAAAACACAAAAAATAGTTCTTTCTATAGTTGTCACCTCGTTCTTAGCTCACTATGTTGATGCCTAAGTTCACCCTGAAATACCTTTCAATAGGTAGTGACTCCATAATTGGTAAATATAATATTGGAGAATTCTTTAATCATGTTAGAAAGCATGAGGATATTGAGGATAGATCCTTAGCAGAACTTGCTCCAAATTATGAAATTGATGCAGCTTCCTTAGTTCACATGTTGGAGGCTAGGTTTGTCAAACTTAACCCCATGATGCAAGTAATGTTTCTTAAACTCAAATATATTGAGGATACTGAAAAAAGAGATTTTATTCTAGAAACTTTGTCTTAAGGAATTCTATGATGTTGTTAAGGAAGCTAGAAAGGTCTTTGATCATTTTAATATGCTAGTCTCATGTGTAGATGTTATTGGTACACGAGAAAATATGGACAAAACCAAACAGAAAAATGGAGAGGAAATTAAAATACCATTACCTTTTAAACTTTGTAGGAATGCATGAAGCCTTGGAAAAAAATTGAATGGATTGTTCCTGAGAACCCCTTTGATGAAAATAGTGAACCCAAGAGTATTGAGAGAGGATCCTCTAGAACTTATTTGGATTATATACCTTGCCTTGTTGAAGATATTTATGGTATTGATCTTAATGCTTCTTCATTTGAGAATACTTGAATCTGGCTTCCTATGCCTAGCTCAAAGGCGTTAAAGTAAAGCACTAATTGGGAGATAACCCAAATTTTTGTTTAGTAAGTTTTTCTTTTGATGAGTCTTGGAAGGCATTACTTCAGTAATAACCTCTCCTTATCCTTTTTGTGTGGTTTTTGTACCAAGAATAACCTCTAATGAGAGAGAAGTAAGATTTAGGGAAGTTGTTGTCCCGAAACACATTTTTGTCCTTCACTTTCAAATTGGTGAAAAATCTATATATATCGGATTGAGCCGTGTTCTTCTTACCAGGTTGTTATCCAACTTTCGTTAGTTTATCACTATTCGATTTGAGTAACAGAAGGTCTTCGAAAAAATCGGTTTTTACTTGCTGGTCTGTTTTGACAGATTTCTGCCATTATTTGCATTTGCCTCTTAATCTCTTTCTCTTTGAGTTCTCTTTGATCACTTGAGATTTTAGAAGGAATTGCTACAGTAACTTGTGTTTTAATGGAAGTTTTACTTGCTAAACCCAAGGACTTATTATCTTGAATACACTAATCTTGCAAATGAAGATTGTGTGAAGTTTTGTATAAAGGAAATTTTAAAGTGTAGAGAAGAATAATGTGATAAGATGAAGTATGGACAAAATCTCAAGCTTGGGGATGCCACCTGTGTCACCCCAAGAAATATTCAAGAAGTACAAGCGTCAAAGCTTGGGGATGCCCAATGTATCCCCTTCTTCATCAATTAAAATCTCAGGTTTTCTTCCAAACACTTCATTTTTATTGTTTCATGCACAATTGTGTTGTTCTTCGAGCGTCTTTGTTTTTATTTTTAGTTTTATTTTGCTTAGTTTTCTTCAATAAATTGGTTGGACCCCGAATTTATACGTCGTTTCAAATAAGTTGATTTGGATTGGAAAAGAGTAGGAAAGTTCATGCTTATAAGTGGTACAATAGGAGCTTGTTTGACTGCGGCCTAGACTTTCTCATGTCATGTTTGGTATTTCTTTGACTTTATGTTTAATGATTATTTTTGTAGCATGACTTGTTACAAACAATTGAGATTTCTTAATGTGCCTTGAAAGAATCATGCGTTGTGTTAGCATACAAAAGCATTATATTGTGGTATTCTCCTTTGATGCTTTATTTGGGTTCACTTAGCGCATACTCACACCATGTTAAGACTATACCAGTCACCATAGCCTCTATGATCATTTAGTTTTCGACTTGTAATATCACTTTATGCTTTAATTAATAATGTTTTGTCACTTTGCATGATTATGGCTATTTTTGCTCTCTTAGTTGGTCGCTCCCAGTCTTTTTCTAGCCTCGACATGTACCAAGTATAATTCCACTCATGCATTCAACTCAAAATAAAACCAAGTTATTCCAAATAATCCACCATACCTACGTATTAGCATTATGTCTATCCAAGTATATTCATGTTTTTATGTACCTTCCCAAATAAACTTGTTATGTGACAATTAGTGATTAAAGCTCTCACAAACTTGATAGCACACTTTACTTTTTTGTACTTAATAAAATTGAACCATTGTGCCCATCTATGTTGCATATATGCTTGCGCTTTATATGTTGTGAATTAGCAGAACCATGTTACCATGGGGAACGTTTTCAACATTGCACATTATTCACTTGATATCATGTTCTTTTGTTTATGGATCCCGACAGTGTGAAATAAAAGGGGAGCTTGTAAGCTCATGGAGTTTGTATATGTGTTAGAAAGCCTGGGCGGCTAGCCTAAGCCATGCCAAATCATGGTGGAAACTTGCAGCATAACCATAGTAAGCAATCTGTGAAGCATCCTCAATAAAAACCTATGAAAATAGAAAATAAAAAGATTGCTGAGATGCTCATTGTCTGTTGCCTTGTCATTTTGATATGGGATAGCTCCTGTATCATGGGGCAAGGGGAACTGAAGGGTTCGCAGCATACAAAAACAAAACATTTCCTACGATGGGAACTATACGCCAAGATTGTAACACCCTCTAGATCAGGGTTAAACAAATTCCAGACCTTAGCCTGGCACAACTTAACCTAGAGCTCGAGGATATTCACTGAGAAATCGGTAACACAACAGTAATCTTGCGACACAAAAATTATTATAGCAAGCTCATAACTGAACGAAGACCCAAAATATTACAAGCAGAGGTCACTAACCACAAACATTAAACAACGGAAGGCAATTTTGCTATTAAGTATAGCAATCTTAACAAATGGCCTAAGAGGCCTGAAGCATAACGATGACGTCCTAGCCCATAGATTCCAGGCTGCTGGCCGGGCACCCCAAGCTACTCGTCGGTGTCGATGTAATACGGAACTCATCTTTAGGGGAACACTTACTCTGCTACAAAAGTATCAACAAAGCAAGGGTGAGTACAGGTGTACTCCGCAAGACTTATGGCTGGTGGGGTTATTTTGCATAAAGGCATCTTTGTCTTGGAAAACAAGAGGGAGAAGAAGCTCGTCTAATCAGAATATTTTAAAAGGGGATAAGAGAGCGACATCTTCGAAGAAATTGATCATCATATTGATATCCACCAAAGTAATCCTCATCTCACAACTAGGATCACCCCCTCGTACCCATGAGGAAGCATCCATGAACACACGTTGATATGCCAAGTTTTACGATTAGGTTAATGTTCTCTATAATCTTAGAATTCAGTCACGAAGCATTCATAACCGTGAACACGGCTTTTCAAAAAGATTTAACCCTGTAGGGGTGCAAAACTTTACCCACACGTACCAACTGACTCTTAATGCCAAGCTATTAGCCCCTTCCTTGGAAGGCCAGCAGAGGGTGGTTGGACACGACCTTTACCTTGCGTTCGCCGAGACCATGAGTAACGCCCTAAGGATGGATCCGCCGTAATGGGTCAAATCCCAAAGTCGGTCCCTAGAGATTTGGGTGAGGTTGGTTTACCAGGGGCTCCATCGACCCAAGCAACCCCGACCACGCTTACCTACCTGTTATGATGCACCTTCACCCGCCAAATCTTTCAAAACATTTTCTATGCATATGTCGAATGGACCACTGAACTATGTGACTCATGGAATCTACTAGGCAAGTTAGTTACTCGTGAGGTTTTCTAGGCCCTGTGTGGCTGTACGCTTGTCTCGGTTCCAAAGGCAAGAACTCGGTTACTAGTAGTGGCGAGCATGGGACTAGAAAAACCACATCCCACCGTAGCCTCCCATACAAGCCTTAGAATGTTTAACCTTTACCACTGGTTTACCTAATCAGTATACCTCGTTCTACTGTCATACTAGATTCTCTGAATTTGGTACATCTTCTGGCTAAACCAGGACTGACAGTTATGCATGGCTAAGCAAGACACAGATAAAAGCTCTAGCAGTGCACACATGCCAAACCTAGTTATGCTAGGAGAAGTGGATCAGGTAATATAAGCTCCAGGAGTAATGCAACAAATAGGATAATCTATCTATCGATAAAATACCACAGTAGAATCGTATGCATCATGGCAAGAATGAAATACTTTCGAAACCAAAGGATTGTATAATGGTGGGGCTATGCTTGCCTTGTTTGTTGATACCCAAATATAGATCTTCGGAAGCCTTGTACTTGACTTGATTACAGTTGGTCAAGTACTGTTCGTCGGTGTTCGATGGTTTTGACCTCGGTCTTCGATCCCGATCTCGATATCGTATTCTACCGGGAAGAAGCAAACACCTGAAAGAAAGGGGGAACAACAATCAACGCATGACATCGATACAATGCTCAAGCAAGGATGATGATATGACAAGTTAAATTGTATTGAAAGGAAACCCTAAATCATGCTTGGCAATTTAAGCGGGATCCGAAGGATCCAAACCCTAATACAGTCGAGACCCCGGAATCACTTGCGGGAGTTCATTTAGTTCTCTAGTTAAACTTGCAATTGAAGTTGTTGAACAATGCATGATATTGATGCTAATAGGTAGATCTTTTTTTCTGAACATTTTGATATATTATACACATTTTTCTGACTTATAAATAATTACTTATGAATTTTTTAGTATTTATCCTTTTTCTGCAATTTTTGAAATATCAAAAAGTTTTATTGCGTCAGCATGAGGTCCTGCTGACCTCAGCACAGGGTGTGGTTTGTTTTGTAGTGAGACTGGGCTAGCCACAGTGGCTTACATATGGGGCCCATGCCACCTCAGCAGCCTCGGTGGTGAAGTGGGACCTAGCCTATTGACCGGGCTGACCAGCGCCTGTTGGCGCCCGGGTGACGTCATCATGACATCATCCCGGCAAGCACCTCCCATATCAATGCCCAGGACGGCGAATGGGTGCATGCGGGTGAGCAGAAAAGGGTGCGCCTGGTTCAGCGTGACGCGGGTGACCATCTAGTGGTGGCGCCGCTACGTTTTGTTTGCCAGAGCAACGACGGTGACGGCAACTGGTGGCAGTGCTAGGCGGCGCACGACGCGACGGTGACAGAGAGCGAGAGGCAGAGGTTGAAGGGCACTAGGAGGTGCAGGGGCTCACCGCGAGTGCAAAGGAGGGCTCGCGGAGTCCGGAAGAGGTCGGAGAGCAAAGGAATCGACGACGGACGCGGTGGCCAGAGCTCGGGGATACGGCTCGATTTGGATGCCTGGGAGCACGCCGGCTCACACGGTTGGGGGCAAAAGAAAGAGGAGACCTTTGCGGTTGCGGTGCTGTGCTGGGTTGGGCGAGAGGAGGCCGGAGACGGCGGGGCTCCGGCGAGGTCCGAGCTATGGTTTTGGGTTCCTCAGCGCGCTGACGGCACAGAGTGAGAGAGGGAGCCATGGGAGAAGTGAGAACTAGAGGGAAGAGAGAGACGGGACCGGGGTCCTTATCCTTCTCTGCGAGTGGCGTCGTGAATCTTGACGCAGCTCGGTGGCGGACGGCGAACGGCGTGATAGCCAGCTGCTTCGGCGTCAGGGACAAATACAATGACGAATAGACGGGTGAACCGGTATCTGGGCCCGTGTTGGGCTACACACGGGCCAAGGCTAGGCTGGAGCGGCTTGTTGGCTATTTCTGGTTGATGAGGGTGGGTGGTAGTGAAAGGAGAGGAAAGAGCTGGGCCAGCCTGATAAGGTTAACTGGCTCTTTTTTATTTTCTGAAATCCTTTTTCTTTTTCTATTTCTATTTATTTGTTTGTATTTGAATTTCAATTCTGTTTTGTACTATTTGAAAAATACCAAAAGGTTTACAAAGTGTATAAAAATACTGAGGGGCCCTTGTATTCAGTTTGGGCTCCAAACATTTTGTAGTTTTCGAAATTCAAACTATTTTGAATGTGTTTGAGAGGAAGAAGGAAACTAGGGTTTTAGGGTTTTGTATTCTTTTCTTTGCATGCATTTTTAAAGAATGATGCTCATGAATGCACAAACAACCCTAATTAAATATTAGCTAAAACTGGGGTGTTACAAAGATCTATCTACTAGATACAAGCAATGGGTGGATATACATCCATGGAGAACTTACCCTCGAAGACAGCAAAGTTTTGTTAACGAGTAGGAACTCGTGGATGATGTAGTCGTTCGCTTGCCGATCTAAGATAGTGTGGAAGTCCTAGCACCGCAAACCAGCAGCGCATCCGCACTCGCACACACGTTTAGAACATCGAAAAACCTCCGCCTCCTCGCTCCAGCAATGCAGCGGAAGCTGCAACTCCTTCTCGACGAAATGCCACCGGGAACATGTATCTCGCTAATCCGATACCATGGGGCAATAATACTAGAGGGGGAGAGAGATCCTTCATGAGGAGGTGTGAGGAAGAAGGGTGAGAGGAGTGTCCTTTTATAGGGGGAGGGGGTACCCCTCCCCATGGCCGGCGTCCCGTGGGGGTGACCCCTCACCTTCCCCATTCATGTGGTGGTACCCCCCTCCACATAAATTTGTCCCTTAACATTCCTCTTTAAAGTCTTTACTTTAAATGCATTAAATTTCTCCAAATTTAATGCACTCTCATTTAATAAAATTATTTTATTAATTTTATTCAAAATTTTGTTAATTACTTTAATTAACAAACATTCACATAAAACCCCGTACAACATTTCAATATTACATGCAGAAAAAAATTTAGCAGTTTCACCCGAAACAGTTTCGTTGTCTATTGAAATAATCCCGGCGCTTTGCAATTCATTCGTCTGAAACATTTTTCTCCAAATGGTGTTGGTGTCCCTTAAGTGTGTCACCCTAAGGTTCGTGTATAATTAAGACATGATCGAGACCCCTCTCAGATCAATAATCAGAAGCAGGACCTGGAGATCCATACTGACTCCTACACATTCTACGATGACTTCTGTGATCGTGAGAACCTTTAACGTTAGTAACTAAATCCCTTTGTCTCGCGATATATTACATGTCCGAGATTTGATCATCGGTATCTCCATACCTAGGTTGATCTCATTACCGAGATGTACTCTTTTCTTGTTGATATAACATTCTAGTGATATCATCACTTGCTTGCAAGCTAACCAATGTGATATCACCGAGAGGTCTCAGAGAATATATATCTGTCATCGGGATGGAAAAATCCCACTCTTGATCCATGAGCCTCTACATAACACTTTCGTAGTACTGAACCCACCTTTATAATCACCCTTTCACGGTGTGACGTTTGATGTTATCAGGATACTTTTCCAGTGTTAGTGATTAACATGATCTCATGGGCTAAGGACTAGGATTACTTCGTTAGATGTTATAGCAATATAAACACAATGACTTTGGATGAATGTTCATCACATCATTCCACTAATGTTGTGACCTCGTTATTAACACCATCCAATGTCCATGATTAGGAAACCTTGATCATCTTGTTAATCAACGGGCTAGTTTATAAGAGAGGAATAACTAGGAACTTTCCTTTTGTTTATTAAACACACATGTATTAACGTTTCCAAATTAATACAATTATAGCATGCAAAATAAACATCTATCATATACTTGGAATATGTATAATAACAACTTTATTATTGCCTCTCAGGGCATATTCCCTTCAGTCTCCCACTTGCACTAGAGACAAGAATCTAGTTACATGGTGCTAAATCTAACACCCATGGACTTTTGGTGTTGATCATGTTTTGCTCTAGGGAGAGTTTTAGTCAACGGATCTGCTACACTGAGATCTGTATGTACTTTACAAATCTTTATATCTCCATCCTTGACATGCTCACAGAATGAGGGAAACATGTGCTTAATATGCTTGGAATTCTTGTGAGACCTTGGTTCCCTTGCGTTGGCTATGGCTCCATTGTTGTCACAATAGATCACCATTGGATCCAACGGACTTGGAACCACACCTAGTTTGATAATGAACTCCTTCATCCAAACTGTTGCATGTGCTCCTTCTGAAGCAGCAATATATTCCGCCTCTGTTGTTGACCTTGTTACCACGGGTTGTTTGGAGCTCCTCCAACTAACTACTGCTCCGTTCATGAGAAATACGTATCCGGATTGAGACTTAGAGTCATCCGGATCAGTGTCAATGATAGCATCGACATAACAATTAGCGACCAGCTCTTCTTCACCTGCGTATACAAGAAACATTTCCTTAGTTCTTCTCAAGTACTTAAGGATATTCTTGACCGCTATCCAGTGTTCCAAACCTGGATCAGATTGGTACCTACTAGTCAAACTAATAGCACGTGCCACATCCGGTCTTGTACATAGCATGGCGTACATTATAGAGCATATGGCTGAAGCATAGGGGATCTTATCCATTATCTCTCTTTCTTCTGCCGTAGCCAGACTTTGAGTCTTACTCAATGTCTTGCCTTGCAACATAGGTAAGAACCCATTCTTACTTTCGTCCATTTTAAACTTCTTTATAATCTTATCAAGGTATGTACTCTGCAATAGCCCTATTAGGCGTCTCGATCTATCTCTATAGATATTTATGCCTAATATATATGACGCTTCACCAAGGTCCTTCATAGAAAATTTGTCGTTTAGATAACTTTTAACATTGTTTAAAATATCTATATAATTTCCAATGAATAATATGTCATCCACATATAATATCAGAAATGCCACATTACTCCCACTCACTTTCTTGTAAATACAAGCCTCTCCATAAGTTTGGACAAATCCAAACTCTTTGATCACCTCATCAAAGCAGAGATTCCAACTCCGTGATGCTTGCTTCAGTCCATAGATGGATCTATGAAGCTTGCAAACCTTGTTAGCATCCTTAGGATCGACAAAACCCTTTGGTTGTATCATATACAACTCTTCTTCAATATTACCATTGAGGAACGCAGTTTTGACATCCATCTGCCATATTTCATAATTCAAATATGTAGCAATTGCTAACATAATCCTAACTGACTTTGGCATCGCTACGGGAGAGAATGTCTCATCATAGTCAACTCCATGAATTTGTCGAAACCCTTTTGCGACAAGTCGAGCTTTATAGATGGTTACATTACCATCAGCATCAGTTTTTATTTTGAAAATCCATTTATTCTCAACGGCCTTTTGGTCGTGAGATAAGTCCACCAAGGTCCAAACCTAGTTTTCGTACATGGATTCCATCTAGGATTTCATGGCTTCTAGCCATTTGTTGGAATCCGGGCTTGTCATCGCTTCTTCATACGTCGCAGGGTCATCTATTTCATCAACCATGAAATTCACAACAGGATTCCCGTATAGTTCAGGAGGTGCACGTGTCCTGCTTGACCTGCGATGTTCGGTAGTGTCCTCTTTCGGAGTTTCATGATCATTATCATTAGTTCCTTCTTCATTTGGTGAAGTCAACTCCGGAATGACTTCCGGTGCTGTGCCACTCGCCATTTCATGAAGAGAAGGTTCAATAACCTCTTCGAGTTCTACCTTTCGACTACTCACACCTTTCGCGAGAAACTATTTCTCTAGAAAGGATCCATTCTTGGAACGAAAACCTTTCCCTAGGATCTGTGCTAGAAGGAATACCCAATTGTTTCTTTAGGGTATCCTATGAAGACGCATTTTTCCGCTTTGGGTTCGAGTTTATCTGGCTGAAGTTTCTTCACAGAAACATCGCATCCCCAAACTTTAAGAAATGACAGCTTAGGCTTGTTTCCAAACCATAATCCATACGGTGTCGTTTCAATGGATTTAGACGGTGCCCAATTTAAAGTGAATGTAGCGGTTTCTAGTGCATAACCCCAAAATGACAGTGGCAAGTCAATCAGAGACCTCATAGATCAAACCATATCCAATAGAGTACGATTTCGACGTTCCAACACACCATTACGTTGTGGTGTTCTAGCAGGCATGAGTTGTGAAACTATTACACAATCTCTCATGTGTGCGCTAAACTCGTAACTAACACACTCTCCTCCACGAACGGACCATAGAATTTGATCTTTCTATTATGATGGTTTTCCACTTCATTCGGAAATTCCTTGAACTTTTCAAAGGTTTTAGACTTATGTTTTATCAAATAGATATACCTGTATCTACTCAAATCATATGTGAAAGTAACAAAATAACGATATTCACCATGCACTGACACACTCATTGGACCACATACATGAGTATGTATGATTTCCAATAAATCTGTTGCTCGTTCCATTGAATCGGAAAATGGCATTCTAGTCATCTTGCCGATAAGGCACGGCTCACATGTATCAAATGATTCAAAATCAAGTGATTCTAAGAGTCCATCAGAATGGAGTTTCTTGATGCGTTTAACGCCAATATGACCTAGATGGTAGTGCCACATATATGCAGATATATCATCATTAAGTTCAATCCTTTTAGCATCAACATTATGGATATGTGTATGAGTACTATTGAGATTCAACAGAAATAAACCATTCATCACGGGTGCATGACCATAAAAGATATTATCCATATAAATCGAACAACCATTGTTTTCTGATTTAAATGAATAACCGCTTTGCAATAAACATGATCCGGATACAATGTTCATGCTCAGCGCAGGCACCAAATAACAATTATTTAATTTTATCAGTAATCTCGATGGCATATGGAGAGGCAGCGTTCCGACGGCGATCAGATCAACTCTTGATCCATTGCCGACACACATCGTGACCTCATCCCTTGCTAGTTATCGCTTGTTCCACAGCCCCTGTATCGAGTTACATATATTAGCAACTGATCCGGTGTCAAATACACAGGTGCTACTATGAGTACTAGTCAAGTACACATAAATAACATTTATATCACATATACCTTTGTTTGCCTTGCCGGCCTTCTTGTCCGCCAAATACTTCGGGCAGTTGCTCTTCCAATGGCCAGTCCCCTTACAATAGTAGCACTCGGTATCACACTTAGGGCCATCCCGGGATTTCTTTTCAGGCGCAGCAACAGATTTGCCGCCCTTCTTTCCCTTCTGTTTACCCTTCTTGTCTTTCTTGAAACCGGTGGTCCTATTGACCATCAGCACTCGATGTTCTTTCCTAATCTCATCTTCTGCAGTCTTAAGCATTGACAGAAGCTTGAAGAGAGTCTTCTTCATGCCCTGCATGTTATAGTTCATCACGAAGCTCTTGTAGCTAGGTGGCAGAGATTGGATAACACGATGTATGCCTAAGTCAATGGGAATCGTTATTCCCAAGGACACAAGCTTATCGGTGTACCTAGACATTTTGAGTACGTGCTCACTTACAGAGCTGTTCTCTTCCATCATGCAGCTAAAGAACTTTTCTCAAGCATTATAACTCTCTACGGCAATATGGGTATCAAAAATCATTTTCAATTCACCCATGGTATCAAAGGCATTGCCATTTTCGAAACTCTTCAAAGTTCTGGCTCTAGCCCATACAGTATCCCACAATGAACTAAGTTGTGGTCCTCCTGACGAGTCACATAGACATTCTTTTCCTCGTCAGGGGCATCAGGAGCTGGTGGGGCCCTAGCGGCGCTTCTACCAAATATTGCTTCTGTGCAGCAGAGAGGAGAATACTCAAATCCATGGCCCAGTTGGTGAAGTTGCAACCATTCGCAGCAAGTTTCTCTTTCTCCATGAACACATTGAAATTAAAAGCAGGTGGTGCCATCTACAATAGAATTTGTAAAGTTTATTCAGACTAAGTTAATGATAGATTGAGTTCAACTAAACTCCCACTCAAAAACGACATCCCTCGTGTCTTTTTGGTGATTACATGAACCAAATTCACTACACCAAGTCTGATCATCACGTGAGTCGGTGTAGCTTCAAAGGCGAGCATATATATGAGCATCATATCAACTATATGACTCATGCTTAACCTTTTGGTCCGTGTTCCGAGGCCATGTCTGTACATCCTTGGCTCGCCAAGTAAGAACCTTAGTACTCGCGTGTGTAAAACTGTTTTACACCTGTTGTATAAAAGCGCAGAGTCGAGTACACCTGATCATCATGTGATGTCTCGAAACACGATCCATAGAACGGTGCATACTTAAGGAAGAACACATTTTTATCTTGATATTTAAATGAGGGATCATCTTATAATGCTACTAAAACACCAAACAAGCAATATAAGATCCAAACATCATATGTGTCAAGTGAAATGATATGGTTCTTGCATTTGATCACTATCATATGCATCATGGTATGATCTTTATCATTCCTTTGTGTGTAAGGCCAAGGTCTATGTAACTTACACGTTAGGTGTGTTGTAAGAGTATGAACTATACATCAACTTACAACATTACCATATCATGACACAAGCCCAACAACAATCTAAACTAGACGCGTCTAATTTATCAAGTGCAAATTTTTACCTAGCTTAGGGCTTTCGAAGATAGAACCGTTCTTACCTACGAACATGGAACCACAACGATGATAACCAAATTATTAGCAACTTGTTGTGAATCAGATATTGACTATAGTAGGAGAGACAGACACCCGTAAGCCACTTATGCAAAACTAGTTGCATGTCAGTCGTGGGACCGGTCTCATGTGCGATGACATGTAAGGTTAGTCCAGGCCGCTTCATCCCACTATGCCACCAATATCCAAAGTACATATAAGAAGCAATAACATGATCATCACCGCCCACATACTCTTATGTGTTCTACCCGTGCAAAGAACCTACGCATAGAGGCTCTGATACCACTGAAGGGTTCGCAGCATAGAAAACAAAAAATTCCTATGATAGGAACTATACGCCAAGATCTATCTACTAGATACAAGCAACGGGTGGATATACATCCATGGAGAACTTACCCTCAAAGACAACAAAGTTTTGTTAACGAGTAGGAACTCGTGGATGATGTAGTCGTTCGCTTGCCGATCTCAAGATCGTGTGGAAGTCCTAGCGCCGCAAACCAGTAGCGCATCCGCACTCGCACACACGTGCAGGCCACCAAACAACCTCCGCCTCCTCGCTCGAGCGATGCAGCGGAAGCAGCAACTCCTTCTACACGAAATGCCACCGGGAACATGTATCTCACTAATCCGAGACCATGGGGGAATAATACTAGAGGGGGAGAGAGATCCTTCACGAGGAGGTGTGAGGAAGAAGGGTGAGAGGGGTGGCCTTTTATAGGAGGGGGGGTACCCCTCCCCATGGTCGGCGCCCCATGGGGGGTGACCCCTCACCTCCCCCATTCATGTGGTGGTAACCCACTCAACATAAATTTGTCCCTTAACATTCCTATTTAAAGTCTCTACTTTAAATGCATTAAATTTCTCCAAATTTAATGCTCTCTAATTTAATAATAAAACCCCTGCAACATTTCAATATTACATGCAGAACCAATTTTAGCAATTTCACCCGAAACAATTTCGGTGTCTATTGAAATAATTCCGGCGTTTTGCAATTCATTCGTCTGAAACATATTTGCTCCAAATGGTGTTGGTTTCCCTTAAGTGTGTCACCCTACGGTTTGTGAATAATGCAGACATGATCAAGACCCCTCTCAGATCAATAATCAGAAGCGGGACCTAGAGATCCATACTGACTCCTACACATTCTACCATGACTTCTGTGATCGTGAGAACCTTTAATGATAGTAACTAAATCCCTTTGTCTCGCGATATATTACTTGTCCGAGATTCGATCATGGTTATCTCCATACCTAGTTTGATCTTGTTACCGACATTTACTCTTTTCTCGTTCCTATGATATAACATTCTAGTGATCTTATCACTTGCTTGCAAGCTAACTAATGTGATATCACCGAGAGGGCCTAGAGAATATCTATCCATCATCGGGATGGACAAATCCCACTCTTAATCTATGAGCCTCTACATAACACTTTTGTAGTACTGAACGCACCTTTATAATCACCCTTTCATGGTGTGATATTTGATGTTATGAAGATACTCTTCCAGTGTTAGTGATTAACATGATCTCATGGTCTAAGGACTAGGATTACTATGTTAGATGTTATAGCAATATAAACACAATAACTTTGATCGTAATTCTATACTTCGGATGAATGTTCATCACATCATTCCACTAATGTTGTGACCTTGTTATTAACAACATCCAATGTCTATGATCAAGAAACCTTATCATCTTGTTAATCAACGAGCTAGTTTATAAGAGAGGCATAACTAGGAACTTTCCTTTTGTTTATTAAACACACATGTATTAATGTTTCCAAATTAATACAATTATAGCATCCTAAATAAACATCTATCATATACTTGGAATATGTATAATAACAACTTTATTATTGCCTCTCAGGGCATATTCCCTTCAGGTACCCTGTTGGCGGTTCTCTATGATATACATGTGCTTACAATGATAAGAACTTACTCGTGACTAAAGTTGAGTAGCATGAGGTTTTCAACTTATAACTTGTCAAGCATATCCTCATATTTGTTCACTTTAACCTTAATCACCTAAAAATGCTTATGATAGGGGTAATGAGAGTTGAAATCTAATAAGTACAATAATTTTTGGAAGCTCTTTATGAGACTTGAATCCCTGTTCCCTTCTATGAAGGGCCTTTCTTTTACTTTTATGTTGAGTATCCATCTTCTATATTTATGCACCTATTGAGAGAGCATAGTGGTCATTCTTAGTTTAATGTGCATTGTCCCAAAACTTGTTGATTGATTCATAACTTTGATATTGTTTGTTCTTAAATTATTTGTATCTAGTCACACTTATGAACTTTGAAGGTTTCCTATGCATTTATGTTTTGCTACACCATGAGGGACAAGCTGAATACCATTCTTATAATGTTTTCTATATGTGAAACAAACAAACGTCTTTCAAAGCATTGTTATTCATGAATCTTTTGTTTGTACCTATCCATGTTACAACATAGTTGCGATGTCTTATTGTTAGAACTATATCTTTCATGTCTATGTTAGAGTACAATGATCCTAGCTATCAATGTTTTACAAATACCATGATCAAGATTGTGATGGTGCATGTCACCTCAAAATTATTATTTTTTATCACTTACCTTCTCGAGGACGAGTAGGAGTTAAGCTTGGGGATGCTTGATACGTCGTAAACATATCTATAATTTTGATGTTCCATTCTTGTTTAGTATCTACTTTCTTATGTTTGGTTCATACTTTGAGGTAGTTTTATACATTTTCTAGAACTAACCTATTAAGAAGATGCCACAGTGCTAGTTGCCTATTTTCTGTTGTTTTTGGTTTCAGAAAATCTAGTAAGGAAATATTCTTAGAATTGGACCGGACAAAAGCCTAAGTCAGTATTTTACCTGAAGAAACACGGAGTCCGGAGGGGAGACGAAGTGGCGCACCAGGGCCGCCACACCTGGTGGCGGCACGGCCTGGGGGGCATGCCACCTGGGGGTGTGGGCCCCCTGGTGCTCCACCAACCTTTCCCTTCCGCCTATAAAAACCTCCCGAGACGAAAACCCTAAGGACCCGATAAAAGACCCAATCAGAAATCCACGAAAGAGTATGTAGCTGCCGCAATCTCGATCCCTAGATAGGGAGGGATCCTAAGCTCTTCGCGGCACCTTTCCGGAGGGGAGAGATCACCCTGGAGGCCTTCTTCATCACCATGACTACCTCCAGTGTGATGCCTGAGTAGTTCATCCTTGGACTATGGGTCCATGTAGTAGTTAGATCGTTGGTTCTCCTCCTTTGTGCTATCATGTTTAGATCTTGTGAGCTCTATTCACGATCAAGATCACCTATTTGTAATCTTACTTCTTGTGTTTACGGTGACCCAATGGATATTGAGATGCTATTTCATATTGATTCTATCATGTTTATGTTATTTGTGATCTTGCATGCTTTCCGTTGTTAGTAACTATCTTGGCCAAGTAGATACTAGCAACTCCAAGAAGGAGTATTTATGCTCGATAGTGGGTTCATGCCTCTAGTAATCTGGGGAAGTGACAGGAATATCTAAGGTTGTAGATGTGTTGTTTCTACTAGGGAGAAAACAACAATCCTTTGTCCATTGTGCGATCATATTGTTTACTTTACACACTTTGCTTAATGCAATTACCTGTTGCTTGCAATTTAATACTGGAGGGGGTTCAGATGATAACCTGAAGGTGGATTATTAGTCATAGATGAAGTTGGATACGTATAGACATATGCGCCACATAATTGTCTAACCCCCCATTTTTTATCACTTTCGGTGGCGCGTATCCAACTGCATCTATGACTAATAATCCATCTTCAGGTTATCATCCGAACCCCCTCCAGTATTACGTTGCAAGCAACAGATTATTGCTTTACGAATTGCGTGTAATGTAAACAATATGATTATTCTATGAACAAAGGATTGTTGTTTTCTCCCTGGTAGCAACAACACATCTAGTACCTTAGAGATTTTTGTCACTTCCCTAGATTACTAGAGGCATGAACCCACTATCAAGCATAAATACTAACTCTTGGAGTTGCTAGCATCTACTTGGCCAAGATAGCTACTAACAACGGAAAGCATGCAAGATCACAAATAACAAAGACATGATAGAATCAATAATCAATCTGAAATAGCATCTCAATATCCATCGGATCACCGCAAACACAACATGCAGAATTACAAATAGATGATCTTGATGATGAACGGAGCTCACAAGATCTAGACATGAAAGCACAACCGAGGAGAACCAGCCATCTAGCTACTACATGGACCCGTAGTCCAGAGATGAACTACTCACGCATCACATAGGAGGCTTGCATGATGATGAACAAGGCCTCCAGGGTGAAATCCCCTCTCCGGCAGGGTGCCGGAAGAGGTTTAGATCCTTCCCGATCTAGGGACGGAGACGACGACAGCTAAAGACTCTTTTGTGGATTTTTGACCGGGTCGTTAGGGTTTTCGTCCTGAGGGCAATATATAGGCAGAAGGAGAGGCTGAGGGGGTGCTAGGGTCGGCAAGACCACCCCCTGGCATGGGCCAAGCCTGGCCACGCGGCTAGGTGCTGTGGCCGGCCCCCAGCCCTTCTCCGTCTCGTATTCTAGCATCAGATGTCTTCCGGAAAAATAGGCACATTGGCTTTTGTCCCGTCCAATTCCAAGAATATTCATTTTCTGACTTTCCTAGAACCAAAAACAGCAGAAAATAGATAGCTAGCACTGTGGCTCTTGTTAATAGGTTAGTCCAAGAAATCATATGAAAAGTACTCCAAAGTGTGGACAAAACACAAGAAAGTAGATAAAACCAAGCATGGAACATCAAAAATTATAGATACATTTGCAATCTATCAGATGGCGGTAGAAAGGAATCCCACATGGCCAGAAGGATCTCCCGGCATCTCCAATATCCATGGCGCCCTATGTGGCTTAGGACCGATCATATCCGAGCTTCGCGAGGGCCCTATGTCCTACCCTTGCGCAGGGTCTCCACTAGCACTTCTCAATGGATATGCACCCACCGTGGGGCTTTGTCTCCTGGCGTTAGGCCCTCCATCTTCTCACCCATGCACCTCTATAATGGAGTTCTCTGTGGTCCCTTCCTGGTCACCGGTAGGCGTTGTATGCGCCTCACACTCAGCCTCTATGGAGAGCTCCACCTCTGCGACATGCTCGACCTCCACGGTGCTTATTCCCTCCACGGAGAGCACAACTCCGGCAACACGCACAACACCCGTAAGATGCGCCTCCCATGCTGTTAGCTCCACCTCCGCACTCACTAGCGACGAAGCATGGGGAGGCCACGTGCGCCACCTTCGGGTCCTCAGAGCTCCAGCTTCAATCCCCTGGAATGTCACAGATTACTTCCTCCAACTGCGGCCTCCTCGCGAGGCTTGACAGCTGTCTCCTTGCAGAGACCCTCCTCCTTGCGAGGCATGAAAGCGGCCTCCTCGTGGAAACCCTCCTTCTCGCAAGCTTGGTAGTAGCCTCCTCGTTGAAACCATCCTCCTCCTCAAATACCTCTACCTTGTGAGGCTTGTTGAGGTTCGAGCAAGATTCCTCGACATCGCCCTCAAGGTCATCTTGAAGGACGCACAACAAGGGCGCAATGCAGAACGCCTCGACATCGTCTCCATTACCCGAGGAGGCAGACACCGCCATGCGCAGCCTCTTCCCGCACCATGGGGCCTCCTCGCTCACTAAGGTGTCTTCTCCAGCAGAGGTTCCATCAGATGCATCCTTCACCTCCGCAAGCTCAGGGTCGGTGGTAGGTGCATTGGAATCTACGTGATCCCCTTCCTCTTCCTGCTCCCATGTGAGCATCCCTTCCATGTTGAATCAGGGCATGCCCTCAAGGATCTCTCGCTTTAGCTCCTTCAGGGAACAATACAGCAGAAGGGCCCCCTCTGGGGAATAAGTCACCCCCTTTTGACAAATATAACCTTCATCACCTCTTCACTATCGGTTCAACAAGGACCTCCTCCAAAAGCTTCATGAGGTCTTTCTTGCCGGTGTAGTCCCATAGATTTTTCTTGTGGGCCTAGAGAGGGGAGATTCATATCCAAGCGTTCTTCGTGGCAACCATCTTCCCTGTCAGGTCGCCCTCGTGCAAGGCCCTAATGCGCTCCATCATGGCTGACACCTCCTTATTAGGGAACTACATGCGGATCCATTTGCGGGTCTTCACCTCTAGCGTAATCGGGATTGTGAATAGCGGGTTCGCCTCACGAGCATCCATCCAGACCCAGCATTCGTGGAACTCATCCACCTTTTTCGACCAATCCAAGGGGATATACTTGGACGCCATCCCATCAGCGGTGCAAAGAGAGACGCATCTAGAGCACTATTTCCCAGCAGTGATGCGCAAGCTATAGAAGTAGTAGAACAACTGCATTGAGGGCTTAATGCCTAGGAACGTCTTGCAGAAAAGGTGAATAAGGAGATGGTAGTGATGGAGTTAGGTTGCATGCGTATCATGTGGACTTGATAAGGATCCAGGAGGGCAAGGAAGAAGGTTGAGAAGGAGGGCACCAGCCCTGCGTAGAGTGTATAGACGAAGAAGGGGAACATGGTTGCTGAAAGTTTGTTGCTGTCCATTGCATCGTGCCAGACCATGGTGGGTCCTCACTCGTTCAAGTCTCCGGCCACCAAGTGTTGGTACTTGAGTAAGCCATCCGCCGTGTAGATCCACGATCTATTCAGCGCTGGGAAGGGGCAGCATGTGCATCTACCTCCTCCTCGACCTTCAGGGGAGCCTTCCCTTTCTTGGGTTCCATTGCTCGGACTTGAGAAATCATGGGATAAGAAATGTGTCAGCACTGGAGGCAGATGGTGAGCAAGCTCAAAGAAGAGAAATGGCATCGGATAAATGGAGAAGAGAAAATCCCAATGGCACAGGATCGAATTTTTGAACGCCCTGAGCAGTTACCGAGAAGAACTCATCATTGCGGTGGTTCCTAGATTGAACTGCTTGTGGCACCCTTGCCGTTTGGCCTCCACGGTGGTGATGACCCGCTATGGTCGTGCGCTACAACGTGCCGTCAACTAGGCCCAACAGCTCTTTGGGCCCCTATGCCTTCACCACCAAGGCGCATCCGGCCCAGATGCCCGGGGCTACTTTCAGGCCAGTGGCAACCATGGTACCATGGCCCATATGCTTTTGGGCTATAATAGAAAGGCAGCTACAGTACCGCGGTAAGGCACGCTGCAAAGCCCAGTGCTCCACATGCAGCGACACTCCGAAGCCTTAAGAGGCGCACCCTTTGGGAGGACCCCTCCCCGAGCACCATCTCCTGAAGCCCTTCACGAGAAGGCACCCTCAGGAGGCCCCCTTATGAGGGATCAATGCAAAGTGCACCAGCGGCCCAGCGCCTAAGTCCTGGATGTTCTGCGGCATCTACACATGGGACTAAGGAGAAGACAAGCGTGATCACCGCTGGCACGGCTATCCATGAATTCTTCCAATGTGTAAGGAAGGTACCTTCCCCTTCCGCAAGAAAGAGGTGGCCGACAGCCTCTAACACCAAGGCAGGACCACTCCCCTTTGGTGTATGGATAACGTGAAGAGCGCAACACCAGAGAGGAGGACATCAACAGTGTGATCAACGATGCCCTATCATAGACCAGGTCCATGGTCAAAATTAGCTTTAGTGCACCTTCCCACTCTATTGTTGCCATGTGGCAACCTTTCCCGCCAAGATAATCTGGGAAGAGGATCGGGGTGCCTGTAAGAGTGGTATTGCGGCAACCTACAAAGGGGATTAAATCCTTATCCTACCTGAGGAATCCCTAGCTTCTCCTAGATAGAAACTCCAGATCTACTCGCCTGATCGGCCACCTTGAATTGTCACCTCGCTAAGCAGTATAAGCAATCCAGACATGCAGGAGTAGGGTTTTACAACGCACGGTGGTCTGAACCTGGATAAACTCCTCGTGTCCCTCTATCGTGCTTGTTTGCGTGTCCCCCGTCGAGGGTCTGAAGTTCATGTGTTCATCCCATGTGTTTGATTCATCCTACTCCATAGGTACCCTAGTTCATTTGCATGGACAGATTTCCGACATAATTGAATGAATTCAAGTTAACGGATAACCAATATACCCATACATAGTCGACATGCAATGTTGCTAACTAACATTATATATAAATTTTAAGAGTGGGAGTTGAAGTGGTTTTTTGGTCTTCAGTAACTGAGGGCGGTCGATTTAACTTTGATAGCATTAGTCCTCTTAGTTCCTTGACATAGAAAGCTAGTGGGCTAACTAACATCATATATAAGTATGTTACGAGAGAAAACATCATACGATAAACAAGCAACGTGTTATCTAGCTTGTAGTTGCATGAACATGCAGTGTGTTAACTAATATCATATGTAAGTTTGTTAGGAGAAAAAACATCATCAGATAACCAAGTAAAAAACACAAAAAGATTCGATTCATTGATATAAAGTTATTTTACAAGCCAACATGGGCCACACCCATGACATGGCTTTGGCATTTTTCATATGTCAATCAAGCCACCAAGATCGCGAATAATATCACTGACCAGATCATGGAACATAAACTATTTCACTCAAGGCTTGGGCAAAGCACGAAGAGCCATGAGTATGCTCGCGATTCATTGTCCTTGGACTCTGTCGCTAGGAGCCAGTATTGCTGAATGAACACATGGAAGAGAATATGAGCAAGGTGCTTTGGAATAACAAATTTGACGAATAACAAAAGAACCCCTAATAACCTATATCGTATTATACATCTAAAAAGACATATTGATAGATTATTTAGATAATAAATGAACACATACCATCATAACCCAAGTTAAAATAGTTAATTCCTCAAAATTTTGCAACAACAAAACTTTATCTCTTAAGGGAATTTTAACAAAACATGTAGTAGCTCTTATGAGGACAGGAAAGTTTAGGTGATTTCAATACTATCAGCTGCAGGACATTTTCATAAAAGGGTAATCGCACAATAGTTAAGTCTAGTTATATCCAGATCCCCATAGTTCATAAACTAATGAAAATCTTGACAGCAGGGCTATAATTGGATAATGACAACATCTACAATTTCATAACTTCATTAAATAATGACCCCAACTTAAAATTCAAACTCATACAGCAATAACATTATTGGTCATAAGTTGAGAGTGAACACTTAATAACTAATATAGTTATGCCGCCAAAAATGTGTGGGGTAACAAATCAGCCCTGGAGTGCTACAATTTAAAGATGAGAATGCAGTTACCCTATACAATAGAAAACTTGTTAAAGAATGATAAGTGCACTCGTCATCCGCTTCAAAATAAATTTTCTTGGTATGCATTGTCTCCGGCCGAACCATATAGACACGTGAGTGCATCCAAATAAAAATGGCCTAATCCTCCTGCGCATAGCACAATATGTACGAGTTCTTTCTAATCGTACACTCCATTTTAAGGATCGCATCCAGATTAACAATATTGTCACACATCCATCTGGTGTTACTAGATGGATCATCCCTCTCCCAAATTGTCAATCTGCAGGGCTTGCCGTGGGGCCTCGATAGAGTGGCGAAGGAAACACCATCATCCTCCTAATGGATGAGGTGAAGATTGTGAACACTAGAAGGCCTATCTATATCTAACAGACCTGACTTTGAGTATCTAGATCAAACTGTATCATTCTAGCCCCAAGTATGCAACCAATGAAGTGTGTTACGAACAAGTTTACTAGGAATACTAGCATTTCTAGTAATAGATGGATCAACTATTGTTTATAGATCACTCCATCTGGTGGTCTCAGTGAAGTACGCACTTGAGATGAGTACACCCTGATGTTGACAACTCTAAAATAGCGTCGGTGGTAGCTTCCCTGCACGTGCCCCTGATCGTTGTCGGTATAGAGCATCACCCAGTGGCGGTAGAAAATGTTTAGATTTTTGGACTGTAGGGAAATGTCCAAGGTGATGTATCCTTCAGTGATGGGTCCCACAAGATGCACTGATGCTGCTCCTAGTGCTCAAAGAGTGCTCACCCATGGCGGAAGTCGACCGGGTCCTAGCCCTCGATACAATCATTGTCCCTCAACAAGAAGCACCCAAGACAAACCTTGTATGGTGGTTCTGGAATGGTTCTGAAAGAGACATTCTGGGCTTATTCTTGTAGTTGCGGAGAAGGCCGAGAAGGGGAGGATTGCGGTGGTGGATGCGGAAGCTTTCACGAAACTTCTTGTCGGTGGTGATTCTTTGCTAGCTCATGGAGACAAAGGAAGTGCGTAGGAGACAGGGTGGCTGCGGGGGAAGACGGAGAAGGATCTCGCGGAGGAGTTCATTGTGTCAGAATGGATGCACGAGATCTAGCAACGGGGAGGAGCGTTGGAAATTGCTACTGGTGCAACCAGTCATGGCGCCTGAATTGTGGAGTTGAACCGGCTGTCAGAGTGGATGTCTAGAACGACAACTGGCTCGACAGTGGGAGTTGCAGTGGGTTTTTTGTCTTTGGTAACTTCTCAAGGCAGGGTTAATTTTAAATTGATATCAGCAGTCCTCTTAGTTGCTTGACAACGCAGCAACAACGAAGTTGCGGTGGAAAACTGGAACAGAAATGTAGCCGATTGGCCACCTACTAACAAAATTCAGCAATGCCCTAATCTGCCCAGCCAACAAAATCGATAATCCGACCTTCATTAGTAACCATGACTAATAGGTATGCCACTATTTTTAGGGTGGAAACAACGATAGGCTTTCTCTACATTCTGGTCACCGTTGTCATCTACAGACGTGACAGACGTAAAAGGTCGAATGTCACGGTGTTTTTAGGCCCGTGGGTCTGCCCACCGAACACATTCCAATGACGGGCATTTTTTTGTGCTAGTTAGCGGTAAGTCATGTGGGGATAAGTTCACAACCTACAGGTGGTGGTCTTTCACTCGCTCACCGGGGGTACACATTACCACCGGCGGACTTTCGTGCTTCCTCCAGTAACGTTGTTGCGGTGCTAAGAGTTTTTCTAGTAGTGCAATATATCTACATATTGTCTCCTCAACCTTTGTCCGCGCTTTCCATTTCTTCAGCGACTTCACACGCGACTCATATGTTGAATCGATAATAGAACTAAGTGAGGACAATCTTGTCTTAGTTCAGCCCATAGTTGTCGAAACCTCCTATAGGGTCCATCCTGAGGAACTTGGGCTTCAGGTTCTAGAAGCAATTGTTGGATTGTCTTTCTTATCGCGCTTCGAGAGGCCCTCCTCTGACGTGAAGTGTGTTGCATCACCCTTGATGTTACAGGCACCTGTATCTTTAGGTGAGGTGGATCAAACACCTTGGAGACTCCCAACCCTCCTTCTGTGTTAACAGATCATGTTCCCTTGACACTGCAGTAGAATATGGATGTGCCAAGTGTACACATGCCAGAACTGTTTTTGGCGCTACACACTTTTTGGCAACTTTGCTTGGGCCATCAATCCTAAAGCAAACAACAATGGCCGGTTCAGGGATCATTAAACCCGTTGAGGTTACTCCCATCAAAATCACAAGGCATGCCTATGATGAACTTTCAGAGGAACAATGCCAACTCTTTGAGGCTATGAATTCAAGCAGCTAGGAGGTAATCGACAAGCTGCCAAGGCAGTGAGAACATGAACTCATGGAGCAACTCAAGGAGCTGCAGAGGAAGAAAGAAGAAGAAGAAGAAGAAGAAGAAGAAGAAGAAGAAGAAGAAGAAGATATGAACGCATTCTTGACAACTTTTAGGAAGGATCGTCAGAGTGTCAACACTTCATCCGGCGAATCTAGGCTCACACCTCTTCTAGATGACACCTTTGTAAGTTCCAATATGTTTATATATGATCAATTAGTTGGCATGGATTTATGCATTAATGAGTCAAATCAAACGGTTTATAAGGCAGCGGTTGACTATGTAAAAGCTAACAAAAATATGCCTAACAACCTAAGTACTAACTCGGCAAGCCTTAGTCCAGGACCATCGATTACACTGATGAATTCCTTCCTAGGGAGGAATCAGCATATCCTGATCAATCCTCTTTGCTTGGAACCTATTAGGAGCATTTCTTATTTGGCAAATCCGTCGAATCTAACTTTGTATCCGGTAGCTTTTGGCACAAGGCCAAATTACAATCTAGCTCCTGTAGCAAGGACCAATCCCATGTCTAGTTCCGACTTACCGCCTGCATACCAAAAGTCTTCAGCTATTTCGTATGAAGGCCTAATAGAATTCAGAGTCGAGTTGTAAAAGATGATTTATGAAAAATTCGGTATTGAACCGCAACAGACTCATAATTTATACCAAAAACTACACCGGATTACTTTGAACATGTACCATATCCACCCCCCCCCCCCCCCCCCCTTCGTTTTAGAGTACCTTACTTTAGTAAATTTGATGCGGTAGATAGTAAGACAACTTGAGAACACATTAGCAAATGTCTAGCTTTGTTAGGAGAAGCCGGCAATATGTTCCTATCAAAGTTCGCGTTTCATTTGTCTTTAACTGGTACTACTTTTTCATGGTTTTTATCTTTAAATCCTAGTTCTGTTCTTACTTGGTATCATCCAGAAAATAAGTTTCATGAGCCCTTTGATACTGGTGAGAAAAAACTAAATTTATCACAAGTGACACTGGTTAAGCAAAAAACATAACGAATCGGTCACCGATTACATCAAAAGATTTAGAGACAAAAAAAACCGATGTTATAGTCTGGTAATATCTGAGAAGGACGTGGCTGATTTAGTTCTTAATGGTTTAAGGTTTCATCTGAAAGAGAAGCCTGAATATTTTGGGTTTTCGACTATTAGCAAAGTTCTACAATGACCTCTGTCTCACGAAAGTCGAGCTAGCGAAATCAGAGAAACAAAAAGGGTGAATCAAAACCAGAATAATTAAATTAGCAATGCCGGTTAGGGTGTCAAGTGGGATCCCGCCTAATTCTCAATTCTAGTTCATTTGGCAAGATCTAGTTCAAATTTTTGCTCAAAATTTGTACTAGATTTTAGCAAATGAACTAGAAGTGGGATTTTGACGGAATGCCACCTGACACTCTAATGCCGGTTCCGATGATGACTCCGATGTGTATGTTGCTGAGATAGTTTGGCTTGCTAAGGCCAAACCATACGTCTATGATAACCTGAAGTCGGTTCATAAAGATCAGTATCCTCCGAGTTGACAATTTGAATGGTGGCCGAGAGGTAAAATTCTGAGATCTCCACGTTTGAAATGTAGACGGTGTAGTTATCCCAAAGGACGAGTATACCACCTTTCATGCCTACGCCTACCGGGGCCGTTTGGCAAAACTACGGAGACGATAGCCTCCAAGGAAGCAAGCGTTGGCGGAAGAAACATCCTCGAGTTAAGTCTCTTAAAGACAGATAATGTGATAGGTGGTTGCGGCAATGGTCTCGTTGCTAGATGTGCATCTGTCAGGATCTTTAAGCACCCTCACGTTCTAGCACAGAATGTTGAAGATTTGCTCTAACATATGTAACTGAAGGAACTCGTAGCATGTTGTAAATAGAACAGCAAAACAGCCTAGGGAAAGTGCCAGGACACGACATGGCTGAACATGAACCTACAGAACAACTTTTGTGGATGGAGCCAGGAGCCACGATCTACTCTACGAAGGGTCCAAACAAAACACGCCCACATATATACATGGCATGAATTTTCTAACATACTCCCTCCGATTTCAAAATATAAGAGGATTTAGATTTTTGAAGCAAATGTACCTCGAGTTCACACTCTAACAAGTCTAGATATATTTTCTAGAATAAATCTACACACTAAAAGAAGTCTAGATATTTTTTTTTCACAAATCGAAAACATCTTGTATTTTGAAACGGAGGGAGTAGCAACTAAGGAGCTCCCTAGATTGAACCCTCTCCCGATCCGCCCCCATGCGCTCCGGACAGCCTCTTCTCCGTCCTGCCCTAAGAACCCCTCCCGCTCCCCCAACCTCACCGCGTTGGCCGCCGCTGGTGTCGACTCCGGCGGCGGTGGCGGCGGCCCGTCCATCAAAGATGGGGGGCAGGAGAGGGGGTTGCGGCGGCGTTCACATGGGGGAGGTGCGGCGCGGCCGTCTTGGCCGGAGCCTGAGGATCTCCGGCGGCCGACGAGGGGATGGAGGCGCACCGCCGTTTGTCGGTGGCCATACGCTGCCGGGGGTGAGGTTGCGGCCTAGCCACGCCGATCTCCTGCGGTTGTTGCCCTCTCCTCCTCTGTTGATGTTGCACGGAGATGACACGCAGCGTGGGGGCCTGCTCGTCTGCTGCAAATAATGGAGGACGTCCTAGGATTCCTCTCGCGCCAAGACGAGGATCTACTTGTTGCCTGCCTCTTTGATCTGGTCGGTGTGGCGAGTTTTAGAAGGCTTCGTCGGTAAACTTCCATGGGCGAATAATGCCTAGAGATTGCCGGATTAGAGGGATTCGATCGTGCACACCCATGTTTTACTCTAACCGTTTGGGTTCAGAAGGAGCGCTTCGAAGCTCTCTTGGTTGTTAATGTGATGGGGCATGTTCTCGTTCTATGGTGCCGAGGGAGAATGTCATGTAGACCGACATCTGCGGACTGACAATGGTGATTCGAGTCTGGGTAGTGATGAGGAATTGGCTTGATGACTCGTGACTTGGAGTAGTGGCATGCAAGTCGGGGCCACTCCACATGAGAGGTTCCAAGTCCTACCTTTCAGGGTGAAAACCCAGGGTTTGGCCTTAATTGGTTGTGGCTAACAATGGCCTTCTTGAAGGTATTGTTTTGAGAGCCTAGACATTTTTTAGGGTGAAAACCAAAGACCTATGATCTGGCGAAGATGCTGTTTGTGCACTGTTCCCTTCCTGGAGGCATCGCTTTTGAGAAGCTGGACTTCTGGTATTATCTTGGTGGTGATAGTACCGCTGTTTTAACGAATGGATCATTGGTGGACTTTTTTTTTGTTTTTTTTTGCGTATCCGTATAGCCGCTATGGCATGTTGTTGCAGAGACTGGGTGTAATTGGTATTTTGTAATAGTAATATATGCTCCTTCAAAAAAAAGCAACTAAGAAGACCCTGGACTAGATCGTGCAAGATTAGACATTGGCGAGCAGAATCGAGGTTGAGTGGGGTATTGCTGATGTCATCGTATCCATCCATCTTGAAAAGAGCCCTGACACCTTGGGTGACCTCCGGCGAGATCTCACCTCCGAACCCTGTTGAGTTGATCAAGTTGTCCAATCCTATCTGTTTATTTTTCTAGACACGTTGTTTGTATCATCGTTGGTAGGAATAAACCTGACGCGTGCTCGTTCACGTGGAGGACTCTTATTTTTCGCTCAGTTCAGTTGTAAACCCGTGCACGATCGACTCCGTGAGATGGCGCGGAAGAAGTGGACGTCGTGAACCTAGAATAAAACGAAGCCGCAGAAAAGACGCAAATTTAACGCGCCGCAAAAACCCTGACTCTGTCTTTCCTGTTGGTGTGCGTTCATCAGGGGTTCAGGGGTTTCAGAATCTTCAATTCCACTGTGTCCGCGTGTGTTTTGATCCGGGGCTGCTCTGTCATTTGGTATCAGAGCCCTAGGGTTGGAGGCGATTCAGTGGAGGGAGAGTTGGTGGAGTTGGAGTTGCGGATCGAGCCGCGATGCCAAAGAACGGCGACCCATCGCAAGGGAAGGCAGAGGACGTCGATGCAGGTATGAGCACAGCGCTCATCGCCAGAGCAGCATCGCGGAGCGGAGTGCCGGTACACTACCCGCAACTCACCGAGACCAACTACGGCGTGTGGTCCGTCAAGATGCGCATCATACTGCGCACTCTCGGTTGCTGGCAAGCAGTCGAGGGGAAGGCGGACTACGACCAGGTGAAGGACGAGGACGCGTTCACCGCGCTCTTGCAGTCCCTTCCAGATGCCCTGGTCATGGCGATCGCCGAGTACCAGACGGCGGCGGAGGCGTGGGAGGCGATCCGGAGGATGCGGGTCGGCGACGACCGTGTCAAGAAGGCTAGCGTCAAGCACCTCAAGCAGGAGCTGGATCGACTGCAGATGGGCGACAATGAGACCATTGATGTGTTCGGACAGAAGTTGACAACACTCGTCGCCGAGATTCGATCTCTATGTGAGAAAATCGACGACGAATCTGTAATTGAAGTATTGTTCAATGCGGTGCTAGAAAAATATGCAGATATTGTCAGCATAATCGAGCAGTGGGCAGATCTCAACAAGATGACCGTGTCTGAGGCCATTGGGAGACTGTCAACGTTCGAGAGCAGCCAACGAGGTCGCCGTCGCAGTAGCGGCATCAAAGACGAGCAGTTGATGCTCGTGTCCAAGGCACTAGAATAGCTCATGAAAGGGAAGAAGGGGGGCGACAGTGCAGGTGGCTCGAGCAGTTTTGCCGGGAAGAAAGGAGGTGACCGTGGTGACCGCGGCAAATCCGGCAAGGACAATGGCAAGCATAAGAGGAAGGGCAAGTTTGACATCAATAAGGTGAGGTGTTATAACTGCAATGACAAGGGTCATTTCCAGTCTGATTGCCCAGAGCCGAAGCGGGAAAAGGCCAACTGTCCTGAGAAGGAGGAGGACGAAGAATCAGCACTCCTCATGATGGAGGCATGTGAACTGGTTGTGTTTGATCCTGCTCCATAGGAACATGTATTCCTCAACGAAGAGAAGGTTGTGCCCAAGCTCACGGGGGCCCACGAGATGTCATGGTACCTGGACACTAGGGCAAGTAACCACATGACTGGAAGAGCAGATAAATTTGCTGAACTAGATCGAACGGTGAAGGGTAAAGTCCGGTTCGGAGATGGCTGAGCGGTCGACATCTGCGACAGAGGTTCAGTTTTGATACTCTTCCACACGGGTGAGCACTGTGTCCTCTCAGATGTGTATCACATACCTCAGCTAAAGGACAACATCATCAGTTTGGGGCTGCTAGACGAGAACGGGTGCAAGTACTCTGCTGAAAATGGCGTGATGACAGTGTTTCATCGTTAGAGGAAGGTACTGGCTCGTGTGAAGAGAACCAAGAACATAATGTATATTCTGAACATTCCCAAGGCTGAACCAGTTTGTCTGCTCTCACACACAAAAGAGTTGGCGTGGGTGTGGCATATGAGATACAGCCATGTCAATTTCAGATCATTGAGAACACTGGCAGCAGAAGGGATGGTTGAGGGCTTGCCCACTCTGAGCCAGGTAGAGCAAGTGTGTGATGGGTGCATGGTGGCCAAGCAGCGTCGTCAGCCTTTCCCATCACAAGCCAGTTACCGTGCATCTAGTCAGCTTCAACTGGTCCATGGTGACCTATGTGGCCCAATCGAACCAGCAACTCCAGGAGGCAAGCGATATTTTATTTTGGTAGTTCACGATTACTCACGCTACATGTGGCTGGACCTGCTCAGCACTAAAGATGAAGCCCTGCACGCTTTCAAGAAAATTCAGACAACTGCCGAAACAGAGAATGATGTCAAGCTGAAGGCCATCCGAACCGACCGTGGGGGAGAGTTTACCTCAAGAGCTTTTGCAAGTTATTGTGAATATCTGGGTATAAAGCACTTCCTCACGGCTCCATATACTCCAAAGAAAAATGGAGTGGTGGAGAGAAGGAATCAGACGGTTGTGGGCATGGCACGCAGCCTGCTGAAGAGCATGGGAGTGCCTGCAAGATTTTGGGGAGAGGCAGTATGCACTGCAGTTTATCTACTTAACCGCTCCCCAACCAAAAGTGTGAGTGGCATGACACCATACCAAGCATGGAATGACAAGAAGCCTAATGTCCACCACCTTCGCACATTTGGATGTATCGCGCATGTGAAGAAAATAGGGCTAGGCCAGAACAAGCTCTCAGATCGAAGCTCTCAAATGATCTTCATTGGGTATGAGCAAGGGTCAAAAGCGTACAGATTTTATGATCCCGAGAGAAAGAAGTTAGTGGTGTCCCGATATGTGAAGTTTGAGGAGGACAGGTGCTGGGATTGGGGAACTAGTGTTACCGCAGAAACTAGTACGAAGGACTCCTCCACTGTTCATTATCCGACACGGCAGACAGTGGTAGTAGTAGACTCTACCGCGACTGAAAGAACAGACAATACCTCTGTCGCGGCAGCAATAGTAGCAAAGGCAGCATTGTTTGAACCAACAACACCACCTAACTCTGAGTGGACTCGATGCTCAAGAACCTTGAGTGACATCCCGTTTGAGCTAGGATCATTGTCACCCTCGCCTGACTCAGGTGGGGAATCTTTGCAAGAAATGGATGGCACTACAGGGAGCCCGTGGACTGAACCATCTCAAGGACCTCAGGGAAAGAAATTGCTGGAAGAAATTTACGCAGAGAGCTCAGTAGTAGATACTACACACTCTGGTCTTTGCCTGTTGTGAATCGAGGAACCGAACACTTTTGCAGAGGCAGAACTACAGGTGTGTTGGCAGAAGGCAATGAGAGAGGAGATGAACTCCATTGTCGGCAACAAGACATGGAGCTTGTGTGACTTGCCAAAGGGTCAAAAGCCAATTGGACTGAAGTGGGTCTACAAACTGAAGAGAGATTCATCACGTGTTGTTGTAAAGCATAAAGCAAGACTAGTGGCAAAAGGCTATGTTCAGGGGCAAGGAGTGGATTTTGATGAGGTGTTTGCTCCTGTAGCCAGGCTGGACACAGTGTGACTGCTACTTGCATTGGTAGCTCAACAAGGGTGGGAAATTCATCATATGGACGTAAACTCAGCCTTCCTCAATGGAGAACTTGAGGAGGAGGTGTATGTGGCCCAGCCAACAGGTTTGGTGAAGCATGGAGAGGAAGAGAAAGTGTTGAAACTGCATAAAGCTTTGTATGGGCTTCGGCAAGCTCCAAGGGCATGGAATGGCAAATTGGACAAGACTCTGGTAAATCTTGGTTTCAACAAATGCCCCTTAGAACCTGCACTGTACAAACGTGAGAAGAATGGTGAATCACTACTTGTAGGTGTGTATGTAGATGACTTGGTGATTATAGGCAAAAGCATTGCAGAAATTCAGACTTTCAAAAAATAGATGAAGTCTCTGTTCAGCATGAGTGACTTGGGCTTGCTTAGTTACTACCTTGGAATAGAGGTAAAGCAAAGCTCGGATGGCATATTCCTCAATCAATCTGCATACGCAACAAAGATATTGGAGAAGTGTGGAATGAAGGACTGCAATCCATGTCAGACTCCAATGGAGACACGTCTGAAACTGTCCAAGAATAGCACAGCTGAAGCAGTCAAAAGCACATATTACAGAAGTGTTGTTGGAAGCCTGCACTATCTACTTCATACAAGGCTCGATATGTGTTACTCGGTTGGCATTGTGAGCAGGCTCATAGAAAGACCAACCACTGAACACATGAATGCAGTAAAGCACATTATGAGATACATCAAGGGAACTCTTCTTGGCTGTCACTATGATAGGGGAGGAGAGCTACAGCTGACAGGCTTCTCTGACAGTGACCAAGGGGGAGATATAGATGATAGAAAAAGCACCACTGGTGTTCTGTTCTACCTTGGTACAAGTCCAGTGTCATGGATGTCACAGAAGCAGAAGGTGGTTGCTATCTCATCGTGTGAAGCTGAATACATGACGGCCACATTAGCTACTCGTCAAGGCATCTGGTTGGCAAGACTGTTGGCTGAAATGCAGAGTATGAAGCCAAGCGCAGTGAAGCTGAAGGTAGACAATCAATCTGCCATTTCACTAAGCAAAAACCTTGTTTTCCACGATCGTAGTAAACACATCAAGATCAGATATCACTTCGTACGAGAGAATGTGGAGGCAGGGAAGATTGACATTGCACATGTCTGAACCGAAGACCAGTTGGCCGATATCCTGAGTAAATCCCTTGGGAGAGCAAAGTTTTAGGAACTGAGGAGCACAATTAGCATGAAGGAGAAGACCTGAGGACAACCAGATCAAGGGAGAGAAATGTTGAGTTGATCAACTTGTCCAATCCTATCTGTTTATTTTTCTGGACACGTTGTTTGTGTCATCGTTGGTAGGAATAAACCTGACACATGCTCATTCACGTGGAGGACTCTTATTTTTCGCTCAGTTCAGTTGTAAACCTGTGCACGATCGAATCTGTGGGATGGTGCGGAAGAAGTGGATCGTGGGTAGATTAGGAATCGGTCACGATCACTAATACGTCATGAACCTGGAATAAAAGGAAGCCGCAGAAAATACGCACAGTTTAACGCGTCGCAAAAACCCTGACTTTGTCTTTCCTGTTTGTGTGCGTTCATCAGGGGTTCAGGGGTTTTAGAATATTCAATTCAACTGTGTTCGTATGTGTTTTGATCCGGGGCTGCTCTGTCAATCCCATGCCTACTCGGTGATGATCTACCCATCCTTGATTACGCCCAAGCTCTGATAGACAAGAGCCCCGACTTTCTTTGCGACTGGCGCGGCCTTGCGACATTCTTTGTTTCTGGCATTTGAACGATGCAGCGAGAAGCCATGGCTTCGGGAGATCGCCATGCCTGCTAGCATCTTCCGACGGTTTCCCTACGCCCCTTGACAGTGGCGGTTGGGTTCCCAGCACTACAGGTTCACAGTCCAGGAACATAGGCTCTTGGATGACAGAAGTCGCAACCTGTCGAGGAGGCGGTGGCGGGGTGTGCTCAAGCGAGGTGCCACCCACGATCAGAGGCGTGCGCTAGGATGGCACGGGCGAGGACAGTGGCATGGAGAAGGGAGTCATGGAAGTAGGAGATGCCGACGTCATTGCTGCTTCGAACTAAAGTGGCTAGCTTGGTCAACACTAGGACGAGACTTGGGTGCAAGGCGTGTGCCCGAGCTTACCAGCGAGCCCTAGCCGCTGGTGAGCTGCTGCTGCGACAGCAGGGAGCTCCCTTCTTGTGAGAGCAGTAGCATAGCTTGCATGCTGCCCTTCTCAGGTGACGAGGACGGGATCACGTAGGTGGGCAAGGAGGGTGGGTGCAGGGTGACTGTGTTGGATTATTAGGCACAATTTTCATGATTAATTCCAGAATATTAAAGATGGCAAAACCAGCTACTAGCACATGTAACTCGAACATACTAGATATACTAAACAACAAGATGAATCTAAACAAGCAGCAACTAATCATATACTCGCAGAACATGCTGAATAACAAGACGGTAGCACGTCGCACAAACCGTCCACTTGCAGATGTAGTCGCAGTAGTAACTTTGGGGAAGACTGATCGAAGCAGACGGTAGCGAAGACGACGATAGGCAGCTCCGTCCGACTTGGATGGAAGACAACCCGTGATGAAGAACTCGAGCAGTCGCGCAGAGTGCTTTCCAAAAACCTTTTTCACCCTCTCCCGTACAGGATTGCAAAGGCGAGTGGTTCTAGAGACCTGCTCTCTCGTCCGCCAGTGCACGCCGGCAAGCGGGATGGAGTAGGCTACGATGGTGGCGCAAGCACAGAGGTTGGCAAAACCCTAGATTGCATTGAGTGGCGGTAACCACGCACGACTTTATAAACAACGGCTCGGGAAACCCTAACGGAGGCAAACGTGGTCCGAGTCCACGTTGCGCACTAGCTGTTGACACGTGTGTCAAAACATCATAAGTTTTCCTGAGTAGCAAAAATAATGCTTGGCTCGGCAAGATTCTCGCAACCCACGGCGCGCGCGTCGTGACGAGCGGGCTGTGCGTGCGTATGTGCGAGCGGTGGCGGCGACGTCGGAGGAGGAGCACGCGTGTAGCTCTCTTATTGTCATTCACTTACAAAGTGGTGCAACACTCCACCTTATAAGGTGGTGTAACTCTCCTCGAACTTTCCATGTGGGACCCCACTCCACTCACATGTGAGCTACCATCAACTTGGGCCAAATCACACATAGGCTTATTTGGATTAGCCCATTATTTCTAACAATCTCCCACCATATCTCAATGCCCATTTAAAGATTTTCCAATTCTCCCTACTTGTTTATATACCAATGTTTCAGCAGAGACTGTTAAGTTGAACTTCCGCCTAGAACCTTGAGCTACGTCTATCAGCAACTTGAACAATGGACGAACCTTGAATTGCAAGTTTGGTGCTTTTAGATTTCACATAAAA
The DNA here is from genome assembly GCA_910589775.1 of Avena eriantha. Lineage (NCBI taxonomy): Eukaryota > Viridiplantae > Streptophyta > Magnoliopsida > Poales > Poaceae > Avena > Avena eriantha. The sequence continues at coordinate 328,198,758 of OU342742.1, read as the reverse complement.
TCATAACTAGTACCTGGCTACCAGTAGCCTACCCCGCGTGTGTAGCATATGCATCATACTACTTGGTATCTTCATGAGTTTACTAAAGATCATCCACATATCATAGATCACGACGTTTAACAATTGGAACTCATATAGGTGTGTTCTTTCAAGAATGCTCTGTAGGACAGCATGTTTGCTAATCATAGCCAACATAAACACATTAAGGCATGTTGCCAACCTGCCTTACAGCTTTAGAGAGTTGTGCATCTTCACATGGAGAGGGTTGTCTAATACTCTCCTCTATCACACCACTAGCTTGTTCTTCCCAGGTCCTAATTCACAGGATCTCCGATCAAAAAGTTGGGTTACTACTACTGTGTAACATCCATGGGTTTCAAATCCATCTCTCTTGATGCACTTTCTATCACGTTTCGTGATAGTCCCTTAGTAAAGGGATATACCAGGTTTTTGTCAGTTTGAATATATGTAATAGTAGTTACTCCGGAGTTTCTCAATATCCTGACAGACTTCAAACGTTTCTTGACGTGTCTTCATGACTTCATGTTATCCTTAGAATTGTTCACTTTGACAATAACATTTTGATTGTCACGATTCAGGAGGATGGCCGGTATAGGTTTTTCAACCACCGGCAAGTCCATCAAGAGTTCACACAGCCATTTTGACTCTATAGTGGCTGTGTCTAAAGCAGCAAGTTCTGCTTCCATAGTTGACTGTGTCAATATAGTTTGGTTGCAAGATCTTTATGATACAGCGCCACCCCCAAAGGTAAATACATACCCGCTAGTGGCGTAGACTTCATCTACATTTGAGATCCAGTTCGCATCACTATATCCTTCAAGTACCGCTGGATGCCCCGAATAGTGTATCCAATAGCTCATTGTACCACATAGATAGTGCATGACCCTTTCAAGTGCACACCAATGTTCCGTACCCAGGTTGGACATGAACCTACTCAACTTGCTCATAGCAAAAGAGATGTCGGGTCTTGTCGCGCTAGCTAAGTACATGAGTGAGCCAACGATTTGAGAGTATCTCAATTGTTCATTTGGCTCTTTCTTGTTTTTCCTTAATATCACATTGTGATCATAAGGTGTTGGGGAAGACTTGCCATCAACGAAGCCGAAACGGCTCAATATCTTCTCAACATAGTGTGATTGCGTTAAAGTAATCCCACTCTCGTGCTTAATCAACTTGATGTTCAGAATTACATCAGCTTCTCCCAGATCTTTCATATCAAAGCTCTTTGACAGGAAAGACTTGACTTCATTTATCATATTCATGTTTGTACAAAAGATAAGGATATCGTCCATGTACAAACATAATATAACACCTTCGGCCCCACCATGGCGATAGTAGACGCACTTGTCATCCCCATTAACAACAAAGCCGACAAAAGTTATTGTTCTGTCAAACTTCTCATGCCATTGCGTAGGTGCTTGCTTCAGGTCATATAAAGATTTTAACAACTTGCACACCTTTCTCTCTTCACCTTTTACCACAAACTCATCAGGCTGATCCATATAGATCTCCTCTTCCAACTCTCCATTGAGGAAAGTTATCTTAACACCATTTCATGAACGATTGGACCATAAGAGGCAACTAGGGACAATAGTACTCAAATGGTGGTTAGTCTAGCGACATGTGAATATGTGTCAAAGTAATCTTTGCCTTCTCTCTAGGTGTAGCCTTTTGCTACAAGTCGTGCCTTGTACTTTTCAATAGTACCATCAGTCCTTAGCTTCTTTTTGAACACCCACTTGGAACCCACAGGCTTATAGCCGTGGGGTCGTTCTGATAGTTTCCAAGTTCCATTAGAAAGAATCTAGTCCATCTAATTATGAACAACTTCTTTCCAATCATCTGCATCAGGAGATGCATATGCCTCTGCAATGGAAGTGGGAGTATCATCCAGAAGGTACACAATGAAATCATCTCCAAAGGATTTTGCAACCCTCTATCTCTTATTCCGTGTAGGGGCTTCATTGTCATCCTTATCTAGGACTTCTTCCTCGTGTGGTTGCTCAGAATTCTCACTAGATGCACTAGTTTCAGGAAGTATTTCAGAAGAAATTCTAGCAGTGCTATGCATATATTTCATAGGAAACATATTATCAAAAATGTTGCATCACGAGATTCCATTATAGTATCAACATGCATATCAGGAACCTTAGATTTAACCACTAAAAATCTATAGCCTACACACCACGGAGCATATCCTAGAAAGATGCAATCCACTGTCTTTGGTCCAAGTTTGCGTTTCTTAGGAATTGGTATGTTGACCTTAGCCAAACACCCCCAAGTGCACAAGTAAGAAAGTGATGGTTTTCTCCCAGCCCGCTCCTCGTAATGGGTTTTATCTTTATATTTGTTAGGAACTCTATTCAGGACATGACACACTGTCAACAAGGCCTCACCCCACCATGCCTTAGGTAAACCAGCGGTGGCTAACATGGAATTCACCAAGCCAGTCAACATGCGGTTTTTCCTCTCGGCAACCCCGTTTGATTGGGGTGAGTAGGGAGGTGTCCTCTCATGAGTAATGCCATGAATAATCCCTTTGAACCCCACAAGGGAGACCCCCTAGACCCCCCTTAGTCGTAGCCCCTTTTGTATCTCGTTAAGTTTCCTAGGTGCTGCAATTTCACATGATCTGGTAGAATGCGATTCTATGCACAACTTGTTTTTGCAGGATGTATGTGATCAGTATGGCCCAAAATGTATGTGATGCATGTATGTATTTTTCATGACCTGCATGTCGTGAGTAGGGCAACACGGCTAGATCCAAATGTGTTGTCAATTATTGTAATGGCCTACGTGCCAACTTGTGATGATCCCAACACCATGTAATTTTATTACTAGCTGTCAAGGGTAATAGCTTGCATTAGTTCTTGGAGAACTCATCACTTGGAGGATGGCTCGCATGGAGCATGAAGATGGAGATCATCATGGTGGACAGGTTCTATGGAGATGGAGATCACAATGAGAAAATGGGCCATATTGTATCACATCTATGTGAATGCTATTCTTATATGTTTTACTACTATGCATGCTTAGATGATAGAAGTACAATGATCCCTCACAGAGTTTAAGTTAAAACATGCCCTCCCAACCAAACCTTGCACCATCCTATGCCCTGTACAATCGTTGGTGGGTCTATGAAATTAGGGTGCCACAGTTTTCCTTGGCAGGATGGGTTTGTATCGGATACTTACACGCATAAGGGTTGGGGAGCTTAACAAGGTCATATTAACAGTCAAGGACCTTGGGGCATAAAGGTTGGGCGCCTAGTTCTGACATGGAGATGTCACCCAACAATAAGAGTCATATGTGATATGATTAGCAAAAGTTGCTTACTGATTTACCTTGTCTTATAGCAGTGATGCTAAAGCTCACTAGTCGACTTGTTAATTGTGGATCTTGAATCACTTAGTATCAATAGAGGGATGTTGATTTGAGTGGGAGTATATGCTATTAAATTGTTTAATATGTTTTACTCTTTGATCGTTACATGGCTTAGTATTTTGCATGTTTTTGTGTTGTAGATCATTGGCACCGAACACTTCATCACCTTTTGCTTTGCGTTCAATTCTTGAAAAAGATAAACTAAATGGAACAAACTTTTCGGTCTAGGTCCGTAACCGGAGAATTGTTCTCAGGTCTGATAAAAAGGAAACTGTTCTGGATACCCCAATCCCGGATGAACCTGCTGATAATGCAACTACTTCCCTTAAGAATGCATATAAGAAAGCATGTGATGAATCTCTTGAAGTTAGTTGTCTTATGCTTGCATGCATGGAACCTGATCTTCAAAAGCAGTTTGAGGATCAGGAAGCGTGCGATATGATCGTCGCCCTTAAGGACATGTTCCAGACTCAGGCTAGGACTGAGAGGTACAATGTAGCTAAGTCCTTTGTAGAATGCAAGATGGCAGAGGGAGCAGCTGTAGGCCCCCATGTGATCAAAATGGTTGGTTACAGTCAGACTTTGGAAAAGCTTGGTTTTCCATTAGGCTAAGAGTTGCATACTAATTTCGTTTTGGCGTCTCCTCCATCTAGCTATGGGCATTTCATTTTGAACTACCATATGCATGGGGTGGAGAAGGGCCTTAATGAGTTCTGTGGGATGCTGAAAACATCAGAATGTAACATCAAGAAGAGTGCAGGTCATAGCCATGTGATGGCTGTGCAGAACAAGCCTAACTTTAAGAAAAGGGGTACTTCTTGGCAGAAGAAGAAGGGCAAGGCTAAGGATACGATCCCTAAGCCAAACCCTGCACCCAAGCAAAAGGCTAGACCTGCAGGAGACATTGAGTGTTTCTTTTGTCATGAATATGGCCACTAGAAGAGAAACTACAGCAAGTATCAAGCTTCTTTGAAGAAGAGTGGAAGTAAGAGTACTTCCCACTCAGGTATGCTTGTTGTAAATTTTGTGGACATTTTTCTCGCAGATTCATAAGTTAGCTCTTGGGTATTTGATACCGGATCGGTTGCTCATTTTTGCAATTCGATGCAGGGGCAAAAAGGACTAGAGAAGTGCAGAAAGGCGAAGTGGACTTTTGTGTCGGAAATAAAGCAAGGGTTGCTGCATTATTCGTCGGCGTCATTGAGCTTCACCTTCCGTCAGGATTTATTATGGAGTTAAATAATTGTTATTACATTCCTATTATGGGTCGAAACATTTTATCACCTTCATGTTTGATGAGGGATGGTTATTCATTCGCGAGTACAAAAAATGGTTGTGTAATCTCTAAGAATGCTATGTTTGTGGCTGACATAGGTACGATTACTCGGATGCTTATGATTTGCTACCCTATGTTGGGTAAAAATATTACGGTCCATGAAGATTTCAGATGATAGCCTAAGGAAGCAACTAACAAAGACTTTGATTGTATTAGGAAAGAATGTCTGAACCGACAATGTATTGGTATTATAATCACGCGTATGTAAAACCTATCCGCATACGGCTTTGAGACCCGACCTATTACATATAGGATGGGAGAATCCCAAGCGAGGGTACCACAAAATCTCCCAGGCAATTTGTAATAGTGTGATTTCTCAATATTCAGGCGACTTTGAGTCCACTGTTTTCCTGACATCCGACAAAATCCCCAACGTTCTCTTTTCCACGAAAGCCTAAATCCTTCACCATGGACATTGCCGAGGTTACCCCTGGTTAATTGGCGCCATCTGTGGAAACCTGAATGCTAGAACCATGGATTCGGCAGACCGCTCTCTACCAAGCATCAACCCGACGAAAGCAGATCCACTCCCGCCCACCCCTATATTGGTACCTGCTGATTTCAACGGCGGATCCGATCTAATCATCGGAAGTTTCCACTTCCAAGTAGAATACCCGCATGAATTGCACCCTTCGGCCCTGATCACATCAGAACCGTCGGTGGAAAAAACTACGCTTACGGCAATACTAGCATCTTTCGTCGGATCCTCCATGGATGCCACAGCACAGATCGAAGCAGGCAAAGAAAGCGAGCAAATCAAGATGGATCTAGGGGACCTTGATGGTCTTTTCGACAATCTCTCCTCCGGATCAGATCCACAGCTAACCCCACCATGTGAAGCAAGCCCGGCTAGTTCAAAACCCGAAGAAAGCAGCGAAAGCATCGACTTCGAAATTCGGATGGCAGAAATCTACCTAGAGCAAAAACTGATGGACTTCACTCGTTCACCCGATAATGTCTCCCTCGGTACAGACAATGACGTCACCAGCCCATATATCACTTAGCACCAAGTATGTGTGATCATCGGAGATGCCTTGACCCAGCAAAACTCTAATGGTAACCCAATTTTTAATCCCGATGATATTCTTTCAAGCCACAATGTAGGAAGTCACGGCAACGAAGGAAGCCGAGGAAACAGGGGAGACCCAACAGTCAACTGTGTAAACCGAGAAGAAGAACAACCACACAGAGACGAGAGGCAATCTCTCAGCTTACCAGCAGCGACATGACAAAAAGCAAGGGAAGCAATTTCGGGAGCAGTTCTGATGACAACAGACGCTTCACACGAGGATCTATTGGTATATCAATATCTGCTTCATCGCAAGAAGAGAGACCTACTCAGGATGAAGAGGCAACTTGACGAAAGGAAAAGGTTAGCCGACGAATCTAGCCTACGACAAGAGCATGTAAACTCCACTCAAGGATCAAGGAGCATAACAGGAGGAGCACTGCCAAGGAGAGGAACATCTGGGTTGGAGAATCTCCCGAAAGTAGAGAGGAGTGGACTAATTCGAGACTCCAATACCAAAAGAATTTAAATTACCTCAAGATCGTCAAAAGTACGATGGTCTCCAAGAACCCAAAGCTTGGTTGATAGATTATCAGACAACTGTCAAATGACAAGGCGGCTCCAAAGCTACTGCAATGCAGACCTTGCAGCTGCACCTAACTGGCGCAACACGTTCCTGGTTAAGGAAACTACCCGAAGTTCTATCAGCAGTTGGGACGATCTTGAGGACAAATTTATCAGGAACTTCCAATCCACATTCAAATGACCCGCGTCTTTGGCGCAATTGCGGGCCTGCAAGCAAAAACTAGGAGAATCAATACGGACTTTTGTCCAATGTTGGAACATCATAAAAAAATTGGCTGAAGCCATATCCGATGAAAGAGCAATCGACGCCTTCAACGATGGACTTTGTCGGCAGGAGTTTATTGAAGAACTAGGACGAACCAAGACAAACACAATTTCAAAGTTGATGGACATAGCCAATCGTTGGGCTGATGGAGAGGGTGCAATACACAACAAAAGAGCCCGTTCACCCGAAGATGACAGGGACTGGCGCAATAATGAGAGAAGACGATGAACCAATGATGGGTACCATACACCAAGTTATGTTGCAGCCAGTTTATCTGGAGGGGACAACCGACAAAGAAACGATTACAATAGCGAATACCGTTGTAACAGGGACTGGATCGGTGGAGGCCAGTCGCAACAACGATACCAGCCGACGAATCGAGACCCACCTATGTCAGCAGGACAAATGTTGGAAGGACCCTGCAATATGCACTACTACATCGACTCGGCAGGGAAAAGGCGATCAAATCACCTCCTAAAGTACTACCGAACATTCTTAAAAATTCAAGAGCTATGCAATGCAAGGGAAACCGAAGTAGCAAACCGATGTTACGCTACCGCGCCTGGCACTTTAGCTATCGGCGCACCACCGCCACCACAGGGCACCCGCTAGTGGGACAGCCACAAAACATAACACATCAAGATAACGAGTATCCCAAGTCAAAAGGAGCAATGCCAATGATCTAGAAGGGATCGCCCTCCAACAGAACACAGAAGTTGATCACTAGGCAAGTAAACATGGCAGTAACAAAACCACCTCCTACAGCTGACTATCTCCATTGGTCAGAATAGGAAATTACTTTCAGCAGAGCTGATCATCCACTACGGGTCCCTCGACCAGGCCAGTCAGCACTAATAGTAGAAGCACAAATCAGCGGGTTCGACATGAGTAAGGTTTTATTGGATGTGTGGAGCAGCATCAACCTGATCTATGCCAAAACTCTACGGGCTATGAGTTGATCCATGACAAATCTAGAACCTACAGACACAACTTTCCATGCGATAGTTTCGGGAAAATCCAACATTCCAGTGGGCAAAGTCCACCTCGACGTAGTCTTTGGATCAAAGAATAACTTCAGACGAGAAAAGCTAGAGTTCGAAGTCATAGACTGGCCATCTCAGTACCACGCAATCCTGGGACGACCAGCTTTCGCTAGGTTCATGGCAGTGCTTCACTACGCATATCTGGTGCTAAAAATGCCAGCTCCCAACAGGGTCATTACAGTAAAAGGAAGCTTCAATCGCTTAGACAGTTGCAATCGGGAATTCAACAAAATATCAGAAACTTTCGGGATGGAGACAGAACTTGGACAGCTGAAAATAGCGGATGAGGAATCACTACACGAGGGGCACACCCACAAAAAGCAAACATCGGAAGAGCAAGCGCACAACGGTCCTATAAAAGCAACCTATGCGGCCTCCAATATAGGTCCCTCATAGGAAGACCCACTCGTCGAAAATACGAGACTACCGCACATGCCAACACGGAGCATGACGAAGAACCCCAAGAACAAAAGTCGAAGTTCCTAAAGAAAATTTTCACTTAGACGCACTTTATAAAGGCCAGCGGGAAGGCGATCACGCCCTCGCAATGTATTTCCATTTATGCTTATCAATGAATAAAGAAAGTATTTCATGAAATACAAATTTCTATGGCACACGAAAGCTGATATGCAAACGAACATTAGTTCATCGAGTCCTCAACGAGAAAATACGGCATATAATCAAAATCTCGTATAAAACATATGACCTTTTTGACAAATATAAGAAAGATCTATACAGTATTTCTTCTATGAAGTACAAGGCTGCACAGGCAATCAGTCAGATGGAAAAATTAACAAAAAATTCTTCGTCTGCCTCTAAGCATCTTCGCACAATCCTAATGGCGGGTCTACGAGGAACAGTGTAATGAGGCACCATATAAACAATGTCACCATTGGAAGGGCGAGGCATACCCGAAGATACAACATCCAGCTCTAGCGTCGGATGATGCACATGTACCCAAGAGAGCGCGAGCTTGGAACCCGCCACAAGTTGAACATTCACGTAATGATGAATCCTTTCACCTTGTCGAAACTCCGCAATCAAATCCGCCAAGGTCTAAGGCTAAGGATCCCGAGGAAACATGGCATTGTAAACAATGGCTAGGGATCTGCAGCAGCACTTGACAAACTGCTCCAACTCTGATGGACAGTCCTGAAGCAGCGCCACAGTATAAGCACGGCGATGATCGGTACAAAAATCTGTTTCATAACTTCAGGAGGCGGACACAAGAGCTTGCATTTGGTTGCGCAGATGGGTTTCCTCCCTCTCACACAATCGAATGCCTACAAATCGGGGAGAAAATATTTATTTTTTGCAAGCATAAGGAGCAACCAAAGAAAGAGGAAGAATACTTACGGAACATCTTATCACTTGCCCTGGAAATTTCCTCCAAGAAATAAGCTTGACGATTGAGGGCCTGGCGTGTCTTAGATTGGGAAACATCCACCATCGACTGAACTATCCAAAGTTTTCCTTCAACTTTTTTCACCTGTTCAATTTTTTCAGCGTACAACGGTGGATCCACCGTACGCACAATGGCGGTATTGGATGTGCCCACTACATATGAGGGCGGAATTGCATCTGACAATTGCGCGGACCCAGAAGGAGCCGAATATCTTCACAATCTGCAAAGACATGAAAGATATGAAACATTCAGCGCACAAAAGCAAACTCATACATTCAAACAGGTGCTTTCTTGTAAAAAACGAAGCAAAAGGGGGTTCGATAAGTTAAAGATTCATTACAGGGACGACAAGGGAGACACAATAAAACTATAAAATACAGCCTATGAAGTCGTGTCCTTCAAAGACAGAGTAGCACTAGCAGAAGGAGAACTAGCTATAGGAGCAGTAGGAGCAGCCAAAGAAGGGGCGCCCGTCGCAGAAGGGGCGCCCAGTTTCTCCAAGCCGGAGCCCAGGCCTAAAAGCAGCCGAGAATACTTTCTGGCCCTCTTAACATAAGGCTTCAGGTCAACTGCTTGGCCATTGGGGGTGACTGAGACAGAGGAGCTAACCTTCTCCCAGTCGACCTTCTCGCCGTGCTCTATCGCCAGTGCCATTGAAGTTTCAGCACCACTCTTCGACTGTGTTAAGCTATAACCAACAAGGGGGCTGCGATCAGCACCGAAGATGGTGAAAAGATCATTCAAGTTGTTTGGCACCTCCTTGGTTGGAAATATATCATCATGAAGGCTTTTGAAGGCACGACGGGAGCGGACAAGAAGGTTGCGCACATGTACGTTGTTGGTCTCCAAGGTGCTAACAGCATCTGACAAAGGATCAACCTTCTTGTTTTCATGCAGCGTTAGGTCCTGGCTAGTCAATGAAAATAAAAGAAGAGGGAAAGGATTGATGACCAAAGAAAAAAATGAAATAAAGCCACGCAAGACAAAAAAACTTACGGGTCAAAGAGGCGTTAAGGGCCTCCAGGCGCTGCCGAATATTTTCATCTCGAATAGTGGCTTGCTTGGCCACTACTTCGGCATCAGTTCTCGCCTTTTTCTTAGCCTCCTCCAAAGCCTCCTCAACAACTCGCAGTTTTTCCACCAAACCATCGTCATGCTTCATCGCCTCGTCCTGAATAATTCCGGATTCCTTGGCAGCAGCTGCACAAATAAATCATGAAAAATGGAGAAGATAAACACACAAAGAATTCTCGAAGGTGAATAGGACATACCCTTCAGTTCTTCAGTTTCATTGCGGATTTTTATAAAGCGAGAGGCCATGTCGACCATCTCGCGCATCAAAGGCTGAATAAAAAACATCACAACAAGGGATATTAGGGAAAATGAAAATAGGCTATGAGCAGAAAAATTATGAAGTATAGAGTGACTTACATCCTTCACATCCACATCAACAGGATTTTCAGATATCGCCACACCTTTACCAGCCGTTTTCTTACTCTTTTGCGGCGACGGACTTGATGACGTGGCGACATCTTTCTGGATAATTTTCTCCACAGAAGACACGAGCTTTGTCTTCGGCTCCGTCGACGGCGGAGGAGATTTCTTTGCAGAGCAGGCGACAGATGTACAAAGAGGGGACACGGGAGGATCTTCACCATCATCACTGCAAGGGAAAAGAACAAAACAATTGGGAAAGGCATTAGCAAAAAAACTACACGATAAAGAAGTAAAATAAGCAGTCAAACACTTACGAAGATACATCTTGCGCAAAGCGAAACAAGTTCATCTAGGCAGGAGTAGCCAAGACTGGAGCAGCATCAAAGGGTTTGGAAGCAGTTGAGTCATCCGAGTCTTCGACCCTTTCTATAACATAGGGGAACTTCCTCTTATCACCAGCACGCTCCATGCGAAAATCTCCGGAGCGAGTCGACGGAAGAGATTGCGTCTTTGATGAAGATTCAGAAGCAGAAAAATCCATTTCCTCATCCGCTGCAGTCCCAGTCATAGGGAGGTCGTCGGATGCAGAAGGATGGACACGGGGCTCACAGCTTCCAGGGAGAGGAAGAAGTGAGCTCAAGTGATCAAAGTCCTACACAAGCAGAAGACATGGAAAAAGCGCCAGTCATTTATAGAGTAAAAATTCAGCCGCAAATACAAGGAAGGAAAGATGAATGCAAAGGAAATTTACCTCGGGGAGCCAGTTTTTCTTGCCATAGGGCTCCACAACACAGTTGGATGGAACCGGGCTTTTCTTGGTAAGAGTAGTAAAGATTCTAACCTTATTTTCATATACCTTGAGGGTAAGGTTTTCCGAGGAAATCCTCATCGGTTCCTTCTTCCCGGTATACGCCCACATGACAAAAAGCTGGGCCTAAAGTGGTTGGACACAGATACGCAAAAAATATGCCAGGATTTGGAGACCTGACAATTCCTTGCCAACTTTGTGCTGCAGTTTCGAAATGCGATCAATATAGGGCTGGATTTCCGCCATTTCTTTGGCAGAAGGACATTGATCCCAAGAGTCAAGTTTGTGACAAGTTTTCTTAGGATCAAAGGGGCTTAAACCAAAAGACTGGCCTCCAAGTGGTTGATCCTTGATATAAAACCACTTGGACTTCCAGCCTTGGATCAAATCAGTGATCTTAAAATCAAAATAGTCTACGTCGGAGCGAACAGAGAAAATGGCGCCACCAAAATCATGGACAATGGTGTCAGTGGCATTACGGCGAACATAAAAGAAGTGCTTCCACAGGCCCCAATGGGGATGAATCCCGAGAAAGTACTCACAGAGGGTGACGAAATAAGCAACATGGATAATAGAGTTAGGCGTGAGCTGATATAGCTGCACGCCATAGACAAAAATAAGACAATGAAGAAATTCATGTACAGGAAGAGAAAGACCGCGGAAAAGAAAAGAGAGAAACATTACTCTCCAGCCAGGCTCGGGGATGGGGGCAGCTTCATCGCCAGGAAGCTTGAAGGTACCCTCCGCCCGATGGCCGGAGTTTCGTGCTTCACGGAGATCCCGCTCCGTGCACTTGGAAGGAGCACATCCGATGGCCATCCTCCTAGTGGCCTTTGCAGCAGTAGTGGAAGACCCAACCTTACTTTTTCCCATGGCGGAGAAATAGGAACACGAGCACAGAGCAGGAGTTCGCAAGGGGGCAAGAGCGCAAACAAGAAGATGGAGCAGAGGTAGGTGAGGTAAAACAGTAAAACAAATATCCTTCCCCTTATAAAGAGCAAGGGCATGAGGTCTGAACTGTTCGATGCAAAATCAAACCGACAGAAGATCACACGGTGGTGACACGTGTTACAAGGATTCGGTAAAGGAAAAATCCAAAGGACTTTTGGCCACGGTAAAAATAGGAGGACGGCGCGTGACGCCTCGATTTTCGCGCGGAGAGGGGACATGCAGTAAAAAAACTCCACGGAATATGCTATCATGCGTCCTCATTACTGCGGCATGGCCCCACGTTCGAAATGTCCTGTCGGGACATGTTTTCTGAAAATCAACAGTATAAAATATGTCATTACTGACATCACAGTGGAGACATTGCGGAAATTGCGGCTCGCTATAAGAGATATGAACCTAAGAAATTAAATTTGGAGTCAAAGTAAATTCCTCCTGGAGAAGATTTGAGACTACAATCGAATTTACAATATTACGACTATAGCCTCGGGGGCTACTCCTATCAGGAGCACTGGTCGTGCACCCGACAAAAATTACTGAAGCACTGGCGCCATAAACCCAAAAATTTTAGCCTATGTTCTGATACATATATCCAAACATAGCCTCGGGGGATAATCCTATCAGGAGCGCTGGCGCGCACCTGATATACTTCTATCAGGAGAAGTTACAGTAAACAAAAAGTTCTTCAGCTGCCAAAAATCAAAAAAATCTCGGATCGCATTCGACGCGACAAAAATCTGAATTCATGTTCAAAAACATGAAGGTAAGACCCCAGGATTTGTTCTGTGTGGCCGGGTAATCGCACAAGAATGCGCTCTATCAGTAAAATATCTGTATCAACGATACGATGAAAAATCTCGATGGACGTCTTGGGTACCCAATAAATAGAAACTGGAATTCAGTATTTGATAAGACCTCTGTGGCTCAAACTGAATTACGCCAGTAGTAAATTCCGAATTCAAGCCTAGGACTTGAATTTGATGTAGGACAATCTTGTTTTTGCCCAGGAGAAATTAACTAATTCCTGATCTGTCGGAAGCATTAGACTTGTTGTACCAAACTCCCTACAAAAATAAAAATCAAGGAACAAAAATAAAAGGAAAGAAGGAAAAAGAAACTCTGAGACTCAACCCGAAACTACCGTTCAGGTAGAGTCTCGGGGGCTACAAACATAGGTATGATTACACATATGCTTATGATTTGCTACCCTATGCTGGGTAAAAGGATTACGGTCCATGAAGATTTCAGATGATAGCCCAAGGAGGCAACCGGCAAAGACTTTGATTGTATTAGGAAAGACTCTTTGAACCAACAATGTATTGGTATTGTAATCACGTGTATGTAAAACCTATCCGCATACAGCTTTCAGACCCGGCCTATTATATATAGGATGGGAGAAGCCCAAGAGAGGGTACCAAAAAATCTCCCAGGCAACTTGTAATAGTGCGATTTCTCAATATTTGGGCAACTTTGACTCCACTGTTTTCCTGACATCTAACGAAATCCCCAGCGTTCTCTTTTATGCGAAACCCTAAGTCCTTCATCATGGACACTGCCGAGGTTACCCCTCGCTAGTGGATGATGCTCCCATTGTGAATGGGTTATTTATTTTAAATCTTGTTGATGCATCTGTTTACAATGTTAGTGCTAAATGGCTTTGCCCTGATGATTTAAGTTCTACCTATTTATGTCATTGTTGTTTGTGGCATACAAGTGAAAAGCGCATGAAGAAGCTCCATGGTGATGGTCTTCAAACTTCGTTTGATTTTGAATCATACGAGACATGTCAAGCTTGTTTACTTGGAAAGATGACCAAAACGCCTTTTACGGGTTTTTCCGAGAGAGCGACAGACTTGTTGGAACTCATACATAATGATTGTATGTGGACCAATGAGCACGATAGCCAGAGAAGGATATCACTACTTCATTACTTTCACTGATGATATCAGTAGATATGGCTATGTCTACTTGATGAAGCATAAGTCTATTTTTTTTGAAAAGTTCAAAGATTTTCATAGTGAGGTAGAGAATCAAAGTGTCAAGAAAATAAAGGCCTTGCGATCTGATCGTGGAGGTGAATATTTGAGTCACGAATTTAGCAATCATCTTAAGAATTGCGGAATTGTTCCATAGCTCACGCCGCCCGGAACGCCTCAAAGAAACGGGGTCTCTAAATGGAGCAATCGAACTTTTTTGGACATGGTTCGTTCGATGATGAGCCAGTCGGATTTACCATTATCATTTTGGGGTTACATTCTAGAAACAATAGCTTTCACACTAAACAAGGTACCATCTAAATCCGTAGTTAAGACACCATATGAGATGTGGAGTGGAAAGAATCCCAGTTTGTCATTTCTAAAGATTTGGGGTTGTGATGCATTTGACAAGCGACTTCAGTAGGACAAGCAAACACCGAAATCGGATAAATGCATTTTCATGGGATATCCAAGGGAAACCTTAGGGTATTACTTCTACAACCGAGAAGAGGGCAAAGTGATTTTCGCTCATAGCGGTGTTTTCCTAGAGAAAGAATTTCTCACAAAGTAAATGAGTGGAAGGTCGGTGCGACTTGAAGAAGTTCAAGATGAGCCAATCGGGGATGCTTCGACGAGTGATATTATTGTAGAAGAACAAGTTGACAAACCTATGGCAATAGAAGCACCACAACCACGAAGGTCGGTGAGGTTCCGTGAAGCGCGGGAATTATTATTGTTAGACAATGATGAGCCTACGACCTATGCAGAAGCGATGGTGGACCCAGACTCTGAGAAATTGCTGATTTCCATGAGATCCGAGATAGAATCCATGGGAGACAATCAAGTTTGGAACTTGGTTGACCTGCCTGATGGTTTTTAAGCCATCGAGTGCAAATGGATCTATAAGAAAAAGATTGATATGGATGGAAATGTTCACATCCATAAAGCTTGACTTATTGCAAAAGGTTTTCGACAAGTGCAAGGAGTTGACTACGCCGAGACTTTCTCGCCCGTAGCGATGCTTAAATCTATACGGATCATTCTAGCAATTGCTGCATATTTCGACTATGAGATATGACAGATGGACGTCAAGACTGCTTTCTTAAATGGAATCCTTACTGAGGACGTGTATATGATGCAACCGAAAGGTTTTGTCGATCCAAACTATGCTGGAAAAGTAGGCAAACTTCAAAAGTCTATTTATGGGCTGAAGCAAGCATCTCGGAGTTGGAACATTTGATTTGATGAAGTTATAAAGGAGATTGGCTTCATCAAAAATGAACAAGAACCTTGTGTGTCTAAGAAAGAAAATGGGAAATCGCTTGTAATTCTAATCTTATAGTAGATGCCATATTACTAATTGGAAATGACATTCCTATGCTGGAGTTTGTTAAGACCTCATTGAAAAATAGTTTTTCTATGAAGGACTTAGGAGAAGCGGCATATATTTTGGGTATCAATATCTATATAGATAGATCAAGGAGGCTAATTTGATTAAGCCAGAGTACATACATTGACAAACTATTAAAATGGTTCAGCATTGAAGAGGCTAAGGAGGGGTTCTTTCCCATGTCTCACGGCATTAAACTCAGCAAGACTCAGTGTCCTTCAACCACTGATGAGCGAGAGCGCATGAGTAGGGTTCCATATGCTTTGGCTATTGGATCCATCATGTATGCAATGACATGTACTCGCCCAGATGGTTCCTATGCTCTAAGTGTTACGAGCAGATACCAGGCTGATCCAGGTGAAAGCCACTAGACAGCGGTAAAGAATATCCTTAAGTACTTGAGAAGGACTAAGGATATGTTCCTAGTTTATGAAGGTGAGGTTGAACTCTGTGTAAAGGGTTACACAGATGCGAGTTACCTTAACAACTTAGATGACTCGAAATCACAATCAGGTTATGTGTTTGTCATGAATGGTGGTGCTGTGAGCTAGAAAAGTTCCAAGCAAGATACAGTGGCCTCCTCTTCAATAGAAGCTGAGTATATTGCCGCCTCGGAGGCTGCAAATGAAGCTGTTTGGATTAGGAATTTCCTGATTGCTCTTGGTGTGGTTCAGGGCGTGTCCAATCCCATAGATGTTTATTGTGAGAACAATGGTGCTATTACACAAGCCAAGGAACCTAGACAATACCAGAAGAACAAACATATTCGCATGCGTTGCCATCTGATTTGTGAGTTCATTGATGATGGTAGTGTCATGTTATGCAAAATACATACAGACTCAAATGTTGCTGATCCCTTGAAAAAGCCACTCCCGCAGCCTGCGCATGAAGCACACACAAGAGTAATAGGTATTAGATATTATCTAGATTAACTCTAGTGCAAGTGGTTGACTAAAGGAAATATGCCCTTGAGGCAATCATAGAGATGATTGTATTTCATATGTATCCATGAGTTATTATAATGTTCCTTGAATATCCATATACAAGGCAACTTGTATTTATTGGTAATTATGTGAATTGTTTGTGAAACTCTTTACTTGTATGGTTATCTAATAGTTGTCCCTAGTCGGAGTTCATGTGAGCACACACATGAATATTAGACTAGCACACTGATTGGTTTATGACTATGTTTCGCAAGTCATAGACATGGAGATGTCAAACCAATTATGTGGATACATGTTATGAACATGGGGTTGGACTGACCCAACTTGAGACTGGCAATAATACGTGCAGCTCTCTCTACACATCGTGTACGTTTTTTCCTTAGACTTGAGATTGTCGCATGTACTTAAGATGTGGATCGAGCTACTTTGGGGCTATCAAACACTACTCCGTAACTACGTAGTTACAAAGGCAGCTTTTGGGTTTCTCCTAATACATGCTACAAGGCATGGTCAATAAAGATGGGATTTATAGGGGTTCCACGTATGAAAATAATAAAATTTTACCCTATGCCAGGGTAGCTTTCGTGATCTCCATCCGTCGTCACTGGATTCCAGCGCCAGGGTTCTAGCACCATAGACACCAGGGTAGCAGTGTCTTTCCGACGTGGTAGTCCGTCACCTCCGTGACTATCTACTACTACGTAACATAAGGTAATCACTTTACCGTTGCCACAACCATATCTCAAAGCAACGCCCGCCTGCAAAAACAAAGTTAGACGCCTCTACTTTATCTTTGCATGTTTTACGTGGCTGAATGGGCTTGCGCACAAGAACCGTTCTTACCTACGAACTTTCAGCACAACGCTGGTCAAGTAGTTGTCTCTACTACACCCCTTTCAGGGCCCTCCGTTGCAAATGGCATACCAACTAATGCGAGAGAGATAGAAACTCCCCTAAGCCACTTTATATGGTACAAGCCATATGTCAAGCGTGGACCAGTCTCACGAATGAATGCGTAAAGTCGGTTGGGGCCGCTTCATCAAGCATTGTTGCGGTATACACAAGTGCATGTGGGAGGGTAACAACTAAAATATCAATGCCCACATGCTGCATCTCGTGTGTTCTACCCGTACTAGCATTACTACGCATAGATCTGGCTCTGATGCCACTGTAGGGGTTCCGTGTATGAAAACAATAATATTTTACCCTATGCCCCAGAACCTCTGATGCTGCTAGGACCTATTTATTAGTAATAAAGTAACGGGAGGGGCTTTTCGCGAACTTACCCTTGAAGACCGAAAAGCGTTGGCAATGCTCAGGAGAGCGTGGTTGATGTAGACGAGCCGAAGTCGACCTCAAGGTCGTGATGAAGTCCTTGCGCTCCTGTGGCTCCAACAACTTGAGTGCGACAAGTGTGACACCTCGCGGGGAGTTACACACGTCTGGTGCCTGACAATGACTCCCGCTTCCCCGATCCAGCATCAGTTGCGGAAGTAGAGCTCCTGGATCCGAATCCCGCAGCGCGACGGCGCTCTGCGGTGAAGATGTATGTTGTTCGCGCAGTCCAGACTTGGGACCACGGTCACGGGAGAGAGAGAGAGACAGAATATCAATTGGAGGTCTTCCCAAAAGTGAGAAGACCTTTATTGATTATTGTCTGTATTTATCTGGCCAAATACCCCCACTATATATAGGGGAAGGGGAGGTACTACCTCCCTCAAAGTCTCGGGGTGGGACTGAAGGAAAGGGAGGTGAGGGGAGACGCCGCCAGCCCCCCTCATGGGCCCCACATGGGGGGATTGCGCAATAGGGCCGTCGGCCAACCCCTTGGCCCCTTCCTGCTCTTTCCTTTCCCTAATGGGCCCTCTGCCCTCCGGAAATTGGCCCATTAAGCCTTTGACCTTTTAAATTGATTTTCTCTTTATTAAATAATTATGAATAAATGATTAAATCAATATTTAACATTCATTCACAAATTATTCAATCTCCGTGGCTATGGAACACCTTCCACCTCCACTCCGGACATCCTCCGGACTTACCGAAACCCTTCTGATTTTCTCTCTACTATTCTTCAGCGATTCTTGCGATCCTATAAACACTCTCTAAGCATCATCAAGCCCTTAAGCATGATACCCCACGGTTCAGGAACACTCCATACATGGTCATGACACTCCCGCACCAATGATCGACAGAGGGACCTGGATGGCCATCTGACCCCTGTGCGTTCCACGAAGATCTTTCATCGTTTGAACCAGGACAGTCGTGTCTTATTCCCTTTGTCTCTTGATACTTGCATTGTCTTAGATCTGATCAATGACATCACCATGTTTTGTTCAATCTTGTTACCGAACAATGCTACTTCACTCGTTCCGACAAGTGATATCCTTGTGATCAAATCACACGCTGCGTAGCTATTGAATATAACTTCTCTGAGTGGGCCCTTGAGTATCTTCCTGTCACATGGACGGACAAATCATGCTGTTGACATATATTGCCTCTACGGTTTCCTCTGAGTACCTGAACACACCTTTATAACCAGTGTATTATAAGGTGGCGTTTGATGTTATGTAAGCACTCTCGGGAAACAGTGATTGATATAGCCTCACGGTCTAAGGAATAGTCTACGAGGATACATTTCTAATCATCGTAACTTGAACTTCGTGACATGAACGGGTCATGATGTTTAGGTTGGGTATTGGTTCATCATCTCATTCTTAGAATGAGTTGACTCCATTTCCAACTGGCATAAATGCCACTTGATCAGGAAGCATGATCATCTGTTGACCAATGAACCAGTGACTAGAGTTTCACTGGGAACCCCTAGTTGTTTATATATCACACGTGTATTGATGTTTCCACTCAATATAGTTATAGCATGATATAAAACTTAATCATAAACTATATGAAATATGATAATAGTCCTTATTACTATTTGTCTCTAGGGCATATTTCCAACAATCTCCCACTTGCACTAGAGTACAAATACACTAGCTGTCTTTATTCTTAATCATCGACACCATATATCCAGTACCCTGAACATGCTTTCTCATGGAAGAGGTTGAGTCTTGGGCCTGTACTTTATAGTCCCAAATCCTTGACAACTTACTAATGTCACCTTGATTGACATTAATACTTTATCATCACATGATAACATCTGTGTGTGTGCATCGTCGCTATGGCAGCAGAACGAGGCCTGATTCCAGGAGCCTACATTGACTTTAGATCAACTTCAAGGGATTTCTCATGGGCACTGTGCCCTGGGACACATCATTCTACGTTAAAAGCGAACTAGCCCCGCCATAATATTATACAACACTTTAGATGGTACCCTTATGTATTATTATAAATGTATTCATCGAAACACTAGTGCACTCTGTGCAACTTTCGATGTTTTGTTCACCTCGCTTCCTACTTGACTCTAATCGGTATTACAGGAGTTGCCAACATATTTCCTTATAACATAACCCTTTATGCTTTAAGATATGTCATCCTTCGTGGATCTGGAAAATATGTCTGCATTTTTCTATCATACACTGCAGACAAACTTAGCTCAACGTTTCGTGATTCAAACTTAATCACTTTTCAACATTCCTAATTAGATCATATATTATGTTAAGTTTTCATCTTGGTTTTCTAAGATAGAACCTATGTCTCAACATAGTGGATGTTGATTATCCTTTCTTTCTTTCAACCATTGATGTTAAACTTAATACTATTCCTAACTTGAGTTATTAAGGACCAGTTCCTTAATTAACTTCTATTCTAAAACCCTTTCCTGAATCCCTTAAGGAATACTACATAATATCATAATACACCTATTATCAACTTCTACACCTTATAAATTATTATTTATCAGCACTTGCGCTTTTATTCTTAACGCACTTAAGAATCACTCTATAAGCTCCCACTCAAAATATGTTCTTAACATATTTGGGTATGAGTCACTACTCTTACTCAAACTATGTTCCTACATATTTGAATTTCAGACTTATATTGCTCCCACTCAAAAATATGTCATTCACATATTGTTTTAGGAAGACTTTCATCGCTCCCACTCAATTTTATGCAAATTGCATATTTACTCACTATTTTGAACAGTTTCAAAATCCTTTGATCAAATATCAACCTTGGAGAATTACTATGAGATACTAGTACTTTTACTAGTTTTAAATCCACGAGACATTTAGCACACTTGAATCAAATTCATTTGAATTCGTCCAATACTTGAGAAATTGTGCTTTTGTCATTCACCCCCTTTTCCACTATGGATTTGCAATCATCTGGGAAAATTCAAGTAACCCCTTTTACTTGTGAGATTCAGCAACGAATCACTTTCTAATCTCAAGGGAATTTTTCTTTTGGGATTTCTCAAAGTTCTAGTTTACCATTATGTCCTTATAGTTCGTAGGTATGTCATATTCTCGTAATCATGACAAATGATTCACAAATGTCTCCATACAAGATATGGATTACATTTGGAATCCTACTTCATTAGTGAAAACACTAGTGGGGAAAACACAATGATCATTATCATTGATTCTTTCCTTTGTGAAGAGAATCCTTCAGGAATGTTTTTCTGTTGCGCTTCTCAACACTCTGATGCAGGGATTTGAATCCTCGTCGTGTTTTTCACTATCTTCCATTTGCTCCATAATTGAGAAATATCACTAAAAGTGAGTTTTCTCAAGAATGCACCAAAATCCAAGCAATACAAGTTTTGCTTTCCTTTTGGTTTCAGCTATGGATTTCGTATTCAAAGTTTCCAATGAGTACTCTACAAGGACTAATTCGCTATTGTTTTGGTTATATCGAATAACCCCAAAACTTTTATGAATCCAGATGGTTCACTATATTTTCTAATTGAGTGCTAACTATTTCTAACTTATGGTCTCTACATCTACACTACAACGATTTATTTGGCGCCATCTATTCACCCATTTTGATATCTAATATCACATTGTGATGCTTTGCATTTTGACGTTTCAAACGCTTTGCATTTCACAATTTTCTTCTATGTCATTCTTATAAAGTCGAATTCCATTACTATTGATCAAATCATAGTAATTTGATTGCCTTTTATATTTATACCCTTTGTTGATGAAACACTTTGATCAAATCAAATAATTTCATATTCATGTTTCCTTTGGTAAACTTCTTTACACATTTAAACAACCATATAATGATAATTACCATTTTGTCAAAACACAATACATCGGATATGTATTTACTTTTAACAATTCATTAAACACTTTGTATTCAAGTAATACACGGTGTTCAAGTTATTATGCTGAACTTAGGCATGATTTATATGTGATAAGATATCGAATGACTTTCACATATCATCGCATAACTTCGAATTTAAACAATGGTTACATTCAAAATGAATATATCAATAAGTTGGGTATTTTAAGGAATTTCAATATTTTACAATTGTTCATGCATTATCAATTAGTTTCAAACAACTAGGATAATTCACACGTAATCAAACAAGATATGAACAAAAATATAAATCATTCATAAAAGCAGAACAACTGTTTGTTACAAACTCATATGAATAATCGTCTCACAAAGTGTGAGACACACTAAAGAAGTTCACAATATATTGATTACAATAATCATCCTAAACATAAACTAAGTGGTAAATGTCGAGGGAGAGTGTCGCCGGCCATCATCATCATGCTTTCCATCAACACGCAACGTCACCTCCTCTCCAGCAAGCACCTCTCATGCAGAAGGACCTGTTTTCAGCAAAACAGAACAAGTATCAAATATACGTAACACTGCAAATGTGTTTATGATTATAACATTTATAAAATTGTATATCAAATATATACCTCTGTCATTGATGACCTCGGTGACATTTGGCTCAACCAAAACATTCCTAAGATGTGTCACGAACTAGTGGAACTCCATTGATTCCGCGTCGTCTCTCATAATGCAAGTCCTGACTTTTGCTTGGTAGCTTGGTGGCAGCGACCGCAGCACAAGGCCATTTGCAAAAGAGCCCGTCATCCAACTATCCAGGAAGTATGCAGGCCTCATGTACACATCATGCATGCGCTCCAAGTGGTCATCAAGTGATGAGTTCTTGATACATTGCAAATGTATCTATAATTTTTGATGTTCCATTCTTGGTTTTATCCACTTTCTTGTGTTTTGTTCCAACTTTGGAGTGCTTTTCATATGATTTCTTGGACTAACGTATTAACAAGAGCCATAGTGCCAGCTGCCTGTTTTCTGCTATTTATGGTTCCAGGAAAGTCAGAAAATTAATATTCTCGGAATTGGACGGGACAAAAGCCAAAGTGCCTATTTTTCTGGAAGTGATCAAGTGCCAGAATACGAGACGGAGAAGGGCCAGGGAGCGACCACACCACCTGGCCACGCGACCAGGCCTGGCTCGTTCCAGGTGGTGGTGTGGCCGCTCCTGGCACCCCCTCGGCCTCTCCTTCCGCCTATATATTGCCCTCGGGACGAAAACCCTAAGTGCCCGATCAAAAATCCACAAAAGAGTCTGTACCCACCGTCATCTCCATCCCTAGATCGGGAGGGATCTGAAGCTCTTTCCGGCACCATGCCGGAGAGGGGAATTCACCCTAGAGGCCTTCTTCATCACCATGCAAGCCTCTAGTGTGATGCGTGAGTAGTTCATCCTTGGTCTACGGATCCATGTAGTAGCTAGATGGCTAGTTTCTCCTCCTTTGTGCTTTCATGTTTAGATCTTGTGAGCTCCGTTCATGATCTGATCATCTATTTGTAATTCATACATGTTGTGTTTGTGGGGATTCGATGGATATTGAGCTACTATTTCAGATTGATTATTGATTCTATCATGTCTTTGTTATTTGAGATCTTGCATGCTTTCCGTTGTTAGTAGCTATCTTGTCCAAGTAGATGCTAGCAACTCCAAGAGTTAGTATTTATGCTCGATAGTGGGTTCATGCCTCCGGTAATCTGGGGAAGTGACAGAAATCTCTAAGGTACTAGATGTGTTGTTGCTACTAGGGAGAAAACAACAATCCTTTGTTCATAGAACAATCGTATTGCTTACTTTACACGCAGTTCGTAAAGCAATAATCTGTTGCTTGCAACTTAATACTGAAGGGGGTTCGGATGATAACCTGAAGGTGGATTATTAGTCATAGATGCAGTTGGATGGCGGTCTATGTATTATGTTGTAATGCCCAATCAAGTCTCAGAGGAGTCAAGATGATTAGTATATGCATGTATTGCTTTCTCGGTGTTTGTCAATTGCCCCGCTGTAATTTGTTCACCCAGCATGTTATCTATCTAAGGAGAGCCACCTCTAGTGAACTATGGATCCCAGTCCTTTTTCTTTACATATAATCTACAACTGTTTACTTCTTTGTGTTTACTTTCTGCAAACTTTTACTTCCTTCTAGACGATACATTTAATCCTTTGTTTTCCGCAAAACACTGTGAGATTGACAACCTCATCGCAAGTTGGGGACAAAGTTATGTGGTTGTGTTGTGCAGGTCTCCACGTTGCTACTAGCACCGGTAGTGCGCCCTGCCAAAGCTCAGCTAGTAACACCTTTGGGGTGTTTCCTTGCTCCTACTGGTTCGATTAAACCTTGGTTTCATAACTGAGGGAAAACTTACTGCTGTGCTCATCATACCTTCCTCCTGGGGTTCCCAACGAGCTCTACGTTGATAGTCGAGCATATCAAGATCATTTCTGGTGCCGTTGCCAGGGAGTCAAGGACATCTTCACAAGGGGAGTCCGTCATAACCAATCTCTTTACTTTGTTGTTTTTTTTTGCTTTGTTTGCTTGTTTCTTTATCAAAAACACACAAAAAATTAGTTTTACTTGTTTGCTTTCTTATTTGAAAACCCACAAAAAGACTACTCTTGAAAATACTAAGTTGTGTGACTTCACTAGCACCAACAACAATGATTTTATGAGCATACCTATTGCTCCACCTGTGGCTGAAAATACTTTCTTTGAGATAAAACCTGCTTTACTCAATCTTGTTATGAGAGAGCAATTTTCTGGTATTGGTAATGAAGATGCTTCTTCCCATCTAAATAAATTTGTTGAACTTTGTGAGATGCAAAAGCATAGGGATATAGATGGTGATATTATTAAGCTGAAATTGTTTCCTTTCTCTTTGAGAGGAAAAGCTAAAGAATGGTTGAATTCCTTAACTAGGAATAGTATTGATTCTTGGACTAAGTGCAAAGATGCTTTTATTGGAAAATACTATCCTCCTGCTAAGATTATATCCATGAGAAGTGAAATAATGAAGTTTAAACAACTTGATAATGAGAATATTGCTCAAGCTTGGGAAAGAATGAAATCTTTGGTTAAGAATTGTCCCACTCATGGACTGACTGCTTGGATGATCATCCAAAAAATTTATGCAGGATCGAACTATTCTTCAAGGAACCTATTGGATTCAGCTGCTGGAGGTACCTTTATGACCATCACTTTGGGTACTGCAACAAAACCTTTGGACAATATGATGGTTAATTATTCTGAATGGCATACTGAGAGAGCTCCACAAGGTAAGAAGGTAAATTCTGTTGAGGAAACCTCCTCCTTGAGTGATAAGATTGATATTATTATGTCTATGCTTGTTAATGGGAAAGCCCATATTGATCCAAATAATGTTCCTTTAGCCTCTTTGGTTGCTCAATAAGAGCAAGTTGATGTGAACTTCATAAGAAATAACAACTTTGGTAGCAATGCTTATGGTAATAATGCTTATAGGAACAATTTTGGTAACAACAATTATAAGCCACATCCTCCCAACAATGGTAATGCTTATGGAAATTCTTACAACAATAATAAGAGTGCTCCCTCTGAACTTGAAGTTATGCTTAAAGAGTTTATTAGTAAACAAACTGCTTTCAATAAATCTATTGAGGAAAAACTCTCTAATGCTGAAAGAAATATAGCATCTTTGGCTGAAGCTCAATCTACTTTGAATAAAATGGCTGCTAAACCTGAAACTAATGAGAATCCCTTTGCAGCTACTAATGCCATACAAGTAAGAATTGATGAAAATGTTAGACTATTAGCTGAATTACATGCTAATTGGGAAAGAGAGGATGAAATTGCTAGAAACATTAGTGTTTCCACTATCACCACCACTAGTGTTGAGGCTAGTAATAGTTCTACTACTCAAGATGATAAAGTTGATTTTGATCTTGATGGTTGCAATATCTCTGAAGTTATTAAGTTCCTACAAAAGCTTGCTAAAAGTCCTAATGCTAGTGCTATGAACATGCCTTTTCCAAAACACATTACTGATGCTCTCATAAAGATTAAAGAAGAAAAGATGAAACATAACGCTTCTATTCCTATAAAGCAAGAAGATGGTTGGGAACCCATCATTAATATGAAAGTGAATGACTTTGATTTCAAAGCTTTGTGTGATCTTGATAGTAGTGTTTCTATTATGCCTAGAAGGATTTATGATATGCTTGATTTGCCTCCTCTTGAAGATTGTTATTTGAATGTCCCACTTGACGCTAATGCTAAAAAGAAACTCATGGGAGTCTTAATGATGTTCTTATTATGGTTAACGATTCGTATGTCCCCGTTGATTTCTATGTTTTGGATGTTGAATACAATGCTTCTTGTCCTATTACTTTGGGAAGACCTTTTCTTACAACTGTTGGTGCCATCATTGATATGGAAGAAGGCACCATTAAATATCAACTCCCACTCAAGAAAGGTATAGAACACTGCCCTAAAAAGAGATAAAATATTTCTTTTGCTTCTCCTATGAAAACAAAATTTGGTCTTAATGCTTCTTCATTTCAGAACACTTGATTCTTTCTTTGCTTCTTATGCCTAACTTAACGGCGTTAAAGAAAAGTACTTGTTAGGAGATAACCCAAAAGTTTTAGATGAGTCCTGGAAGTTATTACCTCTGTAATAATCTCTCCTTATCCTTTTTATTTTCTTTTTGTGCCAAGAGTAACCTCTAATGAGAGAGAAGTAACGATCGGGAAAGTTGCTGTCCCGAAACAGATATCTGTGATTCACCATAAAAATTCGTGGGAGAGCTCTGTATGTGGGATTGAGCTGTAATTTTTTTTTATTATGCCCCAGGTGGCTATCTAACTTTCGTTAGTTCAACACTTTTTTATTTGAGCAACATAAGGTCTTCGAACAAATTCGTCTTTACCTGCTGGTCTGTTTTGACAGATTGCTGCCATTTTCTGCATTTGCTTCTTGTTAGTTCATTCTTGAGTTCTTTTGGGGAATTGAGCTTTTTGAGGGAAGTGCTACAGTAGCTAGTGTTCTAATGGAAGTTTATTTGGTGTTAGTACTAAACCTTGAGACTTATTTATCTTAAGTGCACTAATGTTGCTAATAAGATTGTGTGAAGTTTTGTATGAAGGAAAAATTCTAGGTTTATGGAAGGAATGGGTAATGAGATGAAGGATGGACTAAAGCTCAACTTAGGGATTCCACGCGTGTCACCCCAAGAAATATCAAAGAAGTACAAGCGTCAAAGTTTAGGGATGCCCAAGGCATCCCCTTCTTCATCAATAAAAATCCCAGGTTTCTTCCAAACGCTTCATTTTTATTATTTCATGCACAGTTGTGTTTTTCTTGGAGCGTCTTCTTTTTCGTTTTTGTTTTGGTTTTTAGTTTGCTTGGTTTGCTTAGTTTTCTGAATAAATTGGTTGGACCCCCTCTTTCATACTTTGGTTTGCAAATAGTTTGGTTTGGTTTGGAAAAGAGTAGGAAAGTTCATGCTTATGTGGTAAAAAGAGCTCGTTTTTGACTGCGGCCTATGCTTTGTCATGCCATGCTTGATATTGTTTTGGGTTTATGCTTAGTATTATTTTCTGTAGCATGACTTGTTATAAACAATTGAGATTGCTTAATGTGCCTTGAATGAATCATGCGTTGTTTTAGCATATTAAAGCATAGTATAGTGGTATTCTCCTTTGATGCTTTATTTGGGTTGACTTGGCACATGCTCACACCATGTTATGACTATCTCAAGTCACCATAGCCTTTATGATCCTTTAGTTTTCAACTTGTAGTATCACTTTATTCTTTAATCAATGATGTTTTGTCGCTCTGCATGATTATGGCCATTATTGCTCTCTTAGTTTGTCACTCCCAGTCTTTTGCTAGCCTCCACAATAAAGTATGAGTTCCAATCATGCATCCAACTCCCTAAACCAAGTTATTCCAAAGAGTCCACCATACCTACCTACTAGCTTATGCTATTCCAAGTATATTCATGCTTTTTTTACCTTCCACTTGTTATGAGAAAACTAATGATTAAAGCTCTCACGAACTTGATGGCACACTTTACTTTTTTGCCTTTAATAAACTTGAACCATTGGGTCCTTATTTGGTGCATATATGCTTGCGCTTTATAAGTTGAAATTAGCAGAACCATGTACCATGGGGAACACTTTCAACATTGCACTTGTACTTTGTACCCCGTTGATATCTTGTTCTTTTGCTTATGGATCCCGACGGTGTGAAATAAAAGTGGAACTTGCAAGATAATGGAGTTTGTATGTGTGTTAGAGAAACGCCTGGGCCGCTAGCCTAAGCCATGCCTAATCTTGGTGGAAACTTGAAGCATCACCATAATGAGCACTCTATGAAGCATCCTCAATAAAAACCTATGAAAATAGCAAATAAAAAGATCACTGAGATGCTCATTGTCTGCTTGCCTTGTCATTTTGATTATGGGAAAGCTCCCGTATCATGTGCAAGGGGTACCCCGTTGGCGGTTCTTAATGATACACATATACTTACAATGACAAAAGCTTACTCGTGACTGAAGTTGAGTAGCATGAGGATCGGTCTTCATAAGTAAGGGGCATGAGATTTTGGTTTATAACTTGTCAAGCATATCCTCTTAGTTGTGTCACTTTAACCTTAATCACCTTCAAGATGCTTATGATAGGGGCAATGAGAGCTGAAAGCTACAAGTACCATAATTTTTGGAAGCTCTTTATAAGACTTGAATCCCTACTTCCTTTTACAAAAGGCCTTTCTACCACCATTATATTGAGTCTCCACCTTCTATCTTTATGCACCTACTTTCAGAGCATAGTGGCCATTCTTAGTTCTATGTGCATTGTCCCAAGACTAGTTGATTGATGCATAACTTGTTATTGCTTGTTTTAAACTATTGTATCTAGTCACTCTTTTGAAGTTTGAAGGTGTCATATGCATTTATATTTGCTACTCTATTGAGGGACAAGCTGAATACTTTTACGCTACGTTTTCTTTATGTGAAACAAACAAACGTCTTGCAAAGCATTGTTATTCATGAATATTTTGTTTGTGCCTTTTCATGTTGCATCATAGTTTCTTTGCTTATTGCTAGAACTTTGTCTTTCATGTTATAATTGAAGTACTTTGATCCCAGCTTTGAATGTTTTGCAAATACTTTGATCAAGTCTTTGTTGGTGCATGTCACCTCAAAAATTATTCTTTCTTTTTATCACTTACCTACTCGAGGACGAGCAGGAGTTAAGCTTGGGGATGTTGACACATTGCAAATGTATCTATAATTTTTTATGTTCCATGCTTGGTTTTATCCACTTTCTTGTGTTTTGTTCCAACTTTGGAGTGCTTTTCATATGATTTCTTGGACTAACCTATTAACAAGAGCCACAGTGCCAGCTGCCTGTTTTCTGCTGTTTTTGGTTCCAGGAAAGTCAGAACATGAATATTCTCGGAATTGGACGGGACAAAAGCCAAAGTGCCTATTTTTCTGGAAGTGATCAAGTGCCAGAATACGAGACGGAGAAGGGCCAGGGAGCCACCACACCACCTAGCCGCGCGGCTAGGCCTGGCCCGCGCCAGGGGGTGGTGTGGCCACTCCCGGCACCCCCTCGGCCTCTCCTTCCGCCTATATATTGCCCTCGGGAAGAAAACCCTAAGTGCCCGATCAAAAATCCACGAAAGAGCCTATAGCCGCCGTCATATCCTTGCCTAGATCGGGAGGGATCTGAAGCTCTTCCTGGCACCCTGCTAGAGAGGGGAATTCACCCTGTAGGCCTTCTTCATCACCATGCAAGACTCCGGTGTGATGCGTGAGTAGTTCATCCTTGGACTACGGATCCATGTAGTAGCTAGATGGCTAGTTTCTCCTCCTTTGTGCTTTCATGTTTAGATCTTGTGAGCTCCGTTCATGATGAAGATCATCTATTTGTAATTCATACATGTTGTGTTTGCGGGGATCTGATGGATATTGAGATGCTATTTCAGATTGATTATTGATTCTATCATGTCTTTGTTATTTGAGATCTTGCATGCTTTCCGTTGCTAGTAGATATCTTGGCCAAGTAGATGCTAGCAACTCCAAGAGTTAGTATTTATGCTCGATAGTGGGTTCATGCCTCTGGTGATCTGGGGAAGTGACAGAAATATCTAAGGTACTAGATGTGCTATTGCTACTAGGGAGAAAACAAGAATCCTTTGTTCATAGAACAATCGTATTGTATACTTTACACGCAGTTCGTAAAGCAATAATTTGTTGCTTGCAACTTAATACTGGAGGGGGTTCGGATGAAAACCTGAAGGTGTATTATTAGTCATAGATGCAGTTCTATGGCGGTCTATGTATTATGTTGTAATGCCCGATCAAGTCTCAGAGGAGTCAAGATGATTAGTATATGCATGTATTGCTTTCTCGGTGTTTGTCAATTGCCCCGCTGTAATTTGTTCACCCAACATGTTATCTATCTAAGGAGAGCCACCTCTAGTGAACTATGGATCCCGGTCCTTTTTCTTTACATACAATATACAACTGTTGACTGCTTTGTGTTTACTTTCTGCAAACTTTTACTTCCTTCCATTCGATACATTTAATCCTTTGTTTTCCGCAAAACACGGTGAGATTGACAACCTCGTCACAAGTTGGGGACAAAGTTCTGTGCTTGTGTTGTGCAGGTCTCCACGTTGCTACTAGCACCAGTAGTGCGCCCTGCCAAAGCACAGCTAGTAACAGCTTTGGGGTGTTTCCTTGCTCCTACTGGTTCGATTAAACCTTGGTTTCATAACTGAGGGAAAACTTACTGCTGTGCTCATCATACCTTTCTCTTGGGGTTCCCAACGAGCTCTACGTTGAAAGTCGAGCGCATCAGTTCTCCTCTATCTTAATGGGGAGGAAGTATCCCATCGGCTCATGCTCCCATATGCGTGCTTGTTCCACGAAATGTGTCCTAAGCTGTAGCATTACCGTACGAGGGTTGACATCACCCAAGAAAGGCCACAGCTCATCCACCATTCTAACGCATTGTAACTGAAATGAAGGAGGCCATCTCCCGACAGAGATAGCGGTCTTCCCGCTGCTATGGGGTCTCTAGGTCAATGGGCTGATCCAAATCCATCCCGTCGAGTATGTAGTCGACCACGTCATTCTCGCTAAGGAGAATGTGGAGACGTGCAACCCATATAGAGAAGTTTGATCCATCTAATCTGAGCTTCTCTCCTTCTAACCAATCAATCGTCAACAAAAAAGGTGGCATCTACATTTATAATTGCAAAAGGAATTTAGACTAAGTTTATAATTTAATGAGTTAATAATAAATCCACTCAGAAACACCTATCCCATGAAGGGTTCCTAGTGATAACACGACCCCTATTATCCACATCTCCCCCGATTGTCACGGCCATCAATGTGGGTTCAAGGGTGGATGCTAAACGTCGGTCACATCATTCATGCGACTCGTGCTCGATCTTTCGACCATCCGCGTTCAGAGGCCATGTCTGCACATGTTAGGGTCACCAACTCAACTTTAGTGTATTCACTGTGCAACATGGCTTACACCCACTATATGCGAACGTAGATATGTCTGACACCCATGCCTATACCATGGATCGCCTCATACCGAAGAACTTTCTTGGTGGTGCACACTAAGGGGGAACACAATCGTTGGTAATTTTAACAGGGATCATCTTATTAGGCTACCATCGAGTATATAATACTAGCACACAATAAGATATACAAACAATAACATTGAATGTAAATGCGATGTGATATGGTCCTTCACGTCGTGATCTCCATCCGTCGTCACTGGATTCCGGCGCCAGGGTTCCAGCACCGTAGACACTAGGGTACCGGTGTCTTTCCAGCGTGGTAGTCCGTCACCTACATGACTATCTACTACTACGTAACATAAGGTAATCACTTTACCTTTGCCACAACCATATCACAAAGCAACGCCCCCCTGCAAAACAAAGTTAGACGGAATGGGGAACACAACCACTAGGGTACCTTTGCTCTACTTTATCTTTGCATGTTTTACGTGGCTGAATGGGCTTTCGCACAAGAACCGTTCTTACCTACGAACTTTCAGCACAACGCTGGTCAAGTAGTTGTCTCTACTACACCCCTTTCGGGGCCCTCCATTGCAAATAGCATACCAACTAATGCGAGAGAGACAGAAACCCCCCT
Source organism: Avena eriantha (assembly GCA_910589775.1). Taxonomy (NCBI): domain Eukaryota; kingdom Viridiplantae; phylum Streptophyta; class Magnoliopsida; order Poales; family Poaceae; genus Avena; species Avena eriantha. The sequence continues at coordinate 328,166,787 of OU342742.1, read as the reverse complement.
AAGCCACTTTATATGGTACAAGTCGTATGTCAAGCGTGGACCAGTCTCGCAAATGAACGCGTAAAGTCGGTTGGGGAACGCTTCATCAAGCATTTCTGCGGTATACACAAGTACATGTGGGAGGGTAACAACTAAAAGATCAACGCCCACACGCTACATCTCGTGTGTTCTACCCGTACTAGCATTACTACGCATAGATCTAGCTATGATGCCACTGTAGGGTTCCGTGTATGAAAACAATAAAATTTTACCCTACGCCCCTAAACCCCTGATACTTCCAGGACCTATATGTTAGTAATACAATAATGGGAGGGGCTTTTCGCGAACTTACCCTTGACGACTGAAAAGCGTTGTCAACGCTCAGGAGAGCGTGGTTGATGTAGACGAGCCAAAGACAACCTCAAGGTCGTGATGAAGTCATTGCGCTCTTGTGGCTCCAACGACTTGAGTGCCTCAAGTGTGACACCTCGCGGGGAGTTACACACGTCCGGTGGCTGACGATGGCTCCCGCTTCCCCGATCCAGCAGCAGTTGCGGAAGTAGAGCTCCTGCATCCGAATCCCGCAGCGCGACGGTGCTCTGCAGTGAATATGTCTCTCGTTCAAGCAGTCCAGACTTGGGACCGCGGTCACGGGAGAGAGAGAATATCAATTGGAGGTATTCCCAAAAGTGAGAAGACCTTTATTAATTATTGTCTTTATTTATCTGGCCAAATACCCCCACTATATATAGGGGAAGGGAGGTACTACCTCCCTCAATGTCCCGGGGTTGGACTATAGGAGAGGGAGGTGGGGGGAGGCGCCGTCGGCCACCCCCTCATGGGCCCCACATGGGGGGCTGGCCCAATAGGGCCGCCGGCCACCCCTTGGCCCCTTCCTTCTCTTTCCTTTCCCTAATGGGCCCTCTCCCCTCCGGGAATTGGCCCATTAAGCCTTTTGACCTTTTAAATTGATTTTATCTTTATTAAATAATTATGAATAAATCATTAAATCAATATTTAACATTCATTCACATATTATTCAATTATGTGGCTATGGAACACCTTCCACCTCCACTCCGGACATCCTCCAGACTTACCGAAACCCTTCCGATTTTCTCTATACTATTCTTCGGCGATTCTTTCGATCCTATAAACACTCTCTAAGCATCATCAAGCCCTTAAGTGTGATACCCCACGGTTCGGGAGCACTCCAGACATGGTTGGGACACTCACGCACTAATGATCGACAGAGGGACCTGGATGGCCATGTGACCCCTATGCGTTCCACGAAGATCTTTCGTTGTTTGAACCGGGACAGTCATGCCTTATTCCCTTTGTCTCTCGATACTTGCATTGCCCGAGATCTAATCAATGACATCACCATGTCGTGTTCAATATCGTTACCAAACAATGCTACTTCACTCGTTCCGACAAGTGATATCCCTGTGATCTAATCACACATTGTGCATCTATTGGATATAACTTCTCTGAGTGGGCCCTTGAGTATCTTTCCGTCACATGGACGGACAAATCCCACTCTTGACATATATTACCTCTACGGTTTCCTCTGAGTACCTGAACACACCTTTATAACCACTGTATTACCAAGTGGAGCTTGATGCTATCTAAGCACTCTCGGGAGACAGTGATTGATATAGCCTCACGGTCTAAGGAATAGTCTACGAGGATACATTTCTAATCATCATAACTTGAACTTTGTGACATGATCGGGTCAAGATGTTTAGGTTGGGTATTGGTTCATCATCTCATTCTCAGAATGAGTTGACTCCATTTCCAACTGGCATAAATGCCACATGATCAGGAAACATGATCATCTGTTGACCAATGAACTAGTGACTAGAGTTTCACTGGGAACCCCTTGTTGTTTATAGATCACGCGTGTATTGATGTTTCCACTCAATACAGTTATAACATGATATAAAACATAATCATAAACTATATGAAATATGATAATAGTCCTTATTACTATTTGTCTCTAGAGCATATTTCCAACAGGATTTGCCCCTCTCTACTTGAGAGAGATATCTCTGGGGCCCTCAAGTGATCGGATCCAGAAATGCATAGTCGTGCTACATATGGTTAAGAGTTAACCTAGTAAAGGGATTCCGAAGCACAGTATCGAGAAAGAGAGGTCAGCTTGGAGCTAGACCAAATATCATAGGGCAAAGGGAAAGACATGTACTCAACCTTGTGATGGTTCATCCGAATGATCTTTATATGCATTTAGGAGTTGGCACGCCTTACTAGAGGTCGCTACCAACTATTGACGGAGTAAGTTTACTCGTGTCATGTCTATACGTGTATGAACCTATAGGGTCACACACTTTAGGGGCTGGCCTAATAAGGATTGGATCCGAATTAGACTAGGCTTAGGATGCTAATGGGTAGCTAATGTAGAAGCCCACCAGGGATGCCTATATAAGAGAGAGTGAGACGAGCTGAATAGGGTTGAGCATTCACCCAGCCGCCACTCCTCTTCCGCCAGTGTTGCACGTGTAGACCTAGCAGTCCGTCGTGTGACGCTCCACCTCGGACGTGTGGATACCTTAGAGGTACTACAGCTGTAGCACTTGGACAAGCCACGCAAAGGGGAGCTTTGCGTGGGATGAGGACAGACATGGTAACTTAGTGGACGAAGTTGAGTTGAGGAGAAGAAAGAACGAAGAGAAGCGCATGGCTGAACAAGCTAAGAGGACTAGGAAGGGGGTGTCGAAGAGGAAGGGCAAGGAGCCCAAGATCAACTACAGGACTTTGGATGCGGTCTCCTACTCCTCCATCTGTCACCGTGACTTGTTTGCTGAGCTGCCTCATGATGATGAGCTGGGGGATACTCGTTTTTGGTGTGCTTAACAGAAGGGCATCTATGAAGATGTGTATGCCAGGCTGAACATTAGGCCTATGCACCCACTGGTACTTGTTGATGCTTTGGAGAAGTATCATCTTGTGGATGCGATGTATGTGGCTGAGAGGATGGGGTTGCACCATCTCATGTCTCTCTAGTGCTCCTTTGACTCTGAGGTGGTGAAGCAGTTCTTCTCCACTTTGGTTATTTGTGGGGATGAGCGTCGCACTATGAAGTGGATGACTCATGACAGGCCTATGACTGCTGATTTTCACGTGTTTGCTGAGGTTCTTGGATACTCTTTCCGGACCAGGGATAGAGCCAGTGGCCACCCCATCATCACCCAGCTGAAGCCCAACAAAGATGTAGCTCTCTCTCCTTGCACTGTGGACAATGGCATTGTGGGCACTCTGGCTGGTCTTGCTCCCATCTATGCTGCCTTAGTGGGTCTCTTCCGTGACTCCATTACTCCGAGTGGGGGCAACAATGATAGCATCTATGGTCACCTTCTTCAGCTACTTCAGTTTTCTCATGAGGTTGCCTCTTGCGAGGACGAGTCGGTGCAGTACAGGATGGATGTCATGGACTTCATTTACCATGAGTTGTCTAACACTATGTTCAACCGTCTGTCCATTCCCTATGTACCCTACATTATGATGCTCATCAAGCACATGCTTCCTACTGAGCAGTTCCACATGGACTCGATGCATAAGGCCAAGAAGATCTACACCAAGGTTCGGAAGACCTCTCACCCCTCCTCTGCTCCTAAGGGCCTCATGAGGGATGCTCGCAGGGCCCCTGTGCCTCCCGTTGCCCGTGAGATCAAGCAGCTGAACTGGTTCTAGCGTAACATACTCTGCATGGGCGTGGACACGCACAAGGGTCAGTACGAGGCATACAAGCAGCGCCATGAGTTGGCTCACTCCCAGCAGCTCATTCGCCACCATGTGTCCGGTGCTTCGGGTGATCCTCCGGCTCCTACACCTCCCACTCTGTATGCTCGGTGGAACTCTTCCTCCGGGTTGAACTATGGTGAGCTGGAGCGTCACTTGTTCCCCTCTGCGCCTGCTGCTGATGATGAGGATGAGGAAGGTGACATTGAGGAGCTTGAAGATGAGGATGAGGATGAGAATGAAGACGAGGAAGAGGACAAGGACGAGGACTACGAGTGATCCCGTGGAGTGCTAGCATCGCTCTTCTCCCTTTTTGGTGTCTAGATGCCAAGGGGGAGAAGTAGTTCTATTAGGATGTCCGTGGATTTGCATGGGTCGGGCATGAGCACTTGCATTTTTCTATTCATCGTTTTCTTGCTTATGCCCATTTAGCGTTGAACTTTATATTTGTGGTTTGCGGTTGTTTGAGACTCTATGTGGTTGTCTGGATTATGCCTTTGGAGTTCATCTCATGGATTATTCGTATGGATCTATCTATTCATATCCTATTGCTGGAGGTTTTTATCACGGAAGGCGCTTATATTGGTTATCCGGTAATGATTGTGGCTTATGTCAAGGTTGCCTTCCCTCTACCTCTGTGGTATGTTTATGTTGCTCATATGTCTATGGAATGGATTCACCTATTTGTGTGTATTTGTATTCCAATGCAAAATTCTATTATGCACACATTGAGGGGGAGTCCCTTTCATAGTTATTTCTGTTTGTCTTGTGACTTTCTCCTGCAAATCCTGGTATTGTCATCTAACACCAAAAAGGGGGAGATTGAAAGAACATTTCATGTTTTCCTATGTTTTTCCTGTTAGATAACAATATTGTGGAGATTATTCATGTGCGCTAAGTGTGCATGAAGCTTTGAGGGGGGCCGGATTATCCGCCCCACCAAGGGCCGGATAATCCGGCCTACCTCATTGCTCAAAGGAAGCCAAGGCGCGTTGCTCGGTATCCGGTCGGATTTTCTCCCAGAAAATCCGAACTGGGGCGGTTTTTCCTCCCCAGGCTGGATAATCCGGCTGTCGCATGGGCCGGATAATCTGGCCCCTAGTTTTTGAGCAAAGAGAGCCAAGGCGCGTCGCTCGGTATCCGGTCGGATTTTCTCCTGGAAAATCCGAACTGGGGCGGTTTTTCCTCCCCAAGCCAGATAATTCGGCCTTCACATAGGACCAGATAATCCGGCCCCAGAAGTTGATCAAGGGCAAGCTCGGCGCGACGCTCTGATAGGGGGCGGATTATCTGCCGGACATTCCGAGTCTAGGGCGGTGTTTTCCCCAGGCCAGATAATCCGGCCCCAAAGTGTCCAACGGCTGGTTTCGGAAGGGGGTATAAATACCCCTTCTTCCCAACGTTCAGAACTCTTGATTCATTCGAAATTGTCCAGACATTGTGCAAGAGCTCTCATTCTCGATCTCCCACTTCAACCACCCGTAGGTCTTGATCTTTGGAGGAATTGAAGGAGGAGAAGTTCATCATCATCATCATGAATCAAGCGCTTCAACTCCTCTCCATTCACTTGGAGAAATCCCTATTCTAGTATTCTTCTCAATACCTAGATCTTGTTCATTGTATTTGATAACTTTGTTCTTGTGGCAGCTTGTTGTCATTTCGGGAGCCTCCAAGTTGTTTGTGGAGTTGTTGCCCCGCTAGTTATGTAAAGGCGCCGGTGCCCACCTCGAAGGGTACGTATAGTGGAAAGGTGGATAAGGCCTTTGGTGGCGGGATCCATCGGAGAACGGGGTGAGGCCTATTGTGGCGTGGTGGTCTTAGTACCACCCACCCCTCCAACGTAGACGTACTTCCCTTAACAAGGAAGGAACTGCGGTCAAACAAATCTTGTGTCTCTGCGTGCTTCACTACGGTTTACCCGTTCCTCTTCCACTCGCTCTTTACTCGCTAGTAGATAGGTTTGCATATAGGGAAATTCCACCTAATAGTTTATCTAGAGAATTTACCCTTTGTGCTAAGCCTAAAATTGAAAAAGTATTAAAAATTGGTGTAGAACCTTTTCACCCCCCCCCCTCTAGGTGCCCATACGATCCATTTCAAAGGCTCACGCGATGCAGGGCGGATCCTGAGGACGATGCATCCGGAGCGCCTGCAGAGTGGGAGTGGGCTCTCCTCAAACTCTTACTTTACCGAGGCGAGCGACGCGGAGAAGCGGGTCGATGGCGTGGAGTAGGGGGAGTGGAGTGCCACCATCGACGACGATGAAGACCTCGACGAACCGGACACCCGTCAAGGGGGAATCTTAGTGGAAGGATATAGAGTTGTCCATTGGTAGCCAGTTGTCACTCCATATTTCTAGTCTTTGTTCCTGTGCCAATCCTCCAAATGATGCCTTTTTAGTAGCTCCAAACCACGAGTTATCCCTTGCCAACATGGTTAAACATTCTGACTAAATACCGTGTTAGTGAGTTCTCCTGCTGGGTAGTATTTTGATTTGAGTAATCTTGCGTTCATGCTTTCAGGATGACAAGAAATCTCCAAGCCCTGTCTAGCGAGCAGAGCTTGGTTAAAAATTCTCAAATCTCGGAAGCCAGTTCCACCATGAATTTTTTGGCATACTCATCTTGTCCCACACCATCCAATGGACATTTCCTCTCACATTTTCATCTCCCCGCCAAAAATTCCTAATAATTTGTGAAAGTTCCTCACACAGTCCAGCAGGAAAATTCAACACGCTCATAGCATATGTTGACATTGCATATGACAAGAATTTCACTATAGCCTCTTTAGTTGCACCAGATATATTCTTTTCCTTCCAATCCGAGCACTTCTTCAGCAATATGTATTTTGTTTGTTTGAGTTTTCCATCTTTCACTTGTCCCTCAGAAATAGGTAGTCCAAGATACTTGTCATCTAGTGTCGTGGATCCAACTTTGAAAATCTAAGCCATCACGTCCTTGTCCTCTTGAGACACATTTTGTCCAAACAAGACTAAACATTTTGTTGGGCTTAAATGTTGACTTGTACTTTTTTCATATAGTCAAAGGACCTCATTCACCTTGTTTGCTTTCTTGACATTTTCTTGAAAGAACAAGAGTCTATCACTAGCAAACAAAAGATGGGATATAGTTCTTGAATCATATTCGAATTAATTTAATGGTGAAGTGAGGCAGCGATACTATCACCAACTTACAAGAATAAGTAGGGCGACAACGGGTGTCCTTGACGAAGCCCACGAGTTGGTCTGAAACTTTCAAGCATCCTTCCATTGAACCTGACAGAAAAACGGATATATTATACACAAGTCATTATCCACTTTATCCATGGTTGAGCAAAGCCAAATTTTCTCAGTGTTTGCTCAATGAATCTTCGGTCTACTCGATCATAAGCCTTCATTAGGTCCATCTTGGATGCACAAAATTTTACAGCAGTGTTTGATCCTTTTTGCCATGCATGTATACATTCAAAAGCGATGGTTGCATTGCCTGTGATCATAGGTCCCGACATAAAGGCACTCTAAGTTTCTAAAATAATATCCTGAAGATGCGTCTCATTCTATTAACCAGGCATTTTGCAACAACTTTATAATTAACATTGCAAATGTTGATTGGTCGAAAGTCTTTTAAGGCCATTGGTTCTCATTCTTTGAAGACAAAGACATGCCTAAACATGTAAATCATACGTTTCTCGTCCTTATTCCCCTTTGCAAGGATAGTGTTGCTCATCCCCTCCTCTTCACCAGCATCAGGGAGACAACCACCCTCCCTATTGCCGAAGTGGTCGCACTCATGCCCTTGGTCCGAGCTTCAAGTCCACAGCTCCTAGAAGAGCGAGGGAGACTGCGTCATAGCATCTTGCGCCAAATCCTAGACGTATCGTGGCCATGCTTTCCGCCCCTTGCCATGGTCCTAGTCATCATCACGCATGCCCAGGTCTCTGAAGTCGTCGTGGAACTAGATACTATCTTCCTCTTCCCGCATGGCACGCTCATTGTCGAAGAAACTGTAGTGCCACGGGTTCGTTGTTGGCATCGACAGCTAATGGGTCAGTGATGTGCTCGACGTTCGACGTAGAGCTCGTTGGGAACCCCAAGAGGAAGGTACGATGAGCACAGCAATAAGTTTTCCCTTAGTTATGAAACCAAGGTTTAATCGAACCAGTAGGAGCAAGGAAACACCCCAAAGGTGTTACTAGCTGAGCTTTTGCAGGGCGCACTACCGGTGCTAGTAGCAAACGTGGAGACCTGCACAACACAACCACAGAACTTTGTCCCCAACTTGCGATGAGGTTGTCAATCTCACCGTGTTTTGCGGAAAACAAAGGATTAAACGTATCGAATGGAAAGAATTAAAACTTTGCAGAAAGTAAACACAAAGCAGTAAACAGTTGTAGATTGTATGTAAAGAAAAAGGACCGGGATCCATAGTTCACTAGAGGTGGCTCTCCTTAAGATAGATAACATGCTGGGTGAACAAATTACAGCGGGGCAATTGACAAACACCGAGAAAGCAATACATGCATATACTAATCATCTTGACTCCTTTGATACTTGATTGGGCATTACAACATAATACATAGACCACCATCTAACTGCATCTATGACTAATAATCCACCTTCAGGTTATCATCCGAACACCCTCCAGTATTAAGTTGCAAGCAATAGATTATTGCTTTACGAACTGCGTGTAAAGTAAACAATACGATTGTTCTATGAACAAAGGATTGTTGTTTTCTCCCTAGTAGCAACAGCACATCTAGTACCTTAGAGATTTCTGTCACTTCCCCAGATTACCAGAGGCATGAACCCACTATCGAGCATAAATACTAACTCTTGGAGTTGCTAGCATCTACTTGGCCAAGATAGCTACTAACAACGGAAAGCATGCAAGATCACAAATAACAAAGACATGATAGAATCAATAATCAATCTGAAATAGCATCTCAATATCCATCGGATCCCCGCAAACACAACATGCAGAATTACAAATAGATGATCTTGATCATGAACGGAGCTCACAAGATCTAAACATGAAAGCACAAAGGAGGAGAACCAGCCGTCTAGCTACTACATGGATCCGTAGTCCAAGGATGAACTACTCACGCATCACACCGGAGGCTTGCATGGTGATGAAGAAGGCCTCCAGGGTGAATTCCCCTCTCCGGCAGGGTGCTAGGAAGAGCTTCAGATCCCTCCCGATCAAGGGATGGAGATGACGGCGGCTACAGACTCTTTCGTGGATTTTTGATCAGGTACTTAGGGTTTTCATCCCGAGGGCAATATATAGGCGGAAGGAGAGGCCGAGGGGGTGCCGGGAGCGGCCACACCACCCCCTGGCGCGGGCCAGGCCTGGCCGCGCGGCCAGGTGGTGTGGTGGCTCCCTGGCCCTTCTCTGTTTCGTATTCTAGCACTTGATCACTTCCGGAAAAATAGGCACTTTGGCTTTTTTCCCGTCCAATTCCGAGAATATTCATTTTCTGACTTTCCTGGAACCAAAAACAGCAGAAAATAGGCAGCTGGCATTGTGGCTCTTGTTAATAAGTTAGTCCAAGAAATCACATGAAAAGTACTCCAAAGTTGGAACAAAACACAAGAAAGTGGATAAAACCAAGCATGGAACATCAAAAATTATAGATACATTTGCAATGTATCAACATCCCCAAGCTTAACTCCTGCTCGTCCTCGAATAGGTTAGTGATAAAAAGAAAGAATAATTTTTGAGGTGACATGCACCATCAAAGACTTGATCAAAGTATTTGCAAAACATTCAAAGCTGGGATCATAGTACTTCAATCATAACATGAAATACAAAGTTCTAGCAATAAGCAAAGAAACTATGATGCAACATGAAAAGGCACAAACAAAATATTCATGAATAACAATGCTTTGCAAGACGTTTGTTTGTTTCACATAAAGAAAATGTAGCATAAAAGTATTCAGCTTGTCCCTCAATAGAGTAGCAAATATAAATGCATATGACACCTTCAAACTTCAAAAGAGTGACTAGATACAATAGTTTAAAACAAGCAATAACAAGTTATGCATCAATCAACTAGTCTTGGGACAATGCACATAGAACTAAGAATGGCCACTATGCTCTCAAAGTAGGTGCATAAAGATAGAAGGTGGAGACTCAATATAATGGTGGAAGAAAAGCCTTTTGTAAAAGGAAGTAGGGATTCAAGTCTCATAAAGAGCTTCCAAAAATTATGGTACTTATAGCTTTCAGCTCTCATTGCCCCTATCATAAGCATCTTGAAGTGATTAAGGTTAAAGTGAACAAACTATGGTGTACATGCTTGACGAAGTATAAGTCAGAAATCTCATGTCCCTTGTATACGAGGGCCGCTCCTCATGCTACTCAAGTTTAGTCACCGGTAAGTTCTTGTCATCGTAAGTACATGTGTATCATAGAGAACTGCCAACAGGTTACCCCTTGCCCAATGATACGGAAGAATCCCCATATCAAAATGACAAGGAAAGCAGACAACAAGCATCTTAGCAATCTTCTTATTTACCATGGGAATATGGTGCTTTTTTCTCTCTTTCCTCTTTTCATAGTATCTTTTTTTTCTTTTCTCTTTTTTTCTCAATATAGGACTCCTTTTTTTATAAGAAGAATGCTTCATAGACAGCTCATTATGGTTACGCTGCAGGTTTCCAGCATGTCAGCATGGATTAGACCAGCGGCCCAGGCGTTTCTCTAACACATATACATAACTCCATGGACTTACAAGCTCCCCTTTCATTTCACACCGGCGACATCCATATACATAAGAGCATGATATCAACTAGGTACAAGTACCAAGTGCAATGTTGAAAGCGTTCCCCATGAAAGCATGGTTCTGCTAATTCCCAACAAATAAGTGCAAGCATATACAACATAGAAGACACAATGGTTCAAGTTTATTAAGGGCAAGTAAAGTAAAGTGTGCCATCAAGTTCGTGAGAGCTTTAATCACTAGTTTTCTCATAACAAGTGGAAGGTAAACAAAAGCATGAATGTACTTGGAATAGCATAAGCTAGTAGGTAGGTATGGTGGACTCTTTGGAATAACTTGGTTTAGGGGGTTGGATGCATGAGTGGAACTCATACTTGTTGTGGAGGCTAGCAAAAGACTGGGAGCGACAAACTAAGAGAGCAATAATGGCCATAATCATGCAGAGCGACAAAACATCATTGATCAAAGCATAAAGTGATACTACAAGTTGAAAACTAAAGGATTATAAAGGCTATGGTGACTTTGGATAGTCATAACATGGTGTGAGCATGCACCAAGTCAACCCAAATAAAGCATCAAAGGAGAAAACCACTATACTATGCTTTAATATGCTAAAACAACGCATGATTCATCCAAGGCACATTAAGCAATCTCAATTGTTTATAACAAGTCATGCTACAGCAAGGAATACTAAGCATAAAGCCAAAAAAATATCAAGCATGGCATGACAAAGCATAGGCCCCAGTCAAAAACAAGCTCCTTTTACCACATAAGTATGAACTTTCCTACTCTTTTCCAAACCCAACCAAACTATTTGCAAACCAATGTATGAAAGAGGGGGTCCAACCAATTTATTCAGAAAACTAAGCAAACCAAGGCAAAATAAAACCAAAACAAAAACGAAAAATAAGACGCTCCAAGAAAAACACAACTGTGCGTGAAACAATTAAAATGAAGTGTTTGGAAGAAACCTGGGATTTTTATTGATGAAGAAGGGGATGCCTTGGGCATCCCCAAGCTTTGACGCTTGTACTTCTTGGATATTTCTTGGGGTGACACGCGTGGCATCCTCAAGCTTGAGCTTTAGTCCATCCTTCATCTCATTACTCATTCCTTCCATACACCTGAATTTTTTTCCTTCATACAAAACTTCACACAATCTTTATTAGCAACATTAGTGCACTTAAGATAAATAAGTCTTAAGGTTCAGTTCTAACACCAAATAATCTTCCATTAGAACACTAGCTACTGTAGCACTTCCCTCAAAAATCTCAATTCCCCAAAAGAACTCAAAAAGGAACCCACAAGAAGCAATTGCAGAAAATGGCAGAAATCTGTCAAAACAGACCAGCAGGTAAAGACGAATTGATCAAATCTTCCATTAGAACACTAGCTACTGTAGCACTTCCCTCGAAGACCTTCTGTTGCTCAAATCAAAAAGTGTTGAAATAACGAAAGTTAGATAACAACCTGGGGCAGAAGCACAAAACATTACAGCTCAATCCGACATACAGAGCTCTCTCACGAATTTTCATGGTGAAGCACAAAAATCTGTTTCGGGACAGCAACTTTCCCAATCATTACTTCACTGTCATTAGAGGTTACTCTTGGCACAAAAAGCAAATAAAAAGGATAAGGAGAGGTTATTACAGAGGTAATAACTTCCAAGACTCGTCTAAAACTTTTGGGTTATCTCCCAATAAGTACTTTTCTTTAACGCCTTTAAGTTAGGCATAAGAAGGAAAGAAAGAATCAAGTGTTCTCAAATGAAGGAGCATTAAGACAAAATTTTGTTTTCATAGGAGAAGCAAAAGAAATCTTTTCTCTCTTTTTAGGGAAGTGTTCTATACCTTTCTTGAGTGGGAGTTGATATTTAATGGTGCCTTCTTTCATATCAATGATGGCACCAACAGTTCGAAGAAAAGGTCTTCCCAAAGTAATAGGACAAGAAGCATTGTATTCAACATCCAAAACATAGAAATCAACGGGGACATAGGAATCATTAACCATAATAAGAACATCATTAAGACTCCCCATGAGTTTCTTTTTAGCATTAGCATCAAGTGGTACATTCAAATAACAATCTTCAAGAGGAGGCAAATCAAGCATATCATAAATCCTTCTAGGCATAATAGAAACACTACTATCAAGATCACACAAAGCTTTGAAATCAAAGTCATTCACTTTCATATTAATGATGGGTTCCCAACCATCCTCTTGTTTTATAGGAATAGAAGCTTTATGTTTCATATTTTCTTCTTTAATCTTTATGAGAGCATCAATAATGTGTTTTGTAAAAGCCATGTTCATAGCACTAGCATTAGGACTTTTAGCAAGCTTTTGTAGGAACTTAATAACTTCAGAGATATTGCAACCATCAAGATCAAAATCAACTTTATCATCTAAAGTAGTAGAACTATTACTAGCTTCAACACTAGTGGTGGTAATAGTAGAAACACTAATGTTTCTAGCAATTTCATCTTCTCTTTCCCACTTAGCATGTAATTCAGCTAATAGTCTAATATTTTCATCAATTCTGTAACATCCCAATTTCAGCAACCCTGATTAGTTGTCCAGAGTGCAAAAATTAGGGGGAACAAAAACTTTTTCTTGTTTAATACTGAAGTGTTTGCTTGTTGTTTGGATATGCTTATGAATGTGAAGGTGTATTAGATGATATACTCCTTACCTTAACACCAGTTGACCAAAGCTACTTTCCAAAACTGTCTTGGCTTAATTTCCATATTCTCAAATGTTCTGACATTTCAAAACCTGAGCCAAGATGCTTATGAAACCAAAACTATTTTAGTAGCTTCTATTGATAAAATTATGGAGAGATATATAATATAATCTCCTTATGTTTTCAAGACAGAACCTTCTACTATTCTTATCTCTAGATTTAACAAAACCTTTTCTGAAGCATTTGAACTCTACTCTTGGTAGAGATACCAAGGACCTTACCTTTCTCAAAATCCAACCTATTCAAAATACCCATCCTTACCCCAAGCTAGGCTTGATGGTAACCCTAGTAGTAGGTTTGCTTAGGTTATAAGATGAGTTACCTTGATCTACTGTTTGACTTTTTGCTTAGGAAGTAGTATGAGCCACTCTAGGAGCTCCTCCTCTAGGATAAAGGTACCTTAAGGTCACAAAACCATAAGAAAGAATACACCCTGGAATCCAATCTCTAGCCACCAGGTGATCATCTAAAACCCTTAACCATATCAATTCTGAAGTGATCCCTTCTAGAAGCTTCCAATTCAATGAAGCCCAATAGCAAGCATGGATCCCTTCTACTCAATATACTCTTCAATATAATCCACTTGATGATGCTTGGGTACTTTGCAACCCATCAAAATTATCTCCACCAACATTCTAGGCAAAAACCCTAAATCTGCCAAATTTGACTAAGTCTGAAAACTGTTTCCAACGTCACCTTTTTGGATGTCTCCCTTTCTCAACCCTTGTGCATTTTGGTAATGCACTTGAACCATATTTTTAACCATACCAAGAACTACCAAGGACCACTATTGCCCTTGGTTATATCATCCTCCAACCCACTTGTTCTTGATGGTTTTGCAGGCAAGAAAATAACTTTTCCTGCAAATCTAGTCAACATGCCTACTCTGGTATAAGCTCACACCACCATCCAAACCTCTATGGACCAACTCTTTGCATGGTTCTGTTCTACTCATATAGGTCTATCATTACCTACTTCACTTGATCCAATTGGATCCTTGAGCTGTTTACACCCACAAAGTTTTGAAGGCTAGATGATAATCTGCTTTGGCAGGCTTATTTTATTCAAAGTTTGAAAGCTTGCCATGGTGAGCTCAAGCAGGATCAAGCTCAAACCCCTACACCATTGCAATCTACAGCACTTGGTATATTCAACCATCTACCCCCTTCCCCAAGGGGATATCTGAACTCCAAGATACAACCATGTTTTGATGGTATGAAATTAACATCACCCTAGATCCTTAATCTAGGGAATTGCACTAAAATCAACTTGGATTCTCCAATATCAAGGTTGCAAATGCTTGATACACCTTGTATACATCATCTACCTTGATCATCAAGATTTATCAAATATTTTCCATAATTATTTTGGCTCCAAATCAATTTAATTCTTTAATAGACAAATTCTTCAAAACCTCTTCCATAAGGGAAAGTTTGGTTATTGCCAAAACACTTCCCCAACTTTTGGCTCAATTGAGATCCATATATCTCCCCCCCATCTTCCCACCTCAAAAATAAATATTTTGGAGGTTCTTTATTATTTCTTTTTGCCCTTTTTCTTAAATGGCAGAAACAGGAATTAATTCTTTAAAAATATTTTCCCATCTCAATAAATCCCAATAAAATTCCCCAAGGTGTAATATGGTATCTAGGACCATTTCACACCAAAATACCACCTTGTCTAATGTAAAAATATCCCTTTAGCCTCTAGAAACCCTCTATGCACTTTTTGAATATGTGATATAAAGTGGACCAAACTTCATCCAAAAATTCCCAAATAATTCATGGAGATGTACCTGAACCATATCCACCTACCAGCATCCTTATCTCTGTTGGTCAAGATCAAAAATCAAGAAGTAAACCTTGAGCATCCCTTATGGCTGAATTGATCTTCTAACCTTTTTGTACCAAAACCCCACTCAAATTCCATCCAATCTTCTCCAACAAGTCTCCACAACACCACCCCTCTCCCTCTGGTCGAAAACACTGTTCATGCACTGTAGCACCCCTTCCCCTTGTCCTTTAGTGCTTGGAGGAAGGAGATATGCACCCATTGGTCATTCTCTACTTCTTGCAGCAGCCGCACCCCTCCCTCCTGGACCCTTTCCACGACACAGCACACCCCACACCCCCTCTCCACCGACCTCAGGAACCAATGAAGAGGCCATGGACCAGCTCTAGCTCTCCCAGGAGCCACATCTACCATAGACCCTCATCCTTGAAATAAAAATGGCCCAGCCCTTCCATTCACTCTCAGACCACTCCTCCCCTATCCTCTTACCTCTCTCAAGCCCCAGATCCAGATCCTGAGCTCCCCCTTGCCATGGAGAAGACAAGGAAGTCCTCTCGGGCTCAACATTGTTTGTAGGCATGTGGTTGTACCCGACCACCCCTAGCTCCCTCACTTCCCTCCCTGACCCCCAGAGAGCCTCCCCACGAGCCCTAGTCCCTCCTCAAGCTCCACAGCTCGCCGGAGAAGGAAGAACCTCTTCGGCAGAAGTCTACCCGTGAGGTCTCCTCCTTCCTTCTCTCTGTCTGCATGCGGCGTCTTCGAAACCCTCATGACCCTCTGCATCTGACCTCCCCCTTTTTCCTTGCCTAGGGAACTCTGGCTCTGCTGCACCGGCGAGCTTGCCTCGGACGCCTCGGCACGAGACCGCTCCAGATGACGAACCCCACCTCGCCGCCCCTCTCTGTGCTCGTCTACGAGTTCCGCGTCACCTCCGACGTTCCTTGGCCACCGAGGAGCCCCCATGTACCTTCCCCGCTCTCCTCCACGCCGTCTAGGGTTTAGGCCACCGCCACTGGATCTCAGACGAGGACGACGATGGTCGGCCGTCCGCTCCAATTTATTCAGACGACCTAGAGCCCTCCATACCGCTTCATCAGCCACCCTCGCCGACAGCCGGACCCCGCCCCCGCAGGTTCAATTTTTCAGCTCCCTCCCACGGTGCTGCTTAGCTGGGCCTGTCCGGTGCGGTCGGCCCACGCCACCAGAGATCTGGCCCATTCCCCTTTTTACTATTTTAACCCCTTTTTCTTTTAGCAGATCGACCAGATTTCCTTGCTAGGATTTAATCAAGATAAAAATGGAAAAGACCCTATTCTATTTAGATCTATTTTTCCTAGGGTTGCTTAATACTTCCTGCAACATGTAGAACTATTCTTTTGCCAAAAGTAATTTTCATTATTTACTGGCAATTATTCTACAAAAAGGAATATTTAGCACTAAATAAATTCCCCAGAGAGTTTTACATATCCAATTGGGATGAATCCAAGTTCTCCTGGAAGGTGATTACGATACACCTCAACCAGCATAGGTCTCATGCCAAGGTGAATAGTAGTTTGCCCTTGGTAAAAATAACAAAATCCCTTTAGCTCTGACTTTAGAAACTTCCCTAGACCAACTCATGAGTCCAATTAACCCAAATCCAATTATCCTTGATGTGGTACACTAAGGAATATACAAATCCAGGAGCTCATGAATTATTGAGCCTTATATATTCTTCAGTGAATTAAACTATTATGTGCATGGTTTATTCACCTCTAAATTCACTACAGTAGTTCTGCTAACCCAAAAATGTTGATTACAATTTCTACAGAAAGGGATTGAAAGTACGTACCATGTGTCCCTAGAATCAAATCAAAATCTACTGTAGATTTAATCTGGTGAAAAAGACAATTTGTCTATAGAACTGCATTTGGGAATTTCCTGATGGCATTCTGGTAATTATATTGACTTGGTTCCAACTCCCAGTGAACAAGTACATCAATACCTACCTAATCATACAAGGAAATAATTTTTGGAGCTCCAGAACCTTTCTGGTGAATTATTTCCTAAAACTAGAGTCCTTTTTCACTATAAAAATCACTATAAATTATTGGTAATTGATAAAATAGTCAAACCACTTTTGTTGGTTTAATTTTATCAATACCTATCTGTTGGTATCATGTTTCTACAATGGTACCATACAGAATATGGTCTTGTCCAAAAATCCATCTCTTAGGTAGTTTTTAGACTATAAATCCTAAGGGATTTTCTTCCACCATACAAGACAAGACCAATCTTACCAAATCCCTTCCTCCTAAGACCTAATGAATTGTAAACTTGTATTATTCAATTGTTTGATGTATTGTATTGTTGGTTGTATGCCTGGTGTTGATGGTGACCTTGTTTGTATTGCATGTGTGCACCCTGACGACGATAGTTGCGATTATCTCGGAGAGCAGAAGAAGGGGTAATTATTATTGATAGCTATGGTATTCTTGGTTATCTAAAGCAGAAGTCCAGGGACATATTGCCATTTTTCTGATCCTCAGGCAAGCCACCTTCTTGCTCATAAGCCTTGCCCTACTGTTTTACTTATGCATGTTTTACCTGCTATTTTTGATAATGCATTGTTTTACTATATGTTGATATATATATATATGGTAGTGGTTTGGCTCCTCCAAACTATTACTCTATTGTACTACTAAGTACAACCCACGCGATGATACCTACTTGCCCCTAGTAGAATAGATGGTGTTTTACGCCATACCCCTTTGGAGACTCCGGTTTAGCCGAAACAAAGCTATAGGATGGGAAGACCCCGGAAAAAGTTTTACTAAATGTTTTATGATAAAACCTTGGTGAGGTGGGACCTCCCAAGAGATGTTGAGAAAGAAAGAGGTTTTGTTTTACAAAAAGGCTGGAGGAAAACTGGAAGAAAAAGGTTTACGAAAACGCACCTGGTTCTCTGCATGTTTTGCTAGAACAATTAACCTTGTGCAACCACATTACTCAGGTATGGGACAGGGCTGGATTTGAAGTTTTTCTATTCCGGTATAAGCTGCCTCGCAACAACTACAAGGGATCGGGGATCCCTGGAGGGTGGGCCTTCTGCGATAAAGGTGGGACCTGGAGAAGGAACAAAGGGTCGGCAGGCCTCCACGCGTTTCTATGGGCCCCTCATTGAAAGCGCACACTGTAACACCCTCTAATCGGCCCTATGCAAGTTTTAGCCCTTTCTGCCAAACCCGCATAGAAACGATTCAAGGATGCCCACTAGGCACTTCGTGCGGGTGGAAAACGAAGTAATACCTTTACACAACAGTCCTCGATGGGACCCACAAAACATATATATATATACAACAGCGACTCAGCAAGTCTAGAATACAGATATACAGTACAAAGATCCAAATCACCTTGAAATATATACAGCGTCCGAGTACGGACAAGATGCAAATGGGGCAAAGAGCCCTGAAGAATAACCAATGGCGTCCATAACCCTGCCCAGGCCAAGCCGGAAGGGTAACCCTGCTAACAACGTCGATCTCAAACCTGCTAAAACAAAAGGGGTGCCGACAAAGGGCAAAGGAAAAAGAGGAGCGTCAGTACTGAGGCCAGTACACGACGAGACTAGAATTCGGCGGCTCTCGCCTACATAGGTATGGTGGACTGAAGCGACAGCGCAGCAGCACTAAACAACCTATAGAGACTCAGTACAACTGTCGGCTATTAGAGAGAGATAAGAAAGACCTATTCAGAACCAACCTTATACTAACACCAATCATACCTATCCTGGTTTTCCCCCTCGAGACCAAACGAGGAAGTCAAACCGAGGAACTCACACAGTTGGTAGTTTTATTCATTCCATTATAGTTGCAACACTTACTAGTCAGATATAGATAGCATGAGTCATCCTGAAGCATAAGTAGTGGGCAGTTTTAATCACCATTCCGTTATAGTGGGAACATTTACTAGTCAGATATAATTGTCCTGAGGAATCCCAAAAACCCAGCAGTTGTTGGCACTTTTATCACATTCCATTGGAGTTGCAATACTTACTAGGCAGGTATAGTATGACACAGAACAACCCCAGATCCACCAGCTATTGGCATTTTAATATCCATTCCGTGATAGTTGAATCTGATTACTAGGCATATATTAAGTCAAGTTTATAGCACTACTTTAGTTATGCTTGTCTATGATCGAGATACTATGCTCCAAGTCGTCCATAACCGCGGACACGGCTTTCAGAAAGTTTTACCCTGCAGGGGTGCACAAATAGCAACACACACTCGATCAACCTCGGAAAAACCAACTTAAAACCCAACGAGGCATTCACGACAAAGCGATCACAGGATTCATAAAATATTTTAGGGGGGCACCCTATTAAGCTACCCGCAACGAAGTCGGCCGACTCCGAGACGGACACAAGGTTTGTGTGGACGGCTATAAAAGACTGGGAACCCGAAAGTGTGACTGGGCTTGTTGATACAGCGAAAACGTGTCACGATCCTAAACATTACAGGTGCTCCACGCACAATCGTAAATAAAGTAGTAAGCATGGCATAAGTACAGGATAGTAATAAAACCACAAACTAGTTTGTGGCCCCAAGAAATAGAAATGAATCAAGCTCTGGCTCAGGGGGATCCCATAGGGTCTCCCGGATGTGGATAGTGCGAATAGTCAAGGAACATGTATCAAGTACTCGGGGCCTATGGGACACAAGTGGACATAAAAACCAAATATCATATATTGCCCACCGGTGCCTCTTTCATTAGTTATCCCAGCAATTTAATAGTTGTATTTAAAGTCATGAACATCTGCACCATAAACATCTGCCAGCATTCCAACAACTGTGGTACTCGACAACACAAGATCGCACCTGAGCAAGCAACTACGACTCGCAAGGCCAGCTATCTACCAAACAATAGGTATTAGGAGGTGTCGATGGCAATATAGAGGCTGCACGAGATATAACTGGTGCACGGAAACTAAAGCATCGCGACACAGATAGCAATAGATCAACAGGAGGAAATAAAGACTATAACTGCAAAATAGGTAGAAGGGGAAGACATGCTCGTCTAGGAAACACTGCCAAAGGATCATATCCTGAGAACTTGTCGATACTCGCATCAACTCATCGGCCTAATCCGCGAAGAAGCAAATACTAGAAGAAACACCGGATGCAATATTTAATACTACGCAGAAGACCCGGCATGATTATGGTATGATGCATGGCATGGCAAGATGCGGTGCAATTAGGCAATATTAAGCGGAACCGGGGTCCCGAAAATTAATTATATGGTTCAAGTTATTTATCTACCCCGCAAAATAAATGTTGTATTAACAAGGCGAAACATGGCATCGATTCGCTACACCAATTTAAATGGAGCCAATATAAGACTAGAATAGCCCGCATATGGACTCCATATTTAATTATGAGGTCAATTGGCATAGTGCCCCCAAACCACAGACAGGTATGCATGTATGAACAATTTATTATGCGACAGTTTAATATATAACATTTATAAAATAGGGGCTCGGGAAAAGGTTCACACATCTGGGTTCGGGAGATCTTGGGTTCCGGGGGTTCGGTCTCAGGGCGTCGGGATCTAGGGTTCGGCGAGGTTTGGGTACAAGAAGGAGAACTTGTCGTGTTGTGACGGAGAACTTGGGTCCCAAACGGTCGATCTTATCGTTGATGGCGAACTTGAATGGATCGGGTATCGGGGTCTTCGAATCCGTGTAGACGGTCATGGCGTTCCGAGGATAAGATCTTGGCGTGCCGAAGGTTCGGTCTTCGAATCCCGAGAAGGAGGTCTTGCGGTTTTCTGTGAAGGCGATCTTGACGCTCGGTGCCCGTGAAGTAGATCTTGTCGTTCCGGCACCATCACCTCCGATCTCCGGTTGGAGTCTTGTCGTCCGTCTTTTGTCGGTGGTGAACTTGACCGATGGTCTTTGGGTCTGGGAAGGAGTTCTTGGTATTCCATGATGAAGATCTTGACATCGGACCGTTCTTGTTGGGATACTTCGGGTCACATCACCACTTGTCGATCTTGGATGCCCTATAGCACCATCATTTCTTCATCTTCATCTGCACTTCACTAATTATGACGACGCGAATAGAAATATCCACAGACGCGGCACGGACGAGGCGGACGCCGACGTGGTGCTGTAGGAAAAACAGAACACACGGCCAGAGCTAAAAGACGGTGAGGGGCTCGCGTGGCGGTCAGAGACATGGTCGCTGGCGGGGACATCCGCTGCAGGGGCGGGAGCCATGCGGGAAGGAGAGGCAGGGCGCGGCGGCAGCTCGCGCGGGCGGCGACCTGGAGGTGCAGGGGCCGGCGAGGGGGCCCGGCGGCGATGGAGCTCTTGGACGGCGATGGGGCCGCAGGGGCAGGGTCGGGGTAGGAGACCGAGAGGGAGGCAAGGTTGACGCTGGGCGGCCGAGGCGGAGGAAGATCGGCGAGGCAGCGAGCGGGCTCACAGGCCGGAGGCAAGGCCGACGGTCGGCGTCTTGGACCAGAGGCACGTGCGGCTCGTTGCAGTTCCAGAGGAAGGGATGGCGATGACCGACGAGGCGGCAAGGCAGAGGCCGGGCGGAGGTCGTGGCGGTGGTCCTGGGGGTGGGCTTGGCCGCAGACAGAGGTCGTAGGGAGGGCGACGACGGTCTCCAGCGGGCGGCGGCGCACGGGGCCGGCCAGAGGAGGGAGAGCCGAGGAGGGAAGGAGCGGCTCGCGGGCCCGACTAGAGGCGAGCGCGGTCGGTGGCGGGCTCCGGCAAGGCGGGAGAGAAGGGGCGGCGCGGCTCGGTCCTTGGCGGCAGCGCTGCAGGAGATCGAGCAGGGGTGGCGTGCTGCTGCGACGGGAGGAAGACCGCGAGAGGAGCGAGGTAGGTGGGGAAGGATCGGGACAAGATGGTGGGGCCAGGTGGAGCGGGGTGGGTGTATCGCGTGTGGGTGCACGCATTCCGTCCGCGTGGGCGTGGTCGGTGGGGTGGGTTCGGTAGGATGCGGTTGGTGCGTGTGCGTGCGGATGGAGTGGTGGGGATTGGGCCAGGGGGTGGGGCCAGGGCAAAAGTGGAGTGCGTGGTGCATGGATGTGGTGGGGTGGAGGAAGTGTGGCGGCGGGGATCCCGAGGCGGGGTAGATGGGGAGCGGGAAGAGGGCATTTGGGTCAGGCTATGCGCGCGTGTGTGTGCTGCCTCTGTGTGGCGGCGGCAGGGAGGGAGTAGGTAGGTGGGGATTGGGTGGGACTGGTTAGGGTAGATTTTTCTAGGGCTTGGGGTAGTAGGCCAGCTGGCTGGGCCTTTGGGCCTGGCCGGTTGCCTCCCCTAATAAAAACAATTTTATTTATTTATTTATTTTATTTGTTTTTTTAGAAAATCTTTTGTAAATAATTTGTAGACAAATAAAAGATCTGGAAAAGACTGAGATCTGATTTGAAATAAAGACAGGGCTATTTAGAAAACAAAACTAGGCTTTTAGAAATAGTTTTAGGCAAAACCATGCATGATGATGACGATGCTCAAATGCAATGTGTCATGATGACATGAGCATGTGGTCATGATGATGCAATGCATAATAACACAGTGATTTTCTAGTAGTGGTTTTAGCGAGGCGCCACACACACTGTCGAGGAGTGGAAAAAGCGCTCCGGTTGGTCCTCGCCCGACGTCCCGGTTTTGAGGGGATTAACACCCATAGGGTAGGCACTTATATTGGAGTGGGCATCCGGAGAGTCTTGATCGGTTACTCGACCCACGATCAGTGAAGATCAGGGTAGTGTACCCGGATGGTGTGGGTAAAGTGTAAAACTTCTGCAGAGTGTAAATCTATTCGAATAGCCATGTCCGCGGTCATGGACGGTTGGGAAGGTTGTTGTAGAGCGGGGGCTGGTTTTGTTTTCAAAAAGGATTTAGCAAAAGAAATGACTTTAAAAAGGTTTTGACCATGGGATGGCCGGGAAGGATACTTGCTTTGACCATGGGATGGTCAGAGAGGTATGGAAGGAGCTTGGTCGTGGGACGACCTGAAAACGGGAACAAATGGGTGACCCAGACCTAAAGTTTTCCAAAACTTTTCAAAATAAAAAGGTTTCCAAAACGTTTTGCAAAAGTTTTCAACAAAGATATGTAGATTATATATCTACAAGAGAAACTATTTGAGAAAAGAACCCCTCTTGGAGCCCTCCTACTACCACAGCCAAAAATGCATATCCTCCTGTTATTATTAATATATTAAGGTGGTTTGCGAGTACATTCAAAGTACTCATCGGCATTGTCCCTGGCTATTAACTTGGCCAGATCTCAAGAAGAAGGCGAGGATGGCGACTATGTGGGCTAGGACGTTCTCCCAAACAGTTGCCTGTATGTTAAGGCATGGCTCGGGCTCTACGCTTGAAGAAGTTCCGCGGATGATTATTGAGGTAGCCATAAAGGCACTCCTATAAGTCTTGTAATTCGGTATATTCTTGGATGATGTAATGGTACTTGTTGGTTATGTGCCACGACTAACTGATCATGGGATCGTGGTTGTATGCATAACAGGGATTCTCGATGGGGACTAATTCCGGGGGCCCCACAAATTCTTACTTGTATGGCATTAGTAGCTGCAAAGGGATTCTCATTAGTTTTAGGTTTAGCAGCCATTTTATTCAAAGTAGATTGAGCTTCAACTAAAGATGCTATATTTCTTTCAGCATTAGAGAGTTTTTCCTCAATAGTTTTATTGAAAGCAGTTTGTTTACTAATAAACTCTTTAAGCATAACTTCAAGTTCAGAGGGAGCACTCTTATTATTGTTGTAAGAATTTCCATAAGAATTACCATTGTTGGGAGGATATGGCTTATAATTGTTGTTACCAAAATTGTTCCTATAAGCATTATTACCATAAGCATTGTTGCCAAAGTTGTTATTTCTTATGAAGTTCACATCAACTTGCTCTTCTTGAGCAACCAAAGAGGCTAAAGGAACGTTATTTGGATCAATATGGGCTTTCCCATTAATAAGCATAGACATAATAATATCAATTTTATCACTCAAGGAGGACGTTTCCTCAACAGAATTTACCTTCTTACCTTATGGAGCTCTCTCAGTATGCCATTCAGAATAATTAACCATCATATTGTCCAGAAGTTTTGTTGCAGCACCCAAAGTGATTGTCATAAAGGTACCTCCAGCAGCTGAATCCAATAGGTTCCTTGAAGAATAGTTCAATCATGCATAAAAAGTTTGGATGATCATCCAAGCAGTCAGTCCATGAGTGGGACAATTCTTTACCAAAGATTTCATTCTTTCTCAAGCTTGAGCAACATGCTCATTATCAAGTTGTTTAAACTTCATTATTTCACTTCTCATGGATATAATCTTAGCAGGAGGATAGTATTTTCCAATAAAAGCATCTTTGCACTTAGTCCAAGAATCAATACTATTCCTAGTTAAGGGCTTCAACCATTCTTTGGCTTTTCCTCTCAAAGAGAAAGGAAAGAATTTCAGTTTAATAATATCACCATCTATATCCCTATGCTTTTGCATCTCACAAAGTTCAACAAAGTTATTTAGATGGGAAGCAGCATCTTCATTACCAATACCAGAAAATTGCTCTCTCATAACAGGATTGAGTAAAGCGGGTTTTATCTCAAAGAAAGTATTTTCAGTCACAGGTGGAGCAATAGGTGTGCTCATAAAATCATTACTGTTGGTGCTAGTGAAGTCACACAACTTAGTGTTTTCAAGAGTAGTCATTTTTTGGGTTTTCAAATAAGAAAGCAAACTTGCAAAACTAATTTTTTTGTGTGTTTTTGAAGAACAAAACAAGCCAACAGAGCAAAAAGAAAACTAAGCAAAACAAAAATAACAAAGTAAAGAGATTGGTTATGAGGGACTCCCCTTGTGAAGATGTCCTTGACTCCCCGGCAACGACGCCAGAAAAATCATTGATGTGCTCTACGTTCGACGTAGAGCTCGCTGGGAACCCCAAGAGGAAGGTACGATGAGCACAGCAGCAAGTTTTCCGTCAGTTATGAAACCAAGGTTTAATCGAACCAGTAGGAGCAAGGAAACACCCCAAAGGTGTTACTAGCTGAGCTTTGGCAGGGCGCACTACCGGTGCTAGTAGCAACGTGGAGACCTGCACAACACAACCACAGAACTTTGTCCCCAACTTGCCATGAGGTTGCCAATCTCACCGTGTTTTGCGGAAAACAAAGGATTAAACGTATCGAATGGAAAGAAGTAAAAGTTTGCAGAAGTAAACAGAAAGCAGTAAAAGATTGTAGATTGTATGTAAAGACAAAGGACCGGGATCCATAGTTCACTAGAGGTGGCTCCCCTTCAGATAGATAACATGCTGGATGAACAAATTACAGCGGGGCAATTGACAAACACCGAGAAAGAAATACATGCATATACCAATCATCTTGACTCCTTTGAGACTTGATTGGGCATTACAACATAATACATAGACCACCATCCAACTGTATCTATGACTAATAATCCACCTTTAGGTTATCATCCGAACCCCCTCCAGTATTAAGTTGGAAGCAACAGATTATTTTTTTACGAACTATGTGTAAAGTAAACAATACGATTGTTCTATGAACAAAGGATTGTTGTTTTCTCCCTAGTAGCAACAGCACATCTAGTACCTTAGAGATTTCTGTCACTTCCACAGATTACCAGAGGCATGAACCCACTATCGAGCATAAATACTAACTCTTGGAGTTGCTAGCATCTACTTGGCCAAGATAGCTACTAACAATGGAAAGCATGCAAGATCACAAATAACAAAGACATGATAGAATCAATAATCAATCTGAAATAGCATCTCAATATCCATCGGATCCCCGCAAACACAACATGCAGAATTACAAATAGATGATCTTGATCATGAACGGAGCTCACAAGATCTAAACATGAAAGCACAAAGGAGGAGAACCAGCCGTCTAGTTACTACATGGATCCGTAGTCCAAGGATGAACTACTCACGCATCACACCGGAGGCTTGCATGGTGATGAAGAAGGCCTCCAGGGTGAATTCCCCTCTCCGGCAGGGTGCTAGGAAGAGCTTCAGATCCCTCCCGATCAAGGCATGGAGATGACGGCGGCTACAGACTCTTTCGTGGATTTTTGATCAGGTACTTAGGGTTTTCATCCCGAGGGCAATATATAGGCGGAAGGAGAGGCCGAGGGGGTGCCAGGAGCGGCCACACCACCCCCTGGCGCGGGCCAGGCCTGGCCGCGCGGCCAGGTGGTGTGGTGGCTCCCTGGCCCTTCTCTGTCTCGTATTCTAGCACTTGATCACTTCTGGAAAAATAGGCACTTTGGCTTTTTTCCCGTCCAATTCCGAGAATATTCATTTTCAGACTTTCCTGGAACCAAAAACATCAGAAAACAGGCAGCTGGCACTATGGCTCTTGTTAATAGGTTAGTCCAAGAAATCACATGAAAAGTACTCCAAAGTTGAAACAAAACACAAGAAAGTGGATAAAACCAAGTACGGAACATCAAAAATTATAGATACATTTGCAATGTATCAGTCAGCATCCTAGACAGGTCCTCCAACAGGTTGATGTGGATGATGCAGCGATGCCGCAGTCCACGACGACCACGCTGTGTCATCTGTGGAACGTCAGAGCGGATAGGTAGGGTCACCCAGTACACAAGTGGCACATCGCACGGGCGCTCCACCCACTCCCACAGGTTGAGCGTCTTTGTCCCGCCCTCCCTCGTAGACTTTGTCCCGATGTAGTCGAGGGAGCAAGCGTCACCGATGATATGCTGCCGCGCAAGGTCGTTCCACACATACAACGGGACATTATCGATGCACATCCGCACGTGTTTATGCATGTCCACCTGCACGACATGATCTTCAAGCCTCCAGCGTCTCACCTGGATGTGGTGCAACTCGAAGAGGAAGTCGGTGCTTGAGGTGGCCATGGCACAGTGGTGTGGGTGGAGGAACCGTACCATGAATTGATCCCGGAACTGCTCGGTCTACATAAGCAGGCGGTCGTGATGTAGATGGTGGACCAAAGCACCCTCACCATGGTTGCCTGCACGTCTCTCATAGGTCAACGGTCGAACCACACATGTCGCATTGGATAGTAAGATAGCCGCCTCCGCTGTCATCTCCGACAAGGAGTGGATGACCATGAGGTCCTCCGCTGACCTCGCAGCATTCTTCATCTGTGATGGCATCAACACCGCTGTCATCTGTGATGGAAAGGCTCACGCGATGCAGGGCGGATCCTGAGGACGATGTCGCCGAAGCGCCTGCGGAGTGGGGGTGGGCTCTCCTCATACTCTTCCTTCACCGAGGCGAGGAGAAGTGGGGTGATGGCGTGGAGTAGGGGGAGCCGCCGCCGACGACGATAAAGACCTCGACGAACCGTACACCCGTCAAGAGGGGGTCTCAATGGAAGGATCTAGAGTTGTCCCTTGGTTTTCCCACTGTTTTGTCTGGGAAAGCTAGACTGTCCAGTGTGAGTTCGGCGGACTCGCACCGGAGACTTCGGTGAACACCGTAGATTCCGGTTTGGGCCGTACCTTGACCTGTCGATGTGGTAACAGCTTTAGGTAACCCTTATTGGAAACCGGTCGGACTCTAGCGAGACACTCTGGGATCAGTGTGCTATATTGGGGCATGTACTCTCATGTTAATTTAATGGAGTCAAGGTAACTTTGGATTCCCTTGCGTGGTGCCAGTTTTGCTAGTGAGCCAGGACTCCATTGTGAGCTGCAGGCGAGTCATTTTCAGTGGGCAAGTATAGTAAAAGCCAGGGAATCTACTGCTTTTGCTGGTCTAGTACAGCATCTTGTTGGAAGAAAACTAAGCACCATCTGTGATCGGACCTGCATGTCACATCACCGATACCTCTCGGCATTGGCGTCGGCTGGATGGCAGCGCACCTCTTCCGCTTGCGCGAAGCCAACCTGCCTCTCGCCCGCCTGTGGCACAGGGCCCACCACCTACCGCCATTCCTAGCGGCTGAAAGATCCATTCGCCACTCGCGCCGGCAGGACGTTTGATCCGCCATGTGAAGTGGCCGGGAGGGCCATGCGTTGGCTTTCCCTCTCTCCGCTAGGTTATTTTTGACAATTGAATTCAAGTGGGGTTACTTTTGACATTGCAACTTTAGAGTGCACGATTGTCCCCAAAAAAAAAAGGTAATTTCCGTTTTCGCGGAAGACAATAAGCTGGCGAGTCGACATGGCCTGCTTCGGCAAATAAGCTAGTTGATCAAATTTGAGATTCTCGGTGTTTGGTTTTTGTTTAGCATGCGTAGGTTATGAATTGACACAATATTAGCTTCTCCTCGCATGTATCGAGCTGATTAGTTCATCGAGCTAACTAATGTACTCCCTTCGTTTTAAATATAAGATATTTTATCTTTTTAAAAATAGTGTATTTAGAATCCTTTTAGTGTGTAGGTTTACTCCAACGTAGATAAACCTATACACTAAAGATATACTTCTTTTATAAAACTAAAACATCTTATATTTAATTTAAAAAAACATTATATTTTAAAAGGTGGAAGTACTAGCTAATTAACCGCCGAAGCTAACTCGCATGCATAGGATGACGTGAGTCAAAACTAATCAAAAGTCTCCGCCAGCCTCTCGTCGGGATCCGGGGTCCGGGGCTAACTCGCATGCATGTATGCAGCCCGAACAGATAGATCACGTAATTACTGGACCTAGATCTGCAAATCAATATAAATAGGAAACTGGAAAGTTTGAGATATTATCTTTTCACACGCCTCCGTGGATCGAATCACCCTAGCATTCATCATGCTGCGAGCTGCCTTCCGCCATCAGTCAGCATGTGCCGCTCTCAGACGCCCAGACCTCCTGTCTTACCTTGTTTGTTTCACACCTATGGTACCAGAGCCAGAGCCACCGCCTGTCACGGTGTCACCACTCACCAGTTTATTTCCTTGCTTTTCAGCCTCACACGCACGAGATATTTCTCCCTCGAGGGTTGATTCGGTTGCTCGATCTCCGTGCGGCGCGGTGAGATGTGACATATCGGTGCACATATGGCGCGCGCGCATTGGTGCGCGGCCGCGGTCCGTTGGTGGGCGTGGCGATGCCTGCTTTTACCGGGACATGCGTTCACTCACGGCCGTAGCAACGTCCTTTCTGGGTCTCACCTCGGCACGGCCGCACGCAGAGACACACAAACGTGGCGACTCACCATCGCCGCGTCGTACTCACCGCGTACCACCGCCAGTTAAGCCTGTAGGGCCAGCCGGTCACATGCGCGCGCGTCCAAGATTCCAAGGTAGGGTACCTCGTCTCGTCTGCTGCATGCGCGGCTGGGGTTGAGACAGTGGTACGAGAGTGCGTTCTTTGATTCTTTCCGTTGAGGCCAGATTCAGACTTCTCGTTCTGAAGCCTACAATTGAGCCCGCCCGTGCCTAGCGCAAAGTTTATTCGCATGCACGCCTCTGCATACGACAGCTACATCGGACCAACTCTTAGTGCATCTCCACCGATGAGACCCAAACAGGCCACCAAAAGATTTGATTTTATCCGTTTGGATCGAGTCGTGTTCACTTTTGGGTCATGTTCCAGTCTTTTCGGATAAAATCAGACAGGTCAACCTAAGGGAGAGGAGAGAGGAGTGAGAAGAAGGCCCATTGTATGCCTGCAATTGGGTCAGTCTGCTATAAAACTAGACAAACCAGCGTCCTCGTCTGTCCGGACAGACCGATCTGTGACACCAAATTTGGTAGCCGGATGGATCGGTCTGGCCAGAGTTTATCCGGATGGTCATCCCGCTAGAACGCTGCATTTTGACTAGCTGTTCGCGCAGATCCATTAGGCTGGTCATAGTGGTAGTATCATAGTACTAGTACCATGCATATGATACTAGTATATGGTACTATCTTCATAGTGCATGGTATCATATGGTAGTATCATATTAGTACTATATTTAATGATTTGTAGAATCTCAGTGCAAAATTGTGTACAAGATTTATTTGAATGAGGAGTTTCTAGTTTTATATGCTATGATATGTATCTACCTATGATACTCTAACCATCTCTTCTTTATTAATTGTTGTGCCACGTCAGATTTTTGTGGACATGGCATGCATGATACTAGCTATGATACTCCCACTAAGTTCAGCCTTAGGACGCGAGTGGACAATTTTTGTGTCTCGACGGTAGAGATGCCCTTAGCTTTCGCAAGGACAGCCGTGTTCGTTTGCCCACGTGTGCATATGCCACTGCCTCACGCTGCTAGGACGCTAGGTACAAATTGATTGATAGATGACTCTCTCGGCTATCTTCTATACACTTCATCCGCGCGAGCTCAAATATACGATCCTCGGTTTATATTTACTATATTACTAACACATCTCTATCGGATTAAATAATAGCGTTAGATTGTTTTGTCTAGAACTGATATCCATGTCGTCTCGATTCTTTTAAACCGTGGGATGGATGCCAGAAAGAACACGCGGTGACGTCATAATGGAGCCCTGCTATCCCGTGAGACGGATCCCGCT
Organism: Avena eriantha; assembly: GCA_910589775.1. Classification (NCBI taxonomy): domain Eukaryota; kingdom Viridiplantae; phylum Streptophyta; class Magnoliopsida; order Poales; family Poaceae; genus Avena; species Avena eriantha. The sequence continues at coordinate 328,136,306 of OU342742.1, read as the reverse complement.
GCGGGCCAGAGCGAAAGATTCCAGATCGCGGACTTATGTCATTGTAACACCTCAGCTTTTTGGAACCAACAAAGGGTAGAAATAGGAATTTGTGCATTTGCATGCATTCATCTGTATAATCAGGGTAAAATTTTCGCTAAACAAAAACCTAAAGAGATCAGAGTTTCTTTCACTATCTAGAGGTAGGCATAGCTCTCTGAAGTGATTGCTACAAATTTTGACACGACATTTATGCATTATTCTGTTTGGGGGGGCAATATTTTGAATTAAAATTTGAAATTTAAACCATTTGAAAAATATTTGTAAGTTAGAAGTTAGAAACATAAAGTGGATTTCTAAATGATGTATTAATATTGTTTTATTATGTTATAGATATATTAAACAACCATATGGATACAAGACAAGGAAATTCAAATAAGAAATGAATTCTTTTTTCTTTTTTTATTCCTTAATAAATATTACAAATGGAGATCATTACACCAAGACAGATAATTACAAGGAAGATAATCCCATAAAAGGCATCTTTATTAAATCATAGAAACATTGTTACAAGATCCTTTAAAAAAGAATAAAAGGAGATTACAATAAGAATCTATCTTCTATCTATTCCTATAGTATATCTTTAAGCATCCAGACTTTGTTCCTGCAAAATAAGTTAAACAACTCAACATACAAATAAAATGTTAGTGATTTGTTTTACTCTCAGTGGTGAACAGTGAAGTGCACTGTTCACATTACATCATAGAGTAATTTGAAGGGGCAAGTTTCATCAAAGTACAATATCTATTCTTTTAAGCAAATAGTTTCAGTGTCACATTATAAGCCAAGTGGAAAAGTGGTAAGTTTCACCAGGATAAGTAACAGTAATAGGATGGGGAGGTTTAAACCATAGTTACTTGATCTCATCCACAGCCAAAGCAAACAGTGAAGCATCTCACACACCTAAATGCATGCATTGAGGTGTCAACAGCCGAGAGCAAAGGGGCAATTTAAATCATAGCAGTGTAGAGCAAAGTAAGCTTTGTTATCCACTTTGGAGAGAGAGAGAGAGCCAACCCTAGTTTGTCACCAGCACAACCAAGAACAGCACTAGATCTTGAAACCATAACACTAGATCAAGCCACTTTTCACCACATAAAACCCAGGAGATCACCAGCAAGGATGGTGACTTGAGGAGGGGGATGAACTAGGTGGACAGAAAGGTTACACAGGAGCGACAACACTAAGAGGAGTAAGACAAGGCCAAGAGGAAGCCACAACAAATCCAGGGCTACCACAAGCCAGAAGTAGAAGGCAACATCAGTACAAGGCTACCAGGGTATATCCTAACCTTAAGATCTAATCATTTTCCATCTTACACATTCATATTCTTGCAAACACATGATAAGTGGACATATTAGATAGCAGATAAAAAATAGCCAATTGATGCATGTGTTCTTGCATAGGCAGTGTCTCAGACCAGCATCACTGACCTATGATCTAGTTTTAACTAGATAGATACACACCACAGCTGCTGGTACATGGCACATTCCTAGAAGGGTAGCACCTCTGTACCTAGCAAGATCAAGTCTGCTTGAGTACAAGCTCAAGTACATCCTCTTCAACACATATAATCATCTTCCTAAATGATTTAGGAATCATAAATAGGTACTTTATTCTTGAACAGACAACAAAGATCAACACTGTGTATTACTAGACCACACTATTTAGAAATCACTAAGTTTAATCATGTTCCTACAGGTACATAGGAATCTTCTCTTTATAAATTATCTTCTTATTAATCACAGAGCGGAGACTAACACTAGATTCACACAGTAACATGATTAAATTCTGAGATTAAACACATTAGTGTTTCACAAGTAAGTAATTAACCCAGCATCAATATAGAGAGCATCTCAAATCAACTCCATAGGAGTAAATCCACCACCACAATAACTTAAGCATCCACAATTAACTAAGCATGCTTTTAGAGAGAGATTTATGACAGAGAACAGATAAAAAAAGCATGATCCGCATAATGTTCTCCGATAGAGAACATAGTAACTAACATGTTCAGTAATGATTGACACTACACTATCAGTAGATCAACATCATAGGATTAACATAGGAAAGAATAACCCTAGAGTATGCTAAATCACCACTGTTGGGGAAATGAACCCTAGGAATTTAGGGATGAACCCTAAATGGGGAAATACATAACAAGTGACCATATGGCATGGAATAGAGGCAAGGTAAATCACAGAGGGGACAATAGGGCACTTACTCGAGGTCCTTGTAAGAGTATCGAAGAGGAAGCACAGAGGAGGTTGGTGGCAAAGAGGTGGCGGCACGGGGAGCACCCGGAATGGGCGCGGCAACCCGCGCCTGCACACGTCAGTGGCGGCCGTGGAGAAGCGGCGCCACAAGCAGCAAAGCATCATCAAGGGAGTGCCAGAGCATGGCGGACCCCAAACCCTAGCCACGGGGTAGGGATCAGCGCGGCCAGCGGAGAGCGCCATTGCCAGATCGAGCAGGACAGCGTCCAGCAGCGGCCTCGTATATGTCGTCTTGCACCGCGGCAATAGACATGGTGGCCTAGGGCGGACGAAATCACCCGCGGCGGCGGCGACATTGAGCGGCCAGAGAGGGCGTCACGCGAAAGAGAAGTGAGAGAAGAGACAACGAGTGGGTGTACTAGGCCGGGTTAGGCAGCCCAGTACTGCCCAAGGGCATTTGCCCAGACCAAATGGGTCAGGTCGGGCCAGGCCAGCCCAGTGGGCCAGGCCCATTTTTTAGAAGAGGGACTTATTTAAAATACCTAATTACAAATATACCCCTGAGATATATTAGGCTCTAGAAAAATAAATAAAAATCCTAAAAATACAAATAATATATTTATGAAACCACAAAAATATTCTCTATCCAATAAAAATACTAGATAGTGATTTTAAGTGATTAAATATAGATCTATTATTAAAATTGTATATATCTCCTGTGGAATTTTATAAAAAAATTACAAAACACTTAAAATTGAATAAAATTCATTTTTAAGATTCTAAAGAGAAGTACTATTATAGAAAAATACTAGTTTGTATTTTTGAAAAGTAAATCAAGTGTGATAAGAATAAAGTTTTATTCCTTCAAAGGAATTTTAGTTAAATATTTAAAAGAGTTAAAAATTAAATAAATTTATTTTTAAACTCTTAGAATAACACTTGTTATTATAAAAGTGCTTAATATCAAGATAATATGAATTTATTGATTATTGAGTAATGCTTTTCTTTTATTAATTAAAAGAAACTTAAAACCTTTACAAGGTGAGTAAAACACGCAAAGAAGAAAGAGACCAAATCAGAGCATGACATTACTATGCATTGCATATTGCATTCTTTAAATATTGTCCTTATCGGGCTCATGTCCTTTGAAGAGTCTTTATTAAAGAATTTGAAAATTGTGTGTTATCACCTATATTCTAAAGAGACATAAAATAAATATTTTCCCAAACAAATGAATGCTATTATCATCCAAAGTGATGATAAATACTAAGAATGACAATGGAATCTAGGATTCCAATAGTTGAAAAACTAGGGCTTAATAACCCATGACATCAGTGATTCTAGCGTCGTATATTACACGTTAACCATGAGATTTGGAATGTGACGGAGAAGTCAGCTAGATCTTCTTCCTTTCATATGGACGGATGACCTTATTGTGAGGCTGTAGCTTCCTTGCGGGGACTTAGCAGATGGGTGGGACTCCTAGTTCCCCATGATATTGGTGTCTAGACTTTTCGTGAGGGGCTGTTAGAGGTATATCTGCCTATACGGGGGTTGCTAGGGACATGATCTACTCACAGGAGTCTCCAAGGGGTTGCCAGGGTTATATCTGCCTATATGGGGGTTAACGGAGGTATATCTGCTTGGGGAGGTCATGTCTTCATGCGGGGTCACGGAGAGGGGCACTGATTGGCTTGGATCATCTACTAGGCCCCACATCACGAAATTGTGGACGGGAAAGTATGCCCGGTTGTGCAACAAGGATTTGGTCTCTTATGGGTAAAGCAACGCACCTCTACAGAGTGTAACAATTGTGACGTGTTACTCCCTGTTCCGGGAAGGAGCTAAGAACGCGGCAGAAAAGGAACTCCATGAAGTTGTGATCAACTTGTGAAGGCTGATGGGCATAGTTTTTGATATTAAAATCAATCCTTGAAGAAATGTTTACCAAAACTGTATAGTACCAAGGACTTATCGTCCGAGGTGGTAGTTAGAGCATCAAACTTCCCACCTTGCATATAGCAAACTTGCTGGGTAACGATGTTACTCACTCTTTCCATTGAACCCCTTGCTAGACTTTGAGAGCCAGAAGGATGACCAGATATATGCTACGGAGGTCCACAACGATGTCTACTATGGAGAGCCGGATCTATTCAGTGGAATCGAAGGGGTGGACTACGGGGTACACTATGGAGCTGAAGACAATGAGTCAGAGTAGTTGTTAGGCCAGAGTGTAGTTACCTAGGTTGAGCCGAGAGGCACGAACCTTATAGAATAAGCTATTGAGCTCACGTATTTATTACCGTTGTGTCTTTCGTTCTTCCACTGAACTTATGAAATAAGTTATTTGTTATGTAAGCTTAAATCACTTGAAGTCTCGAACTTCTGGTATTGTAATAATAATGAAGTGTGAATGTTTATAATATGGACCCGCAATGTTTCTATTGTACCACCCCAAGGGATGTGATATTTACAGAATAGTGTTCTGTGGATGTCATGTGAACGATTGATACGTCCATTTTGCATCACTATTCTATGTCATAATTCACTGTTATTCATTGATATATTTCGTACTGAGAGGTGATACTTATGTTATTTCATCTGTTTTTGCATGGTTGATGACTTTTGGAGCATGGACCGCTGCAGTCAGGATTCTGATGGATAAGGTGCTGTTTGGAGGCAAAATTCACAAAGATCAGAAAATCTGGGAAAATATACGAAAAATCCTATTTTTTTCAGAAGACGAAGGAAGCCAGAAGGGGGGCTGGAGATGGGCCACAGGGGGCCCACACCACCCCCTGGCGCGGGCCACCCTAGGCTACGCCACCAGGTGGTGTGGCCGCCCTGGTCCACCCCTAGCACTCCCCTCTGGCGTATATTATCCTCCTGAAACCCTAAGACTCGGGGAGCGACCACAGAAAGATTCCGCCACCTCTGCGGGGCAGAAAACATCGAGAGAGAAATATCTCTCCGGCAGATAGATTTCTTTCGGGGGAATTCCTTCCCGGAGAGGGGAGATCTCGCCATCAACACCACCGTCAAGCTGGACTTCATCGGGATCATCATCATCACCATCATCATCACCATTAGCACCATAATCACCATCACCATATTGCTGTAACAATTGGGTTGAATCTTGCATAGTTCATAGGGGAAACTTTCTCGGTGTTGATTACTCTTTGTAGTTGATGCTATTGAGTGAACCATTGAATTATTGTTTATGTTCAGATTGTTATACATCATTATTCCATCTCTGATCATGATCCATATGATGTCTTGTGAGTAGTTCATTTTGTTCTTGAGGACATGGGAGAAGTCATGTTGTTAGTAGTGGAGTTGTGTTGAGAAAGATTCAATGGTTTGATATTTAAGTTGTGGTGTACTTCTTCTGGTGGTGTCATGTGAACGTCGACTACATGACACTTCACCTATATGGGCCTAGGAGAATGCATTGCGTATTTGACTACTAATCGTAGGGGTTGCCGGAGTGACAGAAACCTGAACCCCCGTTAGGAAACCATTAAACAAGGGACGTAAGGGTCTTCGAGTTTAAAGTTGTGGTTACGTTTCTACCTTAATTACTTTCTTGTACTTATGGATGTTTGCAAGGGGTATAATCACAAGTATGTATTAGTCCTAGGAAGGTCGGTACATTAGCACAGGTTCACCCACACAACACTTAGAAAGCTAAAGAAGATTAATCAACTATATGAAGCGAAAGCACTTGACAGTCTTCCCATGTGTCCTCGAGAACGTTTGGTCATCTTAAGTAATACAACCCGCTTGTCCTTTTCTAAAGAAAGGATTGGGCCACTTGCTGCATTTATTCTTATTGTCTTTTATTTACTCGTATATTATTTACTTGCATTATCAAAAACCCCTAAAAATCCGTTTGCTAAGTATTTGCAGAGAATTCCTGATCCATACCACTAGCCAGCACCTTCTGCTCCTCGTTGGGTTCGACAATCTTACTTATCAAAAATACTACGATACGCCCCCTAGACTTGTGGGTCATCAAGACTATTTTCTGACGCCGTTGCCGGGGAGTGAAGCACTATTGGAGAGTGGAACTGGTAAAGGAAACTTCTACTATGAGTATTGTTTACTTCTGTTAGTTGCTTTATTTTGAATATGGATAATTCGCTGAGTTTCTTATTTCGTAATGCTACTACCACTGCTAAGGTAGTAGATGAACCACCACCTGCTGAGAATGATGCTTTTAAAATACCAACAAGAATTATTGATCGTGTTATGGATAACTATTATGTTGGGGATGTTGGAGATATGCCCAAGAGGGAATAATCAAGTGGTTATTATTATATCTTTATTTTTATGATAAATGTTTACATCCCATGCTATAATTGTATTAACCGGAAACATTAATACTTGTGAGTTTTGTAAACATAAAAGAGTCCCTAGTAAGCCTCTTGTTAAACTAGCTTGTTGATTAATGGATGATCATGGTTTCCTGATCATGGACATTGGATGTCGTTAATAACAAGATCATATCATTAGGAGAATGATGTGATGGACACACACCAGTAGTAAGCATAGCATAAGATCAAGTCATTAAGTTCGTTTGCTATAAGCTTTAAAATACATAGTAACCTAATCCTTCGACCATGAGGTTATGTTAATCACCATCACCGGATGGGTACTTTGATGACATCAAACACCGCTTCGTAACTGGGTGGTCATAAAGGTGTCATTGCGTATTCTGAAAGTATGTGTTGAAGCGCATGGACCAAGATTGGGATTTGTCCATCCATATGACGGATAGATATGCTCTGGGCCCTCTCGGTGGAATGTCATCTAATTAGCTTGCAAGCATGTGACTGGGTCACAAGGGATGACATAACATGGAACGAGTAAAGAGTACTTATCAGTAACGAGGTAGAACTAGGTATGGAGATACCGACGATCAAACCTCGGATAAGTAGAGTATCGCGTGACAAAGGGAATTGGTTTCGTATGTTAATGGTTCTATCGATCACGAAGTCATCGTTGAGTATGTGGGAGCCGTTATGGATCTCCAGATCCCGCTGATGATTATTGATCGGAGAGGTGTCTCCATCATGTCTGCATATTTACGAACCGTAGGGTGACACACTTAAGGTTCGAAGTTCTTTTAAGTAGATATGGAATGTGCGTTGGAGACCGAATGTTGTTCGGAGTCTCGGATTGGATCCGGGACATCACGAGGAGCTCCGGAATTGTCCGGAGAATAAGATTCATATATTGGGGATCATTTTCTAAGTTAGGAAATGTTCCGGAGTATTTGTATGGGGATTCTAGAAGGTTTCAGAATGTTCCGGAAGGTTCTGGAAGATTTCTTGGAGTTTACTTGAAAACCAAGAAAGGATCAAGGAATCCTTGTGGGGTAAGACAAGGATTCGTGGGGGAGAAGGACTCTCCCCCCACCTCCTTGATCCGCCGGCCAAGGGAGAGGGGAGTCCTACAAGGACTCCACCTCTCCATGGCGCCTCCCTCCTTTAAATAGAGGGGTGGAGGTGCCACCCCTGGACCCCTCGACTCTTGCCCTAGCTGCCTCTCTCCTCCTCCTTTCTTCTGCTCAGGCTTAGGCGAAGCCCTGCAGAATTCTCTACTCCACCACCACCACCACGCTGTCGTGCTTCTGGGATTCCGTGGAGAGATCTACTACCTCCGCTGCTCGCTGGAACGGGGAGAGGAAGGTCTGCTTCGACTCCGCACGTGTGACTGACTGCGGAAGCGCTGTCGGAAGGATCGTCCACTCGATCTTGAGATCGGCAAGTGATCGACTACATCAACCACGAGATCCAATCTCGTAACGCTTTCGGATCTACAAGGGTTAGTACAGATCTATCTCGTTGCACATGTCTAATAGATTAGATCTTGGCTTTTATCTAGATTATATCTGGGTTTTGTTCGTTCTTGCGGTAGAATTTTTTTGTTTTCCATGCTACGAACCCATCAGTGGTATCAGAGCCGTGTCTATGCGTAGATCTGCTGCACGAGTAGAACACAATGGTTTTGTGGGCGTTGTTGCTCGTGCCGTCTTTTGCTTTGTGTACTTTGCATCTTGCGGTATGGTGGGAGAAGCGGCTCGGGCTAACCTTACATGTCATCGCACATGAGACTTGCTCCACGCTTGCTGTGTAACTTGCTTTGCACAAGTGGCTTTGCGGGTGTCTGTCTCTCCCACCATAGTATAGATCCAATCTACACTTTGCACTTGATAGCACTTGTATCAACGTTGTGGTTCATATTCGTAGGTAAGATCTGTTCTTATTCGAAAGCCCCAAGCCACGTAAAACATGCAAAGAAGATTAGAGGCGTCTAACTCGTTTTTGCAGGGGTTTTGTGATGTGATATGGCCATTATGTGATTGTGATTATATTTGATGTATGCAATGATCCTTATTGTAATATGGCAACCGGCAGGAGCCTAATGGTTGTCTTTAAAGTTTGTTTAAGACCTGTGTGTCTATTCATCATGTAATAGCTTTATTCCAAGTAGTTGTAACAGTTGCTGTTGGTGATGAACAACCATGAAGCGGCGCCACGGACCTTGACGCCACGCTGGTGATGATGGAGATCATGTCCATGCTTTGGAGATGGAGATCAAAGGTACAAGAAGAAAGGCCATATCATATCACATATTATGAATTGCATGTGATGTTAATCCTTTATGCATCTTGTATTACTTAGATCGCGACGGTAGCATTATAAGATGATCCCTCTCACTAAATATCAAGTAATAAAGTGTTCGTCCTTAGTTGGCACCGTTGCTAAGACTCGTCGTTTCGAAGCATCTCGTGATGATCGGGTGTGATAGACTCTACGTGTGCATACAACGGGTGCAAGCCAGATTTGCACATGCGGAAACTAAGGTTAACCTTGACGAGCCTAGCATGTACAGACATGGTCTCGGAACACGGAATACCGAAAGGTAAAGCATGAGTCATATGGATGATATGATGAACATGTTGATTGTTCGCCTTTAAAGCTACATCATCTCACGTGATGATCGGACTTGGTGTAGTGGATTTGGTTCGTGTAATCACTAAAACAACTCGAGGGATGTTGTTTTGAGTGGGAGTTCAATTGTAATTTGGATTAGTTGAACTCAATTTACCATAAACACAATCAAAGTGAATTTGCATAGTTTGTTGTAGTCATTGGCATCCGTTCACCACCTTACGCTTAGTTATAGTTGAGATAGTGGAACTATAGAAATTCTGGATATTTACTTTACGAACTGGTATCGTATTGTTTTGAATATCAATTTAAAGTTTATAAGTCCTATTGCAAACTTTCAGTAAACTCTATTTACTCCATGAAGTTTAATAAATAGCATTAAATCAAGAGTAACAATTCTAGTGTTAGTATCTAATGTATCATGTTTGCCTCCATGATTCTTGATACTCAAAAGATTGTTTTTAATATCAAGTTTATCTAAGAGCTGAAAGCAATGTTTCAGAAACCATCATATGTGAAAGGTATTGCGATATCTAAAACAATGTGTTGGTTACAACATGATAGAGTATACGTCCTCATATTTGATGAGAATTTGTGAAGGTTGGAGACGCTAGTCGTCCTAATCCTCCAAAGGTTTTGAAAAAGAAACATTATACTCGCAATTCACCTTTATAAGCTATAGCAGCTTGATCATGAAAGTTGTCATGATAAGGATGAATAGAAGATGTAAGTAAAATGTTTACTACACTAAAAGATTACTAAAGAATGGATTTTTGAAAGAACACCAAACATTTGATGATGGTGATCCACCTCAAAGTGCAAGTCCAAAGGTATTAGTGGTTGACTATATACACTTTGTACCATGTGTCATGTTGATGACACCACTATTGATGTTGATAGATTCTTTTAAAAGAAAAGGAATTGCTGAAAGAGAATCTATAAAATATTTGGCAGAAAATAAAAGGTTGGAGATGTCCAACTTAGGCATATAGAAGATATACATGTTATGGTTGTATTCCTTGCTTGTTAAACAATGTGGTTCTCCGGTATTGGATACCGAATTGGTTGGTATGAAGTGTCATACAGGACAACACAATTCATGAACTGCAATGGCCTAAGTAACTAGCAAGAGAAAATGTGATGATGTTCATCGAAAACAAACAAAGGGTTGTTGTGTTGCTCGTTAACATCAAATCTTGCCTTCAAGATTTGTTTCAATAATTGTTATCTTGATCAGGTATTATGACGACAAAAGGTTGTTCAAATAATTACCGTATTCCATAATAGATGGATAATATACAAGTCTGGTAGGAGAAATAACGACCATAAAACTAATGCTAAAATGTCGCAAGACAAATGATTGAAATATCACTTGCGAAGTGACATCGCCGTTTAAATTATATTGAAAGGGATACATGAAGAAACTCCATGTTGATGGATTTTTGGAGTCTTTGATTTGGATCAAATGACGCTTGTGATACTTTCCTAGAGATAATTAAAACTCCATTCGTAGGTCAAAAGAGGAACGGACGGCTAACTGATTGGAATTTGTACATATTGATGTATATAGTCCATTATGTGTAGTCGTGGGCGATGGATTTCAACTTCATATGCTTTCTCCGAAGATTTGAGTGAGTATATGTATATACTTACTCAATAAGGAAGAAGTATGAAACATTTGAAAAATGTTCAAAGACTTTCAAGATGAAGTGGAAAATCATTGTAATAAGAAAATAAAAGAGTTTATGATTGGATCATAAAGAAAGATGTTTGAGTTACAAGTTTAGCAAAACACCTAAGATTTGAGGAATCGTTCCATGGATTTGCATTTCCCAAAACACCATAGGAGTATGGAGTGTTCGAGATATGTAATGAAACCTTGTTTTACATGGTAAGATCAAAGGTGTCATTTATAAAACTGCCATTATATTTTAAAGATTAAAGCTTTAGTGACTACCACTTTTACACTGAAAAGAGCTCCATCGTGATCCGTTGAAATGACACCATATGAGTTATGGTTTGGGATAAAACCCGAACTTTTCTTAAATTTTGGTATGCTATGCATAAGTAAAATGTTTACAACCAAAGTCGGATAAGCACGTCTTTGTAGGTTATTCCAAAGAATTTGTTGGGAATTTCTCCATAATGCCAAGGACAAAAGAGTTTGTCGCTTGGAACGTCAAGTTTCTTGAGAAGGAATTTTTGTGAAAAGTTAAGTGGGAGGACAATAGAACTTTGATAAGGTTGTTGAACCTTAGCTATATGTGCTAAGTAGCGCAGCGCCGGATAGTGTCCCGGTGGCGGCCACAATGCTCATGGCTCTCGTGATTACAAAAGGTGTGATCTCGGAGATTAGAGTTCCTATAGAACCGTGTGGGTCGGTAAGAATCAAATAGTAAGATTTGATAAGCAAGTCATTATTGTTTTGACAATGATGAACCGACTACGTGCAAAGAAGCGATGATGGGCCCTGACTCCATAAAATGACTAGAAGTCATGGAATCCGTGATAGTATCCATACACGAGAAATCAAGTTTCTGATCTTAGAAGACCCTCCGGAAAAGCGTGAAGCCTATCGGTCGCGTTTGGATCTATAAAGAAATAGACATGGATGTTTCAAATCTATGAAATAGTTGACATGTCGGAAAGAGTTTACGACAATGTTCAAGGAATTGACTATGATAAGATTTGATCTTTCATAGCGATATTTAGTCTAGACGGATTAATGTAGCAACCACTACATATATTTTGGTATATGGTAGTTGAACAAACAAAAACAAGTTCTTCTAAAAGAATGGTTACCTAGGACGTGTACATGACACGATCCAAAGGGTTTTGTTAATTCAAAGGATGCTAAAAGAGTATGCAAAACTTCAATGGTTGAAGTGAGCTTCGCGGAGTTGGAATCTTCACCGTGATGAAACCGTTGAAAGGTTTAATTTCATCAGAGACGATGAAGATGTTTGCATTTTGCAAGAAATTAAGTGGGAGCGCTAAGACATATTTCTAATACGTTATGTGAAAGACATATTGTTGATTAGAAATAATGTATCTTTTATTGACACAGGTTAAGAATTTCATTTCGATGAAAGACTTAGGCATAACTCGAGAATTAGGCATCAATGTCTATATGAATAGATTGAGGCGCTAATATGGTTTTGCCAAATGTATATAGATAAGATGTTGAATAAGTTCAATATGGAAACAACAAGAAAGGTTCTTGACGCACGGAAAGGACTAAATCAAGATTCAAGTGTGTTGACACGAGATTCAAGTGTTTTGACACTTGGTGAAATCACAAGAATATTTTGATCAATCATTCTTTGAGATGTACACATCCAGATATGTCCTATGCTCTAAATGTTATGAGCACATACCAGAATGATTCATAAGATGATCATTGGACAATAGTAAAGATATTCTTATGAGCTTTGGAAGAACTAAGAATATATCATGTATAAGTGACAAATAGTTAAAGGTAGTTCATTGTAAAGTGTTACATTGATACTAGTTTTGTCACAAGATACAAATCAAATTTATCTCAATTTAGACTATGGGTGGCACAATATAATGGAAAGGATGTTCCATGATGGATTTGGATGAGTTCCAAAGTTGAGATATTGTGACGGATACTACAACAAAAGGCTAAGTATATAACTGCTATAGTAGCAGCAAAGGAGGGCATTTGTGTTAAGTAGTTTGTTATCAAACTAGGTGTGGTTCATAGCGGGATAATACTATGAAGATACATTGTATGACAATTGTATCAACATAATTTAATCCCAAGGAACTAAAGGTCTCACCATAGGACCAAATTTATACAATGCCATCTCATTGGAGAATGAGTAATGCGTAGAGACGCAAGGACATGCAAATACACATGGACCTAGAAGTGTCAGATCCGAAGATTATGTTTACCACTAGCAATAGTGTCTATACAACACCAGAAAGCCATAAGTTTTTTAACTAGATTATTGACTCTAGTGCAAGAGGGAGACTGTTGGAGATATGCCCAAGAGGCAATAATAAAGTGGTTATTATTATATCTTTATGTTTATGATAAATGTTTACATCCCATGCTATAATTGTATTAACCGGAAACATTAATACTTGTGTGTTTTGTAAACATAAAAGAGTCCCTAGTAAGCCTCTTGTTAAACTAGCTTGTTGATTAATGGATGATCATGGTTTCCTGATCATGGACATTGGATGTCGTTAATAACAAGATCATATCATTAGGAGAATGATGTGATGGACACACACCCGTAGTAAGCATAGCATAAGATCAAGTCATTAAGTTCGTTTGCTATAAGATTTAAAATACATAGTAACCTAATCCTTTGACCATGAGGTTATGTTAATCACCATCACCGGATGGGTACTTTGATGACATCAAACACCGCTTCGTAACTGGGTGGTCATAAAGGTGTCATTGGGTATTCTGAAAGTATGTGTTGAAGCGCATGGACCAAGATTGGGATTTGTCCATCCATATGACAGATAGATATGCTCTGGGCCCTCTCGGTGGAATGTCATCTAATTATCTTGCAAGCATGTGACTGGGTCACAAGGGATGACATAACATGGAACAAGTAAAGAGTACTTATCAGTAACGAGGTAGAACTAGGTATGGAGATACCGACAATCAAAGCTCGGATAAGTAGAGTATCGCGTGACAAAGGGAATTGGTTTCGTATGTTAATGGTTCTATCGATCACGAAGTCATCGTTGAGTATGTGGGAGCCGTTATGCATCTCCAGATCCCGCTGATGATTATTGATCGGAGAGGTGTCTCCATCATGTCTGCATATTCACTAGCCGCCTCTCTCCTCCTCCTTTCTTCTGCTCAGGCATAGGCGAAGCCCTGCAGAATTCTCTACTCCACCACCACCACCACGCCGTCGTGCTGCTGGGATTCCGTGGAGAGATCTACTACCTCCGCTGCTCGCTGGAATGGGGAGAGGAAGGTCTCCTTCAACTCCGCACGTGTGACCGACTGCGGAAGCGCTGCCGGAACGCGGCGCCGGAAGGATCGTCCACTCGATCTTGAGATCGGCAAGTGATCGACTACATCAACCACGAGATCCAATCTCGTAACGCTTTCAGATCTACAAGGGTTAGTACAGATCTATCTCGTTGCACATGTCTAATAGATTAGATCTTGGCTTTTATCTGGATTAGATCTGGGTTTTGTTCGTTCTTGCGGTAGAAATTTTTTGTTTTCCATGCTACAAACCCATCAGGGGATGGAATTGTCCATCCCGGTGATCATTTGCTTTTTATTCACGAATTATGCGGGTTGTTCAAGTGTGCAAGTATTACTACAGATCAAGTTAAGAAGAAGTTATTCTCATCGTCGCTGAAAGGAAGAGCTGAGGAATCGTATAAGCTGCTGAAGAATGGTCAAGCTCTTGAATGGGAGGAAATAGTGCCTCTCTTTTATTCAAAGTTTTATCCTCCTAATGAGATTCATAAAGATCGGAATCAAATATACAACTTTTGGACTCTTGATTGAGAGAGTACAGCTCAAGCTTGGGGGAGATTGAAGTTACTAATGCTCAAATGTCCCATTCATAAGCTCCCCAACAATATTATTATCAATAACTTTTATGCAAGGCTCCCTCTACATGATAAGGATTTATTGGATGCTTCTTGTGCTGGATCATTCACTCGCATGGAAGAAGAAGCTAAATGGGATCTTCTGGACCGTATTCAAGACAATTCTGAAGCTTGGGAGAATGAAAAAGGAAGAAAGTCAGGTATAAATTATGATTATGAATGCATTGAATCTTTTATGAGAACTGATGACTTTCAAAATATTAAAAAAGCTTATGGTCTAGACTCTCAAGCTATTGCTTCTTATTTTAAGGCTTTTGCTTCCTACATTGAAGTGCCTAAAAAGAAGTGGAATAAGTATCATGAACCTTATAAAGATATTGCTAACAGTGTTCCTGCAAGAAATACTAAAGTTTATACTGCTAATCATGTTTAACCTGAGCCTTATATTGAGAAAATGCCTTTCCCAGTTAAGATAAAGGAACATTCTATGATAGCTAGTATGGTTAATGAAAGTACAAATAAAGCTGTTGGACCTAATAAACAAATTGTTGATGAACCTATTATAGAAAATGTGAAAGACTTTGTCACTAAGTATGTAGAAGAGGGACACAGTATCCTTTGTAAGGATACCTCTAATATTGTTTCACAAAGTAGTGCTATGAGAGCTAGTATTCCTGTGTTTTCTATTAGGATTAGTGATCATTGTTACGAT
This sequence comes from Avena eriantha, assembly GCA_910589775.1. Classification (NCBI taxonomy): domain Eukaryota; kingdom Viridiplantae; phylum Streptophyta; class Magnoliopsida; order Poales; family Poaceae; genus Avena; species Avena eriantha. Next base: position 328,120,821 of record OU342742.1, on the reverse strand, counting down.
GGCCCTTGTGATAGCTATATTGTTAAGTTTATGCATGATACTGAAAGTTACTATGAGAGAGGGAAAAGTGTTCTTATGCATCTCAATAATATCAAGTTTCCTCGTTTTATATTGAATTTTTTTATGTTGCACTTCTTTTGCCTTCCTATGCTAGCAGCCTCTAGTTTCAACAACTTGTTTGTTTTCAAAATTCCCTTGCATAGGAAGTGGGTTAGACTTAAATGTGTGTATTTTTGCTTCTTAATGCTCTCTTTCACTTCAATTCATATTCCTATGTGAGCATCTTCAAAATTATCATGCCCATCTTAATGGCCATAAAGAAAGAATTTTTTGGGAGACAACCCAATTTATTTTTGTTTTCAGTTTATTTTATTTCTTTGAGTCTTGGAAGTTATTACTTCGGTAATAACCTATCCTTATCCTTTTTGTTTGGTTTTTGTGTCAAGATCAACCTCTAATAAGAGAGAAGTAATATTTGGGGAAGTTGATGTCCCGAAACAGATTTTTATGCTTCACCGTAAATATTCGTGAGAGAGCTCTGTATGCCGGATTGAGCTGTAATTTGTTGTGCCTCTGCCCCAGGTTGTTATTTAAATCTCGCTAGTTTTTCACGTTTTGATTTGAGCAACAGAAGATTTTCTAAAAAATTCATCTTTACCTGCTGGTCTGTTTTGACAGATTTTGCCACTCTTGCATTTGCTTCTTTATTCGATTTCCTTTTTGAATTCTTTTTGGGTTTTTGGAAGGAGTTTCTATAGTATCTTATGTTTTGATGGTTTTCAGTTGAATTTGAACACAAAAGGTTTTATCACTTCACTTATACTAATGTTGCTAATGAGAATTGTGTGAAGTTTTGTGTGAAAGAAATTTCCAGGTAGTGGAGATAATGGTGTAGTAAGGAAGTGAAAGGTTTTATGACTCAAGTAATAAGTGTATGAAGATGAAGATATTGATGTTATGCAAGTGGTGACTCCGGAAGAATCTACTAGATACCAAATTCAAAGACCTGCAGAGTCTGCTTCCAAATAGGTAACATTTCTGGTAAGAAAAGTTCCGCGAAAATACTATCCAACTAAATTTTTGTAGTTTTTATTCAATAAGGCAAACTACTAAGCGAAAAAGGGACGGAAACGGAGCTAGGGTGGCTCACACCACCTTGTGGGACGGGCCCACCCCTGGCCGCGCCACCAGGTGGTGAGTCCACCCCGGACTCCGTCTCCGACCCGTTTTCTCCCAGTACCTTCCTTTTATTGTGAAACTTCGTAATATATAACCCCCCCCGGATCCCCCGAGGTTCGTATATCGTGTTTTCGTCGTGTTTTGGTTTCGATCTGTTTTTGCCAGGACATAGTCTTTGAAGGTTTAGAAGCACAATGGTGTCCGCCAAGGATAAAGGGAAGGAGCCTATGGAGGAAGACCTCGAAGACCCCGGGCAGGAGAAGGAGATCAAGAGTGAAGATGAAGAGGAGGCAAAGCACACCGACACTACCATTGCAAGCATTGGAGTGGTGGCAAACCCTGTCAAGACTATGTCAATTGGAGGGAAGCCTCCTCCTCATCGTTCAGATCCCTGGTCACTTCCTCCACGCACCAAGAATCCTTTCCATACTCTTATCCATGAGCATCAATACCAGAATATGCCCAAGGGGAAATTACCCTCCAATTGGGATTTGCCTTGTTCTATCTATGTAGGGAAAGAAGACTTCAAGGAGGTAGAGTGGGGGAAAAATCGCAAGAGCTGGGATTCTCAACCCGACACGATCATGAGCCGCATTGAGAAAAACTCACAGCTTATTCGTAATCTCACCTTCGAGATTGAGGACTTGGGGAAACTGATCAAGAAGCTCATCGAGAGGATACCACCACCACCAAAGGAGTAATTCGTCATCAGGTTTGGCATCCCCTTGGTTTGTTCCAAGCTTGGGGGAGTGTCGCGGTATCATATCACTATCTTCTATCTTTTTACCTTATTAGTAGAGTCATATCATGAATAGAGAAGTTATCATGTAGGTTGGTTTGCATTATGGAAGTGTCCCCTCTCTCGTTAGATATGTATCCCTTGGTTTGAGTTGCCGTTATGGAATATAATGAGAAGTTCTATCAGTTACTCTTTTGCATAAGTTATAGTAGTTGTCAATTCGTGGTTATATGATTGATTTTGTTGTTAGTATTGGTATCACTTTGGGATCATTGTGTTAATTTAGTTGGTTTTGGCAAACCCGGCTCGGTCAGTAGCAACGCTATTTTTGAGAGTTGAATGAAAAGATAAAAGTACTCACAAGAAATATAATTTCATCATCTTTCTTTCTTGATTGGCTCGTAAGTTTAGTATTCTATGGTTAAGATCTTTTGTGCTTCCAAGGAATATTGCATGTTTGTTTTTATCACTTGTATGTTTGTTTGTTTCCTCCAACTCTTATACTTGCTACCCAGCCTTGCTAGCCAAAAACCTGTACCGAGAGGGAATTCTTCTCGTGCATCCACCTCCTTTAAACCAAACCCATGCCATTTGAGTCCACCATACCTACCTATTAGCACTATTTCTATTCCAAGTAAATTCTTGTTTTGTCTACCTTCCAAATTAAACTTGTTATGTGAAAATTAGTGATTAAAGCTCTCACAAACTTGATGGCACACTTTAATTTTCTTGCATTTAATAACCTGAACCATTGGGTCCTTCTTTGTTGCGTATATGCTTGCGCTTTATGAGTTGAAGTTAGCAGAACCATGTATCACGGGGAACGCTTTCAACACTGCATTGGTACTTTGTACCTAGTTGATATCATGTTCATTTGCTTATGGATCCCTGGGTGTGAAATAAAAGTGGATCTTGTAAGATCATAAAGTTTATATGTGTGTTAGAGAAATTCCTGGGCCGCTAGCCTAAGCCATGCCTAATCATGTTGGAAACTTGCAGCATAACTATAGTGAGCATTCTATGAAGCATCCTCAATAAAAACCTATGTAAATAGCAAATAAAAAGATCGCTGAGATGCTCACTGTCTGCTTACCTTCTCATTTTGATTATGGGATAGCTCCTGTGTCATGTGCAAGGGGTACCCCGTTGGCGGTTCTCAATGATACACATGTATTTACAATGACAAGAGCTTACTTGTGACTGATAGCATGTGGTTCGGTACTCGTAAGTAAGGGGCATGAGATTTAAACTTATAACTTGTCAAGCATATCCTCTTAGTTGTGTCACTTTAACCTTAATCACGAAAAGATGCCTATGATAGGGGCAATGAGAGCTAAAAGCTAGTAAGTGTCATAATTTTTGGGAGCTCTTTATGAAATTTGCAATCCCTGCTTCCCTCTGCGAAGGGCCTTTCTTTTACTTTGTAGTTGAGTTAGTAAACCTATTCCCTTCTATCTCAGCAAGTATTTTGAGTTGTTGTGATTCATTCATTCATATGATGAATTATTCAATCATGTTTCTTATGTTCCTTGTTTTGCACATTGATCTTATCTTGGTGTTTACTACTTTGAAAGCTATCATTGAAAAACCAGTTATTTGTGAACTCTAGCAAATTATCAACTATTCTTCGACCAAGAGCTAAGTTTGCCATTACCAATTATGATTTACTTCATGTATCTTTATTGTGTTTCCTTTACTTATTGCAAGTTAAGTTATATAATAGTGAGTTGTCTTCTATTATGATCTATGTATTGATGAATGTGATGCTTCTTGTCCGTATTCTTTTATCGAATCTTCACTCCATAAACCTGAGGCCATGTTTATTGAGCTCAGTTTCGCTTGGGGACAAGCGAAGTCTAAGCTTGGGGGGAGTTGATACGTCCATTTTGCATCACTATTCTATGTCATAATTCACAGTTATTCATTGATATATTTTGTATTGAGAGGTGATACTTATGTTATTTCATCCGTTTTTGCATGGTTGATGACTTTTGGAGCATGGACCGCTACAGTCAGGATTCTGATGGAAAAGGTGCTCTTTGGAGGCAAAATTCGCGAAGATCAGAAAATCCGGGAAAATATAGGGAAAATCCTATTTTTCCAGAAGACAAAGGAAGCCAGAAGGGGGGCTGGAGATGGGCCCAGGGGGCCCACACCACCCCCTGGCACGGGCCACCCTAGGACGCCACCAGGTGGTGTGGCTGCCCTGGTCCACCCCTAGCACTCCCCTCTAGCGTATATTATCCTCCCGAAACCCTAAGACTCGGGTAGCGACCACATAAATATTCTGCCACCTCTGCGGGGCGGAAAACAATGAGAGAGAAAGATCTCTCCGACAGACCGATTTCTGTTGGGGGAATTCCTTCCCGGAGAGGGGAGATCATCGCCATCAACACCACTGTCAAGCTGGACTTCATCGGGATCATCATCATCATCATCACCATCAGCTCCCTCATCACCATCTCCATATTGCTGTAACAATTGGGTTGAATCTTGCATAGTTCATAGGGGAAACTTTCCCGGTGTTGATTACTCTTTGTAGTTGATACTATTGAGTGAGCCATTGAATTATTGTTTATGTTCAGATTGTTATACATCATTATTCCATCTCTGATCATGATCCATATGATGTCTTGTGAGTAGTTCGTTTTGTTCTTGAGGACATGGGAGAAGTCATGTTGTTAGTAGTGGAGTTGTGTCGAGAAAGATTCAATGGTTTGATATTTAAGTTGTGGAGTACTTCTTCTAGTGGTGTCATGTGAACGTCGACTACATGACACTTCACCTATATGGGCCTAGGGGAATGCATTGTGTATTTGGCTACTAATCGTAGGGGTTGCCAGAGTGACAAAAACCTAAACCCCCGTTAGGAAACCATTGCACAAGGGACGTAAGGGTCTTAGAGTTTAAAGTTGTGGTTAGGTTTCTACCTTAATTACTTTCTTGTACTTACGGATGTTTGCAAGGGGTATAATCACAAGTATGTATTAGTCCTAGGAAGGTCAGTACATTATCACAGGTTCACCCACACAACACTTAGCAAGCTAAAGAAGATTAATCAACTATATGAAGCGAAAGCACTTGACAGTCTTCCCATGTGTCCTCGAGAACGTTTGGTCATCTTAAGTCATACAACCGGCTTGTCCTTTGCTGCATAAAGGATTGGGCCACTTGCTGCATTTATTCCTACTGTCTTTTATTTACTCGTACTTTGTTTACTTGCTTTATCAAAAAACCCTAAAAATCCGTTTGCTAAGTATTTGCAGAGAATTCCTGATCCAGACCACTAGCCAGCACCTTCTGCTCCTCGTTGGGTTCGACACTCTTACTTATCGAAGATACTGCGATACACCCCCTATACTTGTGGGTCATCAATGACTATAGTATAGTACACATGAAGTGGTATGCTGGGTCACCGCAGCTGGTATCGGAGCAATTGCTTTGACCTTAGGTTGGAAACCTAGTAAAGGGAACTATCTGTAGGAGTCTTAGGGTAACGGTAAAGAGTTCTCTAGATTATATGATCAATATTCATTTGGGAATATTTCTTTATATTTTTTAGTGCAATAATTCTTTATTATGATGCATCATTACAATCAATGGTTACTGATTATGAATGTTTTGTATATAGTTATAATGGCACCAAGGTTTCTAAAACAGACTTTGGCAAGGAAAGAAGAAACTCTCGATGATTATCAGGGGACTTTTAACTGAACAACTTTGAGAACTTTTGAGGGTTTTTGGTTGCACAACTAATATTCCAGTTAATACAATGACATTCCATGATGGGCGAATGTTAGCCAAATATCGTGTTAGCATCCAACTACCGAAAAAGCTTGGTTTATATCACAATTTACCTATGGGTGAAGGTAAAAGTCAGCTAGCGGCATACCATGTTGCTATTTTGGAGGCGATATCCAATGTTCAGGGGCACAAAGAAGAAGAGCTAGCGGAAAGCACATATTCTGTAATTCCTCATGACTCTATAGACAAGGAGCCAGTTCCGGATCATCTTACTTTAGTAAAGAAGCATCCAAAACTAGCTTCCAAGTTTATGGATCTGTATCGACTGATGGTTGGGTCTCTGTATAAGACACATCAGGTTATTGTAGAGGATCATATTGATATGCTAGAGGGTTTGACTAATCCTAAACAAAGGGAGAAGTTAGCATCTAAACTGGAAAATGAAGTAGTGGGTAGATTTAGCCCAATTTTTAAGGATATACCTATAGATCCATCATCTTTTACACCATATCCTTATTCACCTATGCCATAACCCACTATATATCCTGCTGAGAGCACTAGTCATCCAGTACCACAAAATTCTTGGGGAACCGAGGACTCGAAACTACCTATTGGAAATTCCGAAGGATGGAGGTACGGATCGATGCATGGATCTGCCAGAAATCCTATTCCTGTGGAAGATTCTATTGGGAATACCGGGCAAACTAGTCGCATGGGAGTGAGATCTTATTCTGTTGATGGAAGGGATGTCCACGTGGAGGACGTAGATTCCGAGGAGGAAGAACCTGAAGAAAGGGCGTTTGAGTCACCAGAACATTATCGTACTCCAGATAACATGCACTATCCAATTATAGCTGACGACTATCGTACCCAACAGAGTACTTGGGGAGCACCAGAAGCGTAATATTCTGTCGATTACTGGGGAGTCAGGATGCAAGAGGCGATTAAAGAAGACAGTGATGAGGATGATTCTGAAGATACCTCAGATGAGTTGGAAGGTATGGACACACTTCAGCTGGACGATGTGTCAAGTCTAGATACTTCTGATACTGTGTATCGTCCGTCAAAGAGGCAAGTCGTTCCATAGATGGTGCATCGTACTTCATGTCAGCACGGTTGTACTCCGGGTATGAACGATGAACGTCGCAACTTCTGGGGAGCGTGACCTTGAGAAGGAGTATCCTAATGTTAATCTAGGAGTTAGAGTCTGAGCACTTGATGTAATTAAATAAGTGGGACAGTATCCACATGAATTTGTAATACCTAAATGGTATGGGCTTGTAATGGCGTTGTACTAACTATGTTGTTTGTAATGTATAATATGTGAAATGCATCTTTCGTTCTTATTTGGATTTTTTCCATTGTGTGACTAGTTCTATGCATGAAGTTGAGCTTAGAACACATATGCATGATGTAATTATGAGTGTTCTCTTTATGTTACAGGACTAGGGGGGTATGGAAACAGGTGTAGAGGACAAGACCGAATAGCAGTGCATGGAGTGCGAAACTAAGGAAAAGGAAGATGAATACGCCAGAATGCAGGCAAATTTACCACCACCACCACCAATGAGGATGTTGATGGAGCAGAACTTTATGTAGTACATGTAGATGATGCAAGAGTTCCAGAGCAAGTTTATGGAAGGATTAATGGATCGAGTGGGACATTACAGGGAACCTAAAGGACGTGGTGTGAGTCTTTCTGACTTTGAATATGCAAGGCCTTTACCTTTTGCATATGTGCCTAAGCCAATGGATGTAGAGGATTGGTTAGCAGATACAGAGAGAAAGTTGAAAACTGTAGGATGCAATGATGAGGAAAAGTTAAGGTATGCAAGACATCTCTTAACTGGACCTGGACATCATGGTGGGAGAATTAGTTAGCAATGCAACCTCCAGGAAGAGAGTATACCTGGGAGGAGTTTCAGCAGAGATTCCCCGAGTATCATGTTCCAGAAAGTGTGATGGAGTTGAAGCGTAAGGAGTTTGAAGAACTTTAGTAGGGATATACCAGTGTCATGAAGTACCTCCGGGAGTTTAGTCAACTATCTTGTTATGCTTAGGATGAAGTGAGCAATGAGGAAAACAGGAAGAAACGTTTCCTGCATGGTGTAAATCCATTTATGAAGATGCAGCTGAGGCTGGCCAATAAGCAGACTTTTCAAAAACTACTTGATGCAGCCATCACATTTGAGGATGAATACAAGAATGTCCAAGAAGACCGAAGGAAGAGAGCAAAGAAAGAAACCAAGAGGATTCAAGCAAGTAAGCCTAAACCTAAGTTGGAGTTCAAAGCAAGGAATCGACCCTTCAATAACAATAACAACCCCAATCGAGGTGCAAATCCAATTGGAAGGCATGTTATCTGTCATAATTGTGGGTTACCTGGGTATTTTCAAAGTGAATGCCGGAAGCCAGTTATCATATGCTATGGGTGTGGCCAGAAGGGGCACATGAAACCTGATTGTCGCAAGAAACCACCAGTTGGTTGGCCTACATCAGGCGGTGGCACACCAGAGGCGGAGGTGGACAGCCTAACAAAGGTGGAAGCTATGGAAAAAGTGATAATGGCAAGAGAGGCAGACCTACTGGAAAGGTGAATTGCGCAACCTTGGAGGAGGTGGATAACTCGGATCAAGCGGTAATAGGAACGCTCAATATTCTCACAAATCCTGGAAAAGTTCTATTTGATACGGGTGCAACTACTTCATTCATATCTAAAGAATTTTGTGATAAGTTCGGGATTAGAAGGGCACCATTAGAAAAATCTGTGACCATAGTTACTGCTAGAGGAATCGTGGTAGTTAGAAACATAAAACTAAACCAAGTTATCTCAATCTGTGGTCAAACCTATTATGCGAATCTTTATGTGATTCAATTGAGGGGAATAGCAGTAGTGTTGGGAATGGATTGGATGGCTGAGTATGGGGCTCAGATCAATTGTGATGATAAAACCATTTCAATCAAGTCTGCAAGTGGAGGAAGTATAATCTATCAGGCGGATAAACATAGTCATATCATGATAGATCTGCAATTGAACTCACTGAAGGAGGTCAGATTGGAAGATATTCATGTGGTAAAGGAATTTTAAGATGTTTTCCAGCAGAGTTACCAGGAATGCCACCTGATCGAGAAATATAATTTACTATTGACCTGATATCTGGTACAACACCAATAGCTCAAGCACCGTACAATACGGATCAAAAGAATTGAAAGATCTCAAGGAGAAAATTGATGAGTTAGGTAGAAAAGGATTTATTCAGGAAAGTGTATCCCCATGGGGAACTCCGGTAATTTTTGTGGATAAAAGAGATGGAGGACGAAGAATGTGTGTTGATTACAGAAATCTCAACAATGTTACCATCAAGAAAAAATATCCATTGCCAAGAATCCAAGATCTGTTTGATCAAGTCAAAGGAGGTGGAGTGTTTTCCAAAATTGATCTAAGATCAGGATACCATCAGATAAAAATCAAACCTGAAGATTTTCCAAAAACAACATTTGCGTCAATGTACGGACATCATGAGTATCTCGTCATACCTTTTGGATTGACGAATTGACATTGGTATGATTACTCGGATGACTATGGTTGGCTACCCTATATTGGGTAAAAGGATTACGACCCATGAAGTTTTTAGATGATAGCACAAGGAAGCAACTGACAAAGGCTTTTTATTGTATTAGGAAACAAACTATGAACCACGAATGTGTTGGTATTGTGATTGCACGTGTATAAAACCTATCCACATACAACTTTGAGACCCGGCCTATTATATATAGGACGGGAGAAGCCTAAGCAAGGGTACCGAAAATCTAGAAGACAACTTGTAATAGTTCAATTTCCCCAATATTCAGGCGACTTTGACTTCATTGTTTTCCTGACATCCGATGAAATCCCAAGCGTTCTCTTTTCCACGAAACCCCAAGTCCATCACCATGGGCATTGGCGCCGTCAATTGGCACCGTATGTGGGAAACCTGAATGCTGGAACCATGGATTTAACAGACCGCTCTCCACCAAGCATCAACCCGACGAAAGAAGATCCACGCCCACCCACCCCTGTATTGGTACCCGCTGATTTCAACGGAGGATCCGATCTGATCATCGGAAGTTTCCACTTCCAAGTAGATGACCCGCAAGAATCACACCCTTCGGCCCTAATCACATCAGAACCGTCGGTGGAAAAAACTACACCTACGGAGGTACCAGTGTCTTCTGCCGGATCCTCCATGGACGTCACACCACAGATTGAAGCAGGCGAAGTAAATTGAGATGGATCTGGGGGACCTTGATGGTCTTTATGAAAATCTCTTGTCGTCGGATTGATGACAAGTACGCCATGAGGGGGTCCTCGAGGCGTGCGGAAGAGAGGGGTGTGAGACGTACGGTGTTCTGAGACGGTGAGCACACAAGTTTACCAAGGTTCGAATCCGCCGGCTTTGGACGGATCCTACTCCTGCTAGCAATCCAGTAATACGGCTGAGCCGGAATATGGGTTACAAGGGTTCGCCTGTGCGAGTTGAGATTGTAGACTATTGAGGGTGCCCTAAAGGCTCTCCCTAGGACGGCTTATATAGATATCTAGCCTAGGGTTTACAGGAGAGATCTATCCACCTACGACTAAGAGTCGGTTACAGAGTACATCTTGAACTACAAGTAACACTATGGGCCTATTCGGTAAGTCTTCTCGGCCTTCTCGTAGCCGGATTGGACTCCATCTCTTCTCCCTGACTAGGCTGCCCATGAAGCAAATCTCTAACCCGAAGTGGGCCACCCTGGTCAGTGAGGAACTGTGAGGATACCCGGAAAGTATATCCCCAACAGCAGCCCCCGGAAGCCTCCAAGATCCAAAGTCGGATTCATCATCATCTAACTTGAACTTCGGCTTGCAGAATCTTGAAGGGTTCCTTAAACTTCAAAACAAAAGATACGATCCAGGTCTCAAAAATAAGTCGGACCTATCAGTATGTTACTCGGATTTTCCAGCTTGATATTCAAAATAAGCTGGAACTTGGTCTCTGACGTCATCTGACACTGGTCATGGTCAAGTCACATCATCTGACAAACATTCTGTCAGCACGACCATTGGTGGGTCCGCCGTTCGCGGAACCGACGCGCCGTTTCAATGCGTACGCGGAGATCGAGGCGACGTAATCATCGTGTGGGACCTTCCCAGTTCCTTCCACAACACATGGCGTTTACACAGTGCCGTTTGCAAAAATCTTAGCGCGGTTAGGTGGTTATAAGGGGTGAGGATTTCCTTTTCCTCATCTTCACCTATTCCCTTGTTTTTTCTTCTCCTCCACTTCTCCCTCGCGCACAGAGCTCTTCTGCCTCCCAGATTCCCAGCGCCACCTATCCAAGGTCACCAGCGCACTAGAGAAATGGCTTCCTCTTCATCGTCCGGCTTGGCTGGCTTCACAGCGGCAGCGACGACGGTGGCGGCGGCGGAGAAAGAAAGCAACTGCGGGGTTTGGATCTCGTGTCTCCTCATTGACGAGAAGCTCTGTAGCATGGAGAGCGAAGGGCTCCTCTGCGCCGGCGACTGGCGGAGTGGTTTCAGCGAAATCATCCCCAACCCGCACGCCGACGAGCGGGTACACTTCGTCACCCACCTCGACAGAGGTTGTCTTTCCCTCCCTCGGAATTCTTTTCCGAGGTGATTGATCACTATGGCGTTCAGCTTCACCATCTTCCTCCCAACTCCATCTTAGAGATGAGCTCTTATGCAGCATTGTGTGAGCGATACCTCGGCATTAGGCCGAGTCTCACTTTGTTCCGGTTTTACTTTCATGTCCGGAGAAACTCTATCACTGCCGGTAATCCTTATATTGCCGGCACTATTAGCCTTCCAGTTAGACGCGAGCGTGTTTATCCTCGCATTTTAGCTAGTGAGCCGGTCAAACAGTGGCCGGCCACCTTCTTTTACCATAAGGATATTCCTGCTCCCGGCAAAGCTACTGCTTTGCTGGCTTTCATCGACGGAGCCGCCACGGCCCTTCCATCTTGGGACGAGGCTCCTCCGGCTCTTAGTGACGATCTGATCCTCACCAAGAGGCGGATTGAATACCTGATGAAGCACAAGGGCCTGAAAGGGTCCGACTTAGTCCAGTCCTGGGTGGCACGCGGGATCTAGCCTCTCCAGTACCACGGCGACTGACTGATGCATTCCATCATGTCGTCGAAAAATGACTCCCTCCTTATCAGTCCGAAGGCTTTGAAGCCACATGATTACATAAGCCAAATCAAATGGCTGAGTAAGGAGTGGATCGAGAGGAAAATTCCGGACTTGTCTTTGGACATGCACACGGCAGAAGACCCTGTAGTTCCGGTAAGCTTTGAGCAATAAACCCTTTTTATGTGTTTCACCTTTTAAGTTATTTTGCAATACTGAGATATTATCTTCTTTTCAGCTTTCTCCCCCAAGTCGGAACTGGCTCCTATCGAGGGATATCCTCCGGAGTTTTCTCAGGAGGTGGAACTGGTTCCACTGCCGGACGTTGTGCCCAAAAAGTACAAAGCTCCAATAGTGGCTATCGGCACAAAGGAAGTGCCAGTTGTGAAGAGGTAACTTTTCAACACAACTTCTGCCTTTGTACTTTATTCGTATTTTCTTCCGAGATGTAATGTTTTCTACTCTATCACATTCTCAGAGCTAAACAGCTCATCAAGGGCAAGGGGAAGGGAACTTCTTCGAAGCCCTTGCGGCAGACGAAGTTGACTATGGCTTCTCCTACCGCGGCTCCTCCGACTCTTGCCCCTCAACCTTCTACGACGCCCGTGATCACTCCATCGCCGGTTGTCACAGAAGATCTGCCTCCTTTAACGGGGCCAGCGACCCTTGAGTCGCAGACTGACACCACCATGGGTGGCTCAGGTTTAGATAAGGGTGAACCCTCTCCGGGAAATGATCCCTCCGTAGAGACCTTCGCCTAAAACCTCCTGAACAATCCGGGGCTTGCCAAATTTGGCTTGTCTCGGAAATCTGCAGAGGAAATCTAGCGGTTGGCCCGACAATGCCTGGAAAGCCGAAATCTCTCTACCGAAGAAGAAGCACAAGAAGCGGAGGATGTCAAGTACTCCAACCTTCTTGAACAAGTCCGCCTTTGTGACGAGGGACTAAGAGCTGGTGCGCTTCCACCACCTCCGGTTATTCCACTCACCCTCGCCGAGAAGGTTACCACCGAGGTGAACATGTTCCTGAGCAAGCTCACACATGAACATCATGTAAGTCGGAATTCCAACTCATGTTTTTCTTTATTGTATTTTATATCATACCCTCTATCCCCCAAGCATGAAGTAGGATATATAATCCGGGTTTATGCTTCCTTAAGATGCCAAAGAATGAACTAGTGTAGCCCCCAAGGCTCGTGCTGATATTAGTAACAATATTAGCCCAAGTCTTCAGTAGACTTCTGACTCTGGGTATTCTGACTTACAGAAAGTTAATTCATATAACCAGGATTTGTTGAAGAATATCTGCAACAAGCGGAGAGAGGTCAAAGCTCTCCGACTTGAAAATGCTGAGCTAAAGGTTTCCAAGGATGAGGCTGAAGGTAAACATTCTGAGACTCAAAACTTTGTCTTGATTTTCATAGTCGAATATTTTTTACTGAACAGTTGTTCTTTTGTCTTACAGCACTGGTAAAATAGTCCTGTGCTATGATCGAAGAGGCCGAGAACCTCAAAACCCTAGTGGTTTAGAATAAAGAACTTCGCCAAGAGCTGGATAAGCTCAAGACAGATCATGAGAAGAGCATCGCTCAAATTCTCGAATCCACCTCCATGGCCACTGATGAACGTGATCGTAAGATTGCGGTTCAGGATCAGAGAATCTCGGATCTCAACAATCATCTTTGCAGAGAGAAGGATCTTTCCAAGGCGCTCCGGGCTGAACTCCGGAGTCTACGAGAAGGGAAGACCAAAGTTGATGACGTCATCTTCTGTATGTTTCCATCTTTCTGACTTGCCTACATTCTTCGACTCTTTTGATGTCGGATTTACTTAACCGTTTTGTGTTATATATATAGGTCCTCTCAACTTGACGGACTCTGCTTCTACCGAGCCTCGCACCCACCGACTTACCCAAGTCGGTGATTTGTTTCATGACTTCCGCCAATCCATCGAGGACATTGGCGAAGCTCTTAGGGTTCCGGACATGCATAGCATGTCCGACTTTCAGGTGTGAGACAAGGCGAAGGAGATGCCACAGCTCGTCCAAGACTGGAACATGTCCTACGCGCGATCAGTAGCGTAGAACGCCCTCACAATGGTCATGGGCCACCATGGAAGCATGGAAATCTGGCAAGTGACCAGAGGGTACTCTACTGTGGATGAAGACGGACAAGAGCAAAACATCAAGGCCATTATGGACTCCTGCACCGGATATGGGTGTCACATAGCTGAATTAACCAGCGACGACACTCCCTTCTTCACCCGCGTGGACACACCGCCTCTGCCTCCCGAAGAAGCAGCCGAAGTTCCCGACGATGACCACACCATGTCAGATGTGGACATCTCGAAACCATATCAAGGCGATGTATCCAGCGAGCCGACAACTCCTTCCTCCTCTCCTGCATCATAGATTACCAAAAACAAATGTATTATTCTGAGAAACATTATTGGTCTGTAAATATGTAGTACTATACTTTTGCTAGTGCTAAGTGATGGCTCAATGCACGGCGCCCAGAAAAATGCTTGAAGGTGGTGTTGATGTAGAGCTCGTTGGGAACCCCAAGAGGAAGGTATGATGAGCATAGCAACAAGTTTCCCTCAGTTATGAAACCAAGGTTTAATCGAACTAGTAGGAGCAAGGAAACACCTCAAAGGTGTTACTAGCTGAGCTTTGGCAGACCGCACTACCGGTGCTAGTAGCAACGTGGAGACCTGCACAACACAACCACAGAACTTTGTCCCCAACTTGCGATGAGGTTGTCAATCTCACCGTGTTTTGCGGAAAACAAAGGATTAAACGTATCGAATGGAAAGAAGTAAAAGTTTGCAGAAAGTAAACACAAAGAAGTAAACAGTTGTAGATTGTATGTAAAGAGAAAGGACCGAGATCCATAGTTCACTAGAGGTGGCTCTCCTTAAGATAGATAACATGCTGGGTGAACAAATTACAGCGGGGCAATTCACAAACATCGAGAAATCAATACATGCATAAATTAATCATCTTGACTCCTTTGAGACTTGATTGGGCATTACAACATAATACATAGACCGCCATCCAACTGCATCTATGACTAATAATCCGCCTTCAGGTTATCATCCGAACCCCCTCCCGTATTAAGTTGCAAGCAACAGATTATTACTTTACGAACTGCATGTAAAGTAAAAAATACGATTGTTCTATGAACAAAGGATTGTTGTTTTCTCCCTAGTAGCAACAACACATCTAGTACCTTAGAGATTTCTGTCACTTCCCCAGATTACCAGAGGCATGAACCCACTATCGAGCATAAATACTAACTCTTGGAGTTGCTAGCATCTACTTGGCCAAGATAGCTACTAACAACGGAAAGCATGCAAGATCTCAAATAACAAAGACATGATAGAATCAATAATCAATCTGAAATAGCATGTCAATATCCATCAGATCCCCGCAAACACAACATGCAGAATTACAAATAGATGATCTTGATCATTAACGGATCTCACAAGATCTAGACATGAAAGCACAATGGAGGAGAACCAGCCATCTAGCTACTACATGGATCCGTAGTCCAAGGATGAACTACTCACGCATCACACCGGAGGCTTGCATGGTGATGAAGAAGGCCTCTAGGGTGAATTCCCCTCTCCGGCAGGGTGCTAGGAAGAGCTTCAGATCCCTCCCGATCAAGGGATGGAGATGACGGCGGCTACAGACTCTTTCGTGGATTTTTGATCAGGTACTTAGGGTTTTCATCCCGAGGGAAATATATAGGCGGAAGGAGAGGCCGAGGGGGTGCCGGGAGCGGCCACACCACCCCCTGGCGCGGGCCAGGCCTGGCCGCGCGGCCAGGTGGTGTGGTGGCTCCCTGGCCCTTCTCTGTTTCGTATTCTAGCACTTGATCACTTCCGGAAAAATAGGCACTTTGGCTTTTGTCCCGTCCAATTCCGAGAATATTCATTTTCTGACTTTCTTGGAACCAAAAACAGCAGAAAACAGGCAGCTGGCACTGCGGCTCTTGTTAATAGGTTAGTTCAAGAAATCATATGAAAAGTACTCCAAAGTTGGAACAAAACACAAGAAAGTGGATAAAACCAAGCATGGAACATCAAAAATTATAGATACATTTGCAATGTATCACTAAGCTTTTATCTATTCAGCACTTTTGGCTTTTAAATTTTGTGTCCCTGAAATGTTTACATAAGCACTTGTACTTTTTTGTCTACACTTATCGTTTATCTGGCTTTCCGCCTCGTCCCTTTTGTAAGCCGGCTAAACCTTTAGCACGGAAACTTTGTCGGGCAACGGAGCTCAATTGCTAAACTAGTTTAAACTCGGAAACAAAGCCGGCTTCCAGTACCAACAATTCACTACTCGGAAAATTCCCGCATCCGAAAATCAGACAAATAACCAAAGTATAGACTAGAAACTTTAAAGTTATACCCGAAGGTAGCATTTTTAGAATCGGAAATCTAAACCAGAACAAACATGAGCATAAAGTACTTTCAAGTATTCTGGGATTTTCGACTTTGTGACATGGTTATTCGGAAATAAGATGGTAAAAACTTCTCAGAAAAAACTTGAGGCAACCGAAACTTTTATTTCTCACAAAACATGTACACATATATGATTACAAAGAAGGATAAACTAAGAATAAAATGGACGTAGATGAGCAATATTCCACTGTCTTTCTAACTCATCCGTATTTGTTCTACCTCCGGCTCTCTTTCTCTTCTTAGTAGTAGGTCTTTCTTTGACTGGCCTCATATCAGTTAAGTAGTACGAACCATTGTGTAATACTCGACTAACCAGGAAGGGCCCTTCCCATACCGGGGAAAGTTTGTGCTTTATTTGTTGCACATGCCGGAGAACCAAATCGCCTTTATTGAAAGATCTGTTTCTGACTCTCTGGGTATGATACTTGCGTAACTTCTGCTGATAGGCTGTTGATCTCATTTCAGCAACAACGCGAACTTCTTTGACTAAGTCGAAATCATTTTGTCGAGAAATCTCGGCATCCTCTTTGATATACGCGGCCACTCTAGGAGAAGTGTGAATCAGATCACTAGGAAGAACTGCTTCTGCGCCATAGACCAAGAAGAAAGGTGTGTATCAAGTTGACCTGTATGGAGTTGTTCGTAAACTCCATACTACAGAGGGTAATTCCTCCGCCCAAGCCCCCGCAGCACGTCGTAGTGGTGCTTCGAGTCTCGGTTTTAGGCCTTGTAGGATTAAACAATTTGCTCTTTCAACTTGTCCATTAGCCTGTGGATGTGCGACTGACGCAATGTCAAGCCGGATATTTTGTTTGTTGCAGAATTCGGCCGGTTCTCCCATAGAGAAATTAATCCCGTTGTCCGTGATAATACTATGTGGATAACCATACCGGATTATAACGTCCTCGACAAATCTTTTGGCTGTTGCTCCATCACAACTAGTGACGGGTTTAGCCTCATTCTATTTGGTGATCGTATCCACCATCACTAAGAGGTGAGTAAATCCACTAGGAGCCCGTTTAAATGGTCCTACCATGTCAAGCCCCCAGACCGCAAAAGGCCATGTTATAGGTATTGTTCGCAGCTGATCAGCCGGAACATGAGCTTGTTTGGCGTATTTTTGGCAGCCCTTACACGTCTTGACCAGTCGTTCAGCATCTGCCTTGGCTGTAAGCCAGAAAAAACGTGTCTGAAAGTTTTTGCCACTAAAGATTTGGCTGCAGTGTGGTGACCACACTCTCCTTCATGGATTTCTCTTAAGATTTCCACTCCTTGTTTTGGAGATACGCAGCGCTGAAAAACCCCAGACACACTCCGATTATAGAGCTCACCACTAACCACAATGTAGGTTTTTGCTCGTCGGACGATCTGCTGGCTCAGAACTTCGTCTTCAGGTAATTTGCCGTCTACCAAATAATCAAGGTAGGGTTGAGTCCAGCTAGGAATTACAGCCATAACTGCTATCAAAGGTGAGGCGGATTTGGTCAGATATTCCTCGTCTACTCCCTTTATTGAGGGAACTTTGAGGTGCTCTAAAAAAGCGCCATCCGGGACCTCCTTCCGTGCAGAGCCTATTCGAGATAGTGCATCTGCTTCCTCATTTTCTGCTCGAGGGATGTGTTGAACCTCAAACCCTTCAAACGATTTAGATAAATCATCCACGACAGCTTTATATGCTGCCATGTGTTTATTTGCATTACAAATATCCGACACTTGCTGAGCAACAAGATCCGAATCTCCGTAACACATCAAACGTCAGATGGCGATATCATTAGCAATCCAGATTCCATGCAGAAGTGCTTCATACTCGGAAATATTATTTGTCGCTGTGAAGTGGATCCGCAACACGTATAAAAGTTTATCTCCTTGGGGTGATTTGAGCAGCACGCCAGCCCCCGAGCCCCCTCGAGCCTTAGATCCATCAAAATATAGGGTCCAATATTCCGAATCAGGGAGGGTCATATTCTCCTTTGTCTCTGTCCAATTAGCAATAAAGTTGGCAAGGATTTGGGATTTAATTTCTATCCGAGGTTTCTACTCAATATCGAAAGCTGAGAGCTCTATGCCCCATTTGGCGACACGTCCTGTGGCATGACTGTTTTTGATTATATCTCTCATGGGAGCTGTGCTCACCACGGTAATTGGATGCTCCTGGAAATAGTGTCGTAGCTTACGAGATGCTAGGAAAACACCATAAGCCAGATTTTGATAGTGCGGATACCGCTATTTTGATTCTGTTAGGACCTCGCTAACAAAATAAGTCGGATGCTGCACCAAGTGTTCCTGATTTTCCTCCGGTCTCTCCACTACCATGACGATACTGACGACTTTGTTTGTCGCAACAAGATAAAGCAACATCGGCTCTTGTGTTTGTGGTGCAGCAAGGATAGGAGCAGATGGGAGTACTTTCTTCAGGTCTTGTAGTGCATCTTCAGCTTCGTCGGTCCACACAAAATCCTTGGTCTTTTTCAGGAGTTTGTATAATGGTGCGGCTCTTTCACCAAGCCGGCTTACAAACCGACTGACCGTAGCAATGCAACCAGTTAGTCTTTGTACGTCCTTCAGGCGAGTTGGCCTGGAAATATTGAGTATAGCCTTGATTTTGTCTCGGTTCACCTCTATGTCTCTTTGAGACACGATGAAACGTAATAGTTTTCTGTCTGGAATTCCGAAGAAGCATTTCTTCAGGTTAAGCATTATGTTGTATTTTCGTAGATTGGCGAACGTTTCCTCCTAGTCGGAAATCAGTGTTTCCTTCTTTTTGGACATTACCGCAATATCATCCATATATGCATGTACATTGCGTCCGATTTGATCGTGGAGGCAACGTTGCATTGTGCGTTGGTACGTAGCTCCTGCGTTCTTCAGCTGAAAAGGCATCCTAACAAAACAGAAGGTTCCGAAGGGGGTTATGAATGAAGTTTTGACTTTGTCAGATTCCTTCATCCGAATTTGGTGATAACCGGAATATGCTTCGAGAAAACAGAGGAGTTCCGAGCCTGCCATAGAATCGATAACTTGATCAGTCCTAGGAAGAGCGAACAGATCTTTGGGACAAGCCTTGTTCAAGGCAGTATAATCAACACACATCCTTAAATCAGTGGTGTCCTTTTTAGGGACCATTACAGGATTGGCTGACCAGTTAGTGTGGATGACCTCTTCTATGAATCCGGCTAACTCGAGCCGTGCTAGTTCCTTAGTTATTGCCTTACGCTTTTCATCGCCGAAACGTCATAAGGACTGTTTGACGGGTTTAGCATTCGGGTTTACATTAAAAGAGTGGTCGGCAAGTTCCCTAGGTACTCCGGTCATGTCAGATGGCTGCCATGCGAAGATATCTTGATTTGCTTTGAGGAACTTGACGAGTGCGCTTTTCTATGCGCTATCTAAGCCTACGCCTATATGGGTCACTTTGGAGGGGTCATCATCCTTCAACGGCGTCTTCTTCATCTCTTCTGATGCCTTGAACTCTGGATTCGGCTTTGTCACCTCCTTCTTCGTTGCGGGCATCTCGGACGGATCTATGCTCTTCTTGATTTCCTGGTACTCTTGGGCGTGCATCACGACTTCAGCAAAGGTGGCATTTCCATCGTCGCATTCTCGCGCTTTCTTTGGGTCTCCCTTGATGGTGATTACGCCGTTCGGACCTGGAATTTTAATCATATTGTAAATGTAACACGGACGAGCCATAAAAGCCAAGTAAGCCAGACGTCTGAATATAACATGGTACATGCTCTTGAACGGGACCACTTCGAAGGAAAGTGCCTCCGTCTGATAGTTCTTTGGAGTTCCGAAGGTAACATCCAACGTGATTTCTCCGAGGGAATTAGCTTGTCTTCCTGGGACAACTCCATGAAAAATCACAGAGCTGTGGTTCAGCTGGGTCTCCGAGATTTTCATCCGGCGTAGCATTTAGACATACAGAATATTAATACTGCTACCATCGTCCATGAGAGTCTTGGAGAAACCATAACCGTCAGTAAGTGGATTAACGATTAAGGCGTATTTTCCTCGCCTGTGTAGCTTAGGCGGATGATCAGCACGGTCAAATGTGATTGCCACTTTCGACCAGTCCAAGAATTAAGGGACGGCCGGAACTGTTGCATTGAGCTCATGTAGCACTGCCTTTTGGACTTTTGCTGGCTGAGATTCGAGGAAGGTGACATAAGTGTCTTTCTTGGTCGGAAAATTTTTCTTCCCTTCAGGCTAGGGATTTGAAGCATCAGCTTCCTCCATGTCAAAATCTTCCTTGGTCTCTCTATCCTTTTCGGGATTCTTCTTTCCCTTCTTCCGCTTAGCTTTGTAGCCAGCGGTATCATCTCTCTTAATGTCATCGTTGAAACGACACTCGGTGTTTGTGTGGGACGAGCCCCAATTGGCGTCTAGGTGGTGCACACATGGGTTATTGGAAATGTCGGCCCAAGAGTAGGCTGGTCTCCTCTACCTTGAACACTTGACGTCCCACGACCGTGTCCACGGCCACCGCCACATCCTCCTCGTCCTCCAGACCCGAAAGTAGCAGTAACCACTGCTGTTTCCGCGTTGGTTTTTCTTCCAAGGTGTTCTTGCGCTTCTGAGCTTGTTGCTTTGGTTGTTTTGCCGACTTTGGCACACCTAAGGCATTGAGTAATCCTTCCGCGTCGTCGTCAGCATCTGCATACTTGCTCGCTATTTCTATCATTTCCCCAAATCAGTGACCTTATCACAGTTCAAGCGATGACGTAGTAAACCAATTGGGAGACCTGCAATGAAAGCTTCAATCGCAGTTTGGTCATTTACTCTTTCGTAGGAGTTCTTGGTGTCGATCCATCGTGCGATGTAATCCCGGCAAGTTTTTCGGGCTTTCTGGGTGCAACGCTATAGGTCTCCAACCGTACAGGGCCTCCAGTATGTGCCTTCGAAATTCTGAAAGAATGCACTTTGGATGTCATACCAGTTGTGGATGGTGTTCTACGGAAGTTCATTGAGCCATGATCGTGCCGTCTTCCGCAACATAAGTGGGAGGTATCGGGTTGTGACCAGGTTGTTTTCGCCTTTGGCGATGCAGCAAGCTTGGAAGGAATCCTGTAGCCATGTATCTGGTCGAGCTATGCTGTCATAGGCTTGAATATGTCTTGAGATAGAAAATCCTTCCAGGAATCTCGTGGCTCTTATGTGTGGTCCGAAGCACTTTGGGCCCACGTATATGTCATCATTTTCATAGCGCCACGCCTCTATATTGGAGTTGATCCTGTGCCTTGCATCATTTGGGGATAAAGATCGTCCCGAGTGACGGCTATGGCTGCGGTGCCATGGAGCCGGACTTCGGCTTCTGTCACCACCTTCTCCACCAGGACGCCCTCCTTGGCCTCCTTGGGAGCCGTTGTGATGGCTACTTTGCGGAGAGGGTGGAGCAGCTGGGTTTTTTCCAGCTGATCGCCGTCCTCCATCCGGAGCGTCATTACTCCAGTTCCAGGGAGGGTCTCCATTGTGACGAGCCCCCTGCCAGCTTGTCTCGGCACGGTGTTCGTCGTTCCCTCGCCCGTCACCCAGACGGCTTGCGTGTCTAGGGGGTGGCATTCTTTGTCGGTCCTCCTCCCGATGTTTCTCTTTATCATCGTACCTGCGGTCTGTCGACTCTCGCTGGGGCGGGTTCCTCGGATTCAGTGCAGCAATTGCCTCTTGCTCCGCAACTGGGTTAACGTTACGCCAATCACAAGCAGTTTTGTGGTGCTGTCCCGAGGATCCGGTTCTTGAATAATTGTCTTCCCGACGGTCAGAACGGTGGTGCTGCTCCGGAATGCGTTGGGGTCTTACATCAGCCCATGCCGGATCTATGTGACATTGGTTAGAATCTGAGATCATTTTTTGACTTCCGGACAGGGCAACCTTTTGTTGCTCCAGTCCTTTGTTGAGTAGTTTGATTCCCAACTGGATCTGCTCCGGGCCTGGTTTAGCCAATAGGATTTCCGGAGCCGCAACGGTGTTCTGTACTAGATTTGGATACACCCAATCCCTATTGCTGTCGCGTTGAGGCATCCCAAGTTCTGCTCCGAAGAGGACTTTGTGAATCTGCGGGAATTGGTTGTCATCAGTATGACATTTTCTGGTGTTCTGATGTTGCCTGGAGTTGTATTTTTCCATAGATGCCATGCGTTTCTTCTCCTCCTCGATGTTTTTGGCTTTATCCAGGAGTTGTTGTTGACGCGCTTCTAGGGCCTGGGCCCTTTCATCCAGCTCCTCGGCAGTAAGTTCTGCAACTGTAGGGATATGTGTGGTTAACGCAGCATCGATGAATTTACTCGCACCTTCAGTGATCACATGTCCATCCACCAGTTCTTCTTTTTTGGGCTCGTCTGGGATAAGTGCACCATCCGAGTCTTCTTCGTATTCCTCGGCAATCACCTCTTCTGCCGGAGGATATTTTGCTAGGGTCTTGTTCTTCTTTACCTTCTTAGCAGCGCCGGTAGCAAAGACGGCTTTGGTTCCGTTTCCCAGAGTCAAGCTCTGACCGGTACTTTTGGACATTTGGACCTCGGGATTATCTCCGATTTCCATGTCGTCCCACGCTTTGGGAGAGTTTTCCCCGGATCCTTCATCCATGGCTTCTTCTCCCTCTGTAGCTTTGGAGTTACACTCCTCTTCATATTCCGCGGAGACTTTCAGAAATCTGCTGACGTCATCGATTCATCCGAGGATGCGGGTACGTCGGCGTTTGTTCCGATCGCCTCCAGAATTGTGTCAGTGTTTTCTCCAGCATCGGCATAACCGGATCCGATCCAACATACCTAAGGAAGTGTGATGTGCCCTTCCTGAGATAACTGCGGTCTTCATAGTAGGCTTCATAGAAACGTTTTATGGTCTCGAGAATTGCATCTACGGCTGAGTTTTGCATCATCATGCGTCTTAGTGTGTACCTCAGGAAAGCCCTGTCTGTCCCGACATCGTCAGAGCCGGAACCGTCGTTGTTGTTGTGCTCCTCCTGAATTTTGACCTCAGTGGGTGGGTCAATCTAGGATTCGTTCTCTCCAGGGAGATCCACTCCTGATTCAACTTGGACCGCCAGGTCTGCCTCAGGCTCGGATTTCGCCACTATCTCCGCAATTTGTGCGGGCTGAGTGGGATTAGGGTTTTCTGAGATCCGGTACTCTGCCGCCTCGGCGGACAAAGGGGACCCAGAAATTTCTTCTGCCTCTATCATCACCGCTGGGGTGGATGGGATAGGTTCAGCAAAACCGATGTAAATATCGATCTCGCCAAAAGACATGATGGTGTAGGAAATCACGGCCTCCCTAGTCGGAATCCATGTCTCGTCGAGAACAATGAGAGGGACATCGTTGGCATAGAGGATGCTACCGACGACGATGGTCTCGCCGATTTCGATTCTTGCAGATTCTGCTCGGAATGCAGATCCGAAACTCACTTGCCCCACGGTGGGCGCCCACTGTCGTCGGATTGATGACAAGTACGCCATGAGGGGTCCTCGAGGCGTGCGGAAGAGAGGGGTGTGAGACGTACGGTGTTCCGGGACGGTGAGCACACAAGTTTACCTAGGTTCGAATCTGCCGGCTTTGGACAGATCCTACTCCTGCTAGCAATCCAGTAATACGGCTGAGCCGGAATATGGGGTACAAGGGTTCGCCTGTGCGAGTTGAAATTGCTTGTGTGGCAATTGTGGGTAAATGGTCCAGCATGGTTGCTAGAATAGAGAATTGTTCCATTGAACTTAGTTTGGAACTCACACCATAATGGTTCACACACAAATGTATCACTGTTCCTAATTGGATCTCGATCTAATAGGGTTCGGTAAGCTGAAGAATGTAGTTGTACATGCCCATGCTGGCATGCAAAGATACACACGGTTCCGTATACCCTGCCATCACTATCACTATCAATCTCACCAACAATGTCTTCATCTCTATGGGGTAATTTCGACAAGATGGTTGGGTCAAGATGATGCTCGGTGACAAAACAACTAGCATTGTCACTGCTTCGGTAGAAAAATCCTAGCAAAGGGGCTCCACCATTGTGTGGCAGGGTTAGCTGTATGAAACCATTGCTTTTGACCAGTCCCCTCTAATCATAACAGACGGTTGATAACGTTAGTAAGATGCGAGGATGTGGAGAAATTCTGATAAGAATTTGAGCAACTACATCAATTGGCAGTTTTCCTAATGTTATTCCGCTGCAAGTGAAGATCGTAGTATTTGTCAATGCCATTGCCTAAAATCACAAGACTATAAATGGAGAGAAATACAGAGAAGATCTAGACCGGTAAAGGCCTTAGCTAGTGACGTACTGGGGAGCGAGACTACGCGATCAACGGAGGGCTACACGACAGAGAGGAAGAAGGTGAGGCAAATATAGGGCGGCGCCACATTGAAGAGGGGAACAGTCTTGTCGAGAGTAGAGTCGCGGCAAAGAGTGCACCATTCTGGTTGAGAGCAATGGCGTCGAGAAGAGAATAAGCTGCATGAGTCTGAATCTAACGCCAGAGGTGGGCGGCGCGGCACTACACGACGCATATTCATTTTAGGGTTCAAAGCTAGTGAGTCCTAGGTGAGTGGGAAATTTTGTGTGTATAAAGTTTAACTATTATACCACAGGGTCATCCCACCTTTTTGTAAACTAATACTGTGGACCCACAAGGATAACGCTAGCAGCTTGACAATAAGAAATAGTAAAACACATAAACTAAATAACAAGCAGTTTAGAAAATACTAAAATAAAGTTTATTCCTCGGAAACGTGTTTGAATCCCATTTCAAATAGTGATTCCATAACCGGCCTCAAGCCAGGACTAACTATGTTGAACACATTAATCGCACTCAGTGATTTAGTGATATCTTCCTTTGCTATAATT
Source organism: Avena eriantha (assembly GCA_910589775.1). Taxonomy (NCBI): domain Eukaryota; kingdom Viridiplantae; phylum Streptophyta; class Magnoliopsida; order Poales; family Poaceae; genus Avena; species Avena eriantha. The sequence goes on along the minus strand of OU342742.1, from coordinate 328,095,671 downwards.
TTTGCGTCTCACTCGTACTCTTCTTTCTCCTCGTCTTCAAAAATGCCAACTTCCGGCGATCGATCATTCTTTCCTTCCTGTGTTAATCTCTCCAATGTACGTTGCATCACTTGTGAATGCGGGTCATCACACCAAGTAGGGTTGCAACACCTCGATTTTTTAAATTTGCAGCCATAGAATATGTGTCCGCTGTGCTTGCCCCCGAATGTGACGTTCTTACGGGGAAGCCTTACGTAGAAGCATGTTGAGAAGAAGTCTTTGTTAAGCACGACATCGTGAAATCCACTTCGGCAATACGTCGCGTTGAGAAAACCCTAGACTGATGTTCATGAGATCCAAGAACCAAAATGCATAGGAAAAACCTGATAAGATATTGATCGATAAAAACAAATTAATAATTTACCAATCCACCGCTGATCTCAGAGCCCATCGTCATCTTCGCTTCTCGATCGCTGACGAGGACCTCGCCTAAATCAACGCGGCCGCCGTCGCTGCTGCCGCCTAGGTCGCCAAGGGAGGGTCGGGAGATGAATAAACTGTGGATTACGGTTGCGTGATTTAGAACGAAAGGCTTGGACGTGGTGGGCCACACCAGTCAGTGAGATGTGGTGGTTAAGTCAAATCCACGCCGTGGAAAATATCCGCCACCGCTCATATACTGCGTCATTATTAAGCGCCACTCCATCTGGCCACGTAGCAGGGGACTAAAACGTGTCAACGCCACGTCGGCCACGGCGTATAATTGGTCACCGCGACAAATGGTGCCGCCAATGCCCATATGCCGCATAACCAACTATTGTCGGTTCTTTTTGCTTGTGCTGCCCCAAAAATCCCCGGGGTATGGGGTGTATTTTGTAGTGGTCCTCCACCGTCGGCGTACGTAGGGTTCATGTACACAAGGTGAAGAGGCCAACGCGCCGAGGGGGAGAAGGGCTGCCGCGGATCGCATGTTCTCTCTCTGCGACGTCCGTGAGTACTACGTCGATGTCAAGTGGGAGGTGCGATGACTGGGGCCACGACGTCAATGACGAGATCATATACGTCACGAATGTCAAGAAGGCTCTGTGGTGGACTGACGTCCTCCCGCTGTGATGTACACGGGAGCCGCATCCATTGAAAGAAGCGGTAGCCACACCGACGACGAAGCCCATGCCGATGGGGAGAAGGACCAACGTCAACGATGTGTCCTTCCGATGCAGTGTTTGCGAGAAGCGCATCGTCGGGGTAAACACGGCGACACGGACGCCCATGGACAAGACAGAGTATAAGATTTAGTCAGAATTAGGGTCTTTTGGTCGGTAGTTAGGATTAGAATGATGTCTAGGTCGGTAGGTTCATATTAGATAGACTGTGATTAGGTTTGTAATATGTACAAGAAATATAGAAAATACGTATTACAAAAGTTATTACTGTTTCATGCGAGTATTGCTTCCTACTGACTCTGATGCCTACGTTTGTATTTCTTCTTTCAATGCTGTCTTTATTTTTTACGCACTTATTTTTTTCATTGTAATGTGTATAAGAATATATCTAAAATATCAATTAGGAATGTCATTATTATCTCGTGTGAGTAATGCTTCCTATTGAGTCTGATGCGTATTGCATTGTTTTCTTCTTCCAATACTATTTAAATTTTTACGCGTTTTGTTTTTCTCCGCCTTCTACTTCCGCGCTAAACAAAGTCCTCCGTCCATCCATAAATAAGTGATGGGGATATGCCAAAGGGGTATGCCCAGCAGGACGTTCCGATTGGGCCGGAAGGCCTGCGAGTGCGTCTGAAAGACAGCGACTGGACTATGAAGAAAGGAAAGGCCCAGCGACTGGCGACTAGAAGCCCAGAAGCGTAGCAGAAGCCCAGTCGGACTAGGTCAAAAGTCTCCGGATCCTTACCTTGTTCGGGGACAACTTGTAAACCCTAGCGAGGTGCTTCATATATAAACCTCCCTAGGGTATCCTGGGACCTTACGTTCCATCATACACCCCCTCAAGCGACTCGCTGCCTAGCCGCTGAGCTCGCCACCCCTGTAACTCGCTCTCTCATTATCTAATCTAGCAGGAGTAGGTATTTACCCTCCGGGGGCCGAACCTGGGTAAACCCATATGCATCCGCCCCCATCTCGCACCGCAGATGGCCGCCAACTCTTCCTCACGAAACACTCAATCGCTGCCAGTGGCAGCGACTGCCTTGGCCATTTCCACGACAGTGGTGCCCACCGTGGGGCATAGCGGGACTGGCCTGAATTCTGCGGCGAGACCCTACTCGCCGATCGATCGGCCGTTCGCCACTGGTCGCATGATTGGCTGGATCTTAGAGATCCTGCCCAGCAGTTACATCCCGGCATCACGTCCGGTCACCCACGTCACGGTGATGGCGGTCGGCTCCATCAACCTCTTCATCGGCTTCACCGGCGTGATCGACCCAGCCGCGATGGTGATCATCGGCGGATCGCCGCCACACCGCGATCTGCTTTCGGAGGAGCAGGTCCGCTCCATCAGGAGCCTCGTCACCGAGTACGGCTCGGCCGCCAGCGACGCGGTCGAGACTAACGCCGCCACCAACAACGACGCCCTAAACGACGACGCCGACTCCGCGACCCCTGCATCGGTCGGTGGATCCATCACCGCCGCGTCACGGGAGGACTCCATCACGCGAGTCTCCAACCCCGAGGACTTCGAGGACCCCTCCATCCCAGGGATCTTCGACTCCGATTCTGGCTCGGAATCCCCCGAGGATTTTCGCGCCAGATCCAATCGCTTCAACGCGATCTACATGGCGGGTAGCACAGCTGCCCCGCCAGATCCATTCTCCACGCCGATCCCGCCGACCGTGACGGCCACGGAGGTGGAGCAAGCCCGCCTGCGGCTCGCGGAGGCGCAACGCAATGAACTCACCGAGTGCGAGAAATACCGCCTCGAGCGAGAAACGGCACGAGAGCTATCACTCTATCACTAGCGCCACATCAGGACCCGCCAGAAGCCCAACGTTCACGGCCGCATCTTGAATTTCAACGACGAGGGCGACCCCACATGCGCCGCCGAGCGCGAATACTGTGAGAATGCGCCGCCAGGCGGGAGCAACCCCGCAAGACCACCACCTAGAGCACCGACGACTGGGGCCCCCCACCACCCATGGGCCGCGCGCCCCGACCAGACCAACCACGGATCATCATCTCGCCTCAAGCTCGTGATGCCAACGGGCTACCACTATACTCCACCCCGATTTACAATGTCGTCGCGGCCGATGCCGCGATCGCCAACCTCGACGTCCAAGGTGACGGCACGCTACAGATCCAGTACGCCAAGACCCTACTCCTCAGGGCCGTCGAGCAACAAGCCACGGGAGTCGACCCGTGGGGGTGGATGTACTCCCGCTCTTCAGCAAGCAGGGCGGCATCAAGCGGCCACCCCACCGTGGCAAACGCATTAGTTTGCCCACCACCCCAACCCCTGGCGAACCAACCACGGGCCGCCAATCCTGCGTTGTCAAACAACGAGCCGCGACTGGCGAACAACATGGTAGCTGCCAACGGGCAGCCCCTCGACGCCCGAACGAACATCATCAACAATCAGACGTGGCGATCGCGCCAGCCCTACGACCTGCGGCACACCCTCAGCAACCGCGGTGACCCAGAGCCAAGAGGCTCGCTCAGCCGGGTCAGGCCGCAATGCTTCGGACCAATGATTCGTGGGGAAAACTACCCCGCCAACTTCAAGGCCCCTAAGGAAATCGAGAAGTGCGACCCAATGTACGACCCTGCTGTCTGGTTGGACACATACCTCATGGCAATGGGGATCGCAGGCCAGACCGACCTGCTCGCCGCTCGCTACCTCCCCCTGATGATGGAGGGTGCGACCCAGCTGTGGATCAACACACTCCCCGCCGACAGCATTGATTCCTGGGAAGAAATGTGGGACGCCTTTGTCAGGCACTTCGAGGGCTCCTACACCCACGCCACCACCATAGAGGACCTGGAGCGATGCATCCAGGGGCAACGCGAGTCGACCCGCCGGTGGATCCAAAGGTGGCAAGAACTGTGGATAAACGCCTCCGGCATCCACCCAGACACGGCGATACACTGCTTCAAGAACGCGTGCCGGTACGAACCCCTGGTTGCCAAGATCAAGAGGCTCTACCGGACGCTTGATAACATCCCCGACCTCCTCGAGATCGCCAAGCGCTACGCGGAGGAGGACCCCAACCAAGACTCCGATGACGAGTCAGGAGGAAGACGCCGTACTAGCATCCACGACAGCGGGCGCCTACGCGACATGCGCTACAGCAACACCCGCATCACCGGCAAGCGCCGCACGGACGGGCGAGTCCATTTCGTCGCCAACGCCGGCTACTGCCAGCGCGACTCCAAGAACTACCGTGACAGCGGGAACTACCGCACCAACAACGCGACGAGGCCGAAATTCGACCCCGCCGCCCTGCTGAATCAGCCCTGCATCTACCATAGCAGGGAGGGAAAAAGCACAACTGCCAAGCCCTGGCTGATTTCCTTGCAGACTGGGAAGAAGCACAACAGCCAGAGAAGCTCCCATACCTCCACTACTGGTCGCTCCACTTCGACGGCTCCAAGAACGCCGACGGCGTGGGGGCTGGGGTCATCCTGACCTCCCCCAAAGGAGACAAGCTCCGCGTGCTCCACCTCAACTTTAAGCCCTGCACCAACAACATGGCAGAATTTGAGGCCCTCCTTCACGGCATTAGAGCTTCCAAGGAGATGAACGTCAACCGCCTATGATGCTATGGCGACTCCGACCTAGTCGCCGGCCAAGTCACCGGGACGTGCGATGCTGTCTCCCCAACAATGATCGTGTACCGCCAAGCTATCGACCAGTTGGAAGGACACTTTGACGGCTATTCCGTCGAGTGGATCGACAGGCGTAAAAACGAGGAGGCAGACGCCCTTTCACGCATCGGATCGACCCGACAGGCGCCACCAGTAGGCATCTTCCTCGACATCATCCACAAACCCTCGGTCAGCCCACCGAAAGAGATCGATGTCGGGATCCCACTACAACCAGAACTGGCCTTAGTCGCCATGATTGTGGAACCTAGCGACGGGACAGCGCCATACGTCTCCTTCCTGGAACACAAACTCCTACCGAGCAATGAGACAGAGGCGCGAATGATCGTGCGCCGCTGCAAATCCTTCGTCATCATCAACGGCGAGCTCCACAAGCGCAGCGTGACCGGCGTGTTCCAGCACTACGTAGAACCAGAAGAAGGCCGCAAGATCCTCCAGGACACTCACGCCGGCGACTGCAGCCATCACACCGACGCCAAGTCGCTAGTCTCCAAGGCCATGTGGCACGGTTTCTACTGGCTCACCGCACACGCCAACGCCACCAACATCGTCCAACGATGCGTCGGGTGCCAGAAATACGCCAACCAGACGCACCTCCCTGGCTCGGCACTCAAGACAATCCGCATCACGTGGCCATTCGCCATATGGGGCATGGACATGGTAGGACCATTCAAGAAGGCCTCGTCTGGTTTCACGCACCTCCTGGTCGCAGTCGACAAGTTCACCAAATGGGTCGAGGCCAAGCCGATAAAAAAGTGCGACGGCAAGATGGCCACTGAGTTCCTACGCGAACTCATCTATCGGTACGGCTACCCGCACAACATCATAACAGACAACAGCACCAACTTCGCCAAGGGGGCCATGGCAGAATTCTGTGAGGAACACGGCATCCGACTCGACCTCTCATCAGTCGCTCAGCCGGAATCAAATGGCCAAGCAGAGCGCGCCAACTAGAGCGTCCTCCACGGGCTAAAGCCGCAACTGCAGGTTCCGCTCGAGCACATCCCGGGATGCTGGGTCGACGAGCTCCCCTCTATGATATGGGGGATTCGCACCTCCGTCAACCGATCAAACGGGTTCACGCCCTTCTTCATGGTGTATGGCGCCGAGGCCGTAATGCCAACTGACCTGGAGCATGACTCACCTCGAGTCGCCAATTACGTCGAGGCGGCCAACGAGACCGCCCGCCAAGACAACATCGATCAACTCGACGAGGCACGCGACCTGGCTCGCTCCCACACCACCATATACCAGCAAGGACTCCGCCGCTATCACAGCCGCCGAGTGAGAACTCGCACCTTCCCAGAAGACGACCTGGTCCTACGACTGGCCCAAGACAAGAAGGGCATGCACAAGCTCCCCCCCATGGGAGGCGCCATTCGCCATAGGCCGAGTCCTTGGCACGATGCCTACTACGTCATCAACATACAGGGTGATGGCCAATTGGAGGTCGGGAGGCCATGGAATGTAAACCTCCTTAGAAAGTTCTATACTTAGAACCTCACACTGTACTCCATCGGAATATATAATGAAATTCATTCAGATCGCACAAATTGTGTCACTCGCCATATTCTTGTGCCACTCGCACTCGTACACGCTAGCAATATGCTACTTACGGAAGTCAACCTTTGGTCGAGCGACCGGCACGGCCAAGTAGTGCGCCACAAGGGAACCGGAAATATTCAGGCCTTGGGTCCTCCACGAAAAATGCCAACCCAGACCCCCCATTGGAGTCGCCTAGCCCGACGGGCCCGCCGGGCCAAGACATCCGATACACTCTTCTCACAGCGATCTGTCCCTCGCACCCTCGCGCAAAGCGACTCGAACGGTTAAGTACCACACACGGGGACTCCGCAAAACGGGAACCCCCACACGGCTCAGGAACACACCAAGTAAGAGAGCTGCCTAGGGCTCGCCAAGCGACTGGCTCTCCGGGCCAGGGGAGGAGACGCATTACAAACAACGCACTCACAACCTGCAACAGGAGCATGACCAGTATGGTCGGGCACCACGCTCGGGGACTCGCTCATAAGTCAGTCCTACTCGCGCTCGGGGACTCGCCACTCAGAAGACGCGAGGGATAAAAACAACGCATAAACAAAACAAATACACAAAAGTATACAATCGAGTTATACCCCATTAAAAGGCGGACGCGCCCGGGGACTGGCTCAATCAACAATGCATAAGCAAAACACAACATACGTTACTCATCAAAACACGAGTCGATCGCCCTCCCGTGGCATATATTACAAAAATATCTTACACAATTCGCCACTTGGCATTCTTCACAACTTGGAAAATTACATTGTTTACTCCATAGGCCCTGACGACGAAGCAGCACCACCCCCCTTGACGCGCACAAAAGGCTGCCACGGGTTCGTCGGGTACGTTGTCAGCGACCTCGACAACGATGACCGAAAGGGATGCTCCGACTTCATGTCGCGGTACTCCGGCTCGGGGTCGCCAGGCGCCAACACCGTCTCCTGATATGGCAGCAGATCCCCCATCGCCAAGACACGATCGGCGTAAGGAGTGGCCTTCGCGGTCAGCTTCAGCACCTCCGAAATCTCCACCGTGCCGGTCGCCGACGGATAGCCACTCGTCACATCGTCAAGATCGAAGTCGTCGGGGAAATGGGCGAGACCCAAGCTCAACGCCGTGGCGGCCCCGCGCCTGAACGCCGAGCGCGTCATCCACTCCACAATGGCGGGCAACTCTTCCAGATAGCGCCACACCTCCGTCAGCCCCCCAGGGAAAATTTCGGTGGGAGACATGTGCTGGAGAGCCGCTTGGACGCACAACGCCGAGGCCGTGGCTGCATTCACCACGACAGTCACGCACTGCGAGGCGTTGTAAGTCTGCACAACCGGGTCGCTTTGGCCTACCACAGTTGCAAAGTCAGGCGTTAGTGAAACTATGAAATCCCCAAAGCAGGGACTAGACGAAAGGGTCAAGCAAAGACAAAGACTCACCAAGGAGTTTGCGGCAGTTCTCCTTGACGTGCTTCTCCAAGGCAGTTTGCTTGTTGTGCAGCCCCACGATGATGGAATCCATGGCTTTGCGTTCATCCTCAGCCGCGACAACGGCAGCCTTCGCTCGCTCCTCCGAAGAAATCGAGGCCGCTCTCGCCTCCGCCAAATCCTTGACCAAAGAGGCTACTCGCCCATTCGCCGCGTCCAGCTCGGCGACCGGAACATACCCCTCACGGGCCTTGGAGATGTCAGCCGGGAAAGCATCTGCACGAGAATTCATCAGAATGCTATACACAACCAGCTCACACCCGAAAGAGGAGAACAAAGACGAAACAGACACTCTCCAATAGTTTCCTGAAGCCGCCGGTTCACCTCCTGTGCTTCGCGCAAGTCACGCTCCAAGCGCTCTCTTGTAGCCTGCCGATCAGTCGACTCCCTTTGTAATCCCTGCAAACAAATAACTCACCTAAGCATTTGACAAAACAAAACCCAGTTCCCAGCCGCTGAAATTCAGCGACTAGGAACTCGGGGACTGGAAAGGAGCAAAACCTAGTTCCCAGCTGCTGAAATTCAGTGACTAGGAACTCGGGTACTAGAGAAGGAAGAAAAATAAAACTAATTCCTAGCCGCTGAAATTCAGCGACTAGGAATTCGGGGACTGGACCTACCTGAATAGCAGCGCCGAGCATCTTGTGAAGTTCCCCGGCGTCAGTCGACGGGATCGTAAAGGAGGTGCGCCCGCGGCGGGACCCAATGTCCGCATCCACGATTTCCGGACTCTGTGGAGATTGCGTGTCCGCCACACCTGGAAACCCCTTCACCATAAAACGAGGGAACATCGCCGACGCCCTGGCGGGGGCGCTGGTTGTTGGGACCGGCGCCCCCGACACGAATGCAGCCAAGGTCGGCTCCGATCGCGCCGCCGCCACCTCTTCGGCGACTGGCGCAGCAGCTGGCTCCGCGGCGCTTCCCTTGGTCGCAGCGTCGTCGGCAACCCCCTTCTGCTTCTTCACGACCTCGGCGGTCGCAACATCTTCGGAGTCCTTCCTCTACTTGGGTAGGTCGCCCTCTCCCATGTCGGTGGCCGGTGGAATCTTAGCCACCGAAGGGCGACCAACCTTTTTAGCCCCTGACATGCACGAGCCCCTTCAATCAACACAACAACAACACAAAAGGAGCAAGGCGAATTGGGACGAGGAAGCGCTACTTACTTAGCGACTAGAAGGATGCGAAGCCTGGTGCTAATATGGGCGGGCTTGTCCAACTCAGGACCCAGCTTGCGGCTGAGCCCCCTCTCAAAGACGTCTGAAGCCCACGACACCGAGGGCTTCCTTGCCGATGAAGCTGCAGTCGTCGGGATCTCCGGCTCCGATGCGGCCGCCTTTGACGGCTGTGGCAACTTGGACGCCATAGCCTCAGCTACTTCTTGGCTTGGAACCCCCGAGGTCGTCAGCGCAATCGCCGCCAGGGGAACCTCTGCCACCACCTCTGTGTCCTCGCCGTCCAACCGCTTCGTCGAGACTGCATCCCTTGGGGCCTTGTGCGAGACTTCGGGAGATCCTTCGTCCTCGGAATCATCATCCGACTCGAACACCACCGACGACCTGGCCGGTGACGCAAGCCTTTTCGCTGGCGACTTGGGCCGGCGTGGGGGCTTCGACGGCGTAGCGGTGCGCCAGGACGTTTGCTCCTGGGCGACCTCGTCGCCTTCTTCGAGCTCGTCTAGGCTACGGCTCGCTTCGACTTCTCATTGTCTCTGCATCCGGGTCTTGCGAGCCACAGGAGCTGGATGAGGGACCTCTTCTTCCTCCCCGTCGCTGTCGGAAGGATCCCCCTCGGAGTCTTCCTCTAGTTCTTGGGAAACCTCTTCATCAAGCGGAGGGAGCCAACCCTCCAATACCTGAAAAAGCTGAGAACCACCACGAGTCAAAAAATGCCAAGCGAGAAGACTGAAATTGAGATACGGACATAGCGGTTGGAAAGAGACACCTCGCTGGAGGGAGTGGCTTCCTTGATGTAGAACCAGCTCTTCTTCCACTCACTGGTGGCCTTCTTCGGCAGGAGGAGCTTGACGAAGTTGGCCTTCGGCTTCAGTTGAAAGGTGACCCCGCCTGCGGCCAGCATCAAGCCGCTGGATGCGTCGCGCCCAATGCGGCCGTGGAAGAGCTCCAGCCATAGCGGGAAAAACGGCCTGCAGCCAAGGTAACATTCGCAGAACGCGACGAAGATCGCCAGCTGCTCGATGCTGTGTGGACCAAGATCTGATGGCTTGATCGCGTAATACGCGCAGAAGCGACGGAAGAAGAGTGAGGTGGGGAACCCCAAACCCCTCTCAAGATGACTGGGGAAGCAGTACTCGCCGGGTCGCGGCTTCGGCTCGGTCTCGGAGGAGGGGGGAACCCGCCAATTCCCCTTGCGGAGCACCCCGGCGTCCTCGAAAGATCTAAGTTGGGCCATGGTGCGCTTGGATTCCCCCATGAGCCCTTGGGAGGCGCCATCGAGTAAGATGTGGAGTCACACGACGCGGGAAGAACAAGTCGGGAGGATGCAGGAAGGAAGAACAAATGAGGGAGAATGAAGAATGCGAAGAAGGACTGCGGAGCTGAGCCATCACTCCCCTTATATGGGAAACGCCACCCGCCAAAATCGGGATAGCCGTTACTCAAGGTAATTGCGTCGTAGTTACCGTTGAAAATTCCAACGGATAGTTTGACCAGGTTTGATGGTCCAACTCCTTTGGTCCACCCGCCACCCGCCAGTCTTTCCTCTCGCCGAAACGATGACTGGGCGGCAGTGATATTTATTGAAGCGACGAATGGAAACATGGGGAAATTCTCCTCGGTTCTAATAGAGTCCATCGCCGACTCGATTGGACGTCCAAATTGGGCTCGCCTACTCCGAACGCCAAAAGGACGCCTGCTCCTGCATCAACGATGGCCTCGGGGACTACTAATGGGGATATGCCAAAGGGGGTATGCCCAGCAGGATGTTCCGATTGGGCCAGAAGGCCTGCGAGTGCATCTGAAAGACAACGACTGGACTATGAAGAAAGAAAAGGCCCAGCGCCTGGCGAAAATAAGCCCATAAGCGTAGCAGAAGCCCAGTTGGACTAGGTCAAAAGTCTCCGGATCCTTATCTTGTTCGAGGATAGCTTGTAAACCCTAGCGAGGTGCTTCATATATAAACCTCCCTAGGGTATCCTGGGACCTTACGTTCCATCATACACCCCCTCAAGCGACTCGCTGCCTAGCCGCCGGGCTCACCACCCCTGTAACTCGCTCTCTCATAATTTAATCTAGCAGGAGTAGGTCTTTACCCTCCGGAGGGCCGAACCTGTGTAAACCCATGTGCATCTGCCCCCATCTCGCACCACAGATGGCCGCCAACTCTTCCTCACGAAACACTCAATTGCTGCCAGTGGCAGCGACTGCCGTGGCCATTTCCACGACAATAAGTGTCTTGGATTTGTATATGTTTACATGTATCTAGGTTTTACAAAGTTCAAGGTAGTCATCTACATGCTTCCGTCGTTTGTTGAGAAATAAGAGAATGTCGAACGAGCTTCAGAAGCCCCTTTCTCAGCTCTATAGTATATGTATATTGTTAGATAGGGTTCTAGGATTAGTCATAAGACAATTCGTTGTCTGTAACTTTATGTGTGTATATTTAGATTTAATTTTTTACGTGTACTTCTGCGTCTTAGTATTCTACATTCTATTCATGTATGCTCGCGACTTTGTGCTAAAAAAGTTTACCATGTGCGTGTGTCACTTATTGATTATATTCATCCATGATACTTTACACATGCGATCGTGCGACGAGAATATCTCCACTACTGCCGTGGCATCATAGACTATAGATGTACGTGCACTATCGCGGCAATGGGTGATACAATCAATCCGGATTTACGGATGCAGTATAGTAGCTTTTTCCTAGTAGACCTAGTTTTAATCGAACTTTGGAAAACAATGCTAGAAGACATAAATAAGGACATGTCTACAAGACTTTGTTTTTTTGTTTTACCTTTGTTTACCGGCCCTTCTAGTTCACTTTATATTGTGGATTGTTAAATGGATGGAGATATGCCAGGGTTGAAGATTCACCTGCAGCTGCACATCATATGTGACAAATATAATACCAAGCATAATCAAGTGTAATGTTTTAATAGAGATAAAATTTGTGGGCAGCACATCCTAATATACTAAAGCTCATATGAGCCATAGGCATAGCAATTTTGATCCAACCATTTGTACCATGAAGCACCAGGCTACAAACAATTATTAAGTGAAAAAATAGATCAAAGCCTTAAGAAGTGATATTGCTATTGTTTCCCAATGAATCGCTAAGAGAAGACCGTACTCCCCTTTGTGTCAATGGGTTTCTATGAAATTGTCTCTAACCAAGTATCTCACCTCAAGCCTTTATATATCTCGGGGGTATTGGGTACCTAGAAGATCAAGACAAGAGACAAAGATACAAATACCTTATTCAAACAATACACAATGTTCCCTAAGATTAGATGCACATAATCACCGCGAGGTTTCACCCCAACTACGCAACCCGTGAGGACTACTCACTCATAATAATAAGATCAAGGATAGAAAACATTGTGAAAAGTACTTAGATTGAAATCAAATATTCTTACAATGGTCGCCGAATCACAAGGAGATCTGAAGTATAAAGTAAGGGCTATGGCTATGGAGAGGATGGATGGTAGAGAATGAACTATGGTGGCGGATCTCCTTTGGTGGTGTTGTGATGCACTCTGAGAATGGCACCTCTATGCACGACGGCTGGGACCTCGAAATATATAGGCGCCTTCCCGAAAGGTGCAAGGTTTGACGAGATGAAGCCACTGCCACCTGGTATGGGCAGGCCGTACATGCGGACTTTGCCTATACCAGTGGTCATTACAGCCTCTGGCGCCTGGAATTGACTCCAGGTTTGCTTGGTCGTGTAGACTTTGTCAAAATCTTCATTTTTGGCTCCAGATTTCACCTTAAAAGCGTGCTTTCCTCCACAACATATCTCAAAGCAATGGTTTGCATACCTTTGGATTAATTAGTTATGAGTGGCAAAGCTAGAGACTTTATTGTCAAATGTATGACTAAAAATGAGGTTTAAATGCGGAGAACAATGATTATTATCACAGCCATCAACTTCCCCAAAGCTCAAACCTCGATCGTCCTCGAGCAAGAAAACAACAAAACCATAAAGAACACAACATTTAAACTGAAACACGAGTATGAATTCACTTACGGTTTCGTAGTCGTATGCGTCCAACATTTCTTTCATTTGAAAAGCTCATCAAAGTTATAGAGATGCCCAAGAATACTATACGAGCTTTGATAACTCAAAAAAATCAAAGTAGAGTTTAATATAAGTACGAATAACAAGGAGTGTAACAATCAATCCAATTTCCCTAGTCAACTCTCAACTTGTCAAGGAACACTAGGATGTTTTTATAATAGAAAAATTCAGTAAGAGAGATCATGTACCAAGTAGCATAACAATGAAGTGTCTTATTGACACCCACATCACACCGGCGGATTCCATTCATTACTTTCCAAGAAAATTCATAAAGTAGTAATGAGACCATGCCAAGGACTTGTTATGTGGATCTTCATTTTTCACGGGTAATTCTAAACGAGGATCATTGAGTGATTATTTTAAACAATGGCTTTCACAACCTTCGAGAGTACCGATACTTTTGCTTGTTACAATGACAGGTGCCACCTATGTCATTAACTCATAGCCGAAATCAGGGGTTGTACCATTGATCGTTTGTAGGCTAGCAGAGTTCTTGGCATACAAACGTGTGCGGAAAAACATAGAACTTTTTAAATAGTATCACAGTTTGATCCACAAGGTTTAGCTTTGGCATGATCACAATTACCACTATAATTCGTCTCAATCAAATAACTCCTGTTCAAGAGTGATATCAAGTCTATCAAGACATCTACGGGGTTAAGTATCTTCAAGGGTAAACTCTCAAGACAATCATTCATCAAACAAGTCATAAATTTGAGACTTTTCTTGTTGTACTTGTTTGGCAATATTATTTCCAAGGCAAGACTCGGTTAACTACAAGAACTAGAGGAAAATCTTCCATAACTAACTACTCGTGCAAATAAAAATCTTTACTCTAACTATTTTAAATTACTCCCACTAGCATAGCATCTTAGCAAATCAATGAACTAAGATAAACAATACAAACTTCTAAAGTAGGAGACATAGGACATACCTCTCATGAGTGACTTCATGATTCTCTTCCTTATAGGGATGTGTTCCTTCCATCATATTCTCAGGAATCACTTGGTTTTCAAAATGCTTTTGCTGGTTACCCATATAATTATGGTAATTGGGAGCACCAAAAGGGGCCCCATTTTGCTGCAAACAGTTAGCCACCTGCTGTTGATATATCTGTTCCGCAGTCTTCTCAATTCCATATAGTCGATGAGGATTACCATCCTCAGGTTTTGGTTCCTCTGGTGGAGGTGGGACATCATGTACATGTGCATTGCAATTAACAGATCATAACAAAACTACAGGAATAGTCCACCTGCGTCTAGCACCACCCAGTTGTGTTCATATATACTATCATTCCAGGCTTGTGCAGGGCTGTCCACCATATTAGTGATATGAGTGTGGACTCTAGCAGAATAATGCACACCTTGCTTAGCAAGAATAGCCTGAAAGTTGATCAGAGGAGGCTTTTATTAAGGAGTGTTGTCCTCCTTCTTTTGATGTATCTTCTATGGATGCTTCTGGTGGTTTACTTATTATTTGGAAAAGTTTACTTTTCTCTAGGCTTGCAGTGCATTGTGAATCATTTTCTTTATCTATACATTTTACTGCAACTTAGTCTGCCCAGGAGTGGGTCTTGGTTAACATTTATGGGACTTGTCAGGGGGAGGCTAGGGAGGAGTTTATCCAATGGTTATATAATCTAAACATCCCTGACACTGATCTTGGGAGATTTCAATTTCATTGGATCACCAAATATTAGAAATAGAGGAGGTGCAGATTCTAATGATATGTTAACTTTGAATGACTGTATTTGGTCTCAACACCTGACTAAAATTCCAATTAAGGGAAGAAAATTCACATGGTCAAACATGCAAGAAAATCCATTACTTGAGCAGCTTGATTGGTTCTTCACTTCCTTGCATTGGACAAATTCTTATCCAGCTACAATGGTAAACCCACAAGGAAAACCAACCTCTAACCACAAACCTCTTGTGGTTTCCATTCAGACTCATATTCCTACTAGTAAAATCTTTCGATTTGAAAACTACTAGGTGGCTCATCAGGGTTTCTTTGAAACAGTAGCTACAAGCTGGGATAAACCAACGTATAAGTATAATAGTGTTGCCAACTTAAATGCTAAATTAAAAAGATTGAGATATAACCTGAAATTCTGGAGAAAATCTATCTGTAAACTATATGTTTGTATTGACAATGCAAACAAAGCCCTTTTGGAACTACATAATTTGGAGGATAACAGGGGTTTGACTACTCCAAAAGCAAATTTTAGGAGAATTTTAAAAATACATCTCTTAGAGTTGCTGGAATTTTAGAGAATTTATTGGAAAAAGAGATGTACCATTAGATGGACAAAATTGGGTGATGAGAATACTAAGTTTTTCTAGAATATTTCTACTGAAAGATATAGGAGAAATTCCATTTCTCAGCTCAAATTAAATGATGGAAATATAGTAACCATCCATGAGGAGAAAGAGAAGGCTATCTATGATTCATTTAAGGAGAGGCTTGGCACTAGCTGCTCCCCTATGCTTTTTGATCTACAGTCCACCGTACAGCCAATTGAAGGGTTGGAAGATATCTCAAGACCATTTACTACTGATGAAATTGATAATGTGGTCAAGTTCATCCTAGTTGACAAAGCTCCTGGACCTGATGGTTTTAATGGACAATTTCTTAACAGATACTGGCATATCATTAAATATGATATTTATCAGCTATGCTTTGATTTCTATACTGGAACACTGGATTTGGAGAGCATTAATATGGGTCATATTACCCTGATCCCTAAAGTGCATTCCCCCGAAACTTTAAATGAATATAGACCCATCACTTTGTTGAACTGTTGCTTGAAGATAATTACCAAGTTGCTGGCTAACAGACTACAACAAGTAGTCCTGAAAATTGTACATAAGAATCAATATGGATTTCTCAAAGGAAGAACAATACAACACTGCTTGGCTTGGCCATTTGAGTTCATTCATCAATGTATAGCTTCTAAACAATAAATTCTTCTACTAGAATTGGACTTTTCCAAAGCCTCTGATACCATTGACGATGCTGCTATGATGAAAATCATGAAACAAATGGGATTTGACAAGAAATGGTTAGATTGGATTTCCATCAGTTTTGAATTTGGTAAATCTTCTGTCTTGTTGAATGGTGTACCTAGCAGGCAATTCATTTGAAAAAGAGGGGTCAGACAAAGAGACCCCCTATCCCCTCTGATTTTTGTGTTAGCTGCTGATCTTCTCCAATCTGCAATTAACAAAGCTTTCATAGAACAGCTCTTCCTTGCACCTTTCTCTCCTAATTATGGTATGGAGTTCCCAGTCATCCAATATGCTGATGACACATTAATCATAATGTCTTCTTGTCATAGCCAAATTGATGTGATGAAGGAAATTCTAGGATAGTATGCAACTTCAACTGGTCTTCATATCAATTTCCATAAATAATCTTTGATCCCTATCAACATTACAAATATACAAGCTCGGGAATTTGCTACTTCCATTGGCTGTACTATTGGACAAATGCCTTTTACATATCTGGGGCTCCCTGTTGGAACTACCAAACCAACTGTCAATGATATTATGCCTTTAGTGGACATTATTGAAAGGAAAATGACAACTTCATTTATGATGATGGCTTATAGTGGAAGGGTGACTGTTATAAATTCTTTGCTGACCGCTATTGCTATGTTTCTAATGTGCTCCCTACACATTCTTTCTCAAATTATTGAACATGTTGAAAAGATAAGGAGACACTGGCTTTGGAATAAAAAGACAGAGGATGGTGCAAAATGTCACTCTCTGGTGGCATGGGACAAAGTTTGTAGGCCAAAGAAAAAAGGAGGTATTGGTATTCTAAATTTAAAACTCTAGAATGAAGCCCTACTCCTAAAACAACTACGCAAGTTCTACAAAAAAAGTCGACACTCCATGGGTGACACTAGTATGGAAGTCATATTACCAAGAGAAAGTCCCTCATGCTGTTGCTCCTTGTGGATCTTTCTGGTGGAAGGATATTGCCAAACTGATGCCGGTTTTAAGAGGCGTTTCATCTTGTCATATTGGGACTGGAGAAACTGCCCTATTTTGGAAGGATGTCTGGATGCGAAGCATTGCAGCTGAAAAATTCCCAAGGGCATATTCTTATGCTTTAAATGAGGATGTGTCTGTTAATTCCTTCCTAACAGCCACTAGTCGCTCTACAAACTTTTTTCTCCCTATTTCCACTAAAGCCTTTCAAGAAATAAAGCAACTTAAACAGGTGACTAGAGGCATTGAGTTTGGAGATGCACCTCAAGACTACTGGACTTATGTCTGGGGATAAGAGTTATACTCCTCCAAGAAATACTTTGAATTTTGGTTTCAGAATATTGTGCCACATGCAACTTTCAATTGGATTTGGGAATCTAAATGTACACCAAAAGTAAAGTTCTTCTGCTGGTTACTTTTCTATGATAGGCTGAATACTAGGAATCTTTTGAAACGAAAGAATATGATTCATCAGTCAGGATATAAGTGTGTTCTATGCCATAACCCTCCGGAAGAAACAGTGGAACACCTATTCTTCGACTGCACTTTCAGTAAAGCTTGCTAGTATAAACTAGGTATGTGTTGGCAGAACCAAGGGAATAGACTGTACATAATATCTGAGGCTAAGGAGAATAGGAATAATAATATGTTTGTGGAGAAATTCATGTTGGGAGCCTATAATATTTGGAAAGAGAGAAACAATCTACATTTTAACACAATTCCCCACATAACTCAGTCTTGGAAGGATAACTTTGATGTTGACTATGGTCTTCTGGTGCATAGGACCAGGGAGGATTTTCTTCCATCTATTCACAGTTTGATAGCTTCTTTATAGCTCTTTATCTGTTTTACCTATAGTTTTTTTCTCTTTCTATGATGTCTCCTTGGCATCTCACTGTTGTAAATTGTTGATGTAAGCATTTCATCTTTATATAGAAAATGAGGCAGTAGGGAATTCCCCCTACTGTTATGAGCTTCAAAAAAAACTCAAGTGAAAATCACTCTCATAATGATATTGAAGCAAAGAGGCAATAGGCAAATCCACTTTCACGAAAAAGGAAAAAGGGAATTTTTTTTTGTATTTTTGAGGATGGGTAAAAAAGAATAGAAAAGAACTTGCGAGCAAGCAAGGAACTTAAGAAAAGAAAAACAAACTAAAAACAAAAGCAAATGGAAAACGAAAGAAAAAGAAAAGTGTTGGAACAAACCAACATGAGTGTCTCAAAGCTCGTGAGGAGCTAGAGTACAACCTCATTATTACACAAATAAAATTGTCGGGGGACACATCCCCAAGCTCAAGCTTTTTCAAGCCCTTTTGTTGCTCATTGTGGTGCCGGTGGATAATATCCAAAGTTCCGTTGCCTGGTCCAATTGTTGAACTAGGTTGAGAGGTTGATAGTATCATCTTGAAGTTTGATGGAGAGCTTGCTCATGTTTTGGGTACTTCCTTCAAGAGCATAGAAATGATCATAGGTCATCATATATATTAGGGCAATTCCAATTCTAAAATTATAAAATTCCCTGGGTAAATCTACAATATATATTGGGTTGATTCCAATTCTCGGTGGTGTGGTGCATCAAGATCTATCAAAACTAGGATCCCATAATTATTGGAGCTTCTAATGAATTTTAATGATTAAAAACCTTCTACATATGGTATATTCACTATATAAATCCTTATAGTAAATCTACAACTCCAAAAATGATGATTATAATTTCCACTGTTATGTATTTGTAATACCTATCCATGTCCCTTTGTCTCATACTGTTCGAATAAATAAATATGGTTAAAAGGACAAATAACCAAAAAAACTAACTTTCGGAATTTCCAAAGGGCATTCTGATAATTATTTTGAAGTCATCCCAACTCTCAAAAATGTGAAACTAAAAGATCTACAAAACTCTATGAGGAAAATTTTATTTGAGTTCTAGATCTTTTCTGGTGAATTATTCACCTAAACTAGGGTTATTTCCACTACAAAATACATATCATTAAAGAAAAGTGATAAAATCATGAAACCACTTTTGTTGGCCTTGTTATTTCAATAACTATCTGTTGATATCATTTTTTATACATTGATATCATACAGGTCCAAGTTGTAGTTCAAAACCCTTCTTTAAGTGGTATTTGGAAATTAAATCATAAAGGAAATATCACAAAGGCAATTATAGTAATTCCAAGTGCTTTGGACCCAGTCTATCAAAACCTACTAAAGTTGGTAATATGTTTTATGTTTGTTTGCTATATTGTATTGGTGCTTGTATGCCTTGTGTTGATTATGGTTTTATTTGCTTGGATGTATTATCCTTGACGACGATAGTTACGGTTATATAGAAGACCCGAAGAATATGGTTATTATTGCTTATTATGGTATTCTAAGAAGAAACCCAGGGACATATTGCCAGATTGTTGTTCACAGGCAAGCCACCTACTTTCTCATAAGTCTTGTCCTATTATTTTACTTATGCATGTTTTATCTATTTGATTATGCAAAACGACATTGTTTTACCTATGGTAATCTTTAACTCGTAGTCGTTTGGCTGCTCCAAACCATTAGCAAATTTTGTACTATAAGGTACAACTCCTTTGATGATACCTACTTGCCCCTTGTATCCGAAATTGTATATAACACCATTGCCCCTTGGAGACCCTGTTTTAGCCAAGGTAAAACCATAGAACGGGAATACAATGTAAAAGTTTTACAAAATGTTTTATGTTAAAACTTTGGTGACATCTGACCTACCAAGAGAAGTTTGAGAAGGAAAAAGGTGTTTTTACAAAGATACTAAAGGAAAAAGGAGGAAAAATGGTTACAAAACACACCCGTTTCTTTGCAGTTTGCTAGAACAATTAAACTGTGCAACCACATTACTCTAGAATGGGACAATGTTAGACATGAAATTTGTCTACTTTGGTATGGGATGCCTCGCAAATACTTATAAGGGATCACATCTCTCGAATGCCTGGCTTGCCTGAAATAGAAAGGGTCATCTGTGGAAACAATGACCCGGGGGAGGTGCGAACTATCCTTTTAGGTGGTCGGGCGATCCTATGAGCCACTCATTAAAAGTTCACACTCTAGGTTTGAGTGGAGCACTCTGGTTGTTCCGTGGATCCTGACATCCCGGTGTTGAAGG
The DNA here is from genome assembly GCA_910589775.1 of Avena eriantha. NCBI lineage: Eukaryota > Viridiplantae > Streptophyta > Magnoliopsida > Poales > Poaceae > Avena > Avena eriantha. Next base: position 328,075,442 of record OU342742.1, on the reverse strand, counting down.
GAACAACTCATATGGTAGGGCCCATACTAGAGGGGCATTCCGAGAGTCTTGATCAGTTATTCGACCCATGATCCATGTGGGATCACGATAGGGTACCAGGATAGTGTGGGTAAAGTGTAAAACCTCTACAGAGTGTAAATCTATTCGAATAGCCATGTCAACAGACATGGACGGTTTGGAAGGCTGTTGTAGAGCTGTGCTGGTTTTGATTTAAAAAATGATTTCGGAAAAGAAACAGTTTTGTGAGAAAGGGTGGTTTGGGAGACCACATAAGAAGGTGGTGATCTCGTATGATCATGGAAGATGAAAATTCAGTCGAGTGATGACCGTGTGATGAGAAATGGGTGACCCAATCCTACTATTTTCCAAAACTTTTAAAAAGACTTTCAAAAAGATTAACAAAAAATTTCAACAAAGATATGTAGATGCTATATCTACAATAGAAACTATTTAAGAAAGAACCTCTCTTGGAGACCTCCTATTACCACAGCCGTATTGCATATCCTCTTATTATTATTGTTCACTTAAGGTGGTTTGTGAGTACATTCAAAGTACCCACCAGCATTGCCACTGGCTATTAACTTGGTCAGATTCCAGAAGTAATTTGAAGAAGAAGGTGTTGTTGACAACTATGCGAGCTAGGATGTTCTCCCAGTCAGCTGCCTGTAGGTGAAGGAATGGATCGGGCTCTACGCTTGATGAAGTTCCGTTGATGATGTTCGATGTAGCCACAATGGAATTGAGGTATGACTTGTATCTGTTTAAGTAATGGATGTTTACTTTGATAATTGTCGGTATGTGCCACGATAGACTGATCATGGGATCGTGGTGATATGCATAACATGGATTCTTGGAGGATTAATCCGGGGCACCACAGTGATCATCTTCACAAGATCCTCCATGGTATAATCTTGAGACGACACATTGTTATAGTCTAGCTCTTCATACTTCTCATCTTTGTTTTCAACCCTCATCATCTTGAGGTATTTGATCAGATTTGGACCAGGCTTTTCCTACAAATCTTGCTAGGATGAGAGTTTGAGTCTCAACTATTTTCCTAATTGTGCTTCCACGGTCTTTGTTGTTTTCTATAAAGCTTGAACATAATTTTTAAGAGAAACTGTTTGATTAGATAATTTATTAATAACTGATTCATGGATCTCAGTAAGAAGATTATTCTGTTTAGTTTGTGCTTACATAAAAGCTTTGAAAGAATTTTCAATCGGGAGATTACCATTACTTACTCCATTATTATTATTATAGGTGTTGTTGTTCGGAGCACCTATAGGATTAACATATTGCTTTTGAATGTTTGATCCAAAATTTTGACTCTTCCATTCAGGGCTATAAGGATTACGAGTTATAAAATCTACTTCCTCAATATTTGAGTCACTGATGGAATTTACCTCGGTTTCCTTACCTTTGAAGTAATATCTTCATTAGTATCCTTGGTGATTACATTCACCTTTCTTGAGGAATATCTATATACATGCCATTGGGTATGGTTTCTTTTCATGTCATCTAGAATATTCTTGGCAACATTTACTCTCTTGCCCATGAATGTGCCTCTGGCAGCAGTGCCAAGCAAAGATTTAGACATTTGTTTAAGGGAATTATAAATTAAGTGGAGAATTTACCACTCTTCCATCCCATGACTAGGACAACTCATTACATCTTCCATCATCCTTTCCCGAGCAAGCTCTAGTGGCTCATGATCTTCTTGTCTAAAACATGTAATATTAGATCAAAGTTGCATAGTCTTAGATGCAGGGAAAAACTTACTCATGAAAATATTATTACATTCCTTTCATTTAGTGATTGTGCCTTTAGGAAAAGCCAGCAACCAATATTTTGCTTCTATTCTAAGTGAAAAAGGAAATAAATGTAATTTAACAACATCTGGGTCAACATCTTTATGCGCATCATGTCCCATATTTCAGTAAATGCAATTAGGTGCAAACCTAAATCTTCAGCAGCTGAGCCTCCAAATTGCTTGTGTTAAACCAAACTCAAAAGATTAGGCTCAATCTCATAATTTTTCACTGTAACAATGGGCTGAGTAATAGGTAAATGACTAAAATCATCATTGGAAGTAGCATACTCCCCAAGATTATTTTGTGCCATAATAATTATATTTTTGGTATTTTTAGAATGAGAAAAACAATTAAACAAGTAACTATTTTTTGAGTTTTCAAATAGATAACAAAAAGTAAACTAATAACAAGAATTAAAACTAAAACAACAAATAAACAAGTTCTCTAATAACATCACAATGATAGCAAAATTGCTTCCTCGACAACGGCGCTCAAAAAAGGGCTGATACCTTCGATCTAGAGTAAGTATCTAGTATAGTAGCTTTTTCCCTAGAATATACCTAGATTTTTCAAACCTTGGGAAACACTTTGCATGAATTGAGGAACTTCTAGAAGACATGCTAATTAGTTTTGTTTTTTTGTTAACCGAACCTTTCCAGTTTACTTTGTATCTTTAGGATGTTATCAATAATGGAGATAGGCCAAGTTGAAGATTCACCTGTAGCTATGCACACATATGGGATAAAGAAAAGGTAATGCAAATTCATGTGTATAATGACCTAATAGTGATAGGATTTGATGGTAGAACACCCACAACTACTAGAGCCCCTGAAACCACATGTGACAATAGTCTCTTAGTCCAACAGTTTACACCCCGAATCAACGGGCCACAATGACTATTAAGTAAAGCAAATCAAAACCTTAATATTAGTTATATTAGGTTGATTCCAAGCAGATCACTAAACGAATATTGTACACCCCTTTATGTCACTAGGGTTTCGCATGTCAAACGTTGTTCTCCACTCGTCTCACCTCACACCTTGATTAATCCATAGTGTCTTGGGTACCTACAAGTCCTCGTATCAAGGTAGAGACAAAGATATAAGATAAAGAAGCACCTATTCAATCACTACACAATATTCCCATAAAATTAGATTCACATAGACGTTGTGAGGTTTCACCCCAACCTGCAACCCGTGAGGACTACTCACTCGTAATAATAATATCAAGAATATGAATCATTGTTGAAATACGAGATTGAAACCAAATATTTTTACAATGGTCGCTAATTCGCAATATCTCTATTACATGATAATGGGTATGGTTATGAAGGAGGTAGGAGATGGGGGTGATGACCTATGGTGGTGTGGATCTCCTTCGGTGTGTGTTGGATGAGATCTAAATGAGGAATGTGTTACGTGGCAGCAAGAGGGTGTGTTTCTTTTCGAATGATCTCACTTCCTTCACATAAGTAGTTATGTTTGACCTAAGAAAGGCGCCGACAGGTAGTACGGGCGGGCCTTGTGTAAGATTTCACCATGATCAGGTAAGATCCCTGTGATTGCAGTGCTAGTCCCTGGATCGAAATGCTAGCACCCACAGTTTAAGATGAAGTACACAGAAACAAAGGTCATTATTACATCGCACATCCAGGAGTATAATAGTTCTTACAACTCACTTAGCCCAAGGCTAAGACACAAGTTCACATAACATATAATAATAGAGCCCTTAGTCTTCATGTGCCACAGGCAAACATGTCGAGTGTAGACTCGCAACCCTACTCATCATCAGAGTAACCTGCAACATAATCAGTTACAGCCACAAGGGTCAATACATTTGGAATTGTATTGGCAAGTGATACTAAAGTTACTTAGTATAATCCAACAACTACATGAATATAAGGCTAAGCGGGGTTATGGCTGGCTTTGCTAAAATAGTTTAACTTATAGTTTTTGAAGAAGTTTTTCATTCAAGCTCTAAGGTAGCAATGATAGACATCACTGAACCTTTATCCCTATTCACCCACAAGTCTTAACCTAGAGAAATTTGGATGAGGAGATTATTGAACTACTTCACTGTCTTGAGGCTCAGAAGTTGTCCATAACTGGGGACACGGCTAAGTACTTAGTTTTTTACCCTCTCGAGAGGTGGTGCACTTTCCCCACAAGACTCGACATGCATCGAGACAAGACCTTTCAGAAGCAATCCCTTAGACCACCACGGACGCGTTCCATCCTATCATCACTACCACCCTCTGTCCGCCTGGCTGAGTTCTTGCAACTTAGTTGGTCAAGGCAGAGCCCATATGTCATGTGGTTGCACTGGAAGCTTCATGACAAGAATGTCTCCAATCTCTTTATTCCTTGTTGGCCATCCACAAGTGTGATACACCAGCTGACCATTGACATGGCCCCTGAGTAACCACTCAACATAATCCCAGCAAGTCCCAATCCACCCAGGTGTTTCATTAATAATATTTGTTTTCTTAGTTAAACAAAATAATAACATTTCATAATATCTTGATATGTATTTTCCACCCACAAATTCTACTAGCATAGCTAAGCCTTCTAGCATACAAAGTCCTTTGAGTAGTGGATACTACCAAGATATAATCTATATAGCATAGCATAGTATAGCAATATAGGAATAATTCTATCATATCAAGATCTACCAAAATATCACTAGTGCAATAGTGAAGATAATAGGACATGGAATGAAATATCACTTGCCTTGGTAGCTAGGGGAATAGTTACAATCCTCACAGCAACAAACTTCACAATCCACACAATCTACACAAGAACAATACAACAATAATAATTCAATCAATAAAACATTACAAAAACATGAATGCATGCAACATGCAAAGATATGAACACAACTCCATAATTTACAAAGTCTACAGTACTGAGGATAGAATACCTCATCTAAATGCATAAGAAATACTCAAAAATAATCTATAGAACAATTTTTGTGAATAAAATACTCCTAAAAAGGTTCTGTCTATAATTCCATTTTCCAGAGGCAAAAGTGTGAAACAAGGCCTCCATAATAAAGGTCTCATTTTTCTGAATCCATAGACACCAAATTTGTATTTTTCTGATTTGTGGAACAAAAGTTATTGAATTTCCAAGTTAAATACTAAATTAGTCTATTTACTAATTAAACAGAAATAGTCTGGCGACGTGGCGTTTTCCTATTGGCTGATACCGGTTCGGCCGGATTGACTACTGCGAGCCGTCAGATTTAAGTGACGTTGAACGGATCAGATCAGCTGTACCCCTTCGTTTAAGTGATCTAATCTTAACCGCTAGGATCTGATCGAACGGCTGCTACACATCTCGCCGGAGTCTGGCGGTGCTAACGACGGCGCGCGGCGGCGGAGCATCGGCCGATGGGGTTCTGGCGACTCTACGAGGGCTGGGAGACCGTGGACACGTACCAGAGGTCAGGGAGGTCGCGGCGGTCTCGATGGAGGATACTGCGGTGCGAGGCGTGCTCGGGCTTGGCCTGGATCTTTCACCGGAGTTGCGGTCGCCGGCAGAACTCACAGCTCAACGACGAAGACGAATACCTGGGGCTCAAACCAAACAGCAAGGAGGTCAGCGAGGTGCGCAAGCATTTGCACGACCTAGTAAAGACCAAAAAGGGGCGGCGGGAAGCCTACCGTTGCCGGAGAAGGCGACTGACGGTGGCGGCAGAGGGAGTTCGCCGGAATTGTCCGAGTCGTCGACCTTGGACAAAAGAAATTGCGTGGCTTGGTCAGTAGGTGCGCCAGGAGATGGGAAATAGATGGGACCAAGGGGAGGGCGCCGGGCGGCCTGGGCTCACCGGAATCGTTGCCGGAGTTCGTCGGACTGCGGCGGTTCGAGCTCGGAATTAGGGGAGCCTGGGGGCTCTCTGGGGGTGGCGACTGGGGGAAAATGACAAGGAGGGTGTGAGGATTAAGTAGGAGCATTCATCAGGGAGAATCATTGCGAGAAACGGCCGGAATTCAATTGCTTTGAAAACGGCTGAGAAGGGGGGGGTCTGCTCGACGGTGAGGTTGAAGACGACGGGGTGGGGGTTTGACGTGGCGTGGGGCCAGGTTGTCAGCGAGAGGGAGTTAGCCAGGGGCGCGGTAAGAAAGGAAAAAGAGGGGAAACGACTGGTGGGCTTAATGGGCCAGGTTGGGCCAGAATGCTGCAGCTGCTGCTGTTTGAATTTCCCTCCTTTTCTTTTTCTAAAACAGTTTTCTCCAAACCTTTTGATTAAATGGTTCAAATTGATTCAAACCAATTTGTGAAAATTTGTAAAAACTGAAACTAGGTTTTTAGGGTATTATAAAACATATTTACCTACTATTTTAATCCAAAGTACTCACTTGGACTTAATAGGTAATATAGCATTTTCTTTGGTTCCACTTTCATAAATTCCTAACCATGACCCAAAATTGCACCAAATTTTTGGAGGACATCCTAAATGCAATGCAAAAACATGCCATGATGATATGAGTGCAATGATGATGATCTCAGATGAAATTTTGGGATGTTACAAAATCTAACCCCCTTAAGATGAATCTCGCCCTCGAGATTCGGGTTGGCTAGCAAATAGGTGAGGGTGATCTCTCTGAAGTTCATCTTCTCGCTCCCAGGTTGCTTCTGATTCAGTGTGATGGTTCCACTGCACTTTGCAGAATTTGATGGTCTTAGTACGGGTAATTATTTCTGCAGTCTCCAGAATCTTAATAGCTTTCTCTTCATAAGTGAGATCATTATCTAGCTGAACTTCCTCCAATGGTATAGTGTCTTTCAATGAAGTTTCTTCCATTTCTGGGTGACACTTCTTCAGCTGACTAACATGGAATACATTGTGAACTCCCGACAAAGATTCTAGTAATTCTATCTCATATGCTACTTCTCCTTTGCAACTCAAAATCTTGAAAGGCCCTACATAGCGTGGTGCTAGTTTGCCTTTGATTCCAAACCTCTTCACACCACGAAGTGGTGATACCCTGAGATAAGCTCTATCACCAACCTCGTAGGTAACCTCTCTACGTTTTGGATCAGCATAGCTCTTTTGCCAAGATTGAGCTACCTTTAGCCTATTACTTACCATCTTTACTTTCTCCTCGGCCTCTTTGATTAGGTCTATCCCGAACAAGTTTCTTTCTCCTACTCCATTCCATAGCAATGGTGTAGTACACTTCCTTCCATAAAGGAATTCAAATGGAGCCATTTCTATGCTCGACTGATAACTGTTATTGTAAGAAAACTCTGCGTACGGTAGACTTTCATCCCAACTGGATCCATAATCTAACGCACATGCTCTTAGCATATCCTCTAATATTTGATTGGTCCTTTCTGTCTGTTCATCTGTTTGCGGATGAAATGCAGTGCTGAATTCTAACCGAGTTCCTAGTGACTCGTGAAGTTGTCGCCAAAAGTGTGAAGTGAACTGAGTTCCTCTGTCGGACACGATACGTTTTGGTACTCCATGCAAACATACAATTCTATTCATGTAAATCTTGGAAAGTTTTGCACTTGTATAAGTGGTCTTTACTGGTATGAAATGGGCCACTTTTGTCAAGCGATCAAGGATAACCCATATGGAATCGTATCCAGACCTAGTCCTTGGCAGTCCAGTGATGAAATCCATACCGATTTTATCCCATTTCCAATCAGGTATTGGTAGCGGTTGCAATAGTCCTTCCGGTTTTTGATGTTCTGCCTTTACACGACTACACACGTCGCATAGAGCAATATGTTCTGCTATATCTTTCTTTAGATTATTCCACCAAAATCTTCCCTTAACATCCATATACATCTTGGTGTTGCCAGGGTGAATTGAATATGGTGAATTGTGAGCTTCTCGTAAGATCAACTTCTTAAGTTCCGGATCCTGTGGGACACAGATACGTCTTTCGTACCATAAGATTCCTTGTTCATCTACATGGAATCCTTTTGCCTTTCCTTTACTAACTTTACTTTTGATTTCATCCGTTTCTTTGTCCAACTTTTGGGCCTCTTGAATTCTATCCATTAGTGTGGGCTGCACCTCCAAGGATGCAAGGTACCCTTCAGGCACAATTTTGAGTCTTAGCTCTCTAAATTGAGCACACAATTCCTCCGGCAATTCACCTTTGTTGAGGCCATTCACATAGACCTTGTGGCTTAATGCATCGGCTACAAGATTTGCCTTTCCAGGATGGTATTGCAAACTTAAGTCATAGTCCTTGATGAGTTCTAGCCATCTTCTTTGTCTCATGTTGAGCTCTTTCTGTGTAAAAATATATTTCAAACTCTTGTGATCGGTGAACATCTCACAACGTTTTCCCATAAGATAATGCCTCCATGTTTTTAGTGCATGCACAAATGATGCCAACTCTAGATCACGAGTAGGGTAATTTACTTCATGATTTTTGAGTTTCCTTGATGCATAAGCTACAACTTTACCTTCTTGCATCAGTACACCTCCTAGTCCTTGGTGAGATGCATCACAATAGACTTGAAAATCTTTCTCAAGATCTGGCAAACATAACACTGGTGCTGACACAAGTCTCTTTTTCAATTCCTGAAAGCTGGTTTCACAAGCTTCTGTCCAAATAAACTTATTCTCCTTCTTCAGCAGATTAGTCATGGGCTTTGCTATCTTAGAGAAATTCTCAATGAACCTTCGATAGTATCCTGCCAGACCAAGGAAACTACGGACTTCTTTAACTGATTTAGGAGGTTCCCATTCTGTCACAACTGCCAGTTTTGCTGGATCAACTGCTATACCATTTGTCGATACTATGTGCGCAAGAAAACCCACTTCGTTCAGCCAGAATTCACATTTACTGAACTTGGCATAAATTTTATGTTCCCTGAGTTTCTCTAGAATCAGGCGTAGATGTTCCTCATGTTCTTTGTTGCTTCTGGAATATACCAATATATCATCGATGAACACCACTACGAACTTGTCAAGGAATTCCATGAATACTTTATTCATCATGTTCATGAAATAGGCTGGTGCATTAGTTAATCCAAACGACATCACCGTATATTCATACAACCCGTATCTAGTGGTGAATGTAGTCTTGGATATGTCATGTTCTCTAATCTTGAGTTGAAAGTATCCTCATCGGAGATGGATTTTTGAGAACACACATGCACCCTCCAGTTGATCGAAGAGATCATTTATTCTAGGTAGGGGGTACTTATTCTTTATGGTCACTTCATTAAGTGAACGATAATCTATGCATTGTCTTTGGCTTCGGTCCTTCTTTTCAACAAACAAAACCGGTGCTCCCCAGGATGATGAACTTGGTTGGATAAATCCCTTTTCCAGTTGTTCTCCTAATTGCTTCTTAAGTTCTTTTAACTCGTCAACTGACATCTTATAGGGTCTCTTTGTTATAGGCCCTGTTCCAGGTAGTAGGTCTATTAGAAACTCTACATCCCTATCTGGTGGCATGCCAGGTAATTCTTCGGGAAACACATCTGAGTATTCCTTCACTATTGGCACACTGCCTAGGCTAACTCCCTTAAGAGAATTAACCTTGCTCCCCTTGGGTTCAAAGTTAGACTTGAACCTGATCCTTTTATTTTCTGGGGTAGTGAGCATAATAGTTCGCTTGGCACAATCAATCACTCCCTCATAACGGGTCAACCAGTCCATTCCTAATATGACATCTAATCCTTGGGACTCTAGGATTATTAAACTAATCGGGAACTTGTGTTTTCCAATTTCTAGGATGATCTGTCGGCATCCTGAATTTACTATCATTTCTCCACCCGGAGAACTTACCTTAATAGGACATCCAATAGTTTCAGTGGTGAGTCCGTTTTTGGTTACAAATGCTCTTGAAATAAATGAATGTGATGCGCCAGTATCGAAAAGGATAAGTGCGGAGAAGGCATTAATTTTGAACTTACCGATCATGGCATCAGATCCTTCTTGGATTTCCTCCACATTAATGTGATTCACATGGCCCTTTTGGAATGGGTTTGGCTTAGCCCCATCAGTCTTCTTTTCTAGGCATTCATTAGCATAGTGTCCTGTTTTCTTACACTTCAAACATTCCACCTGACTGATGTCTTTCTTCGCTGGCTGACTGTGACGGTTCTGACCATTTTGGTTCCCATGGCCATGACTATTGTGATTGTTCCTGAATCCACTTTTGTTGTGCCCACGATGATTTTTTCCATCATGGTTGTGGTTGTTGTTACGATGGTTATTATGATTCCCATTCTTGTGGAATCCTGAGCTCCCACTTCCTTCACCATGAGGGCGCTTGTGAGGAGATCCTGATCCAAACTTATCGAAATGGTGCTTCCTCTTTCTACCCTCCAATAGCTTCATCTTGTTTTCCAGGATGGTAGCTTTATCACATAAAGATTGATAAGTTGGAACATATGCGACAAATAGTTGCATAGCAATTTCATCATTCAGCCCATCCAGGAATTTCTCCTTCCTCTTTGCATCAGTGTCAACATCGTCGGGTGCATAACGTGACAAATTATTGAACTCTTCGATGTATTCAGAGATGCTATGGTGGCGTTGCTTGAGGTTATGGAACTCCTTTTTCTTCAATCCAATTATTCCAGCAGAGATGTGAGTGGTGCGAAACCCATCTTCAAACATTGCCCAAGTCACTTCCTCAATAGGGTGGGTAATCTGGAAATTATCCCACCAAGCAGCTGCATGACCTTCCAACAAGTGTGCTGCAAATCTGACTTTTTCAGCATCTGTGCACCCAACCGTGACTAGGTCCTTATTCACAGAGCGTAACCAATCATTTGCTACCATGGGGTCTGAGGTACCTGAGAACTTGGCAGGTCTCAGCCTTAGAAATCTGGTCAGCATATCCAAAGGTGGTGGATTGTTCTGGTTGTTATTGTTATTATTGTTGTTCTGGTTCGCCATGAATTGAGTCATCATTTGCATCAATTGGGTCTGTGCAGCCATCATCTGCTGCATTCCATTGTCATTGTCATGATTATCCTCGTTGTTGCGTCGGGGAGGCATCTGTGGGTTTAGTAAGGGTAAGTAACGATAGATAACCCAATAAAACAACAATTGAGACAAACAAGCACATGCAAGTTCCAACATCGCAACAATAAAAAAGTCTGCAAAGATAACATACTAGCATAGTCACCCACAAGTCGGTATGACTTATGCAACTCAATAATAATAAACTAAAGGTAGATGGAATAGTATCACTACTCCTCCATGTCGACTTCCTCCTCCACTAGAGCAAGTCCTGCTGATGCGAATCCTGCTTTGTATTCCTCCAAGCTGGTAGTTAGAGCATCGATCCTTGCCTGTAGCTCTCTCTTCTGTGTGCGTAGCCTCTCTATCACCTCGTGATCCGCTTCCAGCTCAATGTTCTGTAACTCCAACTCGGTCTCCAAGTCTCTAATCTTCTTGGTTCTTGAATTTCTTATCTTGATCTTCAAACTTCTTCTCCATTTCCTTGATTTGATTTTCCTGTTCCTGGAAGTCCTTCTCCTTCTCCTTGAGTTGGACTCGTAGTTCATCGTTGCTAAGCATCACATTAGTCCTATCAGTATCAAGGTGTCTAATGAGGCTCTCTAAGTCCTGGAGGTAGTGTCGTACGGGCTTGATAGACTCCTTAGTGGCCTCGTCCAACACAATAGGCTCTCCTTCCTCGTCGCGCCTCCCAAAGAAATGGAAGTAGTGGCTCTTGATCTCAGAAAAGTGACGTCCACATAGGCGTCCCAACAGTTCCTGCATAGCGACGTCAAGGCCCCTCTTCATGTCATCATGGAGTATCTTGAAGGTAATCTCCCCAGTTTGGGGCTCCGTCTCACGTCCTGGCTGAGTAACTTTGAATCCCCATAAGTCCTTCCTTTGAAACTTCCGTAGCTGAAGTCCCTGAATGGTAGGGATTGGAAGAGCGAGCACTTGGACTAGCTCCAATAGGCGAGTCCCAAAGCGAGTCCCCTTGAAATCCTTGGCCGTGTTGTAGACAAAATTCGGCATCTTTTGCATAGTATGGAGAAAATTAGTAACACAATAGAGAAAGAAAAATACAAGTCACAAAATAAAAGAGAGTTCAACCAACAAAACATTCCAAGTAGCAATACATTAATTCAACTTAAGCACTCAAGGTTCCAGACATAACTTTATTTTTGCCATACCACATAGGTTGGTATGGTCGAAATACTAACGTGATAAAACACCAAGGGTGGTGGTCCAACTAATATCTCACTCCTTCTTAATCAAGGTGGCAATCAGGGCATCCTTGGCAGAAATCTGCTTCTCTTGGTCACATAGCTCCAATGCTAGGTCTATGATATCCTTACTTAGGCGTTTCACAGTGGCCTTTGAGTCTTGGGCAAGACGCTTCTCCTCCTTGAGATCCTCCTGAGTATTGAGCATCCTATACTTGAGCCTCTCCCCAAGTTCCTCAATAGCTCTCCATGCAGCATTCCTTGCAGAGTCAAAGAATGACGGGTGCATCTCAGAGTTGGTGAACATGCAAAATCCCGTACTCTTGGGATCGTCCTCCTTGTTCTTGTACAAGTGTAGTTGCACCCACCAATACTCTTGTCCTTCATCTATCACAGGAAATCCCTTGTACACAGCTTCACCATTCATCCCCAAGCCAAGCATAAGATTCTTGAGCACATTGGGGAATTCCGTCTCGCACTCCAAGGTCATAGTCATCAGTGGTCCCTTCTTGACAGATTCATTGGTGGACATCTACAAAAATAGATGAGAAGGATGATTAAGAAAAGTTCTACGAGATGAAAGGACAAGTGTAAAGTTGGAATATAGAGTTTTCCTAAGGGTTTTCCTTAGTCTAATCCATTCTAGGGTCACGATCCTACAGGCAACACAGTGCTCTGATACCATCTGTAAGATCTCACCATGATCATGTAAGATCCCTGTGATTGCAGTGCTAGTCCCTGGATCGAAATGCTAGCACCCATAGTTTAAGATGAAGTACATAGAAACAAAGGTCATTATTACATCGCACATCCAGGAGTATAATAGTTCTTACAACTCACTTAGCCCAAGTCTAAGACACAAGTTCACATAACATATAATAATAGAGCCCTTAGTCTTCATGTGCCTCAGGCAAACATGTCGAGTGTAGACTCGCAACCCTACTCATCATCAGAGTAACCTGCAACATAATAAGTTACAGCCACAACGGTCAATACATTTGGAATTGTATTGGCAAGTGATACTAAAGTTACTTAGTATAATCCAACAACTACATGAATATAAGGCTAAGTGGGGTTATGGCTGGCTTTGCTAAAATAGTTTAACTTATAGTTTTTGAAGAAGTTTTTCATTCAAGCTCTAAGGTACCAATGATAGACATCACTGAACCTTTATCCCTGTTCACCCACAAGTTTTAACTTAGAGAAATTTGGATGAGGAGATTATTGAACTACTTCACTGTCTTGAGGCTCAGAAGTTGTCCATAACCGGGGACACGGCTAAGTACTTAGTTTTTTACCCTCTCGAGAGGTGGTGCACTTTCCCCATAAGACTCGACATGCATCGAGACAAGACCTTTCAGAAGCAATCCCTCAGATCACCACGGACGTGTTCCATCCTATCATCACTACCACCCTCTGTCCGCCTGGCTGAGTTCTTGCAACTTAGTTGGTCAAGGCAGAGCCCATATGCCAAGTGGTTGCACTGGAAGCTTCATGACAAGAATGTCTCCAATCTCTTTATTCCTGGGTGGCCATCCACAAGTGTGATACACCAGCTGACCATTGACATGGCCCCTGAGTAACCACTCAACATAATCCCAGCAAGTCCCAATCCACCCAGGTGTTTCATTAATAATAGTTGTTTTCTTAGTTAAACAAAATAATAACATTTCATAATATCTTGATATGTATTTTCCACCCACAAATTCTACTAGCATAGCTAACCCTTCTAGCATACAAAGTCCTTTGACTAGTGGATACTACCAAGATATAATCTATATAGCATAGCATAGTATAGCAATATAGGAATAATTCTATCATATCAAGATCTACCAAAATATCACTAGTGCAATAGTGAAGATAATAGGACATGGAATGAAATATCACTTGCCTTGGTAGCTAGGGGACTAGGTACAATCCTCACAGCAACAAACTTCATAATCCACACAATCTACACAAGAACAATACAACAATAATAATTCAATCAATAAAACATTACAAAAACATGAATGCATACAACATGCAAAGATATGAACACAACTGCATAATTTACAAAGTCTACAGTACTGAGGATAGAATACCTCATCTAAATGCATAAGAAATACTCAAAAATAATCTATAGAACAATTTTTGTGAATAAAATACTCCTAAAAAGGTTCTGTCTATAATTCCATTTTTCCAGAGGCAAAAGTGTGAAACAAGGCCTCCATAATAAAGGTCTCATTTTTCTGAATCCATAGACACCAAATTTGTATTTTTCTGATTTGTGGAACAAAAGTTATTGAATTTCCAAGTTAAATACTAAATTAGTCTATTTACTAATTAAACAGAAATAGTCTGGCGACGTGGCGTTTTCCTATTGGCTGATACCGGTTCGGCCAGATCGACTACTGCGAGCCGTCCGATTTAAGTGACGTTGAACGGATCAGATCAGCCGTACCCCTTCGTTTAAGTGATCTAATCTTAACCGCTAGGATCTGATCGAACGGCTGCTACGCATCTCGCCGGTGTCTGGCGGTGCTAACGACGGCGCGCGGCGGCGGAGCGTCGGCCGATGGGGTTCTGGCGACTCTACGAGGGCTGGGAGACCGTGGACACGTACCAGAGGTCAGGGAGGTCGCGGCGGTCTCGATGGAGGATACTGCTGTGCGAGGCGTGCTCGGGCTTGGCCTGGATCCTTCGCCGGAGTTGCGGTCGCCGGCAGAACTCACAGCTCAACGACGAAGACGAATACCTAGGGCTCAAACCAAACGGCAAGGAGGTCAGCGAGGTGCGCAAGCATCTGCACGACCTAGTAAAGACCAAAAAGGGGCGGCGGGAACCCTACCATTGCCGGAGAAGGCGACTGACGGTGGCGGCAGAGGGAGTTCGCCGGAATTGTCCGAGTTGTCGACCTTGGACAAAAGAAATTGCGTGGCTTGGTCAGTAGGTGCGCCAGGAGATGGGAAATAGATGGGACCAAGGGGAGGGCACCGGGCGGCCTGGGCTCACCGGAATCGTTGCCGGAGTTCGTCGGACTACGGCGGTTCGAGCTCGGAATTAGGGGACCTTGGGGCTCTCTGGGGGTGGCGACTGGGGGAAAATGACAAGGAGGGTGTGAGGATTAAGTAGGAGCATTCATCAGGGAGAATCATTGCGAGAAACGGCCGGAATTCAATTGCTTTGAAAACGGCTGAGAAGGGGGGGTCTGCTCGACGGTGAGGTTGAAGACGACGGGGTGGGGGTTTGACGTGGCGTGGGGCCAGCTTGTCAGCGAGAGGGAGTTAGCCAGGGGCGCGGTAAGAAAGGGAAAAGAGGGGAAACGACTGGTGGGCTTAATGGGCCAGGTTGGGCCAGAATGCTGCAGCTGCTGCTGTTTGAATTTCCCTCCTTTTCTTTTTCTAAAACAGTTTTCTCCAAACCTTTTGATTAAATGGTTCAAATTGATTCAAACCAATTTGTAAAAATTTGTAAAAACTGAAACTAGGTTTTTAGGGTATTATAAAACATATTTACCTACTATTTTAATCCAAAGTACTCACTTGGACTTAATAGGTAATATAGCATTTTCTTTGGTTCCACTTTCATAAATTCCTAACCATGACCCAAAATTGCACCAAATTTTTGGAGGACATCCTAAATGCAATGCAAAAACATGCCATGATGATATGAGTGCAATGATGATGATCTCAGATGAAATTTTGGGATGTTACACCTTGCCCGTGCCGATGCTAGTTATGGCTCCTAGAAACACAGTTTTGCCCCTGGTTGAATTGGCTGTGTTGGAAATGACATATTCTTCATTAATCGCTCCTGATTTTTCCACAAAAGTGTGATTTTTTTCCCATCAAAAATCAAGAGAGGGATTTGCACATATTTGCAATAATTATTCATTAGTAGCATGGCTAGAGAGATAGTTAGTCAGCGTTTGAATTTAGAATAAGATTTAAACGCTGATAAAGATGACTATTTTCACAACAATCAAAGTGCCCCCACCTCTTCCCTCGTTAAGTGGGTGGAGGTTCCACTCACTCTGACTCTAATAAATTCCAAGTCCACTCATTTGGCATTTAATTTCCAAAAAATTAATTGCATTCGCTCATTAAATAAAAAAAATATTTATTTATTTATTTTACTATTTTTCAACTACAGTAATTACCAAACACTTACATAAACATCCTTGCATTATTTCGATGTTACCTCTGAATTTTTTTTAGCAATTTCCCCGAAACAATTCTGGTACTCGAATTAATTTTAGCGCTTTCGAAACCTTTATTTGATATAATATATCCCCCAGAAGTGTGGGCACACCTTAGGTCTGTCACCCTAAGGTTACGATTAATGCAAACATGATCGAGACACCTCTCCAATCAATAGTCAGTAGCGGGACCTGGAGATCCATATTGAGTCCCACACATTCAATAATCACTACGGTGATTGTGAGAACCACAAACATCGGAACTAAATCCATTTGTATCGCATTATATTACTTATCCAACATATGACCAGGTATCAACCATACCTAGTTTGATCTTGTTACTGACAAGTACTCTTTACTCGTTCTATAATATGACATCCTTTTTGACATAATCGCCTGCTTGCAAGCGGTGTCGATCCGATATCACTGAGAGGGCCCAGAGTCACTAGTACAAACTGATTACTTAGAGACCAAGCCTAGAGGCGGTTTACCCCTCAAATAGAAATAGCCGGTTCTTTTCAGCAACCTTAGGTGGTCGTTGTTTTGTGACCGCCTCTAACAGTAGTCTCATACTGTTAGAAATTAACACCTTCTCTAGTAGTACTTCCTCGTTAGCCAATATTTAAAACAAAACGCCTCTATAGGAAACTTGAGATGAAGGTAAATAATGTCCGTCTCCCTAGAAATTTGAACCACGGACGTTCATAAAAATTAACCGCCTCTAGGGGCCTCCTACGATATACCTTTATAAAGCCCGTCTCAAAAACTAGTTTCACACATGTTTCGGAGCTAGCATGCGCGTAGATCTGTTATTAATGCAATTAGAAAGTGGAGGTCATGCATGACTCATCCACCCACGCGTCTACACCCACATGCTGACTCTAGGGGAACCAACCGTCCCCGCATATATAAACCCGCTCAGTCTCATCATCTCTTCTAGGAGCGTCTCCCCCAATCTTTCTAGTAAAAGAAACCCAATTTGCACCTTTCACATGGGCAAAAGCTCCTTCCATAGAACCACCCTCCCCTTAGTTGCGCCACGAAGTGTACCATGGAGTCGAGCCAGAGGTGACGCCAGTTGGAGGCACAACATATGGCTCGGTCATCGCTGATGTGGTGGGTCGGCTGACTTCTTCGGGCACACACGCCGCTCTTCGCTGCTTTGGGCTCCGTCTAGACAGTCGCTGTTGCCATCGAGCAGCAAGTGAATGACAACATCGTGGTCCGAGTGGTAGATCTAGATGAGGGGCATGCAGGTGCTAGATCTAGATGAGGGGATTGCATATGTATAAGGATTACATTGCAATTTCTTTCATTTGAAAATCTCATCAAAGTTATAGAGATGCCAAGAATACTATACGAGCTTTGATAACTCAAAAAAAAAATCAAAGTACAGTTTATTATAAGTACGAATAACAAGGAGTGTAACAATAAATCCAATTTCCCTAGTCAACTCTCAGCTTGTCAGGAACACTAGGACGTTTTTATGATATTAAAATTAAGTAAGAGAGAACATGTACCAAGTAGCATAACAATGAAGTTTTTTATTGACACCCACATCACGCCCGCGGATTCCATCACGGCGGAGATGGGAAACACCACCCCCTCTAGCAGAACGATCACTCCCTGGGATGGCTCTGTCATAGCCTTGGGAATCGCCGCCGTGGAAGGAGCGGAGATGCTGGAGGCCATTACGACAAGGAGAGTGTGGAGGAAGAAAGGGCTCTGGTTAGGGTTTTTGCAGAAGAGCTCGAACGGTCATGCAGATGGAGGAAGACGAAGACTGGGAAGCGAATGCAGGTAAAAAGAAATAAATTGACCAAAGTGGAAATATATAAGCCTTGTGTCAAGATTCGTGCAAAAAGATCTGAGGTATGGAACATTGCCGACGTGGAAGTGAACGTTCGCGGTAATTTCACCACGTCCTCCGTCTTTTGCTGCTTCGCCGTTTCGGATTTTGCCCGCGTGAAAATAGCTAATGATTAATTCTCTGCTTCTGTAAGTTTCGAGGTAGCGTAGGCTGTATCCTATGGCATCCTCCTGACAGTTGTAGTGAAAGGTCACATCCGAAGATTCCATCGAAGATGGAGATCATCCGACTCTGGAAGCAAAGACTCAAGGAATCTCCGGCTACATTGCGAAGCCGGAGAGGATTGCAGGGTTCTTTGGGAGACCTTTGAGATATGGCTTGACAGATTTCCGACATCACTTAGACGGGATATTCCGAGATCAACGAGCAAGACGGTGCAAGATTTCAAAGTCCTCCGGGGGCTACTGTTGGGGATAAGCTATATGGGTATCCTCATAGCATGTCACCAATCCGCCTAACCCGGGTGGTCCATAGTTGGTAGCAAGGCCTATGGCCTACTGAGCGACCCAATTAGATGGATCTTGAAGGGAGGCCCATGCAAGGTCTTAACGGAATCCAAGCAGTGTTACCCACACTACCATAAGATAGCTTATGGAGTTTTCCTTGCTTCACGTAAGCTAAGGCATTATTTCCAGGAGCACCCCATGACAGTAGTGAGAAAAGCTCCACAGTCTGACATTATCAACAATAGTGACGCTACAGGGAGAGTGGCAAAGTGGGGCATTGAACTTGCCGCCTTCGACATCACCTACAAGCGATGCGATGGTATCAAATCACAAGCATTGGTAGATTTTCTTGCAGATTGGATAGAACTGCCAGAAGACACTCCTATACCAGAGCTAGAGTATTGGGTCATGCACTTTGACATATCAGAGTTACTCAATAGCTCGAGGGCTGGTGTATTATTGCAATCACCAACAAGAGAGTAGAGCAATACGTCATGTAGATCCACTTCAACACTACAAATAACATGACGGAGTATGACGCCCTCATTCACGGACTTCGCGTAGCCAAGGATATCGGCATCAATCGCATAGTATGCTGTGGAGATTCCGACTTGGTTACCCAGGAAGTAGCTGGCACCTAGAATGCGCGGAACCCTATGATGGCGGCATATCGAGACGAAGTGGACAAAATAGCTAAGTGCTTCGACGGCTACGAAGTCAAGTACGTCGAAAGGGAGGATAATGAGGCGGCAGATCTGCTGTCAAAGCTTGGACTAGCTCGCCGAGCAATTCCGCCAGGCGTTTTCCTAGAGCATTTACGGACTCCATCCGTGAAGGGAGCGGACCCTGACAACCCGGATAGAGTGTACTCATTTGTTAACACAGTAACAATGACCTCTCCGGCTTGGACGAAGTCATTCATGGATTATCTACAAGACGGATCTTTGCTCGCCGATGAAGTCGAAAGCTGGCAAATAGTAAACAGAGAAAAAGGCTGTGTCATTATTGATGGCCAGCTATACAAAAGAAGTACCATAGGAGTCTTCCTACGATGCGTCTCCTAGCAGCAAGGTATTGCGATCCTTAGAGAAATACATCTCGGAGATTGCGGGCATCACGCCGCTCCCCGATCGTTGGTGTCCAAGGACATCCGACAAGGATTCTACTGGATAACTGCCAAGGCGGACGTCAAAAAGTTTGTACAAACATGCCTTGGGTGTCAGTTTTATGCAAGACAACCAAATGTTCCAGCTAAAGAATTGCGAACAATACCAATAACTTGGCCGTTTGCAGTTTGGGGCCTGGACATGGTGGGGCCTTTGCAAACAACACCCTGTGGATTCACACACTTGCTAGTAGCTGTGGACAAATTCACAAAATGGATTGAAGCTAAACCCATTAGAAAGCTTGATGGGGCAACAACCCTAAAGTTTGTCTGAGATCTAGTGGTGAGATTTGGTCTCCCACATAGCATCATCACCGACAATGGCAGAAATTTATCTCTCGGACAAGTTGAGGCATACTGTCATGAGAAAGGCATCCGCCTTGACCTAGCATCTGTGGCACATCCACAGTCAAATGGGCAAGTTGAAAGGACCAATGGACTAATTCTACATGTAATCAAGCCACGTTTGGAGGCACCACTACATAGAGCAGCCGGAGCCTGGGCGGAGGAACTACCATCTGTCTTGCGGAGTTTACGAACAACACCCAACAGATCCACCGGCTTGACTACTTTCTTCATGGTTTATGGATCAGAAGTATTTTTCCTATCTGAAATCCTCCACGATGCACCAAGAGTTTCCGCCTACAAGGAGGGTGACACTAAAGAATCCAGACGACTATCTGTGGACCTACTTGAAGAAGAGCACGTGCTGGCATGCCAGAGATCTGCTGTCTACCAGCAGAAGCTGCGCGGCTACCATAGTCGTCGTGTAAAGCATCGCTTGTTTAAAGAAGGGGATCTGGTGCTTAGACTCAAGCAGGATAAATCACACAAATTATCCCTGTCTTGGGAAGGACTATTCGTCATAAGAAAAGCATTGCTCAATGGTTCCTATTACCTCGTCGATATTCGCGAGTTGAAAGATAGGCCAAAAAATCGCAAGCGCAAGCAACATGTCTCTGATGATGATTACACAGAGACAGGTCGTTCATGGAACATAGCACAACTACGTCCCTTTTACACTTAGCACATTTATATTATGTAATAAGTTTCTTATATGATCAATGAAACAAAGCATTTGGTTCACACGTATTCTCTAAATCTTTTACATCATTTAGTTTTTCATTTTTGGATCATATAAACCCTTTATGCATAAGGTTGCATTTGGCCTTGTGAAAATTCCGCCTATAGGCCTTAGCTTAAGTTTTCTGGTCTACACGTTTTCTGAAGTTTTTATGTGGATTTCCGGAGTAGTGACTATTCGGCACTCAAAGCCGGCGATTTTGTTCTTAGGTTCTTGACGGTGCTATTAAGCATCATCGCTTGAGAGCATAGTTCTGTGCTGCGAGTCTTCCGTCTCACGAAAGGTCAAGCATACAAACCAGAATAATGGATAAGCCAGCACTTGCTTAAAAAATATATACACATGCTGGAAGAAGATAAGTTGCAGGAAGCTTGAATACAAGTTTTTCCGCCTTAGACAAACATAAGTTTTTTCGCATACATTTTGTAGAGATACATTTAATACATACATTGTTTTTCATGGCTCTGCTGTAGGGGGCTTAACGGTGGCATCATCAGGAGAGCCAGGCCGGGAGAGCTCACCAAACTCTAAAGGATAGGGGCTAGACTCAGACAAGGCCATATCGTCATCCAGGATCTCGGCAGGCATGAAGACATCGGCCTTGACCATCTTGGCAACGCTGGTATCGAAGACGCCAAGAGAGTTCCAAATAGCATCGCTATCGATCTCTTATCCTTCCTCATCCAGCTTGGGCATGCCGGAGGTCACCAAGTCGATGTCGGCATTGTCATAGTGAGCCTTGACCAAGGACATGGTCATCCTAGCACCAGCCCAGATGCAAGAGGATTTTTAGTCTTTGGTTTTCTTGGGGGCTCGGCGCAGGATTTCTGCATACTTGGCCACTGAGTCTGCCGCCTTGATATTGATGCCCAGAGGTTGAGCTATCTCCTTGGCTTGGGCAACGGCGGTGCTGACGAAGTTACCGACAAGAATCATGCGTTACTTGGGACTTGGAGCACCCTCACCCAAGTTGGCTAAGCCAATGGGAGCTGTGGTTTGCACAAATATACAAGGACCATGAGTATAAACAAGTCAAATGGTTATCCAACTTACAGGAAAAGACCAAGACGGAGAAAGGTTGCCAAAGATGCTCGATTCCGCTTGCTTGCATGTCTCCGCCAAGTCATCGCGCTCCTTATAGTCTGACTTGAACATCTCAAGGATCCTAGCATTCTGCTCTTTGGCAGCTTGGTTCTGGTCTTTGAGCTGTGCAATCTCATCCTTCAGGCGCTGCATCTCGACGTCCACAGACTCTTCCATAGACTTCATCATCGCCTCATGGCCCTTGAAGGCCTCAGCCAGGTCCTTATTCAGAATTTTTTTCATCATCGAGCTCATGAATATGCTTGGATTGCTCGACGATGCTCTAGGCCTTGGCAATGGCTTCTGTAACACGGAAATCAGAAAGTGCTATCAGAAGACGGAAGAAATGATTCACTGAGAAAAGCAAGGATCTATTGTAGGAAACAGACTCTGGCTATTTTTGATTTGTTCCTTCGGGAATTTGGTTTTACCCTGTTCAAGGTCCATCTCCTTCCGAAGAGTAGCAAACCTCTCATTGGCGGCTATCCTCCGTTTATTCTCATTCTGCACATGATGTAAACATGCTTAGTTTCTCTAGAGCATCTAGTCGGAACTATTCAGTTTCAACTAAATGCTCGGGGGCTACAATACATGATTTTAAAGTAAACTAGTTTCTCTAGAGCATCTAGTCGGAACTATCTAGTTTCAACTAAACGCTCAGGGGCTACACAGACAAGTTCTACACTTAGTTCTTTGGAGCACATAGGCCAATAACTATTGGATTATCCGCCTAAGAGTCTGGGGCTACAGTGGGATATACTACCCAAAGTAAAGCAAGTGAAGTTTAAAAAACTTACAATGGCAATGATCCTGAGATTGTTGGCCAGATGAGCATAGGAATCATGGAAGGTCTGGGCATTCTTATGGCCTTCTTGATGAGGTCATCCAGGCTCAACGTCGGAGGAGTCATAGCCAATGGAGAAGTCAAAGCCGGAGGCATGGAAGAAGCCCTAGCTGCCTCCTGCACCTTCAAGGCAGATGATGGCTCAGAGGCTCCCGACTCAATTGTTGCTTCCATGTTCACCTCTTCCACCACTTCCTTCCCTTTCTCGGTGGCATCCTTAGCCAGAGATTCAGCCACTTTAGATGAGGTGCTCTCCTGCGTCACCTGGCCGCTAGGAGCAATGTCTGCCTCCAGAGAGCTTGAGACATCAAGAATTGGATTCATATATGTCTCCATGGCGGAGGTCTCAGGGATGACGGGGGATGACGGCCCAGCGGGACCTGAAGAGGGTTTGGTAGCAGGAGTAGGGGAGCGATGGCGGGAGAGGGCTTGGTGGATGGACCTCGGTCAGCATATCGCGAATGTTTTTTGACCCTCCAACATATTTGGCGGATCACTTCAAACTAACACCGGCTTTCCTCCTGAAACGTACAAAGTATTAGTACAAGAGTTGAAAAAAGGTGTGAGATGAAAAATACAAGCCAGAGAATGATGGTACTTACTCCACGGCAGGAGCCTTGGTGAGGGGAATGCCGGTGGACTTCTTCTTCTTCTCCGTCTCTAAGGCGGCAGTGGAACGTTTGGAGACTCCACTCTCCAATTTCCTCTTCTTGGCCTCGGTAGCAGCGTTAGAGGTGGAGCTCTTCCACTTTCGCGTTGCTAGAACTAGTTGATCCTTGGAGGCGTCATCGTCGGACACTACCTAGATATCCTTCAGCTTTGGATCGTAGACTTGGGAGGCTATCTGATCTGCCGCCAAGGTCGCCAGCTAGGATACAAAGGAGTGTTAGATTGACAACTTCAAGTAGGCGAAACCTTAGAGTATGTAACGAGCAACAAAGGAAACAGAAGCTACCTCTGGGCATGTACCGCAGTCGAACATGTCATAGGTGATCTCGAAGCCCCGCTTCTTGTCTCTCACCCTGATGATGTCCTTTAGCCGGAGCTTGATGGAGTAGTAGAGAAGTTATCCCGTGAAATTCGCATGGGATCCCTCCTGTCTTGGCTATATTTGCACATCAACTCGATGCGATGCTGCTGAGGCTGGATTCGCCTAACATACCAGCACATGGCAAGGTCCAAGCCTGTCAGACCTCCGTCTATGAGCCATTCGATCCGCCTCACGACACGATTGGCTTTGTCGTCGGAAGGAAGAGAGGCTGGGGTCCGCCATGCGGGCAGTTCAGTGGAAGCTCCATCGACAAAGTCGGGTTAGGTCTCAAGGCGATCTAGCAGAGGGACATCTGGCCTGTAGAAATACGTGCGCTGCCAGTTCTTGCAAGACTCGTGCCCTACGATGTCGGGGAAGCACCGACTAGGACGGATCTTAAAGCTAAAGGTTCCGCAGGTCCCCAATTTATCCTTGGACTCTACGGACTCTCTCTTGATGGTGAAGAAATATACAAATAGATCTAATCTAGGCTTGATCCCTAGATATCCTTTGCACATAGCTACAAAGTTGCTAAGGACTAGAATGCTGTTGGGAGAGAGATTGTGGGGAAGTACCCGGAAGTGCCGGAGGACATCCAAGAAGAAGTCAGAGGCTGGCAGGCTTACGCCACGTACCAGCTGAGATTTGAGGTATACCTTTTCTCCAGGTTAGGGAGAAGGGACCACCTCGCCGGCCGATGCCGCCCGCCAGACTAACTTCTCCGCCGCGGGGAGATACCCCTCTACGACCAGCTCCTGCAGATCTTCGGCGGAGAGATTAGAGCCTCTCCACATCCCCTTGTGGGAATCGCTCTCTTCTTCAGCAGCTTCGGGCGCCGCTCATTCTTCATCATCGCCAGTGGATTCCATCACGGCGGAGACGGGAAGAACCACCCCCTTTGGCGGAATAATCACTCCCTAGGATGGCTCCGTCGTAGCCTTGGGATCGCCTCCGTGGAAGGTGCGGAGCTGCTGGAGGCCATTACGACGAGGATAGTGTGGAGGAAGAAAGGGCTCTGGTTAGGGTTTTCGCAAAAGAGCTCGAACGGTCATGCGGATGGAGGAAGACAAAGACTAGGAAGCGAATGCGGGTAAAAAGAAATAAATTGACCACGGTGGAAATATATAAGCCTCGCGTCAAGATTTGTGCAAAAATATCTAAGGGATGGAACGTTGCCAACGTGGAAGTGAACGTGCGCGGTAATTTCACCACGTCCTGCGTCTTTTGCTGCTCCGCCGTTTCGGATTTCGCGCACGTGAAAATAGCTAATGATTAATTCTCTGCTTCTTTGAGTTTCGAGGTAGCGTAGGCTGTACCCTATGTCATCCTCCTGACAGTTGTAGTGAACACGTCCAAAGAGTCCATCGAAGATGGAGATCATCCGACTCTAGAAGCAAAGACTCAAGGAATCTCCGGCTACATTGCGAACCCGGAGAGGATTGCAGGGTTCTTTGGGAGACCTTTGAGATATGGCTTGACGGATTACCGACATCACTTAGACAGGATATTGAGAGATCATCGAGCAAGACGGCGCAAGATTTCAAAGTCCTCCGGGGGCTACTGTTGGGGATATGCTATATGGGTATCCTCATAGCATGTCACCAATCCGCCTAACCTGGGTGGCCCATAGTTGGTAGCAAGGCCTATGGCCTGCTGAGCGGCCCAATTAGACGGATCCTGAAGGGAGGCTCATGCCGGATTAAGGAAGTCTACATAGGAGTCACCGACGTACGTGGAGCCTTGGAGTACAAGACACGAAAGACTAGTTCGTATTAGTCTAGGACTCTTTACCTTGTCTGGCAAGGACCTTTCCCTGTAACCCTAGGTCTTGTCTCCTTTATAAGCCGGCCCGTGGGAGCCTTTAGGGCAACAACAACACACAACTTCTCATATTGCTGCGTACAACGTGCAACACCTCGCACAGCGAACCTATCTCTTTAACTCGGCGTATTGCCATTATAGTGATTTATAGCAGGAGTAGAGTTTCGCCACCGTTGTGGGACTTGAACCTGGGTAAGCTGTGTTACCTCGTACCCACAAACTCTCCGCCTTAACCCACGTCTCTAAACACGCACTGTGAGGACCCCTCCATGGTGTACTCGTCAGCAATACCACGACACATTACTTAGAGACCAAGCGTTGTGGAGATTTACCCATAAAATAGAAACAACCTGTTCTTTTCAGCAACCTCAAGTGGTCGTTGTTTTGTGACCACCTCTAATAGTAGCCTCATACTATTAGAAATTAACACCTTCTCTAGTAGTACTACCTCGTTAGCCAATCTTTAAAACAAAACGCCTCTATAGGAAACTTGAGATGAAGGTAAATATTGTCCGTCTCCCTAGAAATTTGACCCATAGACATTCATAAAAATTAACCGCCTCCAGGGGCCTCCTACGATATACCTTTATAAAGCCCGTCTCAAACACTAGTTTCACGCATGCTACCTCCAAAACATGCCCGTAGATCTTTTATTAATGCAATTAGAAAGTGGAGACCATGCATGAGTCATCCACCCACGCGTCTACACCCACATGCCGACTCGAGGGGAACCAACCGTCCCCGCATATATAAACCCGCTTAGTCTCATCATCTCTTCTACAAGCATCTCCCCCAATTTGTCTAGTCAAAGAAACCCAATTTGCACCTTTCACATGGGTAGAAGCTCCTTCCATAGCTGCGCCATGAATTGTACCATGGATTTGCGCCGAAGGTGACGCCAGTTGGAGGTGCAGCAAATGGCTGGGTCGTCGTTGATGTGGTGGGTCGGCCAGCTTCTCCGGTTACACATGCCGCTCGTCGCTGCTTTGGGCTCCATCTAGATTGTCGCTGTTGTCATCGAGCAGCAAGTGAATGACAACGTCGTGGTTCCAGTGCTAGATCTAGATGAGGGGCATGCAGGTGCCAGATCTATATGAGGGGATTGTATGTATAAGGATTACATTACAATTTCTTACTAAGCCCAATGATTCAAGTTTACCCCAAAAGAGCGCAAGGGAGACTATGGCTATGTACAAGAAGGCCCTAGATTTATTCTACATGTATTTGAATCACTTGTTGGATTCTTGTGATTACATGTATCTGAATCTCTTGTTTGATTCATACGATTACACTATCTAGGAAAAAATGTTTTATCTATACTGTTGTCTTTACATGTCTACAAATATTTTTTGATTTATTGTTATTACAATATTTAGGAAACACATGATTAATATTAAATCATATTACTGTCAAGTCTACTAAAGCATTAATAAACTGGTTCATAAATGTTAATTCTTGAGTTGTATTTCAACTAAATTATTTTTATGAGTTCTTATGTACTTTAAAATCAACAAGAAGAATCTGATGACATGGGAGACAAAAAGAACTCCAAGGATAGCAAGAGCTGCTACATACTAACGTGGTTCCGGAGTGGGCAAAATCCTTTCCACCATAAGGGGAAATTGTTTTTCTCAATAAGTGGTAAAGTCATCAAAAAGGACATCGACAACGTGAACCAACACTCGTTGGGCGTCGGTCATGGCCGTGACCGTAAGCACAAGGTGTCGTGGTATTGCGGACGAGTACGCCATGGAGGGGTCCTCACAGTGTGTGTTTAGAGATGTGGGGTAAGGCGGAGAGTTGGCGTGTACGAGGTGACATAGCTTACCTAGGTTCAAGTCCCACAACGTTGGCAGAACTCTACTCCTGCTATAAATCACCATAATGACAATATGCTGAGTTACAGAGATAGGTTCGCCATCCAAGGTGTTGCACGTTGTACATAGTGATCTAATAGGTTGTGCCCTAAAGGCTCCCACATGTCCAGTTTATAAAGGCACCAGAACCTAGGGTTATATGGAAATGTCCTTGCCGGACAAGGTAAAGAGTCCTACACTAACACGAACTAGTCTTTCGTGTCTTGCACTCCAAGGCTCCGAGTACGACGGTGAGTCCTGTGTAGACTTCCTTTATCTGGCATGGGCCTCCCTTCTAGATCCGTCTAACTGGTCCGCCCAGCAGGCCATTGTCCTTGCTACCAACTGTGGACCACCTGGGTTAGACGGATTAGAGACATGCTATTATGATACCCATTTAGCATATCCCCAACAGTAGCCCCCGGAGGACTTTGAAATCTTGCGTCGTCTTGCCGTCTAGGTGATGCTGGCAATCCGTTAAGCAATATCTCAAAGGTCTCGCAAAGAACCCTGAAATCCTCTCCGGCTTCGCAATGTAGCCGAAGATTCCTCGAGTCTTTGTTTCCAGAGTTGGATACTTTCTGCCTACGATGGAATCTTCAGACGTGAACCTTCACTGCAACTATCACGAGGATGATGTAGGGTACATCCTACGCTACCTCGAAACTCAGAGAAGGCAGACAATTAATCATTACCTGTTTTTATGCCCACGAAATCCGAAACGGTAAAGCGGCAAAGACGAAGGACGTGGTGAAATTACCACGCACGTTCATCTCCACGTCGGCAATGCTCCGTACATCAGATCCTTTTGCACGAATCTTGACGTTGGGCCTATATATTTCAACTGTGGCTAGGTTAATTTATTTTTACCCACATTCGCTCCCACGTGTTCGTCTTCCTCTAGCCGCGCACCTATTCGAGCTCCTCCTCGGAAAACCCTAGCTAGAGCTTCCCCTTTCTCCACTCACTTCCCATCAGCAGAATGGCCTCTAGCAGCTCTGCCCCTTCAACGAAGGCGACTCCCGAGGCTACAACAGAGTTATCTCAGGGAGTGACGGTCCCGCCTGAGGGGGTCGTTGTCCCTGTCACCGCCGTGGTGGAAACCACTGGCTATGACCAAGAACAGGCGGCGCCAGAATCCACTGAAGAGGAAAATGACTCCCACAAGGGAGTGTGGAGGGGCTCCGACCTTTCTGCCAAAGATTTTCAAGAATTGGTCACTAAGGGGTATCTCCCCGCGATGAAAGATTTGGTCTAGCGGCCGGCACCGGCCGACGAGGTGGCTCATTCTCCCCAAGCCGGAGAGATGGTATACCTCAAAGCCCAGCTGGTATGAGGCGTAAGACTACTAGCCTCCGACTTCTTCCTGGACGTCCTCCGGCACTTCCGGGTAATTTCCCACAACCTCTCCCCTAACAAGTGCTGGCTTATCTATTATTCTGGTTTGTATGATTGACCTTTCGTAAGACGCAAGACTCGCAGCACAGAACTATGCCCTCAGGTGATGATGCTTAATATCACCATCAAGAACCTAAGGGAAAAATCACCGGCTTTGAGTGCCGAGAAGTCACTACTCCGAAATCCACATAAAAACTTCAGAAAACGTGTAGACCTGAAAACATAAGCTAACGCCCGTAGGCAGAATTTCCACAAGTGCAAATGCAAACTTGTGCATAAAGGTTTATATGATCCAAAAATGAACAACTAAAGTAGGTAAAAGACTCAAAGAATATGAGTGAACCAAATGCTTTATTTCATTGATCATATAAAAAACTTATTACATAATATAAACGTGCTAAGTTAGAAGGGGACGTAGTTGTGCTATGTTACATGGATGATCTGTCTCTGGGTAATCATCACCAGAGTCATGTTGCTTGCACTTCCGATTTTTTGGCCTATCCCTCGACTCGCGAATATCGACGAGGTAATAGGAACCATTTAGCAATGCTTTTCTTATGATAAATGGTCCTTCCTATGGCGGGGATAGTTTGTGTGATTTCTCCTACTTGAGTTTAAGCACCAGATCCCCTTCTTTCAACAAGTGATGCTTAACACGGCGACTATGGTAGCCACGTAGCTTCTGCTGGTAGACGGCAGATCTCTGGCATGCCAACATGTGCTCTTCTTCGAGTAGGTCCACAGATAAGCGTCTGGATTCTTCAGCGTCATCCTCCTCGTAGGTGGCGACTCTTGGTGCATCATGGGGGATGTCAGATGTTAGGACGACTTCTGCTCCATAAACCATGAAGAAAGGAGTCAAGCCGGTGGATCTATTAGGTGTTGTTCGTAACCTCCACAAGACATATGGTAATTCCTCCACCCAAGCTCCAGCTGCTCTATGTAGCGGTGCTTCTAAGCGTGGCTTGATTACATGCAGAATTAGTCCATTGACCCTTTCAACTTTCCCATTTGACTATGGGTGTGCCACAAATGCTAGGTCAAGGCGGATGCCTTTTTCATGATAGTACTCCTCAACTTCTCCGAGAGACAAATTTCTGCCGTTGTCGATGATGATGCTATGTGGGATACCAAACCACACCACTAGATCCCAGACAAATTTCAGGGCTGTTGCCCCATCAAGATTTCTAATGGGTTTAGCTTCAATCCATTTTGTGAACTTATCCACTTCTAATAGCAAGTGTGTAAATCCACAGGGTGTTGTCTGCAAAGGTCCCACCATTTCCAACACCCAGACTGGAAACGGCCAAGTTATTGGTATGGTTTGCAGTTCTCTAGCTGGAACACTTGGTTGTCCCACATAGAACTGGCACCCAAGGCATGTTGGTACCAACTTGTCGGTGTACTCCTTGGTAGTTAACCAGTAAAATCCTTGTCGGAAAGACTTAGCTACCAACAATCGGGGATCGGCGTGATGCCCGCAATCTCCGAGATGTATCTCTCTAAGGATTTCAATACCTTGCTACTAGGAGACGCATCGAAGGAAAACTCATGTTGTACTTATTTTGTATAGCTGGCCGTCAGTGACGACATAGCCTTTTGCTCTGCGTACTATTTGCCGGCTTCCGACTTCGTCGGTGGGAAAAGTTCTATCTTGTAGATAGTCCATGAACGGTTTCGTCCAGGCCGGAGAGGTCACTATTACTATGTTAACGAATGAGTCCACTGTATTCGGGTTGTCGGGGTCCGCTCCCTTAACAGATGGTGTCCGTAAATGTTCTAGGAAAACGCCTGGCGGAATTGGTCGGGGGTGACCCAAGATTTGATAGCAGATCTCCCGCCTCATTTACCTCCCTTTTGACGTACTTGAATTCATAGCCGTCAAAGCACTTGGCTATTTAATCTACTTCGTCTCGATATGCCGCCATCATAGGGTTCCGCGCGTTCCAGGTGCCGGCTACTTGCTGGGCAACCAAGTCGGAATCTCCACAACAAACTAAGTGCTTGATTCCAATATCTTTGGCTGCTCATAGTCCATGAATGAGGGCCTCATATTCCACCATGTTGTTGGTAGCATTGAAGTGGTTCTGGAGGACGTATTGCAACTTCTCCCCTATTGGTGATTGTAGTAATACACCGCCCTCGAGCCGTTGAGTAGCTTTGATCCATCAAAGTGCATAACCCAATACTCTGGCTCTGGCATAGGAGTGTCTTCTGGCAGATCTGTCTAATGTGCAATAAAATCCGCCAATGCCTGTGATTTGATAGCATCGCATCTTTTGTAGGTGATTTCGAAGGCGACAAGTTCAATGCCCCACTTTGCCACTCTTCCTGTAGCGTCGTTGTTGTTGATGATGTCGGACAGTGGGACTTTGCTCACCACTGTGATAGGGTGCTCCTGTAAATAATGCCTTAGCTTGCGGGAAGCAAGGAAGACTCCATAAGCTATCTTCTCGTAGTGCGGGTAACGCTCCTTGGATTCCTTCTAGACCTCGCTTACATAGTAAACGGGTCGCTGAACTCCGTATTCGTATGTTGGTTCCTTGCGCTCCACCACGATGACGATGCTGATGACACGGTTGGTTGCCACCATGTAGACTAACATAGGCTCCCTTGACACCGGTGCTGCAAGTTTTGTTGTGGAGGAGAGTATTCTCTTCAACTCCTGAAGTCCTGCGTCAGCTTCGTCTGTCCATATGAATTTGTCCACCTTTTTGAGCAACTTGTAGAGTGGCATAGCCTTCTCCCCAAGTCGGCTGATGAACCGGCTTACTGCTACTACACAGCCTGTGAGCCTTTGTATATCCTTCAGGCATGTCGGACGCTTGATGTTGAGGATGGCCTTGATTTTCTCCGGATCACTTCGATTCCACGGTGAGAAACGATGAAACCTAACAGCTTGCCGGAAGGTACCATGAAGACGCACTTCTTAGGGTTCAACATCATGTTGTATTTCCGGAGATTGTCGAAGGTTTCCTGCAAGTCGGCGATAAGATAGTTTGGTTTTTTGGACATTACCACGATATCGTCCATGTAAGCATGTACGTTGCGACCTATTTGGTCGTGTAGGCAGTCTTGCATTGTCCGTTGATAAGTGGCACAAGCATTTGTCAGCCCAAAGGGCATCATGACATAGCAATATGTGTCGTAAGGTGTGGTGAACGAAGTGGCCAATTGGTCCGTCCGACTTCCGCATCTGGATATGGTGGTAACCTGAGTAGGCATCGAGAAAACACAGAAGTTCCGAGCCAGCCGTCGAGTCGATGACTTTGTCAATTTGAGGCAAAGCAAACGGATCCTTCGGACACGCTTTGTTCAAGCCGGTGTAATTAGTGCACATTCTTAATTCATTGGTTCCCTTTTTGGGGACAAGTACATCATTTGCCACCCATCGGGTGTGAATAACTTCTCGAATAAAGCCAGCCTTAATTAACCTAGCTATTTCTTTGCCTATAGCCCTTTGTCTTTCGACACCAAAGCGTCGTAGAGGTTGTTTCACCGGTTTAGCATTAGGATCAATATTCAAGTTGTGCTCGGCAAGTTCCCTAGGTACACCTTTCATGTCAGCAGGTTACCAGGCAAAGATGTCCCTGTTCTCACGGAGGAAGTTGATGAGCATGCTTTCCTATTTGGGATCCACAGCCATTCCAATTGCGGTGGTATTGTAGGAATCTCCTTCAACAAGCTCCACCAGCTTGTTATTGATGGAGGCCTTGAAGGCGGGTTCGGCAGCAGTGATTTGCTTCTTCGAAGCCGGCATCTGCGAGGCATCGACCTGGTTCTGGATCTCCTTGAACTCCTCACCGTAGAGAACTACTTCGGCGAAGGCGGCTTCACCGAGCTCGCACTCCCATGCCTTGGTGAAGCTTCCATCAATGCTAATGATGCCGTTTGGTCCGGGAATCTTGAGCTTGTTGTAGACAAAGAATGGCCTTGCGAGGAAGGATTGGAAGATGTCGCGGCCAAAGATGACATTATACACGCTCTTGAAAGGCACCACCTCAAAGTTCATGGGTTCTTAGCGGTAATTATTGACATCGCCAAAAGCGACCGGAAGGGTGATGCAGCATAGGGAATTTGCTTGTCGGCCGGGGATAACCCCATGGAACACGGTGTTGCTCTTCCTTATCTGGGTCTCCGTCAAGTTCATATTGGGCAGTGTATCCAGGTACATGATGTTGATGCTGCTTCCACTGTCAACGAGGCACTTAGTGAACTCTGTGCCATCAATCAAAGGGTTGATGACCATGGCATACTTGTTCTCTGTTGGGATAAGATATGGGTGATACTTCCTATCCCAAGTAATTGGAATCTCCAAGCACCTGATGTACTGGGGAACTGGGGGGAGTGTAGCCATCAGTATCCTCAGTGAGGTTTTCTGGGCCCGGATGGTGGGGGTACCAAGGAAGGTATGGTAACATGGAGCCATCTTGTCGAAGGTTTTTTCCCTTTACCCTATCCCTTGTCGGAAGATTTGGGTTCCACATCTTCATCCATATCGCTTGATTCCTTGGATTCCTCCTCCTCCTTCTTCTTCCCTTTGCCCTTTCCACGGGGTCTATTCTTCTGCCTTTGCTTGTAGCCGGACTCAGGGTCTTCCTTGAGATCATTGACAAACTTGCATATGCGGTTGGTGTGGGTGGCTTTTCCGTTTGCGTCGTGGTGGACGATGGCATATCGTGGTACTCTTTGTACGTTTGGGGATTGCGGGGCGTGTAGAATCACTCCTCTGCGGGCCATGGCTAGCCCCCGGTTATGTCCATGCTGTCCTCCTCTGCCTCTGCCAGTGAACGTAGCGGCGACAATGTCGGCTGTTTGCTTTTCTTTAGGCAGAGTCTTCCGCTTATTATTGTTGTTCTTTCTGGCCTAGGTAGGGATTGCTATTTCTGGAAATGATCCACGCGCGTCGTCATTAGCAGCGGTGAACTCGCTAGCCATGGCGATCATTGCATTGAGTTTGAGCCCATTGTTGTCCTGCTTGCGTTTCAATGTATGCCGGAGCTAAGTTCCCTTCTCCAGACCGTCAATGAAGGCAGCCATAGCGGTTTGTTTGTGCACCCCTGCGCAGGAATTTTTCATATCCAACCAACGAGAGAGGTAGGCACGAGAGGTTTCATCCTTTTCTTGTACGCACCGTTGTAGATCTCCGATAGTGCAGGGATGCTTGTACGTACCCTCGAAGTTCTTGGTGAACACTTCATGCATGTCCAACTAATTTCATATTGATTTCTCTGGTAAGTCGTCTATCCATTGACGGGCAGTGCCGGTCAAAATGACTGGGAGGTACTTGACAGAGACATTGGGGTTTCCCCCTGCGATGTGAATCGCTTTGCTGTAATCTTGCAGCCACGTTGCTGGCCTAGTGGTACCGTCATAGGGCGTGATGGTATTGTCTATTCGGAGACCCTTGGGGTAAGTTGTGTCCGATATTACTAGTCCAAAACAGCATGGCCCAAGGTATGGGATCTCCCTAGCTTCTTGGATCTTGTCCAGCAATGAACATGCATCGTACGGCTCTGGTTGCTTCCCTTTTCCATCATGGGGAGGGAATTGTGGTGCGATCTATGAGATCCACCATGTCCTCCGCCACGATGGTTGCTAGGTGGCAATGGTGGCGGTGGAGGCCACGGGTTAGCCTTCTTGCTATTACCCTCCTATGACTCCTCACGCCTATCACGGTTGCTTGTCGGACGTGGTGGTTCCTTGTCGGACCTAATGCTATGTCCTTCAATGCCGCTGCACTCTCTCGCATGCCGGGGCTGCTCGCCCTAGTCGCGTATAACGATGCCAACCTGGGGACGCCTAGGCGGTGGCATGCTTGTACGGTGGTGCGACTGTGGTTCCTCGTGACGCCGGGATGGTGGTGGAGGTGGCGACCGACGAGAGCGAGCCTTTTCTCCATGATCAGAGGATATGGGTATGGCGTCAGCCCATGCACGCGCCTCCCTCCATATTTGCTCTGTAGAGCCTATGTGAGATCCTTCGTTACGTGGAGATCTTGGCCTTCTACGGCTGTTCAGGGTTGGCTAGCAAAGCTCCATATTGGACTCAAGCCTCTGTGAGGTAGCCTTTTCCTGTTGCTTGCATGCCTTGGCGACGAGGTTATACGCCTAAGCAACTGCTTCTGGCGACCTGTCCTGCTCTAGGAGGGTCCGATGGCAATGTTGAGGGTTGGGAGTTGGCATTACTTGCCTCCCCTATGAATCAATGTACGGGGTGGCTTTTGCCGGCTTGGATCCCTCATATCCCAACTTGCGCCGTACGCTGCTGTCTTCGACGACGTGAGCTGGTGCTTTCTTTGCCTTGTGCTTTAGCATCAACTGCTTGTACTCAGCCTCCATAGCTCTTGCCGCCCTGATGGATTGCTGTGCCTTGGCCATATCTTCGTCTAGTTTAGCGCCCTGCTCTACGATGCACTTGGCCTCCACTAGGATTGCCGCACGCTTCTCATCAAGCTCCATAACGCTCCGGATATGGGCGACGTTAATGGGATGGACGAGGATTGCACCATAGATTGTCTTGTCGGCGGGAGTAACCAATGGATTACCAGCTGCGGACGTTGATGCTGGCATTGGCGGCTGGTTTGACTGCTTGGCAGTACTGGGGCCATGGTGAGTTCCTGCGCCGGTTACGGGCAGATAACTGGAGGGGGCATGGACTTGGCCGGAGCCAGAGGCTCGGCGACTTTCTTGGATGCTAGTGCTCTGGTAACCGCTGGCGTGGGCGAAGCTCTCTCATGCTCTTGTTCATGTCCGTATTCTTCCATCATGCTCCCAATGGTGATTAGCACCAGGTGTGATGTGTTGGCCTTTTCGGCGCGCCCCTCCTTTTCGATCTCTTGCTCAATCTCCCTCATAACAACATCGTATTCCTCCGAGTTAGCATCCGAGCTACCGCCATCCATATTGATGTCGGCGTATAGGGTGTCAAGGATGGAGCCGGAGTTGTCTTCGGTGTTGTTGATGGCGGATGTGGAGGGTGATGGAGGAAGGCCATTGTTGTTGTTGTTTCCCCTTCCGGCTATGACGGTGATAGTGGCATCCGCTTCCTCATTGGTGTTCACGTATTCGTTAACATTTGCGACCATCTCACCAAGGGTGAGAGGTCCCGCGGACTGCCGCCTTCAGAGGGTATGCCGGAGGAGTGTTCGAGGTGTGAGCCCTTCGACAAAGTGGTACATTAGCTCGTCAGCACGATCGCCCTCTGGGGTTTTCCTTACCCTCATCCATCTAGCAAGGTATTCGCAGGGAGGTTCTCCATCCCTTTGAATGCATCTAGCCAGATCAAAGATGGTGACGACGCCGACAAAGTGTGGCATGCGCATCTCTAACGCTCTGGGAAGCCAAGTGGATTTGCGAGGTCCTTCCACCTTTATATCCTCCATAGGGGTGGTTTGGGTGGGCCTTGAATTTTCCTGATCTGAGCCGCCATAATATATAGAGAGGTTAGGCCTAGATCCTTCCGCGAACGTGTCTTGACTGTAGGCGGTCCGTGCGGGGCTTGACGAGCTTCTGACTTCCTGGGAGCTAGGACCCGAGTCAGTTTCGCCCACCTAGAACTCATCTGGAGGAACGATCAGGACGTTGCTGGAGAAGAGAACGTGTCCGATGGATACGGTGTTGTTGATTCCCGCGAAGAGATTGGACCTCTCCCGGTGTAGATCTCGAAGCGCCTCTTTCCCCATGGTGGGTGCCAACTTTCGTGGTATTGCCGACGAGTACGCCATGGAGGATTCCTCACAGTGCGTGTTTAGAGACGTGGGGTAAGGCGGAGAGTTGGCGGGTACGAGGTAATAAAGCTTACCTAGGTTCGAGTCCCACAACGGTGGCGGAACTCTACTCCTACTATAAATCACTATAATGGTAATATGCCGAGAGGTGTTGCATGTTGTACGTAGTGATCTAATAGGTTGTGCCCTAAAGGCTCTCATGGGTCCGGTTTATAAAGGCACCAGAACATAGGGTTACAGGGAAAGGTCATTGCCGGACAAGGTAAAGAGTCCTACACTAATATGAACTAGCCTTTCGTGTCTTGCACTCCAAGGCTCCGAGTACGTTGGGGACTCGTGCGTAGCCTTCCTTTATCCGGCATGGGATTCTCTTCTGGATCCGTCTAACTGGGCCGCCCAGCAAGCCATAGGACTTGCTACCAACTGTGGGCCACTCGTGTTAGCCAGATTAGAGACATGCTCTGAGCATACCCATTTAGCATATCCCCAACACAAGGCGAAGATCTTGGTGAAGCATGCAGCATATAGAAAATTCCTCCATTAGTGGTGCATGTTTTATTTACTATTTTGTTCATATTATTACCCCTTGTGGTGCATGTGTGTAATACAATATATATGTAGTATATGGTTGAACTTTAGTACCTCGTTTATTAATCTACTACTTTTTTTAATGTACGAGCCTCATTTAGTCCTAGGACAATTTCACACTAGGAAGCATGTATAACTACCTTCCTTTGCCTTTTGTTTCAGAATAATTCTCAAATTTTAGGATTAACAAATTTAGGAATTCCGAATATATCCGGAGTTCCGAATATTCAGTTAACGAGACTTCCTTCAAGGAATACATGAAAAAAAGTTTAGATTGCTGAAAAATTCATATTTAAGTAACCAGATGATGTCACATCGTGATTAAACATTTGAATTAATCAATTTCAAAATACCTGCACCTCATTGCTCTGTAGCAACAGCATTAACACTAGGAGTCATCATACCTTTCAGGGTAAGATCCAAGGTTTGTACTACGTCATATTTTTTTTCCATGTATGAACGTCATTTAGTGTTAGGACTCATTTTACACTAGCAAGCATGTATAACCACCTTCCTTTGTCTTTTCATTCTAAATAATTCTCAAATTTTAGAATTAACAAACTACGGAGTTCCAAATATATCTAGAGTTCTGAATATATCCAGAGTTCCAAATCTAAGTTCTTTTCAAACTTCTAGCCATATGAGTGAAGTACTTTTAGGCAAACTATGAGATATCTGGACAACGGATGTTCTTAGAGACGGTTGAAATTTTTAGCCGTCCAAGTGTAGTTCTTGGCAACAAGAATCTTAAAATATTTGCAATATTTCAGATCTGTGCCACATTTTTCCTCTCCCACCCACCTAGACCCCCACTATCCACTGACGTTGCTGCCGCCTCCCTCCACCACCACCGCCTTCGGTCCCCTACCTCTCCTTCCCGCTGGCTCCAGTCCCCTGCGGTGAGGATGCTCTCCCTCTCCTCCGAGGACCCCTTTGTCGCCCAGGTACATATGTGTGAAAACCAAACCCCAAAAAACCGTAATATAGATGTTTGATTTAGGAGTTTTGGCATGAAATTTGTAATTTTTCTTCGCGAATTTAAGATACAAGGTTTCATAACTGCAGAGTATGCACAACAGCGTTAGGAGAGCCTCCTCCATCTGGTCTCTATCTACACACCTATTTTTCCCTTATATAAATCTCAAAATCTACAATTCTTTATTGACTCGTCATTATCCATTGCCCTTCTAGCAATATAGATTTCATTGTCACGTCATGTAAGATTCCGGGATTTTAGAATTTCGGATAAAAATTGGAGTTGCATTGCATCATGCCATCATGCAAAACCCCTATTTAAAAATATTTTGTTAAAACCCGAGTTGATATCCCCAAAATCACCTGTTAAGGTCTTATTTGAAAGTATGTATTTGTATGGTGATGGATAAGTAAAAGTATACCTAGAAGACCTAAAAATATTATGGAGTTATACTATTAAATTTGGAAAAACTAAACCCTAATTTCCATCTCTTTGAAATAGCCATATAGGCATTATATGCTAATGGTATAAATGCTATTTTGTTTTGATCAATAGTATTTTCTATATAGGCCGTGCTCCCGAGATATCCCTCTCACCTCCGCTCCCTCCGCCCCCTCCACTCACGATAACTTCTTCTACCATCATCTCCTCTCCTCTGGACCCAGAGATGTACCAACCCCTGAGGAGCAGACCAAAATCCTCAATCGTCTGCTCTGGCGTCGCCGTTCTTGATGCCATTGCCTCTCCCCCCGCCAGCGCCGAAGTCTAGCAGTTGCACGGCCTTCCATATTTGCCTTCCTATCTCATCTATTGTACTTTCACTTTGGTTCCCATGACTCTGAGTGGGGCGAGTGATTTCGATTGGCTAGAGGTGTGGGCAGGGCGAGGCTCTACGATTCTAGCCAAGCTAGATGCTTCCCATGAGCGCCCCTCTCACCCGTCCCCATCTCGGCTTCTGTGTAGCCAATGTCTCGCTCCTCCCCATGTTTCTCTCCAACCTAGATCATGGAGAGGGATCAATGGGGGTTGGATTCTAACCATAAAGATCACGACATATGTCACAGGCCTCTCTCCAACATCTTCGACATCTTTGTGGTGGCGACTGCAGCGTGTGATTACATGGACGGGTGGGCGGCGGTCTGCTAGTGTAGGGTGAGTTTGGGCAGGTTACCGTCACCGATGAAGCTGCGATCTTGGACGGCTGTGACTTGTGATGCAGCGGTGGATCCAACGATGTCGACCAATGTGTGGTTGTACTCTACCCTTCCCGTGCTTTCGCACCGCTGGTTCTGGTGAGGCCGTCTTGGAGGATATGAAGGTGACACAAAAAATTATGACGAAAGGCTAGCAGTTCCAGGTAAAGTTCAATACCTTACTTCAATTCTTATTTTTTAGATGTTATGTTGTATTCTTGATATGTGCTACCACTAATCCACTTTGTTATATGCTTAGTTTGTAGTCTAGGATGATGAACATGCTTTTCAAAATTGGAGGAGAACCTGTAGACATTGCTCAAACCTCTCATCTTTTCCTATCTACTTTACCATGGATTCTGCTTATGTTGTGCAGGAGTTCGGGAGCAAGTGTTCTTTGGCAATTTTAAAATATTCATTGAATCTTGAATCTAGAAACTTTAGATCTTTGTCACACTGAGAGTGGTATGTAATGAGAACATGGTCTATTTTGTCTCGGGTACCAAGTTGTTACATAGGTTAAAAATTAGCTGTTGTGGATCATTACCCTGCAAAAAGAATGGTTTCTGATTGGTCCATTTTGTTCCCTTACTATTTCACGTCTATACTCTGTACTAACCGAACAAACATTTTTAGATAAAAATGGAACAAAAGAGACACAAAGGAAAGTGAATTTTCGAAATACCTTTGTTCTAAATTTTATATTTATGCACATCAAAAGTTTGATGGAGAAAATTGTCTTTGAACTTCTGATGCTTAAGTTTAAATGCAGTTTATTAGAATAACAAGAGGGGTCGATGTATTAACTTGTTTGTTGTTGTATTTCTTGCAACTGAAACTATTTGTTTCAGGTTTCTCTTGCGGTTAGCCACATCTAGAGTCGCTTTGAAGTGGATTTGACGGGCATAGGTGGAAGGCGCCTGCAGCAGCAACTTATCCTCCTGCAGTGGCACCAGCAGTAGAACACAATCCTGATGTAGTAGCAAGTCACAATGGCGGAAGCAGCCATGTCCAAGTGGTCATTGAGCGCCAATGGCATTTTCTCCGGTTAGCAGCTTTCTTTGTGTCGGCTGCCGTCTGGTGTGATTCTTGCCCCATCTAATTATAGTTTTCTTTTGGATGATGCAATGCAACCTATGCTCATGTTGTTCTCATCTGAGATCGAGTAACATGTGTTCTTGACAAAATGTGAAGTTTGAGGCAGACGTAGCAATTACAGGCTTTTTGTTGATGTGAAAATTCAGTTACTGTTGTCAGCAGCACTTGCGAAGCGGTGATGAGGAGTCCTCAAATTCTTGAACCGGAAAAATGCCCTTTGACTGTTACCATTTTTTCTTTTGCTGCTGCATGGTTATGTGATGCAGTCGTAAAAATATGAAGGAAATGTAACATACATTTTAGTTATATAAAGAGAGACTTTGAAACTATAGAAGAAGTCATAGGATGATGATTACTGGACGAAGCATCCCTGCGGGTTTATTGTTTAACGTTATGTCATGTATCCCCTGACTCTATAGTATCCTCCTTTTACTCACTCCAGGATGAAGCCATTTGTTTCCTTGATTTCTTGTCGTGCTGTCCATATGACTTTATTGCATGCTATTTGTTCAAACTATTGTCACATCTGCTAATTTTCTTTTGTCTTATAAGATATAAGATCGTTTATTGTTTCTTACTGAGCTTGATTGAGAAGATCCTTTCAAAGATATCAATAATTTGTGATCTAGTTTCTAATATTAAGCCCCAGATCAGTTGGTGCATATGTAAATGTTGACCTACTATGGTTATACTTAAGGGGTAATTTAGAATTCTCTTATTGTCAGCACATCCGTAGAGAAAAGTAGTTTCTTATGCTTCAAAAATCCTTTATCATTAGTTCCTTCTGCTTCAGATATCATCTATCATTACTTCCTTATGCTTATATCATGTATCATGGAAGCAAATCAAATGGTCTATATTAAGAAATCTTTGGATTTCTAGTGGAAAAGCTACAAAGTAATTGTCTATTGTCAGTGAGCAATGGAATTACTTTGTCGGGCATTGCTAAAAGCTTCTAAAGCGTTCTGTAATCAGTTTCTTCAGTCCATTCATGTTACAAATTACTTTGGGAAATTACAATGCGACTTACCTTTTTTATATCCGAGCATGTCCCATCTATTGTAGATAGATAGTTGATTCTAGATGACTAGCTGTACGAACTCTATGAGTATTTAAATAGTATATGCTAATATCCGACCAGACAGTACTATGGTTTAGAATGGTCATGAAGGATATGAACTTGGAAAGCTGGTGCTGATCAGCTAATTGGCAAGGACTTATGAGTTGTAAAAAATCAATCTACCTATTATGAAAGAATTATTAGATTTATGCCTCTATAGCTAATGTTGTTCCTTCTATATTCCTATGTGTACGGTCGAACAGTGAGGAGATTTTATGCTCATCTTCCAAGAGATATTAGCATTTATTAGGAGTGTAATATGTCCTCAAGTTAAAGACCTTCGTACATATATGATCATATCCTGCTCACTATGAATATTATGGGAACAACCATGGAGTAGTATAGCATTTTTCACATTGTCTTTCTGCCTGACAAACATGTTCTATTGACACCATGTCTAAACGGGATTATTTGTATGGATGATTTTAATCATAGTTTGGTATTCGAACCGTGGATTCTTATGAGTTTCAATATAAAATAGGGCCCGTTTCTTGCATCTAATATCTGATCTCTCAGTTTTAGACATATCTAACACGTAAATGACACATTTGTCTACCGATTAAAACACTTAATCCCGCACATGATCATATATTTTATTTATGCTAATAGAAACAAAACAAAATGTGTTACCAGCAGTGAGTATAATACACGTACCACACTCTATCAAATAGACTGCAGGCGGCGCCGCGAAGTGCTCATGTCTGCCTTGTACCATGTACAAGCACTAGAATCCTCGTCCAGCTAGCCTCGGTCTTTATGATGCAAGTTTGAACTCTAGCCTCATCTATTAGCTCACGACCAAGATGTTCCCAATACCGTATCCTCGGGTGATGATAGCCGATTCAAGCGAGTTAAGCGGCTAGAGCAATGTTATGGGCTGGGCCAACATACCGAGAAGCTGTCGCTATTCACATCATTGGCTATCCGAACAAAAGTCGATTACAAAAATACGCAGAAAATCAAAGGCAAAAGGCTTATAACAAAATACAGTGAAAAATGATTAGAGAGGTAGAGGGAAGATGTTTGGATGGAAAAAAGGGGCACCCAACAGAGAATCCAGAAAAGGAACGAATGGACAATAAAAGAGAAAAAAAAATTAAGGGAGAAACATAAAAAGATGTGTATAAAGAGGCAGGCGGCAAAGGAAACGTGATGAGGAAAAAATATACATGTACAAAAGCATAGAAAATAAAAACAAAAGGAAAAAATACAACGTTAAAGAAGGAAACAAATGTTAGGCGAGGCTTTCTCCACATGAACAATAAAAAAGGCCATGTGTTTTCCTGCTGGCGACCGGCGTAGATGCCCACGATGGCTTCGGTAATGTTCATTAGAAGGAGGTAGAAGACTAAAATGGGAGCCGTCAGGGAAACACGATCCTTGTGGGCCCTCGGGATTACACCTCCAAGAATCCCTGTTATGCATACACCACGATTCCATGATCAGTTAGTCGTGCCACATAACTGACAAGTATCACAGTAAACATCCATTACTTAAGTGGATACATGCCATACCCCAATTGCCATTATGGCTACATTAATGATCATCGGCGGAACTTTATGAAAGCGTAGAGCCCGAGACATGCCTTAACTATAGGCAACTGATTGGGAGAATGTCCTATCTCACGTAATCGTCATCAACCTTCTTCTTGCTATCTGACAAAGTTAATAGCCAGGGAGAATGCCAGTGAGTACTTTGAATGTACTCGCAAACCACCTTAAGAGAATAATAAGAACAAGAGGATATGCAATATGGTTGTGGTAGTAAGAGGGCTCCATAAGAGGTTCTTTTCTAAAATTGTTTCTCTTGTAGATATAATATCTACATATCTTTGTTGAATACTTTTGTAAAACATT
The DNA here is from genome assembly GCA_910589775.1 of Avena eriantha. NCBI lineage: Eukaryota > Viridiplantae > Streptophyta > Magnoliopsida > Poales > Poaceae > Avena > Avena eriantha. The sequence continues at coordinate 328,032,140 of OU342742.1, read as the reverse complement.
TTGAAATCCTTTTTGAAAAGTTTTGGAAAACACTAGGATTGGGTCACTCATTTCTTTCTCCTTCCGGTCATCTCATGACCAAACTCCTTTCATCCATTTCCGACCATCCCATGGTCAAAACATTTCCAAAGCCTTTGCTTTTCCGAAGTTCTTTTTGAAAACAAAACCAGCACCGCTCTACAGTACTTTGTCCAACCGTCTATAACTACGGACACGGTATTCAAATAGATTTTACACTCTACAGATGTTATACACTTTACCCACACAATTCGATACGTCCGCCGTGGGGCCACCACGGCCCGCTACACCAAGTGTACAGGGATCTGGATAATCAAACATAAACTTTCATTTTTCGTTCCCCCGGGACGAGTACCCGACTCCTCGAGTCCGAATCTCCCTACCTCACTTCCTGAATCATTTCCCCTTCTGTACTCCTATAAACCGTACCTTCCGTGGGAGCTCCATAGTTTCCGCCGACCTCCGAAGAGACAACAGAACCTTCTGGGTACGACGACCCCTAAGTGGGTAGGAACAGGCTTCGGGGGACTCGAACACCTTTCTACCAGTTATGGCATAGCCCATTCTAAGGAAAACGGACTACTAGTTAAGCCCCGTCCCATACCGGTGTAATGTGGTTGCACGGTATTAGTTGTTATTGCACGGTTTTAGTTGTTATAGCTAAAGTTGCAAAGAACCAGGTGCATTTTCGTAAAAAATTTCTCCTCCTCCTTTCCAGCATCATTTGTAAAACAAAATATTTTTCTTTCTTAAATCTCTCTTGGTAGGTCAAACCTCACCAAGATTTTATCATAAAACATTTTTGTAAACCTTTTTCCGGGGTCTTCCGATCCTATAGTTTTGGTCGGCTAGAATGTGGTTTCCAAGGGGTATGGTGTTATACACCACTTCCAATACTACCGGAAAGTAGTTGTCCACAAAGGGGTTGTACTTAGTTGTACAATATGTAATGGTTTGGAGGAGCCAAGCAACTACCCGATATAGATCATCATATACTAAAGCAATGCATATTTCATCAGCAAGTAAGTAAAACATGCATACGTAAAACATAGGACAAGGCTTATGAGTAAGAAGGTGGCTTGCCTGAGATCAGCAATATGGCAATATGTTCCTAGACTTCTTCGGAGAATACCATAATAACTCGATAATAACCACTTCTTCTGGTATCCGATATAATCACCACTATCGTCGTCGAAGATAACACATGCAAGCAAACAAAGCCACAATCAACACAAGGCTTACAAGCATCATTACAACGCAGAAAACAAACATTTGATAGATTGAGTTTGTTGTAGTTGGAAATAATGTAAAGGCATTTGTGGAACCTCTTTTATGTCTTAATAGGCAAATACCACCTAATAAGGGGTTTTGAACTAGGGCTTAGTTCTATGTGATATCAATGTATAAAAATGATATCATTAGATAGGTATTTAAATAATAAGGCCAACACAAGTGGATTCATGAGTTTATGACTTTTCTTTAATTAGATAAGGATTTTATAGTGAAATAAACCCTAGTTTTAGTGAATAAATCACCAGAAAATATCCGTAAGTCTAAAGACTATTTCCTTTGGTGATTATATGCTTTTTTGAGTGCTGGTTCACTAACAGTAGGAATCACTCCAAAATAATTACCAGAATGCCCTTGGAAAAATCTCAAAGTGAGTTATGTAGTTAAGTTGTATTTTTAACCTGATTTATTATAAAGGTCCAAAAGATATGAGATAAAGGACAATGGATATGCATTACCAATACCTTCCAGTAGAAATTGGGATCATCCTTTTAGAAGTTATAAATTTACATAGATAATTTATTTGGTGGAATAACCCTACATAGATGATTTTAATTCACCAAATATCATGAGCACATCAATAAATCATGATCTCATCGTTTTGGTTAAGTATTGATGTACCACTTCACTGGGAGTTGGAATCAACTCAAAACATTTTATAGTTTAGCCTCGGGGAATTTCTAAAGACAGAACATAATTGTTTTTATTATTACAGAAGATATATTACAACTCCACTTGGCAGGGGATCAAGGCCAAGTGATAGGTACTGATTATATCTTACAGTATAAATTGAGTTTACCTAAATTGGATAAGTAAAACTCCATGGAGGATTTATTCTTTAGAAAAGATACTAGTTAGTAGATTTATTACCAGAAAATAACAGAAATTATTTTTGGGCAAGGGGATGGATCTGCATGTTAGAGAAAACAATATAGATGATTATAAAGTTAATATCTGGTCACAGGCTAGCTTTTTCATTTTTTTTGGAATTAAACCTGACCAGTATTTATCATATCTAGGAATAATTTTTAAAATAAAAAGGGAGAAAGAGCACATTGGGCCGGATCTATATGGGAACGGACCGCCTGGGAGGACTCGGCCACTTCGCATGACGACGCGCGCGAGGGGTGGCTTTTGAAACAGCCAGGCTAGGCCCGCATGCCAGAGGTGGAGGGGGCGAAGAGGTAAGGGGTTACAGTGGCCATCGGATTAGAGTTAGATGGATGGCCCCATCGTCCACCTCTGGATGGTGGTGTGATGCTGAAACCCTACGACGTAGCTGGGGGATAGCAGGGGCTTACCAGAGGGCTTGCTGGGAGTTGGGGATGGCATGAGGTGACGTGGAGGTCGATGGAGGTTCCGGTGATGGGCAGAAGGGCGGGGTTTGAAGTCGGGACCCCTCTCATGCATGAGCGCCCGACGGAGCTCGCTTCGGTGCTGGCCAGAGTAGGCTCGGGGTGCATGCATGTCAACGAAGAGGTTGAAGGGCGGGGGCTGAAGTTGCAAGAAGCCGAACGGTGGGCGGCTTGGGGTTTCCTAGAAACTGGAGTTGGCTCGCGCGGTGACGACCGAAAGTCTCCGAGCAAAGCTCGCCGGAGGAGACCTCAAGGGCATCTGCATGTCAAAGAGAGGAATGGGATTGGTGTCAGGAGGTTACAAGGGATGCAACTCGCTGACATGCAGGAGTAGAGAGGTAGCAGGAGACCGTACGGGCTAGAACTCGACCATGACCGAGGAGTAGGAGCTCTCCTTCTCCCGGGGAAAACATAGGTAGGGGCTCGGTAGGAGAGCGGTGGTGACGAGGGTTTAACTCATCAATTCCCATTGTTATGGACTTGGGTTTAGGAGAAGGAGGAAGCGATGGAGGCATCAGTCGGCTAGCAAACAAGCACACAAGGACGCAAGGTTTACCTAGGTTCAGGCCTCGTAGAGGTCCCTACTCCTGCTTGTCTGCTCTTGGAATTGACGAAGGAATCGAAGATTACAGGGATGCGCAGATGCAATCTGGCGAGAGTTGTAGAAACTAGGGTTGTGATTGTCCTCCTCGCCGCCCCTCCTAGCCTTTAGATAGATAGGCTATGTCTCGGGTAGCAGGTCGACTCGGTTACAGATTAGGGTTCGCCCTTTGAACTTTCTATCTTAAGCTTCTTCTTTTCTCGCAAGCAATCCAAGAGTCCGTGGGTCACCCGCATTCTGCATTGGGCCTTGGCAATGCCATGGGCTTCTGCCGTATCTGGGCCGTATATACCAAACTCGAGTACATGTAGGGTATACCCATGTCAGTAGCCCCCGAGTGTCCAGTGGAATCGCAGATTCGACTGGGGACTTTATGAAGTCTTTCGAGTGCATGACTGAGCATTTTTTCGAGTGTTTGGTTTGTGTCATAGGGATTGTTGATATACACCCCTTATTTATCCGATGTATCGGTATCAGTTAACTGCCTTAGGGCAAAACAATGCAATCTACTCAAACTCGAGTCCCTGGACTCGAATTTGGAAACGTGCTGGCGTAATTCGACTCAGGCCACGGAGGTCTTACAGGAGTCGAATTCCAGTGTATAAATGTGAGCACTCGAAGCATCCGTCAAGGCATGTTCATCATACCTGTAGGCATGGATATATTTTTGGTAGTGCGCAGCAGATCCGTTGCCAGGCCTTATTCAGGTCTTACCTTCACGCTGTAAGCGCGTCATCCGAATTTTGTCATCACGGAGATGATTCGGGTGGCCCAGGAGACGCAGTCTATTTGCAGGGAAAATATGAGGCAGAGTCGCCATAGCATTCAAGTGTGGATGTGACGGACACACAATACGATGTACAAGGAATAATAGTCATAGGGTGCGCGGCCAGTGCTCCCTATGGGAGTAGCCCCCGAGTGCCTACTTGAGTTGCAGACTCGAGTGGGGAATAAAAAATCTTTGTGCGACTGCTGTCATCTTTTATTGCTTATTTCAGTCGAATATGCTTCATGTGCTCCCTATGGGAGTAACTCGCAATTCACAATCGAATCGTTGATTCGAGTGATGGGTTTGTCTTGAATGCTTGTACACCTGTATAAAAATAATCGTAGGGTGCGCGACAAGCGCTCCCTATGGGAGTAGCCCCTGAGTGCTTGGTTGAGTCAAAGACTCGAGCAAGGACTAAAGTAGTCAAAAATTTCATCTGCTAGAATTGATGACGTTAGTGCTGACGATGTGATGACCTCAGTTGCCCACGTGAGCGGTTTTGACGAGACATGACGAGCGATGGGTCCCACTTTCTGACTTTGATTTGACTGGGCGTGTGTATCTTCTGTTTTAACTGCGTCTCCTCGATTTCCACGCGTAATGGGAATAGTGGGGGATGGTTTGTGGTTCAGCTTCGCCACGTGTCGATGCCGATGTGCGCCACGCGTCCAGTAGGGTTTCTGCTGGCCGTTGGATGGCATCCGTGAAGAGGTTAAGTAGCAGCGTAGCTGTGGTAAATTTCCCCATCTCTTCTTGCTCGTGCCTCCTTCGCCATTGCTGCTCTCTCCGCTTCCTTGCGCGCTTCCTCTTCGCGGCACTAGACCATTTCCGTGTCTTCCCCAGTTACTTTATCCGTTCTCGCCACCATCAAAAGATGGGTAAGAAGAAGGGAGGCACCGCTGTTGGATCTGTGGTCACCATTGCCGCCACCAAGAAGAAGGGCGATACCACCACCGTGGGCACCAGCGCTGCTGGCGCTGGGAAGAAGAAGGGTGCGAGCACCCGCGTCACCAACGGTGCTTGGCGAGCGTCCAACATCAAGCCTTCCGAGTTGCATCTTCATTGCCAAGATTGAGTTCTTCCATCCACGGAAGACGACTCGTGAGTGCCCGGTGACGAGGTAATCCCTTGTCCTCCTCCGGGTTTCCGGGTGTTGTTCCTTGTGTTCATCATCTGAGGTCTCTCTCTCCCCCTAGATCCTTTCTTCAGGGGTCTCCTTTGTTTCTATGGGCTCCAGCTGCACCAGCTGTCCCCAAATTCCATTCTCCACATCTCGTGCTTCATCACGCTTTGCGAGTGCTGGCTCGGAATTGAGCCACACTTTGGCCTCTTCAAGAGGCTTTTTAATCTGAAATGGCAGTCATCGTCCGATTCGATAGTCTATGACGTAGGAGGCTGTGGGATCCACGTCGACTCCTCTATCACCTAGTTTGACATCAAGCTCACCGTGTCCGTCCAAGGGTGGGGAGACAAGTGGTTCTACATCCGCGACCAGAAGGCCGACGGAGAGCACTACAGACTCGCGCCCTTCGATCCCGCAGCACTTTGCAAGAGGAGGCGGTCCTGGAAGAATGTCGTGATGCCTGGCGAGTCCGAGGAAATGGAGGTGTTGTATAAGAGCGTTTGTGACCTCGAAAACCGCATAGGAAAAGAAGAGGGGGCGCCGCTCTCATTCGCATGTGGTTACGCTGCCGCGTCCAGCCCCTGCACGCTAGAGTCCACCCAATGTACTACTGGGCTGGTGCGAGCGATGTCACTCGCGTATCTGCCGATGGCATTTCGGCGGGTGAGGTAGATAGGAGGTTGCGATTGGTGACCAAATATAACGCCAAGGAGGATCTCTCGGGCGAGCGAGTCATGCCTCCATTCGACGCATCTAACCCTCCTCCGGAGGTAGAATTGTACTACGAAGTAGTTTTCTTTGTCGATTGTCACCAGGTACTTGATATATAGTGGTGTATCTTCTGAATGCAGGATTGGAAGGTGTCTTTCAATTTGCCTCCTCGTCCTGAAGGAGTTATCCCTCACGAAGTGGAGGAAGAGGATGAGTCAGAGTCGACCGTCCGAATTGAAAAAGAGGAGGAAGACCCCGAGTCCAGCGGACACGGCACTCGCAAGCATTCTCGCAGCGAGGGTTCTGACGCCTCTTCCCCGATGACGCCAGAATGTTCTCCTGCTGCTGCGGAGGGGCCGATTCCCATCGTGCCTGTGCACACTATGGCTCCTCCTGCTTGGAAGAAGATGCGGTTGCCGAAGGAGTCGTCAGATGACACCTTTGATTTTGACAAGTTCGACTGGTAAGTCTTAATTTCCGCGAGTTGGTATTGTCTACCTTTTTGAAGATGTCTTTCTGAAGTGGTGCTTGATGTGTTATGTAGTCAAGAATCGTCGACGTCTTCGGGTGACGTCGAATTTGTGAAGGAGTCTGGAGTCATAGACTCCAAGGCCAAGAAGTTGGTTGAACGGTCTCCTTCTACTCTAGTGGCAGCCCACTCCGGTGCCAATTCTTCGAGTTCCCCACAGGCCGGGGGACACCAGATGGTTTCCCGGACGCCTGCTCAATAGACATCCTCGGAGTCACTAGAGGAACATGCGAGTGTCGTTTGTGGTGTTTCACTGTCGAATTTGAACTTTAGGTTGCCACTAAATCTTCATTTTCTTTGCTATAGGTCATTGCGAAGGAATCTACATGTTTTGCGGAGCAAGTCCTTACAATGGATGGAGAGCATGCCCTGCTAGACAATCGCCATCACGCAGTCCAAAGTGAGCTTTTGACTTTATGTTTACTTTCATGAAAATTTGTTAGCTTGCATGTTGATATGCCATGTCCTTTTTGTAGGTGTGCACAATGAGCTTCTCCGTCGCGTTACGTCCCTCGAGAAGGGGCTTGCCGTGGTGGTGAAGAATCGTGATGAGGCAATCACTACCTTGGAGGAATCACGAAAGCGCGAGGAAGACCTTCGCGCTGCCGCGATTGCGAGGGAGAAGCTGTTCCCGAAACAACTTTTTTGTCTGTGAAGGCTCTCTCGGGTACCTGTGCTGTTTTTCCTCATCTTTGTTATCTTTTTATTGTGCTGACACTTTCCGTGCCCTTCAGATGCTGCTGGCCTTGATTTCAACGCCCAAGCTTTGCGTCGCGAGGATGCCCTTGTTGACGTTGTTTCCACAGTCAAGGAACCCACTACCTCCCTCTAGGAGACGTTGGGGAAGGCCAAGGGTGTGCTCAGTCGCATCCGTGAAGACTTAACTCCCAAGGCCAGGCTGATCAACAATCTTGATGGCCCGGTAGAATCTCTCGCTGGAGGTATTCCCATGGACTTCAGGAACTCCCAGCGGTCTGTCGGCGCCACCATGGCCGTCGCGATGGTGCAAGCCCATGGTGTGGAGCTGGACCCTGCCGCGATCTCCAAGGCAATGCCCTTCGATGCGGATGGCCAAAAGGTAGTGTTTTCTCCCTTCGCTACTGGTTGTGGTAAGTATGGGCCGCAGCTCATCCATAAAGTCGCAAAATACTCCTAGGAGCCATAGCGAGCGAAGAAGGTGGTGAAGGCTGCAGCGTCAGGCGATAGCACCGGAAAGTATATGGCGTAGGAGGCTTCCACGGACTCGTTGAGGCCCCCGAAGTCAAAGTCGAAGTCGAAGAAGCAGATTGCTCCTTAGTTGACAGTCTGTAATAATCGTAGTTGCTTTTTGTCAAAACTATGTTCTTGTGGAAGTGTCCCTGATGATACTTTGCTGTGCTTAAATGCATGTATGCTTTTGTCGATGTACTTTTGGTTCCCTATTTTCTTCTCTCTTGATTGTGATAGGGTACGTCGAGTGGTCCTTTGAGTGATCCTCGTGACTATGGCGATGAAACCATGGCGCATCCGCGTTCTGCGTTCAAAGGTGGAGGAACTGTCGTTGCTTTCACGATTGCGAGATCACATTAAGCAGTTGGAGCGCGAGTTGCCCATCATCAGTGGTAGCGCGAATGTGTGGAAGTCGAAGGCGGAGAAGGCCACTACTCACGAGAAGTATCACTTGGAGGAAGTGGCCCAGCAGTTTAAATGTTAGCTTCCTGCCTTCTCATCTTTTCCTTTAGTCTGTCACGGCGATGCCTTGTCTTCACACTTTGCTGCTTGCTTGGTGTAGTTGTTAGCGCTCGTCATCCGCGGGATGAGAAGGACCGGGTGGCCCTTCGAATGAACAACCTGACCCAGGAGCAGCTACATGCGAGTGGGTACTTTTGGGTGGACCATGACCGTGCAATTGCCTTGGGGACTCTGCAGGATCGTTCTTCTCGAGGGCTCCAATGCCTAAAAAAGGCACAGCCGTGCCTTAGGCACATTTACGAAACAATGTTTCCTCTTGACGTGGTGCCTTCATGTTTGATGGCTCTGCTGGCGAAATTCCAGGATATGAGGGCGGTCCATGAGTGCGTACGGTAGCAGTTGGTAGCTGGTCCTAAAGTTGCATTATCGCTGGTGTGACTGCATAGGCTGGACGTAGATGTTGCATCTATTGCCGCGGGGCCGCCACCTCCACCAGAAGGAATGGCATGGAACATTGTTCCCCATTATTAGGCGATTGATCGGCCAACAGAGGGCATCATCGATTTCTTTGAGGAGCAGACGGACGTTCTTCTCTTGCAGCAGTAGCATGATTTGTATCCTGCACATAATTGTATAAGTGTTGTAAAGTTCGTATGATTTCATTGGGTGTACTGAGCACCCAGTGATATGTGAAGAGCTTGTTAGCTTATAAATTTTTCGAGTGTATTGTACTCTGCAGTTCCTTTTTGTTAGCCTGATGTGTGTTTATCTCAGCACCTCGCCAACTTGTCAGGTGCGCTGCAGCTGGGTTGGCGTTTATCAAGGATTCGATTAGTTTGTCAGATGCTCAGGATACCACGATTAGTTCGTAGAACAGAAGTGTAAAGGTTGGCGCAGCCCCCGAGTGATGAAATTGCAGGAAAGTAGAAAAATACAAAGAGTTTCGGGGCACTTAGCTTTATTTATTCGCAGAATAGTACGAGGTACAATGTGTTGCTAAGTAACCTGGCTGAATAGCCTTACTTGTAATGTAAAAACAACTAAGGGTAGAAACGACACAGCTGAGCGACGTTCCAGGAGTTGTAGTATGCGACTCCTGTCTCGAAATCTTTAGGGCGATAGGCGCCACCTGGGATTACTTCTGTAATCATGTATGGTCCCTCCCAAGGGGACTCGAGCTTGTGATGCCCTTGTTGCTTTAGCCGCAGGACCAGGCCTCCTTTGACGAAGGACCTAGGGAGTAGCCTTCTGCTGTGGTAATTGCGGAGGCTCTGCTGGTAGATTGTTGATCTCTCCACTGCTATCTCGCGTACTTCGTCAAGGAGGTCGACGAAATCTTCGAGTGCGAGTGTTGACTCCTTCTCACTGTATGCGACCACCTGCGGGGCTTTGTAGCGTACTTATGCTGGTAGTACCGCTTCTTCATTGTGCACCATGAAGAACAGAGTGTACCCCGTGGCGCTGTTTGGAGTTGTGCGCAAGCTCCAAAGAACTGATTGTAGTTTGTTTGGCCAGCATCCAACGGCTTGTTCAAGTGGTCGAAGGAGTCGCTTCTTGATTCCACCGCACACGAGGCCATTGGCCTTTTCAACTTGACCGTTGGTCTACGGGTGAGCCACTGAGGCATAACTTACGTTGATCCCCAGGTTTTCGCAGAATTCTTGGAACTCCTTGGAGGTGAAGTTTGTCCCATTGTTCGTGATGATGCTGTGTGGCACCCCAAAGCGGTAGAAAATGGACTTGAAGAACTTGACAGCGCTGGCTCCTGATTGATTTGTCACTGTCATGGACTCGATCCACTTGGTGAATTTGTCGACTGCGACTAAGAGGTAGAGATAACCTCCTCGCGAGGATCTTGGGAGCTTGCCGACCATGTCGAGTCCCCATTGTCCGAAGGGCCGGGCCAATGGTATCAGCCTGAGTTCCACGACAGGTGCGTGAGGTTTGTCCGCGAATCGTTGACAAGCGTTCCAGTGCTAGACGATATCCTTGTCGTCGCACATGGCCGTGGGCCAGTAGAATCCACCTCGTAGAGCTTTGGCAACGAGGGCGTGACTGCCAGCATGGTGCCCGCAAGTGCCTTCGTGGATGTCAAGGAGGACAGCCATTCTGTCCTTGGTGGAGACGCACCGTTGGAGTACTCCCGTGATTCTACACTTGTACAATTCCCCATTGATGAGGGCGAATGCCTTGGATCATCGCGCGATCTATCGCGCGTTAGTTGGATCATCTGGCAGCCTCTTGCTGAGTAGATATGTGATGTAGGGTTGTGTCCAAGATGGCTCGATCATCATGACGCCCATTGGTCCTTCAAGTCATGTATCAAGATCCAGGTTGTCGAGTGCCACTAGCTCATTGGGTGGCGTAGCCCCCGAGTCCGTTGACGTGCTTTCTTTCTTCTCTAGAACCTTGGGCTTGATGGAGCGCCCACAGATGCGCTCGAGAAATACCCTAGGTGGTATGGGGCCGCAGGTGGAGCCAATATTGGCAAGTAAGTCCGCCTCTTCTTTGCTTTCGCGACCCACATGTCGCAGCTCAAAGTCGTCGAAGTATCCTTCGAGTGCATCATAGAGGTCGCGACAGGGGATCATGTTGTCGCTCAGTGTGTCGCATTCGTGCATAGTTTGATTGACCACCAGTTTGGAGTCGCCGTAGATGATGAGCCTTTTGGCACCGCAAGCTTTCGCCATCCGCATCCCATGGATTAGGGCTTTGTACTCAGCTTCATTATTGGAGGCGGTGAACTGCATTCGCAGAATGTATTTCATCTTGTCTCCCTAGGGCGATGTCAGTATGACACCTGCGCCAGCTCCGTCTTTTCTCTTGGACCCGTCGAAGTGCATTGTCCAAAGGTAGGACATATCTGGCTTGTCGGGGAGCTGGTTCTCCATCCAATGCACGAGAAAAACCGGGAGAACTTGCAACTTGATTGCGTCGCATTTCTCGTATGTGATGTCTCGTGGAGATAATTCGATTCCCAAAACGCGACTCGTCCGGTGGCATCAGGGTTATTGAGTATATGCCCGAGCGAGGCGTTGTTTACCACCACGATTGGGTTCTCCTGAAAGTAGTTGCGCAGTCGCCTAGCTTTCATGAAGACGCCATAGGCTAGCTTTTGGTAATGTGGGTACCGTTGCTTTGTTGGCGTGAGCACCTCACTGAGGTAGTATACTGGGCGTTGCACCCCGTGGACTTTATTTTCATCAGCTTTCTCTACCATGAGCACAATGTTGACCACCTGGTTGGTGGCGGAGATGTAGAGCAATAGTGGCTCCTTTTCGCGAGGCGTCACCAGTATTGGCGAGGTGGATAGTAGGCTCTTGAGGTCCTCAAATGCTTCTTGCACTTTGTATGTCCACTCGAACTTGTCATCTTTGCAGAGGAGTTGGTAGAAGGGCAGTACCTTTTCGCCCATTCGACTGATGAATCGACTGAGCGCTGCGATTTTCCCAACCAGCTGCTGTATGCCTTTTACGTTCTTCGGCTTCTCCATGGCCAGTATGGCCTTTATTTTCTTCGGGTTTTCTTTGATCCCTCTTACAGATATGAGATACCTGAGTAACTACCTAGATGGCACGCCGAAGGCACATTTGACCGGATTGAGCTTGATCCGGTAGAGGTCGAGGTTGGCGAAGGTCTCGCGGAGATCGTCGATTAACGAAATTCCTCCTTGGTTTTGATGACGATGTCGTCAACGTAGATTTGGATGTTGCGACCAAGTTGGTTCTTGAGGAAGGCCTGCATGCACCGCTGATAGGTAGCTCTTGCATTTTTTAGCCCAAAAGGCATCGTGTTGTAGCAAAACACTTTCTCTTGGTATTCCTCCTTCATTTGAATCTGATTGTAGCCTCAATAGGCGTCGAGGAAGTAAAGGCGCTTGCATCCCGCAGTGGAGTCGATTATTTGATCGATCCGTGGCAACAGGAAGTGGTCCCTTGGGCAGTGCTTATTCAAAGAGGTGAAGTCCGTGCACATCCGCAGGATATCCGTGTCTTTTTAGGCACGAGCATTGTGTTAGTGATCCAAGTGCTTTCCTTGATCTCGCGTATGGAATTTGCATCGAGGAGTTTGTTGATCTCCATTCCGACTGCTTTTTCTCTTGGTTAAGATAGTCGCCGTATTGTCAGCTTGACTAGCCTTGCGTCGGGGTTCATGTTGAGTCAGTGCTCGGCGAATTCCCTAGGAACCCCTGGCGTGTCTGCTAGACACCAGGCACAGATTTCCCAGTGCTCACAGAGGAATTCGACGATCGTGAGTTCCTATGCGGAACTCACGTTGTTGGCTATGAGGGCCGTCTTGGTCGGGTCCGTTGGTTGGACCTAGACTTTCTTCATGTGCACCGACGAGTCGAATGGTAGGTCGGGTGAACTTGGCCTTCTCAAGGGAGGCAGACTGTTGTCTGTCGACTCCTTCAATCTTCTGAGTTCCTCCTGCATGCCGAAGGACTGGGAGATTCTGGTAAATTCCCTATCGCAGCGGTCAGTACTCTCGAAGCTTTCATTGATTGTGATGACACCGTTTGGACCTGGCATTTTCATCTACAGGTAGGCGTAGTGTGGCACTGCCATGAACCTAGCGAACGCGACACGTCCGAGGATGTAGTGGTATTGTGAAGGCCAGTCGTCGAAAGTTTTTTGGCATGCTGAAGATGACGTAGAGGTTGATTTTCCTAGGGGATATATGCCCTTGCCTGGGACGATGCCATGGAACGTCGTGTCTGAGACCTCCATACAAGTCAGAGGGATCCTCATTGCACTAAAGGTACTCGCGAACATGAGGTTAATGCCGCTCCCCTCGTCCATGAAGACACGACTCATATCGAAGCCTCCGATCTGTGCCTCGAGTACGAGGGGACAGTGGCCTAGACGAGGGACTTGCCGCAGATGGTCGCGTTTGTCGAAGGTGATGAAGGACTCACTTCCACTGAGGTACTCAGTGGTGGAAGGTGGGGATTTTGTTGCTAAGTTGACTTGACGAGTGAAGGCCTTCTGCACACGATTTGAGGGACGCCCTTTTTGGATCATCATGTTGCCTACGGCCCATGGGTATGGTTCGCCTCCATGATGCTAGACCGGCGTGGACGCGGGTGGTGGTGGTCCAGGCGGTGGTGGAGGAGCTCCATGTGCCACAGCGCTGATCGCATCGTGATTCATCCAAGCCAGGACCTCATGGAGTTTGAGAAACTCGTGACAGTCCTTGAGAAGGTGGCTGGATTTCTTCTTGCCGTTGTGCTTGTCAATGTAGAAGTGCACTTTGCATGGTCCGAATAGTTTGTCCTCGATAGATATTGCGGGTTCCTCTTCGCGAGTGCGACGCTGCCACACTTTCGTGGTTTTTCAAGAGTCACGGTATCCACCGTTACGATAACCGTTGTTGCGGTTGTCGCCGTGTTTGTCGGCGTAACCGGCTGCGACCATATTAACATTGTTGCGGTCATCGTAGATGCGCGTTTGACACTTACCTCGGCGGTCGTGTCTGCGCCCGAGGTCGTCGTCATCATCGGAGTGGGCACAGTTGTTCACAGAATCTTCTCCGTCCACCCACCGATTCACGATTTCTATCAGGTGATCGATCGTTTTGGGCTTTGTGCGGCCTAGATCCTCCCTAAGCTCTATGCGGCGAACACCACCATTGAACGTGTCGATTGCACGGCGGTCCGAGATGTTTTATGTGGAGTTCTTGATGATGGACCACCTCTGGATGTACGAGCGCAGCGACTCACTAGATCTTTGTCGGGAACCTCTTAGTTCTTCGATTGATGCGTGCCTTTTGTAAGTGCCCTTGAAGTTGTGTATGAAGATGTAGACTAGCTCGTCCCAGCTGCGAATGGATCTTCGCGAGAGGTTGTTGGGCCATGCGTGGGTGGCACCCTGCAGCTGCAGCTGCAGGCATTGCATGGCCGTGCTTCGACTCCCTCCGTGTAGCCTCACAGAGGAGATATGATCCTCCAGCGATATTTGTGGGTCCTGTAGGCCGTCGGATTTTGGGTTCTCTGATGGGAGTTTGAACCTTTAGGCATTCGCTTTTGCCTAATGGCTCTGCTGAAGCATCTGGCGCCATAGAGCTCCACGTCTTTGTCCTCCGAGTCAGTCGAATGAGCACGTCTTGTGCACATTTTGTCGACTTTGCGCTGTGTGATTTCACCGTGAATGGCGACGCCGAGATAGGTCGTGTCTATCGTCACTGGACGAGGGCGAGGAGTAGCGTTTTGCCAGAGCCTTGCTTTTCTTTGGCTCCGATGTTGGCTCCTTGTCGAGGGAGACCTTGATTAGCCCCAAGCCCACGATCGTAGATTGGTGCATTGCAGCTCACGTATCTCCAGCTGGCGGCTGGTTGTTAAGGAGGTACATGGTGGCCGCTGTTACCGCAGCTTGCGGTGTCTTCGGGAGCACATTGCCCCGCGTATCCACCATCATGGAGATAAAGTCGAGGACTTTCGCGGCTTCCACGCGTTCTTGCTTGGTGAGGTGGCCTAGTCGAGATCTTCTTTTGTTGGCCAGGTACTCATTGCCTTTGGAGGAGGATCCTCCGTGGGAGGAGAGCCCAGCTCGCCAAAGGCTTGACTCGTCCGCCGCCTTTTTACGTGCCTCGAGTTGCACAATTCCATGTAGCTGGTGTCTGTATTCCTCTTTAAGCAGCCAATGGTAGCCTATCAACATGTCATGCGAGGTGTTGATGGCCAGAGCATTGCCCTGTAGAGCTTCTCGACATCGGGCCCACTCGTAGTCATTGATCCTGATCACTATATGTTCTCCGGTGTTTTCATTTGCTATGATCGATGGTTCTCCTCCCGTTCCATTGTTGACGGGCGCGCCGTTGCCACCATTGGTGGGGTCGCCGTTTGCGACTGGTATGCCACCGTTGGGCGGTCCGGTGCCAGATCTAGTGCCGGCATTTTCACGATTGGTGGTGGTATCACCCGTGCTGATGATGGCGCACATGAAGAGGTTGGGGAGGCTGTTGCTCCCACAACTTCTAGATTCGGAGCCGTAGGCTCCATCTTCTGTGGCTAGATCACCTAGATCGGATCCACGACTACTGTCGCTCTCCGTGCTCCCAACTGTTGCCGGTGCATTGAGCTCACTGAGGGTGTCGATTGGTGGCGGGAACCACGATGCTGGAGCAATCGCGGGTGCCATTGGCTGATCAGGCATGCGAAGCGTGCCTAGTTAACCAACCTGGAAGCGGAAGCTCCCAATCGCCAGGCTGATCCCATCGCCCACGGACTCGATAGCCGGGTGAGCGGCCGGCGTGTGGACGGTGAAGTCGAACGCGCCGAAGATCTGGCGAATCTCCGCTATTGCG
Organism: Avena eriantha; assembly: GCA_910589775.1. Lineage (NCBI taxonomy): Eukaryota > Viridiplantae > Streptophyta > Magnoliopsida > Poales > Poaceae > Avena > Avena eriantha. The sequence goes on along the minus strand of OU342742.1, from coordinate 328,016,768 downwards.
GAGTTTTAGATCGCAGCTAATGGGGCTGAAGAAGCCGCAACACCAACACTCCCAATTCCCACAGATGGTGCCAATTGACAATGTTTTAACTCATCAATGCCCATTGTTATGGACATGGGTTTTGGAGAAGGAGGGCGCGCTAGAGGCATCAGTCGGCTAACAAACAAGCAAACAGGGACGCAAGGTTTACCCAGGTTCAGGCCTCGTAGAGGTCCCTACTCCTACTTGTCTGCTATTGGAATTGACGAAGGAATCGAAGATTACAGGGGCACGGAGATGCAATCTGGCGAGAGTTGTGGAAAATAGGGGTTGTGATTGTCCTCCTCGCTGCCCCCTCCTAGCCTTTATGTAGATATGCTAGGTCTCGGGTAGTAGGTCAAGGGGGTTACAGATTAGGGTTCGACCTTAGAACTTTCTATCTTAATATTCTTCTTGTCTCGCAAGCAATCGAAGAGTCTGTCGGTCACCCACATTCTGCATTGGGCCTTGGCAACGCCATGTGCTTCTGCCGTATCTGGGCCGTACATACCAAAATCGAGTACCTGTAGGGTATACCCATGTCAGGTGGAGAGTAGAGGGGAGTTCTGGGGTGTGAAATGGAGGGACAGGGTCAAGTGGGGTGCCTCTGGTCCATTTGAACCGAAGGGGAGTGGTGTATGGTGGACCTTGTCCAAGGACAGGCTTTGGAGGGGTGTTGGCCTACCATTAGGTGACTTGGGCGGTGCTGGGGTGGTGACCTGGTCGTATAGAAGGCGAGAGGGAGTAGGGAGGCTGCTGTTGCAGTACAATAGGTGAGCAAGGTCTGGCAATACATGTGTGTATCTCTCTTTAGCATAGCTTTTGTCGGGGGGATAACCCCTGGGTAGGCTAAGACATGCTCAGCTAGCCGGCTCCAAGGAGCTCTGTTCGCCTGGGCCAAAGACAAGGAGCCACAGCCAGGTGTAAATTTCCACCCGGTCCACATTCAAGTTTCCCCGGCTGCCCCGTCTAGCCAGGTGGCCATAAGAATCAGCTCGGAGGCCGCTCCTACCTAGCCACCTTGGATCCGCTGGCCATGGTACGGTAGGAGTGACGCTCCTTGCTGAGCGCACCTTTGAGCGGACAGGCTGGCTCTCCCGGTCGGTGCTACTGAACAACTGTGCCATAGCTAGAGGCTGACAAGTAAAGCTCCGGCTGACGAGTAAAGCTCTAGATGACGGATAAAGAGCTGACTGACGAGTAAACCAAGGGCGCTAGACACTGTAGCACTATCCCCCTGTACTGGAGGCTTGACTGGACCCGGTTCTACCGTTTGGGCCCATCCAGCCAGCCCATTTTGTAAGCCTAGATCCAAACAGTAAACCCTAGAACCCACTTTATAAACTACCTCCCCAACCAGTATATAAGGAGGGGTAGTGCTAGGGTTTTAGGTAGAAAATTACAAGTTAGAAGTTCTCTAGAGTGGTTAAGTTGAGTAGTCCATCTTCTTCCTCTAGCAAGGAACTGCTAGGGAAACAGCTCAAGGAGCACCTTTACTAGGCATTCACCCTCTAATAGTAGATCCTTGCAGGAGTAGGAGCGTTACCTCGACAAGAGGGCTCCGAACCTGGGTACATCGTTGTGTTTGTAGTATCTGTGCCCATCCCGTTGCGAGCAGCCATCGGTAGCATCCGGATTGTCCCCTCTCATGCCGTTCCGATGGCACTGCCGTGTTCCACACCACCACAGTTGGTGTCCACCCTGGGGCACAATGCTTCGGCTGGGATCATCTTTCGCACGGGACTTCTGCTCGTTGCCGATGAGCGAGTCACCTCTAGCCTCGTCCTCACCTTTGGCTCCTTTGACTATGTCCTCGACAACGTGTCCTGCTTCAACGGGGGAACCTTCCCAAGCGGCGGTTCCATCATGCACTTAGGCGGGCATCGTGTCTATGTCGCCACTTTTGCCGAGACCTTCCCTCGCGAGGTCATCACTATGTCCGACGCACCACCTGGCTTCTCCGCTTCCCGCGTCCACAGCGGCAGCATCGAGGTCATGATGGAGGGCTCGAGCGAGAACCGCCGCCCACCTCTGGAGTGCAACAGAGAAGGCCACGGCGCCACTTTGCGCATTGAGGACCCGCTCACCGCGTCCATCGAGCACCTCCGCAACCTCATGACCCCCATCAAGGCGGATCCAGCGGCGGCCACAACATCACTGGAGGCTACCCGCCAGAGTCTCCTGGAGGAAGTTGGTAAGGTAGCAGCCGCTCAACGATGAATGAACACGACTATGCGCGAGTACAACATCATGCATGGCTTCGCCCCCCGCCCGGCCTAGCCCCAAGGCCAAAACCTCAGTTGAGAGTTGGATCGAGCCACTAACCCGTGTACGCCTATGGTTCAGCCGGCATACAACACCCCCACTAAGAATATGAGAGCCACGGAGGCTGCAGTCACCCAGTTGAGCCACCTGGAGGGCGAAGAGCTGATCCACCAGCAAGCACGCGTCCAGATCCTCGTGGTCACAGTGAACAAGCAACATGCAGAGGCAGAAATCAGCCTAGGCAGCGACAGCAAGACCCAACCAGCTCGCCGGATGGCGGACCCGGCTGTAGGCACCAGCAAGGCCTCCTCCCCGAATGGCGTGAGATCAAACAACTATCCACGCGGCAGATCAGTAGGCCATTGGCACAACGTCCGCGATGTCGCGGCACTCACCAGCCGAAACCGCGACCCGGCTGACGAAGCCGGGAGAGGCCAAGCGCTGCCCAAGTCCCGCCTATCTGGATGGCTGGGCCTACTCGAGCCGGAAGAACTGCAAGACACGTGCACACGCATCGACCTGTTGGTCCAGTCACGCACGCTGGAAGAAGAAAAACCGGCCGGTCCAAGATGCTTCTGACCGCACATCCGGAATGAGCTATTTCCAAAGGGATTTTTGCGCCCGAAGGACACACCAAAGTACAATTGCACGGTCAAGCCACAGGACTGGCTGGTGGACTACACCACCGCGGTGGACATCGCAAACAGCAACCACCGGGTAGCTGTGCACTACGCCCCCTCATGCTCCTCGACTCGGCCAGAACATGGCTCAACAGCCTCCCCGACAACAACATCAACGCTTGGATCGATTTCGAGCAGGCATTCGTCCACAACTTCATAGACACCTACAAACGCCCAGGCCGAACCGCTGAGCTCGCCCTTTGCGTACAAGGTCCGGACGAATCCGATCGCTCATACATCACCCGGTGGACAAGTATGCACAACTCCTGCGAATGGGTGCGCGAGCACCAGGCGGTCGACTTCTTTGCCAATGGCTGAAGAGAAGGCACTATGCTCAAGCACAAGCTTCGCCGGGTGGAGCCTACCACCATGGTGCAGACCATGGCCATCGCAGACAATTACGCCACGGCTGATGCGGCGATGAAAAGATCCGTTTGGGTGGACGAACAGGGGCAAATCATCGTGGATGTTGTTGTGGATTAACGGCAGCCAGATGGGAACAACCACAACCACCGGCGACATGACAACTATCACGGCAAGAGAAAGGACGACCAACTAGATAACCAATATGGTTCCAGGCAGGTGGCAGCCGTGTAGGAGGATCTGACTGCATGAGGTAGCCGGAGACAGAAGCCTGATGACTAGCCTCCGAGGCCCAAGTACACCATTGAGTCAATGCTTGATGGGCCATGCAAGTTCCACAGCGGAGGCAACAAAACGGCTACACATATAATGCGTTAGTGCACCTGGACAAAGAAGATGGCAGAAATCGCTGGCGTACCGGCTGTGCAGGCACCACCACCTCCAGCTGGTGGACCCCCAGGCGACCACAATCACTAGCGCCGGAGGGAGGATGACGTTGAAAACTACCCACGCCAGGTGGGAAACTACCACATCTTCACCACGTAGCCGGAAACCAAGCACAACTAGAGACGTCGTGAGGCAGAGGTGAACACAATTGTTCCTCCCGTCCCCTAGTACCTCAACTGGTTGGAACAAGAAATTACGTGAAGCCGGAAGGACCAGCTGTCTGTGCTGCCTCACCCAGGAACTTATGCAATGGTCCTGGATCCCATCATTGTCTCTAGAAGCATTCATGCAGATTCTCCCGCGTCCTTGTAGACGGTGGGAGCAACATCAACCTCCTATACCGTAGCTCGCTAGACCGGCTCGGTATCAGTGATTCGCAGCTGGAACCGTCAAGCACCTCCTTCCACAGATCCATTCCGGGCCCATCACATTTGCCCATCATAAAGATCTAGCTAGATGTCATCTTTGGCACGGAGGACAACTTCCGCGGCGAGCCTATCTGGTTGGAGGTGGTGAACCTCTCCAGAGCGTATCACGCAATCCTGGGGCGCCCAACGCTCACCAAGTTCATGGTGGTACCACACTATGCGTACCTCAAAATGAAGATCCCAGGGCCAAAGGGTGTCATCTCCGTGGACGGCTGCTACAGGCGGTCTGTGGAGTGCGCCACAAACGGATCCAAGATAGCGGAGGCCATGATCATCGCTGAAGAAAAGCACATCATCTTGGAAAACATAGCAGCCCTGTAGGCAGATATGCCGGCTGGCTAGTCGAAGCCGGCCAGAGAAGCACAGTTCAAGCCATCCAAGGGCACCAAAAAGATCCTAGTGAACAAAGTCGAGCCGTACAAGTTCGTCCTGGTCGAAGACAACCTCAACAACAAATAGGAAAGCACGCTCGTCGACTTCCTCCATGAGAATCGGGACATCTTCGCATGGTCCCCCAAGGACATGCCAGGTGTTCCGAGGGAGCTTGCCTAGCACTCTTTACATGTCAGGCCGGATGCAAAGCCTGTCAAGAAGTCCCTACGATGTTTCAATGAGGAAAAGAGAAGAACCATCGGTGAGGAAATCACCTGGCACTTTGCAGCTGGATTCATCATGGAGGTTTTCCACCCGGAATGGCTGGCAAACCCCGTGCTGGTGCTGAAGAAGAACAAGACTTGGCGCATGTGTGTTGACTACACCAGCCCAGCAAAGCATGCCCCAAAGATCCATTCGCCCTACAAAGGATAGACCAAGTGATCGACTCCACGGCCGGCTGCGAGCTCCTATAATTTCTGGACGCATATTCCGGCTACCACCAGATCCGGCTGAACCTTGCTGATCAAATAAAGACAGCATTCGTCACTCCCTACGGAGCCTACTCCTACACCACAATGTCGTTGGGCTGAAGAACGCTGGGGCAACGTACCAACGCTGCATGCAATAGTGCCTGCAGACTCAGATTGGCAGAAACGTACACGCCTACATCGATGATGTAGTGCTCAAGATCAAGGAGCGCCAAACATTTCTTGAAGATCTGAAGGAAACATTCGCCAACCCTCACCGGTTCCAGATGAAGCTAAACATAGAGAAGTGCATGTTTGTTGTCCCAGCCGGCCAGCTCCTTGGATTTCTCGTATCAAAACGAGGAATCGAGGCGAACCTAGAGAAGATTGGCGCAATCGAGCGCATGCAGCCGCCTAAGAGCCTGTGGGACGTCCAGAAGTTCATTGGATGCCTGGCCTCCCTTAGTGGGTTTGTCAGGCGGTTGGGCGAGAAAGCACTTCCGCTGTACCAGCTCATGAAGAAGATAGTCAATTCGTCTAGACATCATAGGCGAATGAAGCTTTCCGTGACCTCAAACGCATGCTCACCTTGCCGCCTATACTGGCAGCGCCAGCGGCAAAGGAGCCGATGCAGATGTACATCGCGGCCACCAACCAGGTAGTCAGCATGGTGCTGGTAGTGGAAAGACTAGAGGAAGGAAAGGCGCAGCCGGTGCAACCACCGGTGTACTACCTGAGTGAGGTACTTTCGCTCTCAAAGTAGAACTACCCCCATTACCATAAGTTGGTGTATGGTGTATACATGGCCGCCAAAAAATTGAAGCACTACTTCCAGGAGCACTCCATCAGGGTGGTGGCGCTAGCGCCACTTTTAGAGATCATCGGCAACAGGGATGCCACGGGCCGGATGGCAAAATGGGAAATAGAGCTCGCCCGCACAACATACAATACGAGCCAAGAACGGCGATCAAGTACCAACACCTGGCGGATTTCCTGGTTGACTAGGCAGAAACGTAGTACCTGCCACCCAGCCTTGACTCCACGCATTGGAAGCTGCACTTCGACGGCTCCAAGATGTACGGGGGGCTCGAAGCCGGAGTGGTCATTGCCTCTCCCAAGGGAGACCGGCTCGAGTACCTATTGCAGATCCACTTACGCGCCTCCAACTACGTCGCTGAATATGAGGCACTCGTCCATGGCCTCCAAATGGCCAAAGAAATCGGCATCTGGTGCATCTTGTTCTTCGGCGACTCAGATCTGGTGGTTCAACAAGTATCGGGCGATTTGGACGCCAGGGTCACCAACATGGCCCTGTATCGTTTCTTCGTACAACAATTGTGTGCATGTTTGGAAGGATGCGAGTTCCACCATATCCCAAGGATAAACAACAAAGCCGTGGACACACTCGCCCGCATCGGGTCAACAAGACAAGCAATACCGCCTGGTGTCTCCCTCGAGCACCTACGCAAGCCGTCAATCACGTCGTCTCCGGAATTTGACTCCATCATACTGGACGCGGACCCGGGGACTACCGGCTCCAAGATCTCCGCAACCGCTTCACCGCACCCAGGGACTACTCCATCGCACCCGGGGACTGCCGGCTCCAAGTCCTCCGCAACCACTTCACCGCACCCGGGGACTGCTTAACCACACCTGAGGACTGCTTCGACACACCCGAGGACCGCCGCGTCCAGCCAAGAAGTTGCTGGCTCCTCCTCTCCGCAAGACAGAACACCAGACGAGCCCGACCCGGCCATCCGTGCAGAGGTAAACATGCTCATGCATCGGTATGCGCCATCCGGGAAACCCTGACATGGGCCAATGCATTCATGGAGTTCTTGGCTGAGGGAAAGCTACCCGAAGAAGAGGTAGAAGCAAGGAAAGTGAAGCACAGGGCAAGCACATACACCATCATCAACAATGAGCTCTACAAGCGTAGTGTTGGGGGCATTTACCAACGGTGCATGAGCCAAGAAGAAGGAATACGGTTGTTGATCGACATTCACCAGGGTGAGTGCGGCCACCACGCATCCTCACGAGCCATAGTGGAAAAAGCATTTTGCCATGGGTTCTACTAGCCCACAGCACTGGAGGACGCCGAGCAGATGGTAACAACATGCAACGGTTCAGGCAACAAAAGCACACCCTGTCTGCGACACTCAAGACAATACCCATCTCTTGGCCCTTTGTCATCTGGGGGTTGGATTTGGTCGGCCCTTTCAAAACAGGCCGATCCGGCATGATGCACCTACTGGTGGCAGGGGACATGTTCACCAAGTGGATCGAGGCCAAACCAATAAAGAAGCTAGATGGGCCGACGGTGGTCAAATTCTTCACCGACATAATCACGCGCTTCGGCAACCCCAACAGCATCATAACAGACAATGGCACAAACTTCGCTAAAGGAGCTTTCGCGTGCTTCTATGGAGACAAGGGCATCCGTCTGGACCTCACCTCCGTGGCACATGCCCAATCCAACGAACAATGCGAGCAAGAAAATGGCCTGGTCCTGGCTGGAATCAAGCCCCGGCTGATCGAACCACTAATGTGATCTCTCGGATGCTGGATAGACGAGCTGCCAGCTGTGCTATGGAGCCTGCGCACTACGCCGAACCGGTCCACTGGCAACACCCCGTTCTTCCTCGTCTATGGGGCGGAGGCGGTCCTGCCAACGGATATCGAGTTCGACGTACCCCGCAAGCTATTATACTCAGAGCAGTAGGCCAAGGAAGCACGCGAGGTAGTTGATCTCCTCGAAGAAGCAGACGAGCTGGCCTTGTCCAGGTCTGCCATCTACCAACAAAGGTTACACTATTACCATGCCAGCCGGATCCGCAACGTCTCATTCTATGAGGGATACCTAGTACTACAGCTGGTGCATGACACCAAAGGGATGCAGAAGTTATCTCGACCTTGGGAGGGCCCATTGATCATTAGTCGGGCGCTGCAGAATAACTCATAGTACCTCATCGATGCCCGCCAGCCGTAAAAGAACAAGATGGACCGTTCAGGGGAAGAAACTGAGCGCCCATGGAACATGAACTTGCTTCGCCCATTTTACACTTGAACGAGAAGTGTATGTATCTTACTTTTATGTAATGAACAAGCATGGGAGCCTCGACACAGTCTCGGGGACTCCACAATAATTTAGCAGATCATGCTGCACAATTTGGCTTTTCTGGATGCATTATTCTAACACCGGAGCCGGCGATCTCCACCGGGGACTCGCCAGTTGGCCTAGACGGCTGCGCGCTCTAAGCGGCGCAGTACTGTACGTGGCTCTGTGGGATTCCTATTCGGTTCCGGCTGCAGACCGCAAGCCGACTGACAGACCTGGCAAGAGCATAAAGCTTGAAGACCCCTAAACAAAAAGGCCTCGAGGAAAACAAAAACATCTAGACGTTCTGGTTGCGCTCGCTCGCTCGAAGATAATGACCCAAACCCGAAGTATTGTGCAACACGCCTACTAGATACCCCTTCGACTCTGGCTCACAACCGGCAAGGGCACAACATCAAACTTGCCAATGCTCATTGAGAAAAGGATGAAGTCATCAGCCTAGCGCGAAAAAGCACGATTTCAAACCTAGCAAACTTTGGATTATGATTCCTCTTACATCTGTCTAACCAGGCAAACATCACACTTGTTTTTTATCTTTACATGAGCCAAAGTTCTAAGACAAGCACCAGGACCGGAGGCTAGTAGCCTCCCAGACGGCAGAAAAGTAGGCTAATCAGCTTCGACCCGGCTGTATCCTGCAGCCGACCCGAACCTCGGGGACTACACCCTATGGGTGTGCTCCCGTTCCCCCACATAGAAACATGCAAGAAATTGCAAAATAAAGGAGCTTCCACCTGGCTGTATCCTCCTGCCGGCCCGAACCTCAGGGACTACACCCTATGGGTGCGATAACGTGCCCCACACAGCAGCAAGTATGCAACAAGTGTAGATCAAACAAAATAGAAAGTGCAAACGCAGAGCATGAAGAGATATCATAGGGAAGGCAATGCCCCCACCAGAATTCAGTACCAAACGAAGACAACTGTTCACCAACAACAAAAGAGAATAAGTTTTTCAGTGAGAAATACTCCCGGCATACCGGGGATTAGCGCTGGGGCTTCGCGGAGGAACTAGGGGCATCTGCTGGAGCTTTGCTGCAGGAGGCGATGTCGACCAAGGCGGTCTCTAGCGCAGCCGGAGCTTCAGCATCTGTCGTAGTCGGGCTAAAGTGGTACGACACCATGCCAGCCGGGTCACTGAAGTCCTGGTCTAGCTGGACGAAGCTCCCAATCTTCACGCCACAAGAGAGGATATCGGGAACCTCGGCACGGAGCTGCTCATAGTTGGTCCCTTGACGGAATCCGCGAGATAGGCTCCGCAGATCCACGTGCGGATACCAAGACTTCAGTAGGGTAAGCACCATGTCCGAACCGCCGCGTGCCGCCCACTCCTGCGCCACATCCATGAGGTTAGGGGTGCCGAAGAGCTTCTCAACCAGAGTGTCCATGGTGGTCGCCTGTTCGGTGTTAGGCCATACATAGTCATAGACCTCGAGGGAAGCGGTGCGCAGCCGCTTAGCCTCCTCGCTGACAACCACCACCAGCTCCTGCGGATGGAGGTCGCGTCCGGCGTCCTCCTCGGGGATGCGCGCCAGAGCATGGTTAGTCGCCTCAGGGTAGTGAGTTGCATCCGGTGAAAAGACAACAGTCAGTGTCAGCTATGGAAGATAAGGGGTAGGGCAGAACTAGTCCAAAGCTACTTACTGCCGACCATCTCAGCTATCTGGCAAAATTCCCCAGCGCAGCCGGCGACACCACCTCTGCCACGTCCGCAGCCTCGGGAGCCGCAGCCAGCGGTGCTGAGCCCTTAGCCCCGGCAGGCGGAGGGGAAGACGCGGTGGCAATGGTCGCGGAGCCGGGCAAGGCCATCACCTCATTGCACCAAGGACAAGGGCGCGATAAGCAAATGCAAGCCTACCACTACAAGCAAGGGCTACAGGAGCACGTACCCGGCGACGCTCGGTGTGACCGCCGTAGCTCGTGGGCAGCGACTCTTCTTCGCGGCACCTCCAGCCGGGGCAGCGCTGGTCAAGGCGGCCAATTTCTCCCTAGCCCTGAGCGTGGCCACCTCTGCCGGGTCGGCATCCTCGCCGTGCGCGGCTGCTTCAACACGCAGACAAAACATCAAGTTAACGGCTAAGCGCAAGAAGGGCAAGGCTGATAGGGACAAGGAAAGGTTTCTCACTAGGTGGGAACTCGCAGCCCTTGTCGGCCCGGGTGGGGAAACGCTCCGGCTCCGTCTCCGGGTACTTAAAAGGCTTTAAGTAGAAAAGGAGGGGAGCTCTCCGTCTCCCATGCCGTCCTCCGCTAGATGTGCCATAAAAAGCTACTCAACTGCGGAAGATAAGAAGCACGAAACAAAAATCCCTGGAGAAAATCCACCCGGAGAAGAAGAGGAGGGGCTTACCTTCGGCGGCAGCGGTCCGTGGTGGTACGACTGGTAGGAGAACTCCCAGTCCTCCACCAGCATCTCCAGCGAGATGGCGGCGAGCCACTTGTGGAGGGCAGCGAACGGGACATCCAGCCGAGAGACCCAGGTGGGATCCACATGGCTAGAGAGGTGGCACATCTTGTGCGATCGCTGTTGCAGCGGGAGAACGTGGCTCGCCATCCAATACAGCAGGATGTCCCGAGTGGTGAGCCGCTCCTTCTTCACTAGCACCGCCAGCCGGGCGGCCATCCGGTCGATGTCCGCCTGGGAGCCTAAGTGCTGGACGCTCCAGGCCTTCCGGGTGGAGGGGACATTGGTGAAGATCAGAACCTTGATCCAATAAATGTCGGTGGCATTGTGCACTTAGTAGTACGAGCGCGGCCATAGCTTGATGGTGTCCGGGAGGTCCAGCCGCGGCATGATCGCCGATGGCCGCGAGTAGATGGCGCAGCAGCCCGTCTCCGTCAGCGGCGCCCCCTTCCCCACCACCTGAACCTTGAAGTGGAACAACTTCAAGAAATTGGCGGCGCCAGGGAAAACGGCCGAGGTAGGCCTCACAGCAGGCCGCGTGATGCGACAGCATCACCATGACATTGGCCCCACGTGGTGGAGCTGGAGGTCAAAGGAGACGAGGAGCTCTAGGACGAACTTGCTCAGCGGCAGGCTGAGGCCGCGAGTGAAGTGGGCGAGGAAGATGATAGCCTCGCCGGGCCAGGGGTTGGGCACCCGCTCACCCTCCGGCACAAGGCGGTGCATCACCAAGCCCTCCAGCGGGAGGAATTTCCCCCGCCGGTACTTCTGCACAAGCTCCTCGGTTACTTAGGAGCCGCACCACCCGCTAGCGTGCTCTGGTAGCATCTAGTCAGTGGAGGTGGCCGTATTGGAAGTGCGCGGACCCGTCGTTGTGGCGGAAGGGGGCTTCCGCCGCTAGCCAAAGAACGGTGGTGCATGTAAACAGAGAGAAGGCAGAGCACGAAAGAGGGCAACGGTAGCGAGCGCATGAAGATGAAGTGGGGGAGGCCGCTCCCCTGCGCCCCTATTTATCGAGGCAGAAGAGGCGCGACAACTACACTCCCACCCCACCACGTGGTGAGTAACCGCTCCCCTTCCCGCGACGCTTCGGTGTGGATCGCGTGCGCTGGCACAACCTCCACAGAAGATCCCACAAGAGTTACTACGGGAGGCAAACCGCAATGATGGAGGCGTGCGCGTAGTTACCAAAAAACCACCGTGGCAGGCCATGAGGTCAAACTGGCGCGACACGCGCCAGAAGTGGCAGGCATGGCTGACACAGGCAATGATGATATCATGAATGCGATTCATCTCCCTGCCGGTTGTGGCAGCCGGTACATGAAGTAACCACTCACACCCTGTGGATGGGACCATCGGCTCCGTAGCCGGTCAACCCTAGCCAGGAAAACAACGAAGAATCTCCAGCTGGTAGACAAGAAGAAGTACCAAACAAAACCAACCACAAGTTTCTGCATCGCCAATCATCTCAAATTCAACCAATGAGCACGCAAGAACTTCTCCATGAGGCGAAGTCCTAACGCACTCGAGGACTAGTGTCGGGGGGATAACCCCCGGGCATGACAAGACAGGCTCAGCAGGCCGGCTCCAAGGAGCTCTGTCCGCTTGGGCCCAAGACAAGGAGCCACAGCCAGGTGGAAATCTCCACCCGGTCCACATTCAAGTTTCCCCGACTGGCCTGTCTAGCCGGGTGGCCATAAGAACCGGCTGGGAGGCCTCTCCTACCCAAACGCCTCGGATCCGCTAGCCATGGTATGGTAGGAGTGATGCTCCTTGCTAAGCGCACCTCTGACCGGACAGGCTGGCTCGGCCGGTCGGTGTTATGAGACAACTGTGCCAAAGCTGGGGGCTGACGAGTAAAGCTTCGGCTGAGGAGTAAAGCTCTAGCTGACTAGTAAAGCAAGGGCACTAGACACTATAGCACTGTCCCCCTGTACAGGAGGCTTGACTGGGCCCGGGCCTACCATTCAGGTCCGTCCAGCCGACCCATTTTGTAAGCCCAGATCCAAACAGTAAACCCTAGAACCCACTTTGTAAACTACCTCCCAACCATTATATAAGGAGGGGTAGTGCTAGGGTTCTAGGTAGACAATTACAAGTTACAAGTTCTCTAGAGTGGTTAAGTTGAGTAGTCCATCTTCTTCCTCTAGCAAGGAACATCTAGGGAAACAACTCAAGGAGCACCTGTACTAGGCATTCACCCTCTAATAATATATCCCTGCAGGAGTAGGAGCGTTACCTCGACAAGAGGGCTCCAAACCTAGGTACATCGCTGTGTTTGTAGTATCTGTTCCTAACCCGTTGCGAGCAGCCACGGATAGCATCTTGATTGTACCCTCTCATGCCATCCCCGATGGCACTGCCGTGTTCCACACCACGATAGCTTCCAAGCACTAGGGGACAAGGCTAGGGTTTTGCTACAGTGAGAAGCTATAGTGTACACGATCAGGGAGAGGGTGATTGCTGTGCAAGCTTGCTTGGCAAGGTTTTGAGGAGTTTGGATGTGGTCTAGTTCAAGTTTGGGTCAAAGGGGTTAAATTAGCCATTTTAATGATCATGGATAAAAGTTCCAAATTTGATGTTTGTTGGGTGGGGAAATGATGCTGGTACATAGATAAGATCATGGTACACCTCCATGATTTATTTGTGATTTATTGGATTATTTTTGATCCTTTTCATATCAGTTCTTCAATTATTACTAATTCTGTTTTATGGATTTTATTTGAATAATTTTAATTGGACAAAGATGGTTTTTGGTTTGAGATGGTCCCAATTATGAAATCACACTTTGGAGAATTTTCCCAAGATTTAATGAGGCATCGAAGTATTTAAAATAAATATTATCTTATTCTTGCCTTTTAAGAAAATAGGAAAAAGAAATATTAAACTTCTTCTAAAATATTTTTTTAAATGGGAAGATACTTAAGTTGGAGAAGTGTTTTGGAAAAACCAAACTTTCCCTTATGGAGGGATTTGTGGAGGTTTTATTCATTAACATAAATTAATAGGTTTTGAGCCATGATAATTATGGATAATATTTGATAAATATGATGTACACAAGGTGCATCCATAATTTGGAGCCTTGGGTTATGGAAATCCAACTTGATTTTGGATGAGACTATGGAATAGATGATCTAGGTCAAAGTTAATATTATACCAACAAAACCTGGTTGGATCTTGGAGCTCAGAGCTCTGCTCGGGGCATGTGTTATATGGATGGATACAACAAGTTATGTAGATCACCATCGTATAGAGGTTTGAGCTTGATCATGATTGAGCTCTCCAATGATTGATTCCAAACTTTGAATAAAATAAGGGTGCCAAAATAGATTATCAACTAGCCTTCCAAACCATGTGGGTTTTGGAAACATAAAGCTTCAATTGAACAAGTGAATTAGGGAGGGACAAAAATTCATGTGTAGATTATGACCATGCCAAGAGTTGGTCCAAAGAAGATAGGATGCAGATGTGAGCTTTTGCCAAAGTAGGCTAGTTGATAAGATTACATAAGAGATTATTTTCTTCCCTGCAAAACAATCAAAATCAACGGGAAGAGTGGGGCTTGGTAGTCCTTCTGATGGTCTATAATATGGTTCAAGTGCATTTCCGAAAATGCACATGGGTTGGAAATAAGGGAGACTCAAATATGTGATGGTGATAAGAGTTTTCCAGACTTCGTTGTTTTTGGCAGATTTAGGGTTTTGGACTAGAATACAAGAGGTAAAGTTTTTGATTGGATGCAGGGTTCCAAATCATGATCAAATGGATGATTTCGAAGTGTAGATTGATTAGAGAGGATCGATTCTTAGGGTTGGTCTTCCTTGACTTAGAATCTTTTAGAAGGAATAAGTTCAGATGTGATCTAGTTAAGGGGTTTTAGATGGTTACTTTGTGGGTAGAGAGCAGATCAGGATTGGGAACTTTCTTAGGGATTGTAAACATGATTTAGCTGGATTATACAGGATGATCTCCTAGGGGACATCATACTAGTCTTAAGAAATAGGTCAAGCAGCATATCAAGGCATTTCATCTTAGCAGATCAAGGCAACTTATCTTCAAACAAAAAATCAACTACCAGGGTTACCATCAAGCCTAGCTTGAGGAAAGGATGGATATTTTTAAAAGGGTTGGGTTTTGAATTATATAAGAGTCCTTGGTATTTCTATCAAGAGCGGAATTCAAAGGCTTATAAAATGTCAACACAAGGATTTTTAATCCCAGATGCCCGTTATGCCATTCCTCGCAATCCCAGGATTACCATTTTTGCGAGACATAACGGATTGGATATCACAGTACATCATCCATTACAAACCATACATAAGGTCTTACACAAATAAGGATCTCATGATCCAGTCTTAATACAACAAGCAGCGGAAATAAAAGATAAGCATCGCGGTGGGGTCCATCTTCAGGGGCACAGGCAATGCTGACGAAGGCATATAGTCCTAGTTATTATAGCCGTCATGTTGGCCATCATCTTGATAGTCTCCTTCATAGTCTGGCCATGAAATAGCCAGGGACAAAAGCCATGAGTACTCTTTAAGTAGTCGCAAACTACCACTAACAAGTACTATAATTCCAAGATAGAGCGCTAACTCTAAGTATAACTATAAAGTTAAGTTTGAAACCTAAGCTGAGTTCAGAAGCAAAGAAAGGTAAAGTAAAGCTCTAGAATCTCATAAGTTGGGAAGCTAATGTCATAAACACAACCCTGTTGTGGTCAAGTCAAGATTCATCATTCATTTCAAAATACTTAGAAAACATCTGACAACGAAACAGTATGGCCATTCCAACTATCCATAACCGCGGACGCGGCTATTCGAATAGTTTGACACTCTGCAGAGGTGGTACACTTTCACCGCAAGATTCGATACATCTGTCAGGAATAACCCTGAATCATCATACTTAGTATGCAGATAATCAAACATAACCTTCCCTTTACACACCCTAGTATAAGCACCTCTCCTATGAGCATGGCCTCCCAACCATGACCATCAGTCATCTTGGGCACTACATAGGTGGACAACATTGAGAGGTAGCCTTAGCTCAAACCTCTATCGCGAGGGAACTAATACTAATGCATATAAATTTCCAGCTAAGCCTTACCCAATTCAGGTAGTGTGGTTGTACGGTAATTTTGGAATGGTATCGCATCCGAATCCAACCATCAGTTTTATAAAAGGGTTAAGGCTCATGCCTCAACATTTTCATCATCAACAACCATTTGTGTTTCTCAACACATGTCAAAACATCTCAATAGAATGACTCATCATTCCAAGGTTTTCATAACTCATTTTCACCAAGTGTTCACATTTAAAGTGACTCAAGTTTTTGATCTACTCTAAACTACTAAGTTAAGAGTGTTCACTAAGGTGGAAAAGATGGGTTCAATCGCATGCCATAGAATGACATCTAAAGGGTTTCTAATTAGGTCAAGTTTTATACTTTTTATGCTACCTTCCAAACAAGTAAAGAACTTTGTGGAACTAAGAGAGTAAAGCTTGTAAATAAGACTTGGGGTATTACTAGTCAAAGGGGTGTGATCAAAGCATGCTTAAGGCATCTTTGCTAAACCATCTAGTTTGGTCCTAACTTGCTATGCACTAAACTTGCACTGTTAATGGTGGCTTCCCTTGGTTGGTGCAGTGGTTGAAGTTTTCTTCTTCTTCTTATTGGTAGAACTCCTCCTCCTCGAAAGCTTGGTCGGTACTATCGTCTATAAATACATACAGAGCACACAATCACCAAACAATACTTAACTAGGCTAAGTAGCATTCTAAGACACACATTTGATGATCTATTATCATCACAAGCATCACAAGTTTAATTCAATGGTTTCATCCTTTTTATTTTAGAAAAGTAATTTCTACTCATTAAAAAAATTAACTAAGATTTAATATTCACCACTTAAAATATGGGATCATGTTGACACATGTCATCACCACATATCCTAACATGTGGGAATGAGAATTAAAGGTTGGATCAATATTACTTTGGTTTAAGTTCATTATTTAATGATTTAAAGTGACTAGAAATGCCTATATAGCATTTTTTGGTACTAGTCCAAAGTCACTGCATGTAAACCTTAATATTATTACTTAGTTAGATAGATATGACTAAATGTGATTTTTTAGAGTTGGAATCAACTCAAAAGCTCATTTGGTTGATTTTATAAAAATGTTGCAAGTTGCAAATACTTATGTTTTTATATTTTTATTAGGAGAGATCTATAACTCTAATTGAATTAAATCCAACGGGCTTGGATAGATCATCTTACTATTTTTCAGTCAAAATTAGTTTCATGCAATTTGGATTTGTGAAACTCCCTGAATTGAATTTTAAACTAGTGGACAGAAACTAGATTTAACTAAAAAGAAAAATCCAGATTTGAACGGGTGGGCTAGCGCGGGAAAGAACTTGGGCCGGCCCAGTGGCGCTCCACGGCGCGAGGCTCAGCTGACAGGGGGGTCCCGCTTGTCAGTGGGTCTTAACACGCGAAACGGTACGCGCGCTGTGGGCCATAGGATTAGAAGGGGAATCTACGGTTGAGGGTCGTCGTCGACGACGAACAGGTCGCCGGCGAGCTCGAACCCTAGCGGCTCGGTGGGGGTCTGCTGGGGACGTACCAGGGCTCCAGCAACGACGGCGAGGCCGGCAAACGAACCGAAAGACGACAGCGAGGCGAGGCGCGGTTGCGGCGGAGCTTGGGGTGCCCTAAATCGCAGGCCCCCTTCTCCTCCAGAGGCGGCTGCTTCGGCTCCAATTCTGGCGAGCTGCTGCTCCCCTTGCTCCGACTATAGGTGGGTGAGGTTCTGTGAAGTGAGGGGAGTGGAGTGGTGTTGAAAGAAGAGGTTGGGGAGGTCTCCTTTTATAGGCCCGACGGTGAGACCGAAGGGTATGGGCGGGCGACTCCAGTGACACGGCTACGGGCGGCTAGCGGCATGGCTGAGGATGGCGATCGACAAGCGGTCCCCTGGCGGTGCTCTAGGAAGTGAATGCGGCCGTAGGGGCGGTGGTATGCGGTCTGGGCGAGGTGGCGCTCTGAGCGGCAGAGGCGGCGGTGTCCACGGCGAGCGGTGGCTGTGAGGCGTTGGGCGGCCAGCGGGGGTGGCTAGGGTGTTCCCCAGGTCACGGCGGAGCGGTGGGCACGGGCTGTGGCCAAGGGGCGGTCTCTGCGAGCGGGGACAGAGCGTGCTCTGGGGGCGGCGTCAGCATGGTCGACCAGCTCCAGGCACGGCGGTTTCTGGCCGTTCCTGTCTCTGGCTCTGGCCTGGGGCTGGTTGGACGGTGGCAGTGGACCACTGGCGAGTTGCTAGACAAGGCGAGAGAGGCTAGAGAGTTCTGCTGCTGTGAGTGCATCGTCGGTCGGCGAGAGGTGGCTTGGCATGGCAATGCAGTGCAGCTAGGAGGTAGGGGTTGTGCTAGTGTGGGTCTGTTTGGGCTTGAGGGAGACAAAGATGATAAAAGCACATTAATTTGTTAGACAACATCAACCCAAAGCAGTAATAGTTAGGCCACTTTGATCTTCCCCACAAAGTGTTTGATGAAATGGCCGAAAGAGAAAAACTTTGGAATTTTGAGTTCAAATTTTTTGAGTGATCTCCGCTGGTGCTAGGTAGTATCTGGTTGCATGGGTTTTGAAAGTGGAGCTCAAATAGGTGGTTTTTGGAATAGGGGTGATCTATGCATATGCATTGGATTCAATTTTCAAATGCCATTTAAAATAAGTAAAAGTATGTTTTTAGCAGATCAAAAGGTGGGCCTTGGTACCTCATTATGTGTACTAACAAGGGGTGCAAAGATCATGAATTGTTTCTGTTAAGAAATGAGTGCTAGGAACACTCAAAGTAGTGTAGTGGATTAAAATGGCCAAAATGACCATTCCTCCTTTTTAATTCTTTTTTATTTGATTTTCTTTAGGAAAAGTTTGGGAAAAATGTAGATGATGTTTAAATTACTTAAGAAACATTTTAGAAGCAAAGGATAACACAATCATGGCAATTCAAAACAACTCCTATTTTAAATGCACACATATATGGATCCTTTCATTTAAAATTGCAAACGTTTTTGTAAACCCCAAATTTGATGATTTAGATCTTGATAAGCTTGGATTGAAGTTTTGGGATGTTACATAAAAGGTTTTGGAGAAACCTAGGCGTAAGAGTAGTGGAAAGTTCTGTCTTGGAAACATAATGAGATTATATTATATGGCTCTCCATAGTTTGATCAATATAAGCTACTAAAATAATTAAGGTTTTATATGTATCTCCGTTCAGGTTTTGAAATTCCAGAATATTTGAGAATGTGTAAAAAGAGCCAAGATAGTTTTTGTCAAATAGATTTTGTCAACTGAGGGTAAGGTAAGGAGTATAACATCTTCCGCAAATCCAGATGTATAAGCATAGACAACCAACAAGAAAACACTAAATCATTAACAAGAAAAGTTTTTGTTCCCCTTGATTTTTGCATTCTAGATAACTAATCAGGGTTGTTGAAATTGGGATGTTACAGACCTTTCCCCCTTAAAATAATCTTGTCCCGAGATTCGGGAGAGTAAGGTTAGGGAATTATGATTCAGGGTTAGTGCTATGTGCCTTAAGTGTAGTAATTTACGGACTTCGTCTTTGAACATGGTTACTATGTCGGTGAAGTTTGACTTCAGTCTTCTTGGATGCACGGAGAGTTAAGCAGACTTCGGTCCTGATTGCGGTGGATGTTCTTCTGTTCCTTCCAGACTCGATATCTCGAGGGCTTAGGCTGGGTGGGTTACCTCAAATCTGAACTTCGTAGAGTAACCTTCAGAGGATAGAATCTATGGCTTGGTGTATCTTCCTCTAAGGATCCATGGCTCTTCCTGAGGGGCATAGCATATCCTATTTAGGGACTTATGGTCTAACTCCCGAGGTTGCTTTTGACAGATGGTTATTCTATTTTGTGGGAAATACATAGTCTTTCCCCCATAGGATTGAACTAGGGTAACTCCGGGGTTGGCGTGGTTCTTCCTTCTTGGAGTCGTCGGGTGATGTTTTGAAGACTATTGCCAACCTTTCTTCCAGAGTTGGAATCTTTTGATGACGTCTGCCAGCTAGGTCCTGCGAGGCTCATATACTACTTTTATTCGTACTTAGCCTATCAAAACAGTTGAAGTCACAAGTCCTCTAAATGGGTTAGAACTAAGGGGTTAGTGATTCAATGATCCTTCAGGGGGGTCTTCAACTGAATTAGCCGGGGAGGATATTTGTAGAATCTTCTTACATCTTGACACCTTAGTACTCTTCAAACCCTTGTCGACTTCAGGTATTCTGGTTGCCTTGCTTTGAAGGTTCTTTGGTACTAGGAGATTGAGTAGATTTATGACGGCTGTTGACGAGTTCCATCCTTTGAGATTTTCACGACTCTCGAGTTGATTCCTGGACAAGGGTGTGGGATTTGGAAATCTTCATGAAGTCTCTTCCGGTAGACAGTCTTTAGGATTTGAGTGGAAAGACGCAGCATTTCCACCTTAGAGCTTCACAATGGTCTTTGGGAATGAATCCGATTTTGTCATGGAGTGCTAGCGTGATACTAATGGAAGGCTATATTTCCCTGGGTCTTAAGTTGAGGTCTTCGAGTGACATCATATTGCAAAGTACCTGGTCAGGGGTAACTTCCTAATGAAGCCAAAAAGGGTTAACTCTGGGCAGGTTAGCGGTTAGTGACACACATTGCTAGTCTTCCATCAGATTAGTGGTATCCAACTTCAGAGGAGTTGTCTTCACTTGAACTCTTTGTGTTGCTTTTGCCTGCTGTCGGAGTAGACTCGTTGCCATCATGCATACTTATCTTTAAGATTTTGGAGTATTTTGACCTTCTGGTGAGGAACTTTCCATCGGTTTGGGGGAGGGTCGACTAAAATAGTTAGCCTCTCGAGGTGGTCGGATGCTCTAACATACCGAAGGTTAGTGTAGTTAGGTCTTCACTTCATGTCTTGGTTCGTAAGTCTTGTGGTTTCTTGTGGATAGTGGGGATCTTTCAGTGGTGGACTTCCACCTTCAACGGGACTCTTGTCGGCAATTCAATGATTGTGGGCAACTTTGGTGACAAGTTCTGAGGAGTGAGTTTGGCGAAGTAGGCCATCCTATTGAGGAGAAGTCTTTGAGTTGTTCTAACTTGGCGGTGTCGGACCCCTGGTCCTTGCGAGCCTTTTCCTCTCATCACTCATGAGGTTAGTATGGGTCTTGTTAGCGACAACAAACATGGGTGCCTGAGTTACTATGTGGTGGATCGATCCCTATAGCAATTTTGGCGTGGGTCACATAAACTAGAACATACATACAAGGATAACAAAGGGATGGGGTCTCAATGTTTTTCGCAAGTAGCACACATCAAGCAATGCAATATGCACCTAGGAGAGTAAACACGGCCTACTATGGGGACAAAGGAATTAACTACTCGTGATATAAGGGAATCCTATCTTACGACTATTGATCCTAGAAGTCACGTTATTGTGATTAGGTCACTATCTTGCAAATGGAACACTTTGTTGTATCATTGGACGCTTCTCGATAGTTCATCACTTGATTTCTCCTAATTATGAGGGTTCCGCTGGTAGAGCGATCTTGTAGTCTCCTTGTGTTTGCTGATAGTTGCTTGTCTTCATCTTGTTCTCACTATCTTTATAGGGTTGTAGGTTTTACTGGTTTGAAATCCATAAATTTGAATTTTGGACGAGAGATGGAAGAAACCATTTTCGAAACCATTTAATATTAGGAAAGATAAGAGGTAGAACTTTTTCAAAATCCTTTGATAAAGTAGTTTTCGAAAGTCAGTGTTTCCAAAATAATTCTCCTGTCTAACGACCATGCGAACTAAGGTTCTCCTATAGTCAGGATGGCTCTGATACCTAGTATGTGGGGCCCCCGGATTACACCTCCAAGAATCCCTGTTATGCATACAACATGATCCCATGATCAGTTAGTCATGGCACATAACAGACAAATATCAAAGTCAACATCCATTACTTAAGCGGATACCTGCCATACCTCAATTGCAATTATGGCTACATTAGTCATCATCTGTGGAACTTTATTGAAACGTAGAGCCTAAGCCATGCCTTAACCTACAGGCAACTGACCGGGAGAACGTCCTAGCTCGTGTAATCTTCATAAACCTTCTTCTTGATATCTGACAAAGTTAATAGCCAGGGACAATGCCAGTGAGTACTTTGAATGTACTCACAAACCACCTTAAGGGAATAATAAAAACACGAGAATATGCAATATGGATGTGGTATTAGGGCTCTGTAAGAGGTTCTTTTCTAAATAGTTTCTCTTGTAGATATAGCATCTACATATCTTTTTTGAATAATTTTGTAATTTTTTTTGAAAAACTTTTTGAAAATATTTGGAAAACATTAGGATTGGGTCGCCCATTTGTTTCTCCTTCCGATCATCTCATGACCAAACTCATTTCATCTATTTCCGACCATCCCATGGTCAAAACATTTCCAACCATCCACCTTTTTGAAAACCAGCACCTCTCTATAGTAGTTTGTCTCTATGGTCATGGTGAAGTCCTTTTTGAAAACAAAACCAGCACCTCTCTATAGTAGTTTGTCCAACCATCCATAACCACCGACACGGCTATTTGAATAGATTTTACACTCTACAGTGGTTGTACACTTTACCGACATAATTCGATACATCCGCCATGGGGTCACCATGACCCACTACACCAAGTGTATGTGGATCCAAATAATCAAACATAACATTTCATTTGTCGTCCCTAATATGGATACTTTCCCTATGGTTGCTTAGCTCCCCCGAGATGAGTACCTGACTCCTCGAGTCTGAATCGCCCTATCTCACTTCCTGAATCATTTCCCCTTCCGTACTCCCATAAACCGTACCGTCTGCGAGAGCTCCATAGTTTCAGCCGACCTCCGAAGAGACAATAGAACCTTTCGAGTACGACGACCCCCTAAGTGGATAGGAACCGGCTTCGAGGAACTCAAACCCCTTTCTATGCCTTATGGCGTAGCCCATGCTAAGGAAAACAAACTACAAGTTAAGCCCCGTCCCATACCGGGGTAATGTGGTTGCACAGGTTTCATTGTTATAGCTAAAGTTGCAAAGAACCGGGTGTGTTTTCGTAAGCATTTTCTCCTCCTCCTTTCCAGCATCATTTGTAAAACAAAACATTTTTGTTTCTTAAATGTCTCTTGGTAGGTCAAACCTCAACAAGCTTTTATCATAAAACATTTGTGTAAACCTTTTTCCGGGGACTTCCTATCTTATAGTTTTGCTCGGCTAGAACAGGGTCTCCAAGGGGTATGGTGTTATACACCACTTCCAATAATAGGGGAAACTAGGTGTCAAAAAAGGGGTTGTACTTTGTGGTACAATATGTAACGGTTTGGAGGATTCAAGCCACTACCCGATATAGATCATCATATATTAAAGCAAGGAAGTATTCATAAACAAGTAAGTGAAACATGCATCAGTAAAACATAGGACAACTCTTATGAGAAAGAAGGCGTCTTGCCTGAGATCACCAATATGGCAATATGTCCCTAGAATTCTTCGAAGAATACCGTAATAACTCGATAATAATCACTTCTTTTGGTATACGATATAATCGCCACTATCGTCGTCAAAGATAGCACATGCAAGTAAACAAAGCCATAATCAACAAACGGCTTACAAGTATCATTACAACACAGAAAATAAACATTCAACATATTATTCACTTCAGCAGGTTTTGATAGATTGAGTTTGTTGCAGTTGAAAATAATGGAAAGGCATTTGTGGAACCTCTTTTATGTCTTAATAGTCAAATACCACCTAATAAGGGTTTTTGACCTAGGGCATGGGTCTGTGTGATATCAATGTACTAAAATGATATCATCAGCTAGGTATTGAAATAACAAGGCCAACAAAAGTGGTTTCATGATTTTAGCACTTTTCTTTAATTACATAAGGTTTTTCTAGTGAAATAAACCCTAGTTTTAGCGAATATATCACCAGAAAATATCTGTGAGTCTAAAATATATTTACTTGTCTGATTATGTGGTGTTTTGAGTGCTGGTTCACTGAGAGTTGGAATCACTCCAAAATAATTACTAGAATGCCCTTGGGAAAATCCCAAAGTTAGTTCTATGGTCAGTTTGTCTTTTTGACCAGATTCATTATACAGGTCCAAAAGATATGAGATAAAGGAAATAGATCAGTATTACCAATACCTTTCAGGAGAAATTGGAATCATCAGTTTAGGAGTTATAGATTTACTTAGGACATTTATTTGGTGGAATATCCGTACATAGAGGATTTTAATTCACCAAAAATCACCAGCAGATCAATAAATCTTGATCTCTAGGTTTTGGTTAGGTATTGATGTACCACTTCACTCTGAGTTGGAATCAACTCAGAACCTATTATAGTTTAGCCTAGGGGCATTTATAAAGACATGACATAATTGTTTTTGTTATTATTAAAGAAGATATACTGCAACTCCACTTGGCAAGGGATCAAGGCCAAGTGATAGGTACTAATGATATCTTACAATAGAAATTGAGTTTACCCAAATTGGATAATTAAAACTCCCTAGAGGATTTATTCATTGGAAAAGATACTAGTTAGTAAATTTATTACCAGAAAATAACAGAAATTATTTTTGCCAAGGGATGGATCTGTATGTTAGAAAAAACACTATAGATCACTATAAAATTTAGATATGGTCACCGGCTAGCCTTTTTCATTTTTGTTTGGAATTAAACCTGATTAGCATTTATCAGATCTGAGAATATTTTTTAAAAGAAAAAGAGATAAAGAGGTCATTGGGGCGGATCTGGATGGGAACGGGCCGCCTGGGAGGATTCAGCCCACTTAGCACGACGACACAAACGGGAGGTGGCTTTTGAAACTTCCAGGTGGGGCCCGGATGCCAGAGGTCTAGGGGTCGAAGAGGTAAGGGGCTATGGTGGCCGTCGAATTAGAGTTAGATGGACGGCCAGGAGACCATCATCCACCTCTCAATCGCGGTGCAGCACTGAAACCCCAGGGAAAAGCAAGGGGATGTCGGGGGCTTACCAGATAGTTCTCCGGTGGTCGGGGACTGCGTGAGGTGACGCGGCGGTCGGTGGCGGTTCCAGTGATGGGCGGGAGGGCGGGGTTTGAAGTCGGGACCCCTCTCGCACATGAGCGCCCGATGGAGATTGCTTTGGTGTTCGCCAGAGTAGGCTCGGTGTGCATGCAGGTCGACGAAGAGGTTGTAGGGCGGGGGCGGAAGTTGCGAGAACCCGAACGGTGGGCAGCCTAGGGTTTCCTAGCGATTGGAGTTGGCTCGCAAGGTGACGACCTAAATCCTCCGAGCAAGGCTCACCAGAGGAGACCACGGGGCCATCTGCATGTCAAAGAGAGGATGGGGATTACATGCATGAGGGGTACCGGGGTTGTAGCTTGATACCTTCAATCCGGATTACTGATGTAGTATAGCTCTTTTACCCTACTAGACCTAGGTTTATCGAATCCTCAGGAAGCAGAAAGCGTAGTGAAGTTACTTTAACGGAGCTTTAGGAGTTTTAGAATTCCTTTTTTGTTTTTACCAGACCAAGAGTTTGCGTATTTTGTTGTTGTCAATGATGGAGAGAGAGGGCCTAGGGCGTTCGGTCTCACCTGTAGTTGTGCAAAACAACTAATTAGTATAAAAGATAAAAATAAACTATGCATTTAATCGTTAGAGCAAGATAAATTAAATGTGGGCAGTGCATCCATAGTTCCTATTTCCTGCGCAACCGCTTCTAGAAATAACCTACTAGTCTCATCCATAGAAGAAAGAGAACTAATGATATGCATAGTGACTTCACCATTAATCCCAAGTAAATCCCGCACATACAGCCATACAACCCCTTCTGTCACTAGGGTTCCCAACCTGCAGATTAGTCATTACTCATACTCTCTAAACCTGGCTCAATCCTCGGGGTCTTGGGTACCTGTCAAGTCCTTATATTAAGGCAAGAGAGGATACAATAATCAAGATGTCATACAAACTAATACATGATCCCATCTATGATAAATAACATGCACAAAAGCTACATGGCTAGGTCGAAGCCCTTAGCCGAAGGAAAATTACTCAGACATAGAGATGAGATCAAAGATCATAAAAATTGTAATGGAAATCATGAGATTGATAGAAAATAGTCTTACAATGTCGCTAATTGAGGATGAGATCTTCTATTACAAGTGGTGGAATATGGCTATGGTGGTGGGGAAGGTTTGAAGATTAGATCTAAGTCTATTCCTCCGGCGGCTCTTGGGTGTTGTGGATGGAGATCTAGGGATGGCTGATGATCGGAAAGAGCTCTCTTTTCTTGTCGCCTGAGGCCTCTTTATATACTTCCCCTTCACAAAAGTTTTTATGTTTGACCTAGCGGTGTCGATGGCAACTATACGACCGGAACTATATGGCCGGAATTTTATTCCTGCCATATAGTTAGTCGTTAAAGCATCTATCTCCACTTCACGCCTCCTGGTTTCTTCGGGTTGTTGGAAATATCGTATCTTTGACTTTAATGTAGTGATTTGCATCATCAAACATCATTATCTGCAAAGGAAAAAAATAGAAAGAAAGGACTGCATACCCCTTTGATCATTAGGCATTAGTGGCAGGGTTTAGAGAGATATTTCATAAAAAATATGAATAATATCTAGTTTAAATATGGATGTAGATAGCTATATTTCAGAGCCATCAACCTCCCCAAGCTTAAACTTGATCTTCCTCGAGCAGGAAAACCAAAACCAAAAAGGAACTCAACATTTAAACTGAAATAACGAGATGATTATCTTACTGATGATTGGTAGTCTCATGTTTCCTCCACTTTATAAATCTGAAAACTTCGGCATAAATAGAGTAATGGCAAGCATATCATACGGGGTTTTATGCATCCTTATAGCACAGCAAAAAAATTGTTAACATGGATGAGTCAAATGAGTAAACTTTATTCCATGTCATGTAATCAACTCATAGGCTTGCCTTTGAACAATAAAGTATAATCATGTAGAATTAAGAGTGTGATATTTTGTCATGGAAAACATATACACTAGAGTGTCTCAATTCTCCCACATCAATAAATCAAGACTCTTCAAGGACTACGTTTCTATTCATTGTCCTTAAAAAATTTCAGTTTTTATGTAATTGAGAGCATGCCAAAGATTTTATTTAGTTTATCGGGCTATGATGGACACACGTGGCATCACTAAGGTTTTTGTTCCTTTTGTACATTGATTACTCATAACATACAGAGGAGTCATTCCATCATGAACACAGCTACCCGGGAGTGCCAAGAATCTTACTCATTATAGCATTGCTGCTACATATGTTTAATAAACTCATAGCCGAAATCTAGGAGTTTCCTCCATGAAGATCGTTCGTAGGCTAGCGGAGTTTTTGGCATCCCATGAAGTTTGACATGCATAAAGCTATATCATTCTTATGATTCACAAGTCAAACTTTGGCATGCTCACAAAAACCGCTAAACATTAATTCAACCGAATATCCTTTTAAAGAGAGCTATCAAGTCAGTCAACATTTTCCGTGGTGTTGAGTGTCTCTAGAAATAAGCCTTCAAGACTAAAAATTACAACACTCAAGCCTTCAATTGTGAGACTTTTTATTATTACAATTGTTTAGAAAATTTTTAGGTAAGACTTGGTTAACTATAAGAGTTGGAACAAAATGTACCCAACTAAATACTCATGCAAACAAAACTTTACTAGAATACAAAGACTCACTCCACCAATATAATATCTCAACATTTAGTACTAACTAGCATGGGTTTCTCAAACTTCAAAAGTGGGGAGTCATAAGGCATACCTCTCATGTTTAGTTCCACTTCTCTCTTCCTTTTTGATTCGTTTCTTGGAAACTCGAAGTCAATCACTCTTCCTACAAATACATGAGAACCTAGAGGCGAAAAGAAAATAAAGAGGGAAAATAAAGATAAATGGAGAAATATTTTTGTTTTTTTAAGAGAGGGAATTAAAGAATAGAAAATTGTCGGCAAAGCTCGGCTAGAAAATGTCGAAAACAAATAGAAATAACTAAAGATAAAGTGTTGGGTAAACCAACACGAGTGCTTATTAACTCGAATTGAAAGCATAACCTCGAAATAAATAAGAACAAATGAACGCCAAATAAAGAGAAATGAGGAAACTTACCCAAGATTAGGCTTTTGCTAGCCCTTCAAATCATTGTGGTGGCGGGAAAAGTTGGAACCCTAGTTTGCAAATTGAGTTGATAAATTACTAGTTGTTCCTCGGAGGTTCAAGGAGAGTCTATGCATCCTCTCCACAGTCCCTCCAAGTTCTTGGAAGTCTTGGTATGTAGCAAACCGGGTTGGTGGCTCCTCCTCTTGATCAGGAACTTCTTGTTCCTTTTCTTGGTCCTCTCCTTGGTCCTCATCCTCATCCAGAATCTCCTCCTCGGGTTGGTGTTGCTCAACCTACAAGTCATATATCAAACGTCCATCCTCGATAGAGAAAAGACATTAGGCATAGGAGCAGGGTAGAGACGCCGAACTCCAGCAATATGCAAGTAATAAACACCACCTCTCCTAGTGAGAATTCCACAAGCCTTTAAAGTAGAGAAAACAACACGTTACTCACCTAGCACAGGTTGCAACTCACCTAGGTTGATGCCTAGGGAAATGGCAAGCAGGGTGATGACGCCTCGACCTGTGATTGGTCCTTGGCTTTGGGAGGATTGGTGCTCAAGGTAGCGCACAATGATTGCACCCAAGTTGAGTGAAAAGTTGCAGTTGTTGAAAGCAGCCTTTGCGAGGACTAAGATGTCCTCCTCATTGAGTTGCGTGAACTCATTTCGTGCCTTTAAGGTGTTAGCAATAACATAGAACAAATAGTGAAATGCAGGATGTTGAATATTCTTCCCCCTGCTTACTCTAGAAGTAGAGCTCATTCTATTATAATAGTGTTCCGGGGAAGGATCTAAGCCAGTAAAGGATGCACGCAAGTCATTATCATTATTGTTTGGAAAATTAAAGCATGTGCACCATTCATCTAGTGATAAAGTGTAATTATTGTTCATAAGTCAGAAATAAATTGTGTCCTCTCCATGCCATAGTTTAATGGTGCTTTTCAAAAACTTAGAAATTCAAGAGTTAACTGGCGATCAGTAAGCACATCATTGAACACAAAGTTTTGCAGGCCAACACTATTGCAAAGTAAATTGAAGTCATTAGAAATACCAAGTTGGTTCAATATAATGGGACAAGCCCACTTTATTTCCTTCACTTCTCGGTTCTTCATCCTCTCAAAGCGATAATTCCTGAACCGTATCTTGATGCGTTCTTGAGTGACAGCCCAAGAAGCGTTAGCATCGGCAAGAGCACGAGTTTGGCTCCTTGTGTTCATCATCTAAAATAATAAAGAAAGATAAAAATAAAACTTTTTGATCCAACAATAATAAGCATAACATATTGCTCATCATAGCACACCAAAGAATCCCCTCAAAATAATAATGTAGGCAAGAGAATCATGGCAATTAGTTCATAGTAGGTCTCACCCTAGATTAATAATGACGATAGATAAAAGATGAATTTGCAAAAAGTAATTGGAGGATCGGAGGATAAACATACCATAGATCACTTGCGTGCGAGGAAATCAAACCAAAATGAGTAGAGATCAAGATCTCTTGAGGTTTTGAGAGAGTTTGGAGGTAGAAGAGAGAAAAAGGATTGAAGTTTTTCAGGTTGGATGTACCTCCCGTGGCGTTTTTGTGGTCGGACGCAACTATACGGCTAGAATAATGTGTTCCCGCCGTATAGTTGGCCTGCTGTCAAAATTTTAGGGTTTCCACCTGGCGGAGCAGCTATACAGCCAGAACTGTACGGCCGGAACAATATGTGCCCGCCGTATAGTTGGTCATCAAACCTGATGTACCTAGAAAATAAATTATACGAAAGCATCGATATCTATATGACTGGAACTATACGGCCGGAATTTTTATTCCTGCCGTATAGTTTGTCGATGGCAAAAATATATATAGAGCCAGAACTATACTGCAGGAATTTTTATTCCCGCCGTATAGTTGGTCGTTAAACTCTCTGTAGCCATCAAAATTTTCTGTTTCTTTGAGAATTATTGCTTATTCTGAAACTTAGCGAACCACCTTGTTTTTGACAGAAAAAATTGTCGACCAACAACAGCATGTATAAAATAGGGTTTTTAGTACTACCAAACTTCTTCTCCTCAACTTGAGTGTTCTAGCACTCTCTATTAAACATAAACTTAAACTAAAACTTAAAAACTTTACTCAAACCTTTATTTCACATGAGTTGCCTCCCATGCAGCGCTCTTTTATGGTGAATAGCTTGACCTCAATGTTGCATACTTAGGCCAGATGAGTGGAACACCCACTCCAAAATAGTTGGCCTTCAAAGTGATGGCCTCCTTTTCATCATGTTTGGCTTTCTTATTCCTCTGGAAATGAATAACAAAAGGATCGCACAAAGGAAACTTAAGATTCATGTTCCCTTCAAGTAGATTAATCAAAGCCTTAACAGTTCTTAAGAAAGGATGGCCTAATATAATAGGAGCAGTAGCATCTTCGGGCATGTCAACAATAACAAAATCAATAAGAGAAGGACAACCTTTAATGTATACTAAAGTATTCTCCTTAATTCTTACGGCTTGTTTTAGGTAGAATCTGCAAGATGTAACTTTAACTCGGTGATTTGAAAAGATCCAAGATTTAACTTATTAAAAAGACTCTTTGGAATTGTTGAAACGCTTGCACCCAGATCACAAATTGTAGCTATCTCATTGGTCCCAATTTTAATCTTAATAGTAGGGTCAAATATATCATCAAGCTTAACAGGTAATTTTTTAGCATTTTTCTTGTATTATTATTCAAGCTCACATACCTTTATTGCTACCTGATTAATGAAGTGCTGATACATGGCTTCATAATCTCCTTCATTTACTAGAATCTTGATGTTGATCCTTTTTTACAAGATCTTCAACGGTGTAACTTGGTGAAGGAGCATTACTATAATCAAGTTCTTCAGGCTCCTCCCTTTGGATTCTCATCATCTTGAGGTCTTCAATAGGATTGGGGTCAGCTTTACCTACGAATTTAGCAAGAATGAGACTTTAACTCTCAGTTATCTTACCTAGTTGTGCCTCAACGATCCTCGTTCTTTCTTGGAGGGCCTACAAATCATTCCTCAAACTTATAGCTTGGTTAGATAATTTTCAAGCATAGCATCATGGTTCTCCGTTATTTTAACAAGGATATTGTTTTGCTCATTTTGTGAGTCTATAAAACACTTAAGTGTTTCTTGGATACTACAATTACTTGATCCCATATTATTATTAGAGTTACCTACAGGACTAGAATAGTGTTTTTGAAAATTAGGATTATAATTCTTTCCAAGAAGGGTTGTAATCATTACGAGCTATGAAGTCTAGTTCTTCAATATTAGTTTCCGGGATAGCTCTTACATGGGTTTCCTTACGTTTTACGGCTAATATGAGCTCATCCAGCTTATCATTAAGTTTTTCATTTTATTGTGGTGAGACAGAGTTCACCTTCTTCGTGTTTGATCTATCCACATGCCACTTGGCATGGTTGTCTTGCATATTGTCTAGCAGCTGCTATTCTTCGGTAATATGTTTACCCATAAATGTTCCTCTATTTGTAGTATCAAGCATAGACGTAGACACAGGATTAAGAGCATTATAAAATAAATGGAAAATTAGCCAATCTTCCATCCCATGACTAGGATAGTTTCTCATGCATTCTTTCATCCTCTCCCATGCAAGCGCTAGTGGCTCACGCTCTTCCTATCTAAAACAAGTAATATTAGATCTTAGTTGCATAATCTTTTTAGGTGGGAAAAAATTAGTCATAAATAAAAAAGTACATTCCACCCATGATGTAATAGTATTTCTAGGAAAATATAGCAACCATTCTCTTACTCTTCCTCTAAGAGAGAAAATAAATAAGCGCAATTTGACCGCATCGGGGTCAACATCTTTTATGCGCACCATATCACATATTTAAGTGAAAGTATTCAAGTGCATACATGCATCGTCAACAACAGAGCCTCCAAATTGATTCTATTGAACCAAACTTAAATAATGGGGCTTAATTTCATAGTCGTCATCAGCAATTGCTGGCCGAGTAATAGGAGTACGCAAATAATCATTGTTGGGAGTTGCAAACTACCGAAGCTTATTTTCAGCCATATTTCCTATGTTTTGGGTTTTCTTAAACATAGACTTATGATAATAAAAACAAGAATTTAAAAACTAACTATTTTTTTGGATTCTCAAATAAAGACTGAAAGCAAACTAACAAAATTAAAAACAAGAATTAAAACTAGCAAGGTTCCTACTAACCTCACAAGGGTAGCTATTTCTTCCCCAACAATGGCGCTAGAAAAAGGGTTAATACCTTTGATCCGGATAACGGATATAGTATAGCTCTTTTTCCCTAGTACACCTAGGTTTATCGAATCCTCGGGGAAGCAGAAAGCATAGTGAAGTTACTTTAATGGACCTTCGGGAGTTTTAGAATTCCTTTTTTTTACCAGACAAAGAGTTTGCATCTTTTGTTGTTGTCGATGATGGAGAGAGAGGGCCTAGGGATTTCGGTTTCACCTATAGCTGTGCAAAACATCTGATGGGAATAAAAGATAAAAAATAAAGTATGCATGTAATTGTTAAAGCAAGATAAATTATGTGTGGGCAATGCAACCATAATTGCTATTGCCTCTGCAACCTCTTATAGAAATAACCTACTAGTCTCATCCATAGAACAAAGAGAACTAATGATATGCATATTGACGTCACCATTAATCCCAAGTAAATCCTGCACATACAACCGTACTACCCCCTTGTATCACTGGGGTTCCCAACCTGCAGATTAGTCATTACTCTTACTCTCTATACCTGGCTCAATCCTCGAGGGTCTTAGGTACCTGACAAATCCTTAGAATGAGGAAAGATAGCATACAATAATCATCATGTCATACAAACTAATACATGATCCCATCTATGATAAATAATATGCACAAAAGCTACATGCTAGGCCGAATACCTTAGCCCAAGGAGAACTATTCACACATAGAGATGAGATCAAAGATCATAAACATTGTAATGGAAATCATGAGATTGATAGCAAATACTCTTACAATGTCACCAATCAAAGATGAGATCTACTATTACAAGTGGTGGAATATGGCTATGGTGGTGAAGGGTTTGGAGATTAGATCTAAGTCTATTCCTCCGGCGGCTCTTCGGTGTTGTGGATGGAGATCTGGGGGTGGCTGATGATTGAAAAGAGCTCTCTTTTTTTTGTCGCCTGAGGCCTCTTTATATAGGGGTGCCTTTACGAAAGTTGTTCTATTTGACCTAGTGGTGTCGATGGAATCTATACGACCAGAATTTTATTCCCGCCGTATAGTTGGTCGTTAACGCGTTTGTCTCCACTTCACGTCTCCTAGTTTCTTCGGGTTGTTGGAAATCTCGTATCTTTGACTTTAATGTAGTGATTCCCATCATCAAACGTCATTTTTAGCACAAGAAAAAATAGAAAGAAAGGATTACATACCCCTTTGGTCATTAGGCATTAGTGGCAGGGTTTAGAGAGATATTTCATCAAAAATATGAACAATATCCAGTTTAAATGGGGATGTAGATGGCTATATTTCAGAGCCATCACAGCTTGGTGACATGCAGGAGTAGAGAGAAGCGAGGGAGACCGTACGGGATAGAAATCGACCATGACTAAGGAGTAGGAGCTCTCCTTCTCCTAGAAAAATAGTGGCAGGGGCTCGGTAGGAGAGCGGTGGGGAGCAGACGGGAGTTCTGGGGGTGAAATGGAGGGGAAGGGTCGAGTGGGGTTCCTCTGGTCCATTTCAACCAATTGGGAGTGGTGTATGGTGGACCTTGTCCATGGACAGGCTTTGGAGGGGTGTGGCCTAGTCGTATAGAAGGCGAGAGGGAGCACGGAGGCGGCTGCTGTAGTACAATAGGTGAGAAAGGTTTGGCAATACATTTGTGCTCTCTCTTTATCATAGCTTCCAAGCACTAGGGGACAAGGCTAGGGTTTTTCTACAGTTAGAAGCAATAGTGTACTCGACCAGGGAGAGGGTGATTGTTGTGCAAGCTTGCTTGTCAAGGTTTTAAGGAGTTTGGATGTGGTTTAGTTCAAGTTTTGGTCAAAGTAGTTAAATTAGCCATTTTAATAATCATGGAGAGAAGTTCAAAATTTGATCTTTGTAGGGTGGGGAAATGATGCTGGTAGATAGATTAGATCATCATACATCTCCATGATTTATTTGTGATTTACTGGATGGTTTTTTATCCTTTTTACATCAGTTCTTCAATTAATGTCGATTATGTTTTGTGGATTTTATTTGAATAATTTGAATTGTACAAAGATGGTTTCTGGTTTGAGATGGTCCCAATTAGGAAATCACACTTTGGAGAATGTTCCCAAGATTTAATGAGGCATAGAAGTATTTAAAATAAATATTATCTTATTTCTGCCTTTTAAGAAAATAGGAAGAAATATTAAACTTATTCTAAAATATTTATTTTTGAAATGGGAAGATAGGGCATGATATAAAGGCATCAAATATGACTGAAATTGGAGAAGTGTTTTGCAAAAACCAAACTTTCCCTTATGTTGGCATTTTTGGAGGTTGTATTCATTAACATAAATTAATAGGTTTTGGGCGATGAAAATTATGGATAATATTTGATAAATCTTTATATCCAAGGTAGATGATGAACACAAGGTGCATCCATCATTTGGATCCTTGGGTTATCGCAATCCAATTTGATTTTGGATGAGACTATGTAATAGATAATCTAGGTTAAAGTTAATATTATGCCAACAAAACTTGGTTGGATCTTGGAGCTCAGAGCTCCCCTTGGGGCATGTGATATATGTATGGATAGACCAAGTTATTTAGATAACCATGGTATATAGGTTTGAGATTGATCACGATTGAGCTCTCCGAGGATTGGTTCCAAACTTTGAATAAAATAAGGGTGCCCAAACAGATTATCAACTAGCCTTCAAATCGATGTGGCTTTTGGAAACAAAAAGATTCAATTGAAACAAGTGAAGTAGGGATAGATATATATTAATTAGTAGAGTACAAAAATGCCAAGAGTTGGTCCAAAGAAGGTAGGATGGAGATGTGAGCTTCTGCTAAAGCGGGCTAGTTCATAAGATTTATAGAATACATTATTTTCTTCCCTACAAAACCATCAAGATCAAGTGTGTCGGAGGATGATATAACCAAGGGAAATAGTCGGTCTTGGTAGTCCTTATGATGGTCTATAATATGGTTAAAGTTCATTGCCAAAAATTCACAAGGGTTGGAAATGAGGGAGGCTCAAATATGTGACGGTTATAACAGTTTTCCAGACTTAGTCGTTTTTGGCAGATTTAGGGTTTTTGACTAGAATACAAGAGTTAAAGTTTTTAATTGGTTGCAGTGTTCCAAATAATCATCAAATGGATTATGTTGAAGTGTGGATTGAGTAGAGAGGATACATGCTTAGGGTTGGTTTTCCTTGACTTGGAAGCTTCTAAAGGGAATAAGTTTAGAGGTGATCTAGTTAAGGGGTTTTAGATGGTTACTTAGTGGCTAGAGATTAGATCAGGATTGGGAACTTTCTTAGGGATTGTAACCATGATTTAGCTTGATTATATAGGATGATATCCCATGGGATATCATTCTACTCCTAAGCAACAAGTAAAGCAGTAGATCAAGGCAATTCATCTTAGCAGATCAATGAAACTTATCTTCAAACAAAACAAATCTACTACCAGGGTTAAAATCAAGGCTACCTTGAGGTAAGGATGGGTATATTGAAAAGGGTTGGGTTTTGAAGTATATAAGAGTCCTTGATATTTCTACCAAGAGTGGAATTCAAAATCTTATAAAAGGTTTTGGAGAAACCTAGAGGTAAGAGTAGTGGAAAGTTCTATCTTGAAAACACAAGGAAATTATATTATATAGCTCTCCATGTGTTGGTAAATATAAGCTACTAAAATAGTTAAGGTTGTAAAGGTATCTTGGCTCAGGTTTTGAAATGCCAAAATATTTGGGAATATGTAAAAAGAGCTAAGATAGTTTTTGTTAACTGAGGGTAAGGTAAGGAGTATATCATCTGCTACACATCCAGATGTATAAGCACAAAAAACCAACAATAAAACACTACATCACAAGAAAACGTTTTTGTTCCCCATGATTTTTGCATTCTGGATAACTAATCAGTGTTGCTGAAATTGGAATGTTACAATCCTTCCTAGGGAAGCGGTTGAGACACACCACCATTGCGTGAAAGTTTAAAAGGAGGACAGTACCACAAGAGCACACCCAACACATCAGGTAGGTATGTGCTCATCTCCCACCCATAAGCAGCTCCAACATGCAATCCAGGTGTGGTCATCGAATGGGCGGATGTTACTAAGCACGAGGGAGAGAGACAGCGCACAAAAGCTACCTATTGAGGTCGACATAGAGGATAGTAATTTATATCCGAAGCATGAGCAATAAACAAGAGAAATACGCGAGAGCCATTTTCCCACGCAAACTGGACCCACTGCATGTGTAACACCCAACTTTTAGTAACCCTGATTAGTTGTCCATAATTCAAAAATCAAGGGGAACAAAATCTTTTTCTTGTTTAGTGATGCAGTGATTACTTGCCTATTGCCTATGCTTATGCAACTGAGGGTGTAGTAGAAGATATACCACTTCCACCTTCCCCTAGTTTATAAAAGCTACTTGACAAAACCATCTTGGCTTATATTACATATTCTCAAATGTTCTAGCATATCAAAACCTGATCCAAGATGCCCTTGCAATAACAATTATTCTCCTACCTTCTATTCACCAAATTATGGAGATCTATATGATATAATCTCCTTATGTTTTCAAGACAGAACTTCCAACTAGTCTTACCTCTAGATTTTTCCAAAAAAATTTATAAAAGTTTTCAATTCTCCTCTAGTAGAAGTACCAAGGACCTTAGCTTATTAAAAAACTCCAACCTCTTAAAAATATGCCTCTTTACCTCAAGCTAGGATTGATGGACCCTAGTAGTAGTTTGATTTTCTTGCTAGATGAATTGCCTTGATATGATGTTTGACTGGTTGATGTAGGAAGTAGAGTGATCTACCTTAGGAGCTAATCCCCTAGTATCAAGCTACACTAAGAATACCAACCCTAAGCAAGTTTTCCAAGCTTGATCTGACCCAAAGTCACTAGAGTGATCATCTAAATATCTTAACCAGGTCAATTTAGGTTTAATCCCTTCTAATAGTATCGAACTCAATGAAGGCCAACTCTAAGCATGTATCCCTTCTATTAAAGCTACACTTCAACCTAATCCACTTGATGAGGAGATTGGAACCTTGTATCCTCCCAAAATCATCTCCTCATGTATCCTAGTCAAAAAACCCCAAATCTGTCAAATATGACTAAGTCTGGAAATGTTATCAACCTCACCTCTTTGAGTCTCCCTATTTCTCAACCCCAAAAATGCACATGAACCATATTGTAAACCATTCTAAGTACCTCCAAGGTCCACTCTTGTACTTGATTAAATGATGCCTTGACCCACTTGTTCTTGATTGTTTTGTAGGGAAGAAAATAACCTTTTCTACAAATCTTACCAACATGCCTACTTTGGCAGAAGCTCACATCTCCATATTATCTCCCTTTGATAAAACTCTTTGCATGATTGTGCTCCACTATTTAATGTATATCCATGCATACTTCACTTGTTTCCATTCGGAGATCTGTTCTTCTAAAACCCACATGGTTTTGAAGGCTAAATAATAATCTACTTTGACATCGTTATTTTAGCAAAGTTTGGCATCAATTATTGGAGCACTCGTTCATGATCAAACCCAACCATCTATACCCTGGTTATCTACATCAGTTTTTCTATCTATACATCTAGACCATGATCCAAGGGGATCTCTAAGATCCTAAATCGAACAAGGTTTTGAGGGTACAAAAATATTAGTGCCCAATATCCTTTATTTCTTGTTTTTTCCAGAAGCAAGTTTTATTTTCAAAACCCAAGGTTTAAAATGATAGATACAATATGTGGACATAATCTACCTTGGAGATAAAATATATTTGATGTTTTCCATAATTATTTTGACCCAAAAACTATTTATTCCTTTTCTTTTACAAAAACCTCAAAACTCCCTGTATAAAAAAAGTTTGTTTTTCTACAAAGCACCTATGCATATTTTGGAAAAATTGAGGACTATATATTATACCCTATCTTACCACTCCAAAAATAATTATACCCTATAATTGAGGCCTACAATTGAGTATTAATAATTCTGTTTTGCCTATTTCTTTAAATGGCAAAAAGGGAAAACTAAATGTTTGAAAAACATCTATATGTTAATAAATCTTGGAAAAAATATGTAATGTGTGAAATGGTAATTAGGACCATATGAAACCAAAAACCAAACTTGTCCAATCCAAAAATTTGAAATAAAGACATCAAGACCATTTCAGCATGTTTTGAGAACTTCATAAAATATGGGGCTAAACACCTCTGAAAATCCCAAATAAATCCTGGACTTTTGCCTTGACCATATCTATCTGCGAGCATCATTACCTCATCTTGCCAGGATAAATAATTGAAACCTTCCTTAATGATCATCCATATGGCCAGAATTAAAATTCTTCTAAACCATGAGCTAAACCCCATTCAACATTCATAAAATCTTGCCAACCACTCCTCATAACAACCACACCTCATAACAACCACACTTCTTCTCTGGTCGACCACCCAATGTAGTAGGTTTTGTAGCAAACCCTAGCTACTTGAAGACCATTTTAGCACTTTTTGAAAACTTGATAAAATATGGGGCTAAACAACTCTTAAAAATCCCAAATAAATCCTGGAGTTTTTCCTTGTCACAATATATCTACGAGCATCATTACCTCATCTTACCAGGATAAAGAATTGAAACCTTCCTTAATGATCATCAATATGGCAAGAATTAATTTTTTTCTAAACCATGACCTAAACCCCATTCAACATTCATAAAATCTTGCCAACCACTCCTCACAGCAACCACACCTCTTCTCTGTTCAACCTCCCAATGTAGTAGGTTCTGTAGCAAACCCTAGCTACTTATCGTTTGTGTTTGGAAGCAAAGCAAGGGAAGGGACAAGCATAGCTTGAGTTCTTAATTCTTGCAGCAGCCCCCACTTCCCCTCGCCACTTGATGCACGACTAGAGCCCTCCACCTCACTCTCTCCACTCCCCTAGCTTTCCTATCCCTAGCAAGCACTCCCTCTAAGGTCTTCCATGGACAAAGTCCACAATGGACCAACCCACTTCGGTTTATAAGGATGGAGACCTACACAGTCTCCCACCACCCTCATTCGTATCCCCTACCTTTCCCTAGATCCTCCACTTTCTTCATAATAGGCTCCTCTCTCTAGAAAACCATAGAAGGGAAGAACTCCTCATTTCGGCCATTTTTGCGCTCCTGAACATGCGGTCGACCTAGACCCCTCCACCACCCTCATACTACTCCCCCAAACTATCGATCTCAACTCATAGGTGTGCAAGACATACCCATTCCTCTACAACCTAGAGAGAGAAGAAGAATACCTCGGATCTGAGCTTTTGGTATTTCCTACCCCTGTTCGGGACCACCTCCTCCCTAGATTTTCATACTCATATTGCATCCTCGACCAGATCTACATAAGCATCCCCTCCTTGATGTCCAGGAAAGCCGATAACCACCCCCACCATCAAGCTCTGATGTGGTCGCCATATCCACCTTCGCACGCAGAGCTTTTCAATGTCACAACCAACCATGTTACCCCTTGTTGGGCGTTGTGTGAGGATCTGCATTCCCTCATCACCTCTGCACCACTGGCGAAACACTTTGGGTGAACCACCACACCACCTAGAGCCCACTAGGGTTTCCTTCCTACCGTGCCGAACACGAGGAAGAATACCATGCCCCATTTATTGATCTCCGTTCTAATCGGACAGTCATGAGGGCTTGATACTGCTTCATCTCAGAAAACCGCTGACCAACGAGCCCTATCGTCCATGATTCCAACTCCCACCCCCATGTGCGATGATGCCCGTATGGGCTAGCATGGCCCAGTAAGCATCCCCTCTGGTCAGATCTAGACCAGTAAGCCCCGTTCCATTTTTCCTTTTCAACTTCACTATATATCTAATTAATTAACTGAGCACTTTAAATCAAGAACAAAATGTAAGAGGGAATGGACCCGAGCAAAATTTTAAGTTGTTATCTACAGTTTTTCCTATCATGTAGAGTAGCCCCAAGCCCAAAATAATTTCCTAATTTTCCGATATTAAATCTACCAACTAATGTCTATTTCAATCCATAAATCCCATAGATATTTTCACAAATCCAAATATGCTAAATCAAATTTCCTCTGGTAGATATTTCATGTACCTATCATTTTGCCTTGGGCTCATGACAAGTTGAGCTATGGTTCCACTTAAGTAAGAATAACAAAATAAATTATTATCTATCTTTAGAAAATCCTCTAGTTTAACATGTACACAAATTTGAGTTGATTCTACAAGTACAATTTATATAGAAAGGTATTTAAAATACCTACCATGTGTCTTTGGATTCATATCAAAAGCGTGTGTAGCTTAAATCTAGTGAAAAAGAAAATTTGTTTGCATAAATGACTTTGGGACTTCCCAAGGGCATTATGGTAATTATTATGGAGTGAATCCAAGTCTCAAAAATCATAAAATCAAATACCCATAAAAACCTCCAAAGATAAATTTATTTGAGATACAAAACTTTTCTAGAGTTTTATTCCATAAAACTAAGGTTTATTTCACTACAAAATCCATATAAAATTAAAGAAAAGTGCAAAAATAGTGAAATCACTTTTGGTGGACTTGTTATGTCAATACCTATATGATGATATCATTTGTTTACATTGATATCATGTATACTTGATCTCGATCTAAAATCCGTTATTAAATATCATTTGAACTTTAAATCACAAAAGAAGTTCCACAAATGCAAATAAAGTATTTCCAATTGCTATGAACTCAAGTCTCAAAACTTACTGAAGTGTGTTGGTGCCTTGGTCATTTTGTTGATGTACTGTACTGGTGTTTATATGCCTTGTGCTTATGGTGGCTTTTTTGTATTTGCATGTGTGACCCTTGGCGATGATGTGATTACAACGAAGTCAAGAAGAGAATATATTGGTTATTATTTTGGATTCCTAAGAAGAAGCCCAAGGACATATTGCAATATTGCTCGTCATGGGCAGGCCACCTACTTGCTCATAAGCCTTGTCCTACTACTTTACTTATGCATGTTTTATCTACCTATTTATGCAAAACTGCATTGTTTCACTATATTATGATATATTTTTTGGTAGTGGCTTGGCTCCTCCAAACCATTACCACCTTTGTACTACTAAGTATGACCCCCTTGGTCACACCTACTTGTCCATAGTATCCAAG
This sequence comes from Avena eriantha, assembly GCA_910589775.1. NCBI lineage: Eukaryota > Viridiplantae > Streptophyta > Magnoliopsida > Poales > Poaceae > Avena > Avena eriantha. Next base: position 327,975,665 of record OU342742.1, on the reverse strand, counting down.
TGGTGTATAGCACCCTACCCCCTTGGAGACCCTGTTTTAGCCAAAGAAAAACTATAGGATGGGAAGACCCTAGAAAAGATTACAAAATGTTTTATGGTAAAACCTTGGTGAGGTTTGACCTACCAAGAGGAGTTTTGAGAAAGTAAAAAGGTTTTTTTACAAATGATGCTGAAATGGAGAAGGAGGAAAAATGTTTATGAAAATGCACCATGTCCTTTACATCATTAGCTATAACAACTTAACCTGTGTAACCACATTACTCCTATATGGAAAGGGGATTGACTCAATGTTTGCTTACTCTAGTATAAGTTGCCTCGCAACTACTACAGGGGATTGCGCTCTCTCGAGGCTGGTTCTTCTCCTATAATGGTCCATGTGAAGCATCGACCAGGAGAAGAAACGAACTATTCGTGGGCAGCCAGGCATTTACTATGAGCCACCCATTGAAAACGTAGTCTTTGTGGAGTGTAAAAGGCTCTCCGATTGGTCCTCGGTACCGTATGCCCGGTATTAAGGGGAACAATTCATAGGGTAGGCTCTTGTACTGGAGTGGGCATCCTGAGGGTTTTGATAGGTTACTTTACCCATGATCCGTGTGCAATCAAGGAAGGGTACCCAGATGGTGTGTGTAAAGTGTACAACCTCTGCAGAGTGTAAATCTATTCGAGTAGCCGTTCCCACAGTTATGGATGGTTGGAAAAACTACTGTAGAGCGGTGCTAGTTTTGATTTCTAAAAAGGTTTTCAGAAAAGAAAGAGTTTTTCTAAAAAGGGTGATTTGGATAACCAGAGAGGAAGTGAGGTGATCTTGGAGGATAACGGAAGTTGGAGAGCCCGATCTAGTGAGGACCAGGAGATGAAATTGGGTGACCCAATCCTAGTAGTTTCCAAAACTTACAAATGTTTCCAATTTTTTTTATAGAAGTTTTCAACAAAGTTATGTAGATGCTATATCTATAATAGAAACTATTTTAGGAAAGAACCACTTATGGAGCCCTCCTACTACCACAACCATATTGCATTTCCATTTATTGTTATTATCTTAATGTGGTTTGCAAGAAAATTCGAAGTACTGGCTGTCATTGTCCTTAGCTATTAACTTGGTCAAATTCAAAAAGCAAGGTGAAGAAGAAGGTGACATTGACAACTATGCAAGCTAGGACGTTCTCCTAGTCAGTTGACTATAGGTTAAGACATGGCTCGGGCTCGATGTTGTACTAAAGCTCCGCTGATGATGATCGATGTAGCCATAATGGTAATGGAGGTATGACTTGTATCCGTTTAAGTAATTGATGTTTACTTTGATAATTGTCGGTTATGTGCCACTACAGACTAATCATGGGATCATGGTGATATGCATAATAGGGATTCTCGAAGGATTAATCCAGGGGCCCAAAGACTTGGTATCAGAGCCATCCAAACTGTAGGAGACCTTAGTTAGCATGGTCATTAAATAGGAAAAAAATCTTGGAAACACCATATTTTGAAAACTATTTGCTCGAAGCCTTTGGAAAAGTTCTACTTCTTATCTTCTCATAATTTAAATTATTTTGAAAATGGTATCTTCTATCTCTCGTCGAAAATTTCAAATATTCGGATTTCAAACAAATAGGACCTATAACCAGGTGAAGGCAGTGATAAACAGATAAAGAGAACAACCACCGGCAAACACAAGATACTCAAGATTGCCCTCCAAACAGAATCCCCATGACGAGAAGAAGAGAGTGTTGCAATACCAACAAGAGTCCAATCCTATGACGAAGGCTTCATATGCAAGGTAGTGACCCAGACCAGAACAATGATGGTACCTAGGGTTAAAAGTCCTAAGATTGGATTCCCTAATATTAGAAGTAGTTAACTCATTGGTCCCTGGAGTGGACAGTGTTTGCTTGTCTGGGTGCATAATGTGATGCCTGATTTGTATTTTTGTGTCTCTAGATTAGGAAGAATATTGTGACCCATCACTTTGTTCACCTTGTATGTATGTTCTGGCTCAATTAACCCATGTCCAATGTCTTGAGAATTGATACACCACCTAGTAACTCAGGCACCCCCGTTAGTTATTTATATCGACAGACGTACTAACATAGGGAATAGAACAAAGAGCAACCAAGAACTGAGGATTTCTATGAACCCGAGGTCCGGTGTCGTCTCATTATAACAACCTGAAGACTTCACCTCAGCAAGATGGCAAGATAATAGTACTTTGTCAAAATTCACTCCTCAAGACTTGTCACCAATGCTGCACGCCATTATTCACCCACTGACAATAGCAAGAATCTGGTTGAGGCCAGAAGTCTACCACTGAAGGGTCCCCACCATACACATGAAACCGCAAGACTTGCTAACCAAGGTGAGATGTGAAGACCTGACTCCAATAACCTTTGGCATATTAGAGTTTCCGACAACCCCAAAATGACTAACTATTTTATTTGACCCCTCCGCCTAAACTAATGGGAAGTTCCTCACTGAAGGCCAGAATACTCCGAAACCCCGAAGATAAGGATACATGAAGACGACGAGTCTACTCTTCCAACGAGCAGAAACAACACAAAGCAGTTAAGCAAAGACGGTTCCTCTGAACATGGATGCCTCTACTCCGACTGATGTTTAGCCAGAAGTGTCGCTAACCTCTAACCTGCCCAGAGTAAAACCCCTTGAAGCTTTGTTAAGAAACCACCTCGACAAGGTTTTCACAATAGGACTTCAGTCGAAGACCTAGGGAAATATAGCTTTCCTCTAGCATCACATCAACACTCCAAGACGGAAGATCTACATCATCCTTGAAGAACCTTAGCGAAGCTCTAAGGTAGAAATACTGCGTCTTCCCACTCACTTCTAGAGAACCACCCATCGGAAGATGCTTCAGGAAGAAACCCAATCTGATGTCCTCTTCCAAAGTTCAACTAGAGATTCCTCGGCTGGTAAATAAACCTCATCAACAACCATTAGACATATACTCAACCATTCTAGTACCCAAGAAACTTAGAATCAAACTAACAAGACTAAACTCCAACATGTATGAAGAAACCTAAAGAGACAACAATTGCTGAAGTTTTTACGAAGACCCACCTAAAGGACCTCCGATCCAGTAACCCCCCGTTAGTTTTTAAATGTTACAAGGTCTGTGAATTCAAGAAGCTTAGAATCAAGCCGACAACAGTCCCCTCCAACGTGTATGAAGCAACCTAAAGAGACAACAATTACTGAATATTTTACAAAGCCCCTTTGCTACTTCAGCTAAAGACCCACCTGAAGGACCTCCGATCTAGTAACCCCCCCCCCCCCCGCCTCAGTTTGAAATATTTAGAAGGTCCACGAATTCAATGTGTCCGATAGTCTAAGTACGAATAAAGTAGCACACGAGCCTCGTAAGACTAAGTTTGCAAATGTCATCTGAAGGTTGCAACTCCATATGGAAGAGGTCGATATTCATGTAACATCCTCTAACGACTCAAAGAAGGAAGAACCTGCATTATCTCTAAGCTACCTTGGTTTAACCCTAAGGGGGAAAGACTGTGTATTCCCACCAAAGTAAGAGTAACCATCCATCAGAGACAACCTCAGGAGTGTTGACCCTAATTCATTGAATAGGATGCGGTAAGACCCTAAGAATGATGTCGTGGATCCTTGTAGAAAAGACATCAAGCTACATATTCTACCCTTAGAGGTGACTTCTCGAAGTTCCAATTAGAGCTAGTTCACCCAGCGTAAGCCTCAAGGTATCTAGTCCAAAAATAGAAGAAGATCAATCATTGTAATCAGATCTAGAACCTTCTCAACTCTTCGTGCACCCAAGAAGATCGAAGTTTAAACCTACCGACATAGTAGCCACTTTGAAATACGCAGCTAGTAGGTTAGTACGCTTGGGACACATAGTACTACCCCCGACTCAAAATCCCCTAACCCTACTCTTTTAAAGGAGGGAAGGTCTGTAACACCCCACTTTCGGTAACCCTAATTAGTTGTCCAGAATGCAAAAGTCAGGGGAAACAAAAAAAATTCTTGTTTAGTGATGCATTGATTGCTTTCCTGGTGCTTGTGATTATGCAACCGAAGGTGTAGTAGAAGATATACCCCTCCACCTTCCCTGAGTTTACAAAATCTACTTAACAAAACCTAAAGGTATTTTGGAAAAAAGCAAAGCTAAACAAAAGTTACATCAATACAAACACATGTGAAGGTAATGAATTTACTATCTAGGAGTTATTTACAAGGTGAAACTTGTGGGATAGAGGGGTGACATTCACATGCAGAGATGCGGCTTTCTTTTTCAAGTTTGGCCATTTATTTCTTTTTCGTGATATTTTTATTCAATAGATAGTCCAACATACCACTCATGTCCACTTTATTGTTTTGCATCCCAGGTTATTTATAATTTATTGTTTTGCATCCCAGGTTATTTATAATTTATTGAATAATAGTAGGAGAGTATCTATATCCATCCATTAGGCGAAATTTTCTGATACAAATATTTGTTTTTGCCTAGAACATGGACTTCCCTATAAAAAATTAGCTACGACTACAACCCGGGTAGAATGTGTCCTTCCATATTAGTTTACCAAAGAGATTGGTGCACCTTCTAGCATCCATATATAGTCTAGTTTCATCTTTGATTCAGATGATTAGGTTGTTGGCCGTCTACTCCTTCTTTTCAAAAACAAAAACCTCCTATTTCTTTCCTTCCATAGCTACCAACAGATTAGTACTTGTAAAGGTTACTACCATATAGGTCGAACAAAATTAGCTACAACTTCAACCCACGTAAAATGTATTCCTCCATATTGGTCTACCGAAGGCATTGGTGCACCTGCTAGCGTCCATATATAGTCCAGCTTCATCTTTAGATGATTAGGTAGTTGACTGTGTTCTCTTTGTTTGCAAAAACAAAAATCACCTTTTTCTTTCCTTCCGCCATATCTTTGAACAAACCAATACTTGCAAAGATTACTGCCATATAATTCGAACCAGGCACAAAAGAGAAAATAAAACTGCAAAATTCTAGCACTGCACCTTGAACTCATAAGTTGAACACCCAAGTTCTTCGATGAAAGCTTTAGACAACCAGTTATATCGAAGTCAAGTCGGTCGACCCTGCTTAAGGGAAGCAGTACAATCAGCAAAAAAAATATCCGTTAACCACAAGCACTGAAGATTATGGAAAACATGATACAATATGATGTGCATAACTCTGTATCTTCTTAAATTTATATAAAAAAGGCAAAATTGAAAAAAACCAATGCAACATACGTGCGTTCAAGAGGATCATACAGATAAATCAAAACTAACTTGGACCAATGCTGCGTTCTCCCAGCATCAATCCGTCTGTAGGATTGGATGACCCTGTCATTGAGGAGCAGCACCAGTCATTGCTGGCGATTTGTAGTTGTCAACACCCAGATTTTTAATCCAAGATGCCTGTTATGCCATACATCGCAATCCTAGGATTACCATTTTTGCGAGACATAACAGATTGGATATCACATTACATCATCCATTACAAACCATAATAAGGTTTTACACAAATAAAGGATCTTATGATCCCGACTTAATACAATCAAGCAGCGGAATAATAAAGCGAAGTAGTGGGCTCCATCTTCAGGGTCACAGGCAATGCTAACGATGGTATATGATCCTAGTTGTCATAGCCGTCCTACTATCCAACTTCTTGATAGTCCTGCCCATAGTCTGGCCACAGGAATAGCCAGGGACAAAGCCATGAGTACTCTTTAAGTACTCGCAAACTATCACTTAACAAGTAAGATAGTTCTAGTAGGAATACTAAGCTCTAGGTTTATTTGCAAAAGCTAGATTTATCTTAAGCTGAGTTCAGAAGTAAAGAAAGCTAAGTTAATGTTCTAAAATCACCTAAGTGGGAACTTAGTTCTTATAGTCACAACTCTGTTGTGGTCAAGTAAAAGTCACCATTCATTTCATAAGTCATTTTGAAAACATGTGACGACGAAACAGTATGGCCACTCCAACTGTCCATGACCACGGACACGGATATTCGAATAGTTTGACACTCTGTAGAGGTGGTACACTTTCACCACAAAATTCGATACATCCATCAGGGATAACCCTGAATCAATCATACTTAGTATGCGGATAATCAATCATATCCTTTCAATTACACACTCTAGTATTGGCACCTCCCCTATGAGCTTGGCCTCCCAGCCATGGCCATCTGCCATCCTGGGCACTGCATAGGTGAACACATATCAAGAGGTAGCCTCAGCTCAAACCTCTCCCATGAGGGAACCCATACTAATGCATATAAACATCCGGCTAAGCCCTACCAATTCAGGTATGGTGGTTGTACGATAAAATTGGAATGGTATCGCATCCGAACCCAACCATTAGTTTTTGTAAAAGGTCTAAGGCTCATGCCTCAACATTTTCATCATCAAACCATTTGTGTTTCTCAACACATGTCAAAACATTTCAATAGAATGACTCATCATTCCAAGGTTTTCATAATCATTTTCACCAAGTATTCCAATCTAAAGTGATCAAGTTTTATCCTTAGCACTAGCTGCTAAGGTTAAGAGTGTTCACTAATGAGGGGTGCTAATCTTCAATCTCATGCCACAGAATGACATCTAAGTGTAACTAGATAGGCCTAGTTTTATACTCTTTATGCTATCTATACTAAAAGTAAAAAACTTTGGTAAAGCTTGCAAGTAAAACTTGGGATTGGTATAATTAAAATGTTATAATAAAAGCATGCCTAATGCATCTGGCTTAAGTTATCTTGCAAGGGTCTATCTTGGTTAGTAGTGATGGCTTGCCTTGATTGGTTCAGTGATTGAAGTTTTCTTCGTCTTCTTCGGGTTAGAACTCCTCCTCCTCGTAGACTTGGTCGGTACTATCATCTATAAAGAAATACAGGATACACAATCACCAAACAATACTTAACTAAGTCTATTTAGCACACTAAGGCTCACACTTGATGATCTCGTATCATCACAATCATCACATGAAATAAAGAACTAGTGGTATTCATTTTATTATAGAAACGTAATTTCTACTCATTTAAATTAATTAAGATTTAATATTCTCCAATTAGAATATGGGATCATGTGACATATGTAATAACCACATATTCTAATACATGGTAATGTGATTTAAAAGGTTGATCACATTTTATAAAGTTTGAGATTACTATTCAATAAATTTAAAGGGACTGGAAATGCCCTAATAGCATTCTTTTGGTACTAGTCCAATGTCACTGCATGCAAACCTAAATATTTTTACATATTTAGATAGATATTATCAAATTTGATTTTTGAGAGTTGGAATCAACTCAAAAGCTATTATGGTTAATTTTTGAAAAATGTTTGAAGTTGCAAAATTCTGTGTTTTGTTATTTTTTCTATAGATTATCTCTACCACCAAATGATTTAAAACCAACGGGCTTGGATAGATATTTTAATTTACTTTCTAGAAAAATTAGAATCATGCAATTTGGTTAAGTGAAACTCTGTGAATTGATTTTTGAATAAGGGGACAGAAACTAGTTTAAACTAAAATGGAAAAATGATATTTGAATTTCCAGGCCAGCGCGGGAAACTAAATGGGCCGGCCCAATGGTGCTCCGTGGCGCAGCGGGCTGCTGACAGCACGGACCCACTTGTTAGCGAAACATCTAACACGAAACAGTATTAGCTAATCTGGACCATGCGATTCTATTCTTATACATCGGCCAAGCGTCATCGTCGACGACAAATAGCTCCGGCGAGGAACTAGACCTAGCGTGGCGGTGGGGGTATCACGGGGCTCACCTGGGCTCCAGCTAGGGTCGGCGACAGGGGCAAACGACGTGGTAGACGATGGCGAGGCGAGGCACGGTCACGGCGAAGCTTGGGGTGGTCGAAATCGACGACGCCCTTCTCCTTCCAGCAGCGGCGGGCTCCGGTGATATTCCGGCGCGGTGGTGCTCGCATTGCTCCGGGAAGAAGTGGGGAAGGTCAGTGTGGAGTGGGGAGTTGAATGGTGTGAGGAAGACTGAGCGGTGCGGCGGTGAGCTCGACGGTGGTGTCGCCACAGGCTACTATCGGCATGGGCGAGGGCGTAGGATGGTGCGGTGTCTCCTGGCGGTTCTCACGGACTTAATGGCATGGTGTGGGGAGGCTTGGTTTGGTCTAGCGCGTGCGACACTCTGATCGGAGGCAGTGGTGTTTGCGATGACGTGCGGCAGCTACGGGTCACGCGGTGGCGAACGGGGGTGTCTGCCGGTGTGGCGTGATCATTGTGAGGCTGCGCGTGCGTGGTGAGGGAAAGGCACGAGATGGTCGGGCACGGCGCTCTGGCGCGCTCTGGACATGGGGCAGAGGCACGGTGCGGCGACTAGGGTGGTCTAGGGCTTGGCTTCGATCGTGGGGTGGACAGGGGGTGGCGGTAGAAGCTCGCGTGTCTAGTGCGCGTCTTGGGCGAGGCTGGCTTAGCTCCTGGCATGCTGCCCACTGTCGGCCGGCGACGACCAAGAACTGGCAGCGCTCCACTGTGCAAAGGGTGGAGGGGGTGCTGGTTTGGGCTGGGTTAGACTCGCAGGAGACCAGGGGAGTGAAGGGGAGGTCAATTGGTCGAGGTTTACTGTGGAAAACAATGAAGTTAGGCAGAAGCTTAATCTGGGTAACCTGATGCTTGATGAAACGGCCGCATGAAGTTTATTTTTGAATTCTTGATTCAAATTTTTTGAGTTATCTTATATTAAGCTTGAGAGACTAGGTTTGCTTGGATAGGTCAAGGTGAATTCATTTGAGGGGTTTTTGAGAAAGTGTGATCTTAGCACCTACACTTGATTCAATTTTCAAATGTCCTTTAAATGGATTTGCTAGATGTTTTTGTAAGTTTTTAAAGGGGGTCTTGGTACACTTTTACTTGGTCTAACAAGGGGTGAAAAGAAGTAGAAATGTTTCTGTTGGAAATTTTCTTCTAGGAACACCTAAAGTGACCTAGTGGTTTAAAATGATCAAAATGACCATTTGATTCCTTTTGCTTTGATTTTCTTTGTAATTGTCCTAGATGATGTAGTATTCATCTTTAAACCATTTCACATCATTTGTAGCAATCAAGCATGGCATTTACAAACAATGACACATTAATGCAAAACTAACATGCACTCATATTCATTTTGTTAATAAAAGTTTTTATTAACCCCAAATTGGTTTTTCTTAATAATTTTTTTTGATTTAATAACCTTGATTAAAGTTTTGGGATGTTATAGTTGTCATATGAGAAAGGTGCGGGGAGAAGTGGGTTGTCATCCTCGTCATGGAGCTTCAGGTCATCATCCTCATGAAGGAGCTCCAGGCCACCATGGGGGAGCAGGTGAGCGGCGGGGACAGGGCAAGTTCACTGTAGCCATGGAGACATTTTCTCCAACCGATGGTCTGAGATCGTGTGTCAGGGCTAAGAGGTCGGGGAACTCTTGTGGGGGGAAATACAACGACCAGGTTTGCTAAAACTTTTATATAAGGCATGCTTCATGATGATCTAAACAATAGACTTGGGTTAAATTTTAGACCAAATTAACTTTCAAGTGGAGCAATACATATGATGACCTGAACTGTAGTTTATGGTACGACCCAACAGATAAATGTGGATCGTAGAATTATTTTATTCATTGAATAGTTGATGAACTGACATTGAGTGAGCCGATATTCAGTTGGGCTTTAAAGGATGCTACAATAGTGACAGTTTTGGTGTCTATGCTTTCTCCTCTTGTTTGACAGGAATAGTTTCAACATTCCACAAAGATGTGGGAGGAGCATGACTAACTCTTTGGAAGTTGCAATAGAACATGACACGGCTGATAGGCCAGTCTATGTGTTTTTTTGTGTGGAAAATGTGGGTTGCATCTGAAATTTTCCTACTGTAGGTAGTTTCAACTAATATCAGTTGATAAAACTCATTGTGAATTTATTCATCAAGCAAAGAAACAAGATCTACAAAATGAAAATTTCAATTAATGAGCCAATCCGTAGTTTTTCTGATAAGTTCACCAAGTAGTTAGCTACATGAGCCCAGCCAATCTTTTTCTTATTGCCCATTGATTTTCCATTATTAATAATTTTCACTTGATTATATCCACATAGAGATCATTGACCAAAACTGAAAGCCTACATAGATTAGAAAAAAATAGGAAACTTGGATGGAAGAATAGGGGCAGGCGTTAGGAGGTTCTCCGCTTCGATGCAGGTAGGCAGCGCCCGGAGGGACGACCGAACATAGCCACTCGCGGAAGGACAGTCGAGTGGTATGGGAATGGCGGACCTCGACGCCAGCAATAGGTGGGTGCGGCGTGGCGAGCCGCAGGAGGTCGTGAAGGATAGGGAAGAGACGGGGCTTCGTGCGAGGGGAGGCAAGAGCGCCTTTTTTGGCCACAACCGTGCGACTTTAGGGGCCGCGGAATCGGGATTTTCCTCTGCCATATAAGTGCGTCTAACATAGTAAATTGCTAAGTCCACACCGGACAATAGATTAGGCTAAATCGGGACGTTAACTTGTGTTTAGTGGGTCTGATCTTGCGGTCATAGTTGGTCTGTGTGGGTTGTGGGGTACATTTAGAGAAGTTTATGTTGGCTTCTTTATAAGTAGTATAGTAAAGATAAAGCTTTTTCTTGGCTATAGTCCTTGCCCAATCATACTATAAAAAGTTGGGAAGATTACATCCAAGAATTTATGCAAAGATATTACTCATTTACTAAAATCATGCAGATCAAGCGCGACATTGCAAATTTCTTCTAAAGAGTTGGAGAAAACTTTTATCAAACATGGAAAATATTTTATGGGGTGATCATGAAAGTCCCAAATCATGGCTTTAAGGAGAACCTAATTATCCAATACTTTTATAATGAGATTTCTCATGAATCAAACGAAATGATTGATTTAACTGCAGCTGGAGCTATTACTAACCTAACGCTACCCGAGTGCATTAAGATTTTCGAGGTAAGATCCTTCAATGATGAACAATACAACCTCGTTGAGGACATCAAACAAAGAAATGGTATGTTTCATATACCCTAGGTACTTATGCCTGAAGTTAAAAAGTCCATGGAAGAAAAAGAAATTGCAGCAGAGCTTATTAAAGAAAGTAAAGTGGATGTTTTCCAAACTTTTTTTGTAGAGGATGAAATTAATGTTGCAACAGAAAAGTTTAAACATGAGCCGAGCCAGTTCCGTGAAAAATACTATAAACGTTTACTGATTCAAGTGAAAAGCATAAAGTAATTAACTATTTTTTATTTTCTAGGACATGCCACTAGGCCCCTGATAAATATTTAAGTATGGTTAAACCCAATATGATGAGATAGCTGAAACTCAAGCTTTGATTTTAAGCAAAAATAATTATAATCAAAATATTGTTGCTACTAATATTGTCACTAGATGTGGTACAGAGACACATGAACCTCAGGGGCCATCGTGGTTTCAAGAAGAGTATGCCAAGAAAGCAAAGGAAACTCAAGAAATAAGTCAACAAGAAGAGGACATTGTCGATACACAAGATGATATTGATTATGAAGCTCAAATGAAAGAAAAAGTAGCTTCAGATAATGATAAAGAAGAGGAAGAGGCAGAAGACAAAGAGAAATAATATTATTCATATGCCGAATCTATTGATACAAGAGAAGAAGTTGAACTTAGACAGGAACATGAAGAGAAAGTATCACCTCGGGTGAAAAGCAAGATGAGAAGCAAAATCCAGAAACAAATAAGAAGACTAAAAAATATGCTAAACCAACAGTCAAGGTAAAAGAAAAGGTAACACCAACAAAAAAGAAAAGTTCTTATCATAATCGTGTTTAGTATGAACCAGATAAGACTGGTTATGACTCATTTACCGAGGCTTTGAGTAATATTCATTTATAATTTCCTTTGGGTGATGCAATTGAAGTTCCTACTTATATAAATTCACGCAAGACATTATTAATAGAAAGAAAAAGGTAACAAGCTGCCAGCTAAGCTTGGGGATCCAGGTATACCAACTATCTCTTATGCTATTGGAAAAACTATCATTCTTAATGCTCTTTGTGATTTAGGTGCAAGTATTACTATCATGCGTTATTAACTTTTTAAGAAACTAAATCTAGGAGATTACTCTCCTACTTCAATTACTTTGCAAATGGCTAATAAGACCACTAAACAACTTTGTGTATGATCGAAGATGTTTTACTTAGAATTGATCAACATGGTATACCCACTGATTTCATTAACTTGATGTTCCTACAGATGACAAACTTTCAATCATCCTTGGAAGACCTTATCTCACTACAGGAGCTAATGTGGATTGCTCTAGCGAGAAAATTGTTTTCAATATTTATGATGATCAGATTGTTCATTATTTTTCTCGGAAGCAAGAACACTGTGAAAAATATATACCACATCCTAAGAGTGTTCAAGTGCTAAGTACACTCGATGAAGGGAAACACAAGGTACGTGCTACAAACTTAGATGCCAATTAGCCAAAACTAACCTTTTTGAATAAAATTCTCAATGGGAATCAACCCATTGATGAAATAAATTACTTTAGTTATTTTCTTGTTTTAATTTTTAGTTATTCTAATAAAAACTTTAGCCATAATGTGCAGGGAAAGTAGAACGCTATGAATCAAGGTTTAAAGTTTGAAAGAAAGAGGTGGAAATTTAAATAACAAGAAGAAGGCAGAGACTATAATGAGCAACAGTACGGATAGAGCTACCCGTACCACGCGCCCGTACCATGTAGCATCCCAATTGTCTAATAATTATAATTTTACTTGCCTAGTCTATATATTGTTGCTTCCTACATGTCATTTATTGCATCATCATTATATCATGCTCATGTCACCATGCGACCTTGCATTTAAGCATCATATAAAAAACCCTCTATTTGGTTCTTATCACATATGGATCATATATTGTATTTGCTTATTGATATATTGTAGTTGCTTCTTGATAAACTGATTCATGCCCAAGTTGAGTTGTGGACATATCTCTTTTGCAACCCCATCACATTCCTTGTCACCACCTTATAATCCGACCATCCAAACTATATATGGCCATTTGCATTTCTTTTGGCTTTTGTCTAGCTCGTATGTAATAAGATGGATCCACTTCAAAATCTCCATGCTTCTATAATGAACCTGTCTTGTTTTCACAAGGTGGAATAGGGAAGTCTACATGGACACCTTTGCATGATATGTGGATTATAATCTTTTCTTTGTTCTTTAGATGGTCTTGTTGAACTATGGGCTTATTTAAATTATGGTAAATTCATGAGACACTATTGGTACAGACACACAATAGCTTGGACACTCCCATTCAAACATGACCACCATTTAAGTAAGCCATGTGAAGTTGGAAGAGGTTCGACTAAATATTTTGTTGGTTTAAATCAATCAGTGAACTCGCATAAATCATAAGCCCATTAAAAGATCTAATTGTTTTCACAACTAGATGAATGCATGGCACATGCAAGGTTTGCAACCCCCTTCTTCCTCTAATTTTCTTTGGTGTTGTTTATTCAAATCTTTGGAGCTAGGATTTAGAAGTCGAAACAAATTCAACTTAATGTTCTCCATCCCTCGGTGGTTTTTACAAAAGGGGGGCCCTTCTTGTTGAATGTGGGGTGCCAATTTTTTAAAATACCAATGTTTTGATTAATTCCATCACTGATTTTGTTTGCCAATATTTCTGTATTCTCGTATAATTCCCAGATTAGTTCATGAACATATATTTTCTATTCTACTAATGCCTCTTGTGTCCATTTAAGTGGTAACATCCTCTGTTTAAAATCCCCGAAAATAATTCAAAATAATGGTTATTTGAAAGAAACCAAAACAAAACAAACAAATAAAAGAAAACAAATGAATTAAGAAGAGAGAGGACATAACGAACATCCCAGCAGGGAAGCATCCAACCGCAGCGGCCCAAAAAGCAGAGCCACACCGGGTCCCTCTCAAAGTTCCTCTTGGACCGGCCCATCAGCCTCGTCGCCCATCCTGTACCCCTTCATTAGAAGAAAGACATGGCATCTTGTTTGACTTCCTCCCGTCCGCCTCCTCCCTCTGCTCTGCTAACGGGACGAAGTAGGTGAGCATCAACCATCATCTGCGTGACCAACCACCACTCTCGCCCCCGTCTTATCCTCATGCCTTGCATCTCTCCTCTCGAACCCTAGTTCCTCCCACATCTCGGGCTGCAGCCGGCTCCATCTGCCCACCTTGATTTTATCCCCCTAACCAAAACCACCCGAGACCTTCACCATGTTCTTTGGGTTGACCAAGACCTCGCCAGGGGTACCCCCAAGCTTAGTTGGCTATGAAAACTGAACCGCACCGCCTTCCTCATCGTCCTCGCCGAAGATTGGAGTCGGAGCTGCCGTGTACTTCCTTCCTCCGCCTGGGACACCCCCCTTGCCGTTGCTGCGTACCTCGCGACCACTCTCTTCCATAGTCACCATCTCACCACCGTCTACGTCCGCCTTGCCGTAGACCCTAGGTGAACCCTCCCATTGATCTGCTTCGCTCCCCTTTGTCCTCTCCGGGTACCACCATCGCTTCCCGAGCCTGCGCCAGTCGCCAAGCCGTTCGTAGTTCCCTGCTTGCTTACAAAAGCTACAGTAGCGTGTGCATCTTTCATCGCAGCTGAAGTCGGCCAGATCCCGACCTCTTCAGTCCTTCTCTGGTGATCCTAAGCACTCCTAGTTTTTCATGGAGGTGCCATCTAAGGTGCTAGCTAGCCCACGTTCCAAGATCCTAACCTCGCCAGCAGGCACAACCCACTCGTCAGTGTCTCAGGCTAGGTGAGCGCATGTACAAAAAGTTCCAAAAACTTTTCCTAACAAATAAAATTCTAGAAAATGGATAAATACAAAATAATTCGTATAATTTTATATAATTTGAATTTAGAAAAATTTCCAAAATTAAATTCGAATCAAATTTGAACATGAATTCATCCATATTTTCAAATTTTCCTAGGTTTGACCCTAACTAGTCAAACCTTTGACTTTTTACCCCTTTTTAATATAATTTGATTTAAATATTGTTTTTAATCCATAAATTCAAATAAAACATATGATATATAACGAAACACATATTAAATTATGTGACAGAAGTTAGGAAATTTCAGCTTCAATTCCATGTGTCAAATTATGGTCGGAAATACCAAAACACACATATATAGCTAGGAAATTTCAGGTTCAATTCCACATTGCACATGTTTCACCAGTGTCATAGAAGTTAAGTTGCATCATAGAATCCACTAGAGTTTGGGTGTGGTCATGTTGATATCAATGTGGTATATATTATTGGAAAATAACACATGCAATGTGTGTGGTCATCATGTGGTCTATCAACAATGACCCTGGTGGCCATATCAATAATGTGGACTAGGAAAAGAAGACATCATTCCAAAATATGACTCTAGGAGAGATCCATGGTCGTCATAGATACATAGTAGGAATTAATCAATAAAGGAGCTTCCACATTGCATGCATGGTTACACTAGTGTGACACAAGTTGTGCATCATCATAGAATAATACACTTGAGTATATGCATGTGTGCGGTGGTCATGTGTACATGTAGCTAGAGATATCATTATGGTTTTGGAAAAGAACAGTGTACATATTTGCAATGTAGTCATGTGAGATGGATCAGTGACTCTAGCTAGTGGACAGTGTGTACTGGTTTATTAGGAAAAGAACACACATCATGCAATGATGTCTCTAGGGGATCTATGCATGTGTCAAATTAAACCATGTGTGTGTACATGTGGGGGGTGGGTGTGATGTGTGTGTGTACATGTGTGTGTGTTTACATGTGTGTGTGTACATGTGTGTGTGTGTGGGGGTGTGGGTGTGATGTGTGATATGTGTGTGTGTACTGTGTGACAGAAGTTTTTTGCATCACAGAATCCACTAGTGTGTGTGGTAATGTAGATATATATCAATGTGCAATGCAGTCATGTGTGGATCAATGACACCTATAGCAGTTTGGATATCAATGTGGTTTATTTAGGAAAAGAACACATGCAATGACTCTAGGGGTTCCATGTGTACAACCATGGACACAGAGACCAAACACATAGGAAAATCATAGCTTCCACACAGTGCATGTTCCACCAGTGTCACATAAATTGCATCATAGTGTGTGTGGTCATATGTAGATATCAATGTGTGTGGTATTATTGGAAAAGAACACACATGCAATGTGGTCATCATGGTGTGGATCTATCAATGACTTTGGTGGCCATATCAATGTGGGTTAGGAAAAGAACACATGCATGCAATATGACTCTATAGGAGAGATATTCCATATGGGTCATAGAGACCAACAACACATAGGAATTAATGAAGGAGCCTTCCACATTTTGCATGCATGCATGCATGGACTAGTGTGACAAAAGTTGTGCATCATCACAGAAGCCACTTGAGTATATGCATGTATGTGGTCATGCATATATGTAGAGAGATATATATCATCATCTTGTGTTGTTTTTAAAAAGAACAATGTACATATATATACAATGTGTGGTCATGTGATGGGATCAGTGGTTGTAGTGGATATATATCTGTGTGTACTGGTTTAGGAAAAGAACAAACATCATGCAATGTCTCTAGGGGATCCATGTGTATTAAACCATGCATGCTCACATGCATAGACCAAAACACATAGGAAAGCAACATATTGCATGTTGCACCAGTGTGAAAAAAGTTGCATCACAGAATCTAGTGTGTGTGTGGTCATGTAGATATGTGGTTTTGGAAAAGAACACATGCAATGTGGTCATGTGTGGATCAATGAAGCTATCAGTGTGGATATATATCAATGTGGTTTAGGAAAGAACACATGCAATGACTCTAGGGGTTCCATGTGTACATCCATGGTCACAGACACCAAACACATAGGAAAAGCAGCTTCCACACGTTCCATGTTGAACCAGTGTGACATAAGTTGCATCATCATGTATGTGTGGTCATGTAGATATATCAAAATGTGGTATTATTGGAAAAGAACACACACATGCAATGGTCATCATGTTGATCTATATCAACAATAATGCAATATGGAAAATAACACACATGCATGCAATATGACTCTAGGAGAGATCAATATGGTCATATAGAGACTAAAAACACATAGGAATTAAAATAAAGGAGATTCCACACATTGCATGCATGGTTTCTCCATCATCACAGAATCCACTTGAGTAGTATTTGCATGTGTGGTCATGTATATATATATGTGTATAGATATCATTGTGGTTTTGGAAAAGAACATTGTACATATATGCAATGTGGTCATGTAAATGTGGACTAGTGACTCTAGTGGATATATATTAGTGTGTAGGTTCAGCAAAAGAACACACTACATCATGCAGTGTCTCTAGGGGATCCATGTGTCAAATTAAAAACCATGCATGGTCACAGAGACCAAAAACACATAAGAAAAGCAGCTTCCACATTGCATGTTGCACCAGTGATAGAAGGTTCATGGATCACAGAATAATCCAGTGTGTGTGTGTACATGTGTGTGTGGGTGGGTGTGGATGTGATGTGTGATATGTGTGTGTGTGTCTGTGTGTTATTGTCTCCCATACTTATGAATCCAATATTTCCATACACCTAAATATTTTAATACCGAGTTAC
Source organism: Avena eriantha (assembly GCA_910589775.1). Lineage (NCBI taxonomy): Eukaryota > Viridiplantae > Streptophyta > Magnoliopsida > Poales > Poaceae > Avena > Avena eriantha. The sequence continues at coordinate 327,958,033 of OU342742.1, read as the reverse complement.
TCTCTAGATTCCAGTCTTCGCTGAGAACAGCTGGTGAACGATGGGATGCCCAATGCGGAAAGAATTCTTGAGCAGGGATTTCAAAGATGGTTCAAGGACCATGTTAGTTTCCTTTTGCATTTATCTCTGTTCTTCATATATAGCATTTCAAGTGCATGATTTGACCATATTGTATTTCTGATGTGGTACATACAGATCATGGAAAAGCGATAGGAGAATCGAGGATGTGTGGATGAAGAGCTTTTTGCATTGGCTTGTTGCCCAGACTTCTGAGTAAGAACATATTCAGCTTGTATTGTGGATGGTGTTCGGTTCCTCACCGCTGATCTTGAGAAGGGCAAGAAAACACAAAACAGTGGAGTAATGACTGAAGGTTGTCACTTGGAGAAGGATATCCATTTTTATGGTGTCCTCAAGGATATCAAGGTGCTGTACTTTAACTCTGATTTGGAACACCAACGATTAGTTGTGCTATTCCACTGCGATTGGTATCATCTTGAGGGCCACAAGGATACTGAGATGGTATATGATAAACTCTTCTAGAGTGTCAACATTACCAATTTTTGGTACAAATATGATAGTTACATCTTGGAAACCTAGGCTACCGTAGTGTTCTACGTGCCAGACACAGCCAAGGGAAAAAACTGGTGGGTGGTTCAACAAATAGTTCAAATACATAAGTTTGATGTTGCCGAAGGAGAGGAGGAGGAGGAGGGGTGCGTACTGATGTAGCATACCAACAGTTTGTAGGATTTGACAATGAGATTGTATCTAAGGCTCTGCCTTTCAGGAAACATCGACCCTTTGTCAACAGAGGCCGCATCATAGATGCATCAGTGTTTGATCGTATTAGAGGCAAAAGGAAAACTGCTGAAGATGAGGAAGTTGACAGTGAGCCTGAAGTAGATGACACCATTGAGGAGTACAGCAGTGACAAAGAAGATGAAGTACAAGATGATACAGACGAAGAGTAGTTCCATCTTATGGTGGTGGAGTGTTGGATGATTTGTGTTGCATGCTTGAACTGATGGATGTGTGCATGCGTGTGTTGAACTGATGATCATGTGTGCATGCTTTGTGGTGCATGCTTGAACTAATGGTTATGTGCATGCCTGTGTTGCATGCTTTGTGTTGAACTAATGGTTGTGTGCATGCCTTTGAACTGATCAATATGATTTTCCTTTAGTTCATGGAATTAATAGTTATTCATTTGGAAAATTATCCAAAACATTGTGTTGTTATTCTATCTGTCAAACTTTGCTGAACAAAAGCTCTTTTGTTGGTAGAAAAATTGTGCTGATATTCAGTCCGTGTGGGACCCATTCGTCAGCCTACCAGACGATGCCAGTGTGAACCAAAACCGCTCATGCATTGGACCCACCTGTCATAGCAGGTAGAAAAAAACTCTCTCCCCTCCATGCTACTCCCAAATCCCGCACCACTTCCCCCAAATCCATACTAGAGAAAACCCTCTCCCCTCCCCGTGGACGACAAAATCCTGGCGACGATGGTGGCAGCGGAGACTGCAAACGGCATCAAATCTCCGTTAACTGGCCGACGATATGGTCGCCTCCTCGTTCTAGTTCGACACATCGCCTCCTTGTTCTAGGACACCGCATCGTTGTTGCTATTTAATTAGTTCGAGTTTGATGTGTCACCTCCTTATTCTATGGCAGCGCGTATGTACTCACATCTAGTGCTTCGCACGTCGACGTTGCTGCTTACGACAAGGCTCAATCTAATTCACGGGAAGCGTCCTTTGGTTTACTCACAGAATTTGATTCTTGTAATAATTGAATAATTAGAATTGTATTCTAACTTAATTCTTGTATTTACTCTTTGGGGTAGGTACGATGAAGACCAGGGAGATGCATGAGTAGGTTCTAAAATTGATGCTACGGTCACTACTACTATATATGTCATAAATCTAAACATTCTAATTAGTGCAATGTCTAATTTAGGCTACAAAGGATGTTGTCGTCATCGATGTCTCATCTGCTAGTGATGTGATGAAACCTGTTTCTATAGTTTTTCGCAAGATGAAAGCTAAGATAGCAAAGCGAAGAGCTAAAGCTTGTATGAAGAGATTTAGAGTAGTCAAGAAACCGAGGATCCTTATTCCTAGAGGTGTGGCATTATATACATGTTTTGCTACATTTATATATAAAGATACAGGTTATTAGTTTCTAATATTTTTTTTCTAGGTCCAAGTATGACGGGAGTTGAGGAATTCATTGATCACTGCGTGTTTGGAAACAATTTGGAATTGACTTCTGACCAAGTTGCTTCCCTCAAAGTGTTAGTTAAACGACACAAGCTATCTATACCATACTATGTGTGCAAGATGAACAAGTCAAATGTCATCCGTGGGAAGGCCAAAATGGTTAAAATTTGACATTTCAATATTTAAATTTTATTTTGCACAGTGAACTCTAGCCAACAAATAATATTATTCTTCTCCTATAGTACTTTTCAGCTAGCTATAGCCATGCAAACCTCAACCGCTATCCCCCAAAGGTGTTACCACTCGCATGCCCCTACAAGACCACTTTTGAGCATGTTAACCTCTTCGAAGGCATGAACAATGTTGCCTAGATGACAAGAGGCTAGTCTAATGTTCATAAACTCGCTGGAATAAGGGAGGGCAATGTGTGCATCTTCACCTTTTTAAGTGAGGGGCTACATGGCTCATGGATTGTGTTAATGTTCTGTAGTCAGGCCAAAAAGTATCTGATTGTTTATGCTATGTGTTGCATGAACCATTAATGTAATATGTTGTTAGTGAACTTGTAGTGGTAAGGAACTTGTTGTTAACCCGGTGCTATACATGCTAAGTAATATTATCTCCATATGGTATGTATATATTTTGGTTGATTGTGTTCATGTTGTTGCTTTCCTGTGATTGAGAGATGATATGTAATATACAAAATAATGTTGTAGGTCAGCACAAAACCAATGGACAGATGCATCAGTTGCAAGTTAGTTCTGAAAAAGATTGGTTGATGGTTCGATTCCGTCTACCTGCACGAAATGTTTTTCTATTATTTAATTTCTATCAAACACACAGACAGCTGGGGCCGGCGAAAAACGTCACAAAGCAGTGTTGAACCCATAACTACCGTGAGATACACTACATATGTACCGTCGAGAGCGAGCTGACATGTGGGGTTGAATCACGGAGGAGAGGGTCGATGGAAAAAAAAGATTTGAACATGTGCGGTGACGAAATTCACGACGAATTTGGCACCAGAAGAAATGGCAAACTAGGCTTCAGGGCCTGGGACGAAATATGCGACGAATTTGCCAAGATGATAACAAGGAACATCATGGATAACTGGGCTAGAGAGGCTTGGAGCTCGTTGTGATGAAACGTTCTAGAACGTCAGGAATCCACGACGTTTTTAGGTCGCGTCATTAAAAAAACGTCACGGATCGTCCAGATTCTTGTAGTGAACTCTTTCTTAGCAAGAGTTCTATTTGATTCCTGAGCCTCACACTTGTTCGTATCTCTTAATTTCGCTAACAAGTATGGGCTGTCTCAGAGTTCTCTACCCATAGAGCTGCTAGTACAATCGCCAGGAGCTGAGATGCATACCACCTTGATAAGCCATGGGAACCAAATTGAAATTGGCGACCACTCATTCCTTGTTTCTCTCATTATAGTCGGCAACTCTGACATCGACGTCATCTTGGGCATGGATTGGTTAAATGACAACAAAGCTATGATCGATTGTGCCGAAAACTCTATTTCTCTTTAAATTCCTAATGGCTTCATAATCTACTCTCCAAAGAATACACCTTCAATTCAACTCCTCTCATTGAGCTCCTCGAAAAATCTTACTCCTTTTAGATATGTAAGCCATACTTCGTGGTATGCAACTTTCCAATCTCTTTCTTGAAAACTATCAGAATCATTCGAAGGAACACTCCGTCAGATTCTTGTAGTCACAAAACAAAAGACTCACAAAAAGTCTATCGAATTTTGCAAGGTGCTAGTTTGTATTATTCCACCGAAGAAGCTACATGAGAACTTGAAGATTTCTTTTCCTAGGAATCTCGGGGCGATATTGTTGTTTAGTGGGGGAGAGTTGTAGCATCCCAATTGTATAACAATTTTAATGCTACTTGCCTAGTCTATATATTGCTACTTCCTACATGTCATTTATTACATCATCATTATATCATGCTCATGTCACCATGCCACTTTGCATTTGAGCATCATATAAAAACCCCTCTATTTGGTTTTTATCCAATATGCATCATGTATTGTATTTTCTTCTTGATATATTGTAGTTTCTTCTTGATAAATTGCTTCATGCGCTAGTTGAGTTGTGGGCATATCTCTTTTGCAACACCATCACCTTCCTTTTCACCACCTTATAATTCCACCATCCAAACTATATATGGGCCTTTGAATTTGTTTGGGATTTTGTCTAGCTGACATGTAATAAGATGGGTCCAATTCTAAATCTACATGCTTCCGTAATGAACCTCTCTTGTTTTCACTAGGTGGAATTGGGAAGTCTACATGGCAACCTTTCCATGATATGTAGAGTATAATATTTTCTTTCTTCTTTAGATGGTTTTGTTGAACAATGCGCTTATTTGAATTATGGTGAATGCATAAGACAAGTGTGGTACACACACTCAATAGCTTGGCCACTCCCATTCAAACACGCCCACCATTTAAGTAAGCCATGTGAAGTTGGAGGAGGTTCCACTAATTATTTTGTTGGTTTAAATCAATAAGTGAGCTTGCATAAATCAAAAGCCCATTAAAAGATCTAGTTGTTTTCACAACTAGATGAATGCATGGCACATGCAAGGTTTGTAACCCCCTTCTTTTTTATGATTCTCTTTGGTGTTGTTTATTCAAATCTTTTGAGCTATGATTTAAAAGTCCAAACAAATTCAACTTAATCTTCTCCATCCTTCAGTGGTTTGTACAAAATGGGGCCCCTTCTTGTTTAATGTGGGGTGCCATTATTATTATTTTTAAATACAAATGTTTTGATTAATTCCATCCGTAATTTTGATTGCCAATATTTTTTAATTCTCGTATCATGCCCAGATTGATTCATGAACATATCTTTTCTATTCTGCTACTCCCTCTTGCCTCCATTTAAGTGCTAACATCCTCTGTTAAAAATCCCTAAAAAGAATTCAAAAGAAAGGTTATTTGAAAGAAACCAAAATAAAACAAACAAATAAAAGAAAACTAATGAATTAAGAAGAGAGAGGACATACCTGGTAGCCCAGTAGGGAATAATCCAACCGGGTCCCTCTCAACGTTCCTCTTGGACCGGCCCATCAGCCTCATCGCCCCAGCCTGTACCCCTTTGTCAGAAGAAAGACACGACATCCTGTTTGTCTTCCTCCTATCTGCTTCTTCCTCTGCTTTGCTATCAGCACGGAGTAGGCGAGCATCAACCATCCTGCGTCACCAACCACCACTGGTGCCCCTTCTTATCGACATGCCTTTCATCTCTCGTCTCGAACCCTAGTTCCCCCCACATCTCGCGCCGTAGCCGGCCTCCACCTGCCCACCTTGATTTTCTCCCTCGTCCAAAACCACCCGAGAGCCTCACCCTATTCTTCAGGTTGACCAAGACCTGGCTAGGGTCATGCCCAAGCTTAGCTGGATGTGGTAACGAAACCACTCTCCCTTCCTCATAGTCTTTGCTGAAGATCCGAGCCGGAGCTGCCGTGTACTTCCTTACCTCCGCTTGGGACACCCCCTCACTGTTGTTGTGTACCTCGTCGCCGCGCTCTCCTGCAGTCACCTTCTCACTGCCGTCTACGTCCGCCTTGCCACCAACCTCAGGTGAGCCCTCCCCTAGATCTTTATCGCTCCCCTTTGTCCTCTCAGGGTACCACTGTTGCTTCCTGCGTCTTGGCCAGCCGCCAAGTTGCTCGCCATTCCCTTCTCGCCCGCAAAAACTGTTGTAGCGTCTGCATCTTTCATCGCCTCTGAAGTCAGCCAGATCTCGGCCTCGCTCCTCCTTCTCCGGTGAACCTAAGCACTCCTAGTTCTTCATGGAGGTGCCATCTATGCTGCTAGCTAGCCCACACTCCAAGATTAGCACTAGAACCCTGAGAATCATCTTTTGAATATTGTCCTCATGATCCGCGCTTGTCTATTTTTGTCCCTGTCAGTTTCGACAGATACAACACTTGCATCTCGCTATGTTCCCCGGTGTTTCCCCGTTGCTACTGACCGCCTCTGGTGGCACTACAAGAAATGTGTTAACTGGTGACCTTTTCTTAACGACCTTGGTTTTTTTGGTCATTGATCTATGACCAGGCCATTTGGGAGGGTCCAAACCCTGAAAAACTATGACCTTTTATGTCAGGAAGGTCATAACTTGCTTGCTCCAATAGGTCCTAACCTAGACATCACTGGTCTATGAACTTATTTTTGGGCTGACTACAACCAATTTAAATGGTCATGAGTGCTATTCATGATTACTGAAAAAGATGGATGGCCAGGTCAGCAAGTTGATGGATGTGTCGCATCCATGTGTCAAATTTTGTTGTTGTGTCTACATATATGTCATTCACAATATTTCAAGTTTGCTATTTTCTAGGATACTATGTCATATAAAACGATGCAACACGAAGGTTTTCCATTTTACGATTTCTTTGAAGTACTGACGCCGATTTTAACACGCGGGCAAAACGGCGGGAGTGACCTTTCTCGTCTAGGGCCCGTGTCTTGCTAAAAGTTTTGTGGATCTCTATTAAAATAGAATATTGTTAACCCTAAAAATGATTTTTAGAAAAAAAACATGAGCATTAAATCATGTACCTACAGTTCAAATCTGACCCACTTCCTATCGAATCAGCATGAATTTGTCTTTTTCACGAGGGGTGGACGAAAAGATTTCAAATACCTTAGTTGAGACATTTTTCATGGAATGTGGTCTAATATTTTTGAAAAATGGGATGGTAACATTATGAATACCATTGGTAGGTTCTTCACGAAATACGCATTTTTTACTATGGATGAATGTCAATCCATGGACACTTTTCTCAACCAATCAGAACACAGTATACCTAATGCCACATATCAGCGTCCTGGAAACGATCTTGATGGTCGATATCATCTCAATCCAACAGACTAAAATCCCACCCCACCCCGCCAATTAGGTCACTCCCGCCCCCATTGAATTTGCCTCATCCAGAGTTCTAGACCCACCTAGTACCGCACACACGAGAATATCATTTTGCGGCCCGAAAGTTGGGTCGCCCAAGCAATGCGGTACCTAAGTTCCCTGAAATCAGCCGCGATAACTACAGTTGGTGTGCCAAATACTCAGAGGGTATTTTTTAGCACGAATTCAACTTTATGTTTCAATACAAAAAATCAGGCTAACGGCCGTCAAGTTAGGGCCACTGTCAGTTCTCGCCGTTATGTCTCTCATGTCGCTCCCGTCGCTTAGGTGTCAATTAGGCTTGCGGCGTTGGCGCATGCATCCATTACGCATCTTCTTCTTACCTGAAGCGGCAATCTGTGGGGCGTCGCAGCCATGGTGCGGAGCTGGGACATGGATGAACCTGCTCGGACCAGCTCTGCTCCCTATATGCTTGCAGCGTTGGCGCCTGCTTCCATTACGCGTCTTCTTCCCCGGAAGGGAAATCTGTGGTAGCGGCCATGGCGCAGAATTGGGACGTGACGAAGCTGCTCGACCCCACTCTCTTCCCCATCCCGAGTCGGAGCTCACCCTCACCATGGACGCACCCATGGCACGGTGCGGGGACGAGAATTGGTTCCCGGTGAGATCTATCACCATGTTGACCATGCTCGGTTTTGTTTTCCTCCTCTAGAATCCGAGCTCGCCGTCGCCGTGGTTGCACCCGCACCAAGTCTTCCACCTCAGCTGAGGTCTCTGTGGTAGGTCAAGTTCTACCATGTTGTGCTTGTAAGGGTTCTATTCTGTATGCATCAAGAATAATTGTAACAATGGCCTGAAAATCTTGGGGAGATATCACATATCGGAAGTATATGACGATTGCATTGAGTTCACCGACCCCTGGGCTGAATTCTGTGCTAAAAATAGAATTTGCCTTGATGATCTGCTCGTCGACTAGGTCAAGGTGATGAGGCACTATATCAAGCTAATTATTGAGGTGGTCACCGGTCTGGCAGAGGAAACAAGAGGATGCGGAAGACGACAACGACGAGCCGCACGAGGAGGACGAAGACGAGAGCGTTGGTTCTGTAATGTCGGTTGTAATAAATCATCAGAATTTAAATTTCAAGAATACATGCTCAGAAACTTTTGTGTTGTTGTATGTTAAACTAGCAAATCTCTTTTGTTCAAATCTCTTGGGCTGTACCAACTTCATTGTGTATAATTATGAAATATAAAATATAAATGATTTCTCTCAATTTCTTGCATAGAAAAATGCACAGCTAATTTTATATTCTCGCAGGAACTGGCCCAACTTGTTGAACCGGCGGCACTGCCACAATCTCCATGTAACCACGGTGAGTTCTCGAACCGAAAGTTGCAGTTACCATGTTTCTTCTGCAGTCATTCCTCTTCCTCAGTCATTCCTCTGCAGTTTTTCCTAGGCGCTTCTTCTTCCTCTGTTCTGGAACCGTCGGTTCATCTTCTTCTTCCTCTCGCAGGAAGTTCCTTGCAGGCATTTCCTTTCACCCACTTCCTTGCAGGCATGGACGATGGGAAACATACAACAGAGACCCACTTGGTCCCTGCCCATGGCACCACGACTTTGACAGTGGTGTACACAAATGATGAAGCGACTGTGGAGACAACTCTCGCCAGGTTTGAGCAATTGCTTGAGAAAGAGAAGCACAAGTTTGTGGAGCTAGACTTGGAGTACACCCGTGCAAATAAGTTAAAAAATCCTCCACAAGAGATCGCTGTCGTGCAAATTGCCATACATGAGGAGGTTCTCATTTACCACTTCTGCAGGTATGTGAAATTTAAATTTGAGATCACCACTTCTGCTTCCCTTGTTCCCTTACATCCCTAAAACCATCTAAGTGCAGGAGTAAACCAACTGACATGCATTGTCCGGCTCTGTTCGAGTTCTTGTGTAGAAAAGGGATAACTTTCACTACCGTGGATATCACAAATGACACAATTATGCTTTCTCGTGCGTTGATAAAAACTCCAGATGGGCACCACATAGACATCCAAAATCTGTACAAGATCAAACCATACACAGCGAAGGATGGCATGGGTGATCTGGCAGTGGAAATCATCGATAAATCCTATGAAAAACTGAAGAAATTGAAGCGACTCGATCACGACTACTGGGAGTGGAAGCCGATAAGCCAGGTGCGCCTCGAGTATGCAGCTAGAGAGTCCTACATTGCATACGAGTTGTACAGTAAGCTCATTACCATGAAAGATGGGATGGTTAAGGCGGGGTTTTTCACGAGAGAGCTATACCCTGGTTGCAAGCTAGCCCACAAGAAGAAGCGCGAGGAGGACAGAAAGTGCTTTCAGGACGAGCAGGGATCTTGGGACAGTGGCGACATCAAGCAGTTGAAGGGGAAGCAAGTCAAGGACGACAACAAGTGGTGGTGATACATTATGTGTTTGAACTAGATTTTAGTTTCTAGTTTATTATGTGTTTGATACATTTAGTTACTTCAATACAAAATTTCGACCAATTTAACTTGTTGATGTATTTTTTGACAATTATAATATAATCGAGCACTAGAAATATTTACTAGTGTGCATCAGCATGATCTGTAAATATAATTGAATACTAGAAACTTTAAGGCACTCCATATAAAGGAGTAGATTAATATAGAAGGTTCAGCAGAGACACCACGGATATATTGTCTTACATGCCACTCACAGCTAATAATTAACTAGAACAAAATAAAAGCAGGGGCGACAGCAGGAGGCCTTGACACAGAGACACCTAGTAGGGCATGGGAATTAGCAGGAGGCAGGGACAATCTACTAGATGGGATACAGGCCAGCCCTGACATAATCCTGGAGGAATTTGCCAAAGGATGCGTGCCGCGCCAAGGTAATCGGCCTATGGCTTCTGCTTCCCCCTGTGGCAATGCCATCCTCGTGCTGGATCATGTTGTCGAGGTCCATGTTGATTGCTCTGCCACAGAATGGGAAAAACAGTTTCCCCCTATGGTGGAAACGGATTAGCCCACACCGTGACCACCTCAGCACGTAGCGACTCTTGTTGTCCCTAGATACCTTGCTGTCGTCCACTTAGAACTCAGACATATGATTGAATTGTATTACAACTCAAGAAATTGATATGTAATCGTACAAAACAATATTCAGGGATATACATAGTCAGGTACAAATACAATCCTAAATATTGTAATTATAAATAAAAAACCAAACAATTGATCTTCAGGTACATGTTAAAATTACTTATGATCAAAATCATTCATATACATATGCATCATACCAATTATTAAAAGATCAGAAACAAATCAAGGATCATATATGTAGTTCCATATGAGAATAAATCAAGGGCCTCATAATTTGTGTCAGAGATGGAGTTGGAGAACCAAAGTACCAACAACACAACCTATATTGTTTGTGTGCATTGCTTCCTCCGGCTCACCAACCCATCCCTAAAACGTGACACCATCCTATGTTTCTCCCCTTGAACTCTTTTGGGGCAAATTTCAATCATCGGCCTCGGTGACAAACTGAAATGTAATTCTTGTACACTATAAATGCATGGAATAGATAATTCAAATATCATAGTTCTATGAATGTAGAATAAAGATTGCGGCCTCATAAGTTTCTACGGCCTCATAAGTTTCTACAGGTATGGCGTAAGCAAACCAAGTAACAACTGCACAGCTAATATTGATCTTGTACATGGCCCCAGGTTCGCTAACTCATCCCTGAAAAAATCTGACACCAATGTGTATGCCTCTCTTTGGGGAAAATTTGAATCGTTGGCCACAATAAGAAATTGAAATGTAATCGTAGAAAACAATATTCAGGGATATACATAGTCAGGTACAAAAACTAGCCTAAATGTTGTAATTATAAATAAAAACCAAACAATTAATCTTCAGGTACATGTTAAAATTACTTATGATCAAAACCATTCATATACATATGCATCATACCAATCATTAAAAGATCAGAAACAAATCAAGGATCATATATGTAGTTCCATATGAGAATAAATCAAGGGCCACATAATTTGTTTCAAAGATGGAGTTGGAGAACCAAAGTACCAACAATACAACCTATATTGTTTGTGTGCATTACTGCCTCAGGCTCACCAACCCATCCCTAAAACTCGACACCATCATACGTGTCTCCCCTTGAACTCTTTTGGGGAAAATTTCAATCATCGGCCTCGGTGACAAACTAAAATGTAATTCTTATACACTATGAATGCATGGAATAGATAATTCAAATATTATAGTTCTATGAATGTAGAATAAAGATTGCAGCCTCATAAGTTTCTACAGGGATGGCTTAAGCGAACCAAGTAACAATTGCACAGCTTATATTGATCTTGTACATGGCCCTAGGTTCGCTAACTCATCCCTGGAAAAATCTGACACCAATGTATCTGCCTCTCTTTGGGGCAAATCTGAATAATTGGCCACAATATGAAATTGAAATGTAACCGTACAAAACAATATTCAGGGATATACATATGGAGCATACAACGCATTCATAGATCAGAAACAATACAAAGATTATATATATAGGTTCCATATGAGAAAAAAAATTAGGGCCTCATTTTTTTTAGAGATGGACTCGGGGAACCAAAATACCAACAGCACAACCTATATTGTTTATGTGCATTGCTGCCTCAGGTTCACTAACCATCCCTAAGAAAACAACACCATCAGATGCCCTTGCACTATTCTGGGGAAAAATTGAATCATGTGATAGGCATGTTCTGTATCGAAATCAACACTCAACTAGCAAACTCAACTAGATGGCAGATGAGAAGATTGGGGTTTTGTGACTACATGGTAGATGCATCAATCGACCGTTTGAACCATATATATACTACCCTACTTCAAGAGCAAAAGAATTTGTACACGATTGAGAAAATCCTATGTATGAACAGTGAAAACTGTGGCCGCGACTAGAGAAGCTAGCAATGTAGTACCTCGGACTCCTCATCAGGGACCTCCTCCTCGAACTCGTCATTCTACGCGATGGCGTCGAAGATTTCTTGGACGGCGATGGGGTCGTTGATGTGGAGCACCAGATTGCCTCCGCCTGCTGCATGCCCCCCATCCAGATCTACCGCTGGCACAACGACGTTGTCGGCCACCTGCTGCTCGGCGGCGACGACTACTACATGCTGCTCGGCGGCGACGGCTACTGGCTGGACACATGAGCTCGCACCCTCGACGCCACAGCGACGAGCTGCATTCGTACCCGAAGAATACGCCTCCGCCTGCTTGGCGACGACTGAGCCATCTGCTATTGCGCCTTCAATTGGCTTCACCTCCGGCTCGTCTCCATGCGTACGATTCATGGCGCACCAAGGGAAGGAGGTAGTGCAAGCGAGGGAGCTTCGATGCGCACGGTAGATGTAGATTTGTGTCTTGGGAGTAGACAGACTGGGGGAAAATGACACGAGCACATGAAAGAAGAAGGTCGAGGGGGCTTATAAACACCGGACCGTTCGTAGTCCTTGAGTGGACACATGTGGTGGGCGGGGGGCTACCATGATCTCTACCTTTTTTTTGGGTTCCCTTTTTTTGAAACAGCCACGATCTCCACTTTAGAGGTGCATTGAAAACACGCTCATGGCAGACCTCGATTCCACTGCATGCAAGTGACGCGGAACCAATTTCTAGCAACGTTAGATATACTCGAGGGGGGCCCTTGACTCATGGAAGTTACTAGTGGTAGGGCCTAGTTGGAAGTGAGATTGAGAACGCTGCATAAAAATGGGATATGTCTTATTAAAATCAAGTGGCAATAAATTGCAGCGTCCCGTCAACACTGTGCACTCGATGACCCTGTTGCCCTGTGCATGTGTTGTAGTAGCAGTAGTAAGCTTTTCAGACTTGATTAAACGTGACATGACCGCTCGACGACTTTTTCCATGGACGGCATCGTGTTCCTTCTTGTAGAGGGAGACATCAAGATGGGGCCTCGTCAAGATGGTAGCTCGTTAACTGGCAGTTTGAAAGAGTGCCCTTTTCCTCTCTCGCTAAATAGATATGTTTCATTTTTCCCAAATTGGTAGCAAATCTAGAGAAGATTCTCTCTTTGATAATTCGTTCCCTTTTGGACCTCTTTTTGCCTCCGATCAGGTAGCAAATCTAGAGCACCAGGCAGAATACATTCATTCAGAAAACAAAACAAATGTATATATCGATATGCGCAGCCAAATAGGATATAGCGATATAAAGTAGGTTGCTTAACGAGGTTCGATGCATTCAGCCAGAAATAGGATATAGCTAGAAAGAAGTTGCTTAGCAGCAGCAGTCGCCCCAGCTGCAGGCACATCCTGCAAGCGCCCGCGCCTCCGCCTCCTCCTCCTCCCTCTAGCGCTTCCTCCACTTTTTGCTGCCCAGTCCGTTGATCTTGGGGGCCTTGGGCCTGATTGGAGGGATGCGACCCTCTTTGATGGCCAACCGCTAGAGGTTTCGGAGGTGAATACCAAGAGCTATGTAGGTGTTGATGTTCACGGTCTCGCGCTCGCCGCCTTTGTGGATGCCCGAGCCCGTGGCCTCTGCATGCTTCATTAAGGAGAAGAAGTCGGTGCCGCCGGTGCGACTCGCACAGCAGTAGGCGATCTCCTTGGGGAAGGGGCAGCGCCAGGGGCCGCCCTTGAAGAAGGCGTCGTACTGGCCGGCCCATAGCCTCCTCAGCACCTGACGAGTCTTGGTGTGTAGCATCCCATCTGTCTAACATCTGTAATGCTACATGGTCTAATAATAATATGCTAAATTCCTACATATAATTGTTGCATCATAATCATATCATGCTCATGTCATCATGCCACATTGCATTTGAGCATCATATAAAACCCTTTTTATTTGGTTTTTGTCTCATATGCATTTATCAATTGTATTTGGTTCTTAATAAAATGTATTTGCTTCTTGATGAATTGCTCATGCCCAAGTTGGGTTGGGGGCATCTCTCTTTTAACTCCACCACCCCATAATTCCACCATCCAAACTATATGTGGGCTTTTGCACTTCTTTTCCTCTTGTCTAGCTCACATATATTTAAGATGGATCCACTTCTACTTCCACATGCTCGCATATATGCATCATGTTGTTTTCACAATATTGATATGTGGAGAGCCACATGGCCACCTTTGTATGCTATGTGAGTAGAATGCCTTACCAAGCATCCATATGGTTTGTTTTTGAATGTATGCTCATGTTGGAATATATTGAGTCTAGTTATGCATCTAGTGGGACACACACACTAGCATGTCCAATTTATATTCACATGTGAGCATATTTCATCTACTCCACATGGAACACCCACTCTATTCCTTTTGGTTTGGCCTTAATCCCATATTTTTAAGCATGTGAGAATAAATGCCCATATGCTATCTAGTTGTTCTCACATCTAGTAATTGTGGCATTTCCTTGCTTTGCATGGCCCATGCAACACCTCATCTCCATTTGTTTCTTTTTCTTCTATTTGAAATTGTGAAGGTGTAGTTTTTCTTGAACTCTCTTGCAAGCTTATGCTTTTATCAATGAAGCATCTCCCCTAAAATCCTCCCTTTCATCCAACACCCCTAATCTCTCTTCCCACCACCCTCAACACCCCCATGCATGTGACCTTGTGAGAGCATGCTCTACTTGGCCCTAGCCCTAACCCCTCCTTTCCTCCTAACCTTGGCTAAGCTTACCCTAACCTTCCTTTCTACCCTAAACCGCCACCACCCACCTGGTCCCTGTTTTCCCTCCCCTTGCCACCTTGGCTCGACCCAACCATGCATGCCGAGCCACCTTGCTGGTCTAGCCTGGCCGAACCACCCCTCCCCCTCACCTTTTCCTCTCGATCCTTGCTGTCCAAGAAGCCCCGAGCCCCACCTGCACCGTGTGACCATCTGGCCCCAGCTGCCGCACCCCCACAGGCCTCCCCAGCCCATGTCGATCATGTGAGAGGAGGAGAAAAGGGGTAGACGCA
This sequence comes from Avena eriantha, assembly GCA_910589775.1. Lineage (NCBI taxonomy): Eukaryota > Viridiplantae > Streptophyta > Magnoliopsida > Poales > Poaceae > Avena > Avena eriantha. The sequence goes on along the minus strand of OU342742.1, from coordinate 327,942,920 downwards.
TTTTGCAACCCGGCTACCCTTGTGCCATACCTCCCCTCTATCCTTATATACTCCCTCCCCTGCCTGGCTGCACCCTCCAGATCTCCCCAGGGCTCAGCCCTCTCTACCTCTGAGCGCCCCTTCCCCCCGCTGCTGTCCACCGTTACCCCGTAGGAAGCTCGGCCACCTTCGGTTCCCTAGGGCTAGAGAGAAGGAGGCGAGGAGTTGGGCGTTGAGGAAGAACCAGTCGAGTCCCAGCACCGCCCCTGTACCCGGAGTCAAGGAGGAGAAGGCCTGGACCCGTTGCACCCCACCGATGCCGACAAAACCCTAGGCCCACCGTGCGCCAGCGTCGCCGTCATCTTCCTATGCCCCGACCCGATCCAACGCCGCCAGCACACCCATGGTGAGCCGCTGATCCTCCCAGATATGCCCCTCCTTGTTGTCTCTTCCTGGTAGCGCTGGTCTTTCCGTCGAACGCTCTCAGTGCATCGACGCTCGCTGGTACTTTTCCACCGTCGCCCCGTTGTATGCACTTCTGGCCGCGCAGCCGTTCCCCAGCACCAACCTCAGCCCACCGCAGTGGTACCCGCTGTCTGCGCGCGCGCTGCGTCGCGGGTTCGATCCGCGCCACGCCCTGTGTTCCGCGAGCGACAGTTCCGTCAGATGCAGGAAGAAAAACAGTAGCACGACCCTTTTCCTATCTACCCCCTGGCTTTTTGTTTGCTCAACCCGCGGTCTAGCCAGGCCCACCTGTCATCCGCCTGGGCATCTTTACAAAAAGGCACCGCGCATTTTGTAGACTCAACCCGCAGTACCTGGTTGTGCCGTGTGGAGCCTGCCCTCTCACCCGCTGGCTTGTGGGTCCGCTTGAGCGCCTGGTCCATCAGTCAGGCTCTATGGCTCAGCTCAGCCGTGGTGAGAAAACTCTGCAGCGCGTCGTTTCGCCAGCTCAGCGTTAGGCCCGCATGGCAGTTGCTTAGGCTAGATCCAGCTGGGTGTAAAAAAGTGTGTGTTCTTTTTCCTGTTAATATAAATCTTTTCTAGAAATTGTTTAAGTGTTTTTAAATCCAGAAATTAATACTTTTTATTGATAAATCCAAATAATGCAAATAATATATGTTTTTGAATCATAAAAATATGAGGATTTCAAATATGCCATCCAAAATAATGTTTGACTAATTTAAAATTTCGAGGTGATTAAATTTGCAATAAATGCCTTTATCTTAATAAATTAATAACTTTAATTCTGTAATTCCAAATTTGACAAATAATATGTCTAAATCGATCAGAACGACGAGCCCGTTCTGTTTATGCATTCTATGACATGAATTGAAGCATGCATCAGGTAAATAATAATTATATAGCAATGTTTATTAGAGCAAAACATGACTAAAAAACCTAATAAATGCTTTATTCTTGTACCCCACACCTCACCCATGCCATGCTATGCTATGCTATGTAAATTGTGCATCATTCATCATGGCATGCTTGGTTGCTTGTTGCATTTTATTCATATGCTTGCGCACTTTATTTATTTTGGCCCTTGTTTGTTTGGTTCTTTTCGCATAGACGCCGAGAAGGGGAATTATCAGGAATCCTAGGAGTACTACCCAGATCCATCTCTCGCTTAAACTGAGCTACCAGGCAAGCACTACCACATGCTTGCATACATATAGTACCTATTGCTTCTATCTTATTCTTGCATCATGGAGTCGCGATTGCATTAAATTGAATCCCAAGTACTACATAGCCTTTACTTTTAAACCCCACCAAGCTTGTTCCTCCATCCCATGAGCCACTACTACAGGAGTTGTTTGAGCCATGCGAGTTGTAGAACAACAAGTGTAGGGTATGTGAGTGTCTGATGGTTAACGAGGTACCTAAACAACTTAACCTGAGTAGTAATGGGATAACTAATGAAAGAGGCACCGGTGGGTAATATTTGTTATTTGGTTTTTATGTCCACTTGTGTCTCGTCGGCCCCGAGTACTTAATACCTGTTCCTTGATTATGCGCACTATCCACATCCGGGAGACCCTATGGATCCCCCTTAGCCAGAGCTTGATTCATTTCTTATTTCTTGGGGCCACAAGCTAGTTTGAGGCTCTATTACTATCCTGTACTTATGCCATGCTTTACTGCTTATTTACGATTGTACGTGGAGCACCTGTACTTTTTTGGATCGTGACACGTTTTCGCTGTATCGACAAGCTCAGTCACACTTTCGGGTTCCCAGTCGTTTACCACCGTCTACACAAACCCTGGGCCCGTCTCGGAGCCAGCCAACTTCGTCGCGGGTAGCTTAGTGGGGTGGCCCCCTGAAATATTTTATGAATCCTATGATTGCTTTGTCGTGAAAGCCTCGTTGAGTTTTGATTTGGTTTTTCCGAGGTTGATTGTGTGCGTGTTGCTATTTGTGCACCCCTGCAGGGTAAATCTTTCTGAAAGCCGTGTCCGCGGTTATGGATGACTTGGAGCACAGTTTCTCGATCATAGACAAGCATAACTGAAGTACCATGTTTAAACTGACTAAATATCTGACTAGTAATTAGTGCAATACTCAAGGAATGGTTAATAAAACTGCCTACGGATGGGTTGTTCGTCCGCTTTCTCGTTGGTAAGCGAGAAGGAGGATGGATCTGTTACTTTATACTATTATAACTGTTGTTTCTAATTAACGGACATCCGTCTATCATTCGTTAGGCGGATGGTTAGCGAATATCTATAGACTTGTTAGTTATTATCTTTTGCTGCAATTGCGTCACCCCAGGTATATGTCCCCTTTAGAGGCATAAAGACTTGTTGATTACCCCTAGGGTCTCACACGATAAATTGTTTGATTCAGATGAACAGGTGTATTCGCAAGATGGATACTGGGTGGAGGAAACAGATGATGTTGGCAACGATCACTCGGTGTAGAGATTCCAGGGATGGAGATCCGTGGGATCTGTAGGAGGGATGTGCTTATTTATGTGGCATCTTATGCTGATTTTCTTCTTATCCGTACTCGGATTTTGTTTTCCGTTTCCGCTTGATACTCTGTTCATTGATGTATGAGGAGCTATCCTAAACTATTATCTCTATCTAGGATATTTGGATCTTGCCATATGGCGTTGCAATATTTCTATTTCTTTTAGATGGTATGGCTCTGAGAACTGTTGTAAGGTAGCTTGCATACATACTCACTTGTGTATGTATTTGATCTCTTTTCCTGCTGACTACGCCGCTCGCTCTTGTCCCGATGTTCTTGGAAGTGGATAGGGCGGTCGACGGGCCTACTCGTGGGTGGCCCTGGGGCCCCGCTGTAGAATCCCTTATCCACTTTTGGTTCATCCAGGATGGAACTTAGAGCGTAGGGTCCGAGGTAGTTACATGGTGTGTATAGAGTCGTCATCGCTCCAGACGTCGCTGCCCGAAACCTATTGGAAGAAAAGGAAAATGGTGGAGTAGATGATGTAAGAAGATCGAGCAATATAAATATGAACAAGCAAATCCTAACAAACCAACATCTAGCATCCAACGATGGGAACGGTAGAAGAACCAGGGGAGGGGAGCAAACCCTAGTTACCTCCGACCATGGGTCGTCAATGCCGGTGTCGTAGGGGTTCAGCGGAGCGATGTACTTATCTGGATTGTAGGTGCCCAAGAAGTGCTTGATTTGCTTGTGACCGGCGGGGGCCTCCTCTTCGGCGCCTCCGTCGATAGCGGGGACGGGGGCCTGGACGGGAATGGCGGCTGCCATCGATGCCTCGACTGGGGCCTGGACAGGGACGGCGGATGTTTCAACGCGTCGAGGGGGACAGGCGAGGAGATAGGGGCCTCCTCGCTAGCGGCCTCGGAGGCGACGATGGCCACCTTATCCTCCTCGGCCATCGCCTGTGCGGACGGGGTATTCTCGGGAGTTTGCGGATGCTGGTGAGCGAGAGTCAGAGTGGGTGTGCGGAGAGGGGCTCTATAGTTAAGGTGGATGGAAGCAAGGCACGTTCCGTTGCACCACCGTGCAACACGCCGTGCAGTCTACTGCACCGTGCACCGCGACACGCGCATGGTACGTCACGTTTTTTACCGGGCCATGCATGGTAGTTCTGTATTGAGCAGCATGCAAAGGGCGCATACACAATTTCTATGTACGAAGTTTGACACCGCCCTAAAATTGGCGATAATTAAAAGTGAAAATGTAGAGGAGAAGGTAGGTGGCTGTACGGCGAGAATTGTGGGGTTGTGCTAGATCGGGTAGAGGGATTTGTTGATGAAGGAGGAGACGTTAGGTCTCCGGCTAGCGCGTGCAAGCTTCTTACGGTCGGGCCCAGTTGAAAGTGAGAATGAGAGCCGCTGCGTAAAAAATGGGATATGTCTTATTAAAATCAAGTGGAAATAAATTGCAGTTGTCCATCGACGACCGTGCACTCGATGACGCATGCGTTGTGGCGTAGTAGTAGCAGTAGTAGACTTTTTGAGACTTGATTAAACATGACATCATTGCTCGACAACTTTTTCCATGGACGGCATCGTGTTCCTTCTTGTAGAAGTCTCGCTGAGGGAGACGTCCATGTTGTCTCACGCTGTACTCTGAAGGGCACGACGTGTGCAACGATCATCGGTGGATCGCACAAAATCAACGGTTGGTGCGCACGATCTGTGTGACAACTGTGACAACCAATCAGGGAGTAGCAGACATGGTGAGCACATGATTGGGCTTCTATGAAAGATAGAGAGAGGGGGGAAAACTGAGTCGTATAAAATTGGAAAGTGAGTGTCTTGTACGATGAAATACATCGTGGCATACATCAAATTATGCCAAGATAGATCCACTAGAGTTCATTGGATGTGTGTTCTTCTCATAAACCACATGGACCCACTAGAGTTCATTGCATGTGTGTTATTGTCATAAACCACATGGATCCACTGGTGTCGTTGCATGTGTGTTATTTTCATAAACCACATATTGATCCACCAGTGTCATTGCATGTGTGTTCTTCTCAAAAACCATATCATGAACCACACCCAGTGTCACTGCATATGTGTTCCTGTCACAAACCACACATGGATCCACCAATGTCATTGCATGTCTGCTATTTTCATTAACCACAGGTAGAGTCATTGCATCTCTGTTCTTTTCACAAACCACATATCACAAGTGTCATTGCATGTGTGTTCTTCTCATGAACCACACATGTATCCACCCAGTGTGATTGCATGTCTATTCTTTTCACAAACCAAAGAAGGATCCACGAGTGTCATTGCATGTGTGTTCTTTTCACAGACCACATATCACCAATGTATTTGCATGTGTGTTCTTCTCATAAACCACATAAGGATCCAAGAGTGTCATTGGATGTGCGTTCCTCTCATAAACCACACATGGATCCACCAGTGTCATTGCATGTCTGCTCTTTTCATGAACCACATCTAGAGTCATTGCATGTCTATTATTCCCACAAACCACACATGGATCTACCAGTGTCATTGCATGTTTGTTCTTCTGACAAACCACACATGGATCCACCAGGGTCATTGGATGTCTTTTCCTCTCATAGACCACACATGGATCCACCGGTGTCATTGCATGTCTTCTCATTTCATTAACCACATCTAGAGTCATTGCATGTGTGTTCTTCCCACAGACCACACATGGATCCACCAGTGGCATTGCATGTGTGTTCTTCTCACGAACCACATAAGGATCCACCAGTGTCATTGGATGTGTGTTCTTTTCAAGAAGCACACCCAGTGTCATTGGATGTGTGTTCCTCTCATAGACCACACCTGGATCCACCAGTGTCATTGCATATGTGCTCTTCTCATGAACCACATCTAGAGTCATTGGATGTGTGTTCTTTTCACAAACCACATATCACCAGTGTCATTGCATGTGTGTTCTTCTCATGAACCACACATGGATCCACCCAGCGTGGTTGCATGTCTGTTCTTTTCACATACCACATATGGATCCACTAGTGTCATTGCATGTATTTGTTTTCACAAACAACATATCACCAGTGTCATTGCATGTGTGTTCTTCTCACAAACCACACAAGGATACACCAGTTTCATTGGATGTGTGTTCCTCTCACAGACCACACATGGATCCAGCAGTGACATTGCATGTGTGTTCTTCTCAAAAACAACATAATCATTCAAGAGTGTCATTGGATGTGTGTTCCTCTCATAAACCACACATGGATCCACCAGTGTCATTGCATGTCTGCTATTTTCATGAACCACATCTAGAATCATTGCTTGTATGTTATTGCCAAAGACCACACATGTATCCACCAGTGCAATTGCATGTGTGTTCTTCTTACAAACCACATAAGGATCCACCAGTGTCATTAGATGTGTGTTCTTTTCATGAACCACACCTAGTGTCATTGTATGCCTGTTCCTCTCAGAGACCGCACATGGATCCACCAGTGTTATTGCATGTGTGTTCTTCTCATGAACCATAGCTAGAGTCATTGGATGCGTGTTCTTTTCATCAACCACAGCTAGAGCCATTGCATGTGTGTTCTTCTCACAAGCCACATAAGGATACACCATTGTCATTGCATGTGTGTTCTTCTCATGGACCATAGCTAGAGTCATTGCATGTGTGTTCTTCTCACAAACCATATCATGAACCACACCTAGTGTCATTGGATGTGTGTTCCTCTCACAGACCACACATGGATCCACCAGTGTCATTGCATGTGTGTTCTTCTCACGAACCACGAATAGAGTCATTGTGTGTGTGTTCTTTTCACAAACCACATATCACTAGTGTCATTGCATGTGTGTTCTTCTCATGAACCACACATGGATCCACCCAGTGTGATTGCATGTCTGTTCTTTTCACAAACCACATATGGATCCACCAGTGTCATTGCATGTGTGTTCTTTTCACAGACCATATATCACCAGTCTCATTGCATGTGTGTTCTTCTCACAAACCACATAAGGATCCAAGAGTGTCATTAGATGTGTGTTCTTTTCATGAACCACACCCAGTGTCATTGGATGTGTGTTCCTCTCAGAAACCACATATCACCAGTGTCATTGCATGTGTGTTCCTCTCATAAACCACATATAGATCCACCCAGTGTGATTGCATGTGTGTTCTTCTCACAAACCACATAAGGATCCACCAGTGTCATTGGATGTGTGTTATTTGCATGAACCACACCTAGTGTCATTGGATGTGTGTTCCTCTCATAGACCACACATGGATCCACCAGTGTCATTGCATGTGTGTTCTTCTCAAGAACCACAGCTAGAGTCATTGCATGTGTGTTATTTTCATGGACGACATATCACCAGTGTCATTGCATGTGTGTTCTTCTCATGAACCACACATGGATCCACCCAGTGTGATTGCATGTTTGTTCTTTTCACAAACCACATATGGATCCACCAGTGTCATTGCATGTGTGTTCTTTTCACAGACCACATATCACCAGTGTCATTGCATGTGTGTTCTTCTCAAAAACCACATAAGGATCCAAGAGTGTCATTGGATGTGTATTCCTCTCATAAACCACACATGGATCCACCAGTGTCATTGCATGTCTGCTATTTTCATGAACCACATCTAGAGTCATTGCATGTATGTTATTCCCAAAGACCACACATGTATCCACCAGTGCAATTGCATGTGTGTTCTTCTTACAAAATACATAAGGATCCACCAGTGTCATTATATGTGTGTTCTTTTCATGAACCACACCCAGTATCATTGTATGTCTATTCCTCTCACAGACCGCACATGGATCCACCAGTGTCATTGCATGTGTGTTCTTCTCATGAGCCATAGCTAGAGTCATTGGATGCGTGTTCTTTTCATCAACCACAGCTAGAGTCATTGCATGTGTGTTCTTCTCACAAGCCACATAAGGATACACCATTGTCATTGCATGTGTATTCTTCTCATGGACCATAGCTAGAGTCATTGCATGTGTGTTCTTCTCACAAACCATATCATGAACCACACCCAGTGTCATTGGATGTGTGTTCCTCTCACAGACCACACATGGATCCACCAGTGTCATTGCATGTGTGTTCTTCTCACGAACCACGAATAGAGTCATTGCATGTGTGTTCTTCTCACAAACCACATAAGGATCCACCAGTGTCATTAGATGTGTGTTCTTTTCATGAAGCACACCCAGTGTCATTGCATGTATGTTACTCTCACAGACCATACATGGATCCACTAGTGTCATTGCATGTGCGCTCTTCTCATGAACCACAGCTAGACTCATTGGATGTGTGTTCTTTTCACAAACCACATGTCACCAGTGTCATTGCATGTGTGTTCTTCTCATGAACCACACATGGATCTAGCCAGTGTGATTGCATGTCTGTTCTTTTCATAGACCACATATGGATCCACCAGTGTCATTACATGTCTGCTCTTTTAACAAACCACATATCACTAGTGTCATTGCATGTGTGTTCTTCTTAGAAACCAGATAAGCATCCAAGAGTGTCATTGGATGTGTTCTCCTCTCATAAACCACACATGGATCCACTAGTGTCATTGCATGTGTGGTCTTCTCATGAACCACAACTAGAGTCACTAGATATGTGTTCTTTTCGTGAACCACACCTAGTGTCATTGCATGTGTGTTCTTCTCATGAACCACAGCTAGAGTCATTGCATGTCTGTTCTTCTCACAAACCACATAAGGATCCACCGGTGTCATTGCATGTGTGTTCTTCTCACAAACCACATAAGGATCCAGCAGTGTCATTGGATGTGTGTTCTTTTCATGAACCACACCCAGTGTCATTGGATGTGTGTTCCTCTCAGAAACCACATATCACCAGTGTCATTGCATGTGTGTTCCTCTCATAAACCACATATGGATCCACCCAGTGTGATTGCATGCGTGTTCTTCTCACAAACCACATAAGGATCCACCGGTGTCATTGGATGTGTGTTCTTTTCATGAACCACACCTAGTGTCATTGGATGTGTGTTCCTCTCATAGACCACACATGGATCCACCATTGTCATTGCATGTGTGTTCTTCTCATGAACCATAGCTAGAGTCATTGCATGTGTGTTATTTTCATGGACGACATATCACCAGTGTCATTGCATGTGTGTTCTTCTCATGAACCACACATGGATCCACCCAGTGTGATTGCATGTCTGTTCTTTTCACAAACCACATATGAATCCACCAGTGTCATTGCATGTGTGTTCTTTTCACAGACCACATATCACCAGTGTCATTGCATGTGTGTTCTTCTCAAAAACCACATAAGGATCCAAGAGTGTCATTGGATGTGTATTCCTCTCATAAACCACACATGGATCCACCAGTGTCATTCCTTGTCTGCTCTTTTCATGAACCACATCTAGAGTCATTGCATATCTGTTATTCCCACAGACCACACATGGATCCACCAGTGTCATTGCATGTGTGTTCTTCTTACAAAATACATAAGGATCCACCAGTGTCATTATATGTGTGTTCTTTTCATGAACCAGACCCAGTATCATTGTATGTCTGTTCCTCTCACAGACCGCACATGGATCCACCAGTGTCATTGCATGTGTGTTCTTCTCATGAACCATAGCTAGAGTCATTGGATGCATGTTCTTTTCATCAACCACAGCTAGAGTCATTGCATGTGTGTTCTTCTCACAAGCCACATAAGGATACACCATTGTCATTGCATGTGTGTTCTTCTCATAGACCATAGCTAGAGTCATTGCATGTGTGTTCTTCTCACAAACCATATCATGAACCACACCTAGTGTCATTGGATGTGTGTTCCTCTCACAGACCACACATGGATCCACCAGTGTCATTGCATGTGTGTTCTTCTCACGAACCACGAATAGAGTCATTGTATGTGTGTTCTTTTCACAAACCACATATCACTAGTGTCATTGCATGTGTGTTCTTCTCATGAACCACACATGGATCCACCCAGTGTGATTGCATGTCTGTTCTTTTCACAAACCACATATGGATCCACCAGTGTCATTGCATGTGTGTTCTTTTCACAGACCACATATCACCAGTGTCATTACATGTGTGTTCTTCTCAAAAACCACATAAGGATCCAAGAGTGTCATTGGATGTGTATTCCTCTCATAAACCACACATG